>NHZP01000006.1:0-1200000 GCA_003313425.1 Pseudopyrenochaeta lycopersici
TTTTACTTACTTATATTACCTTCTCTTCTCTTACTTAGAGACTTTTAGCTATCTCTTAGCTTATAATAGTTTATCTTTAGACGTCGTGTTAGATTTAGAATCTATAAATTCTTTAGAATACGCCTCTTTCTCTATTATTATTAACCTCCTTAATATAACTTAGGACTAATATATAGTTTAGGTAGGTTACTATATCTAATATTATAACTAGGTCTTAATTAACTAATTTTCTAGATTTAAGGTTTCGCAGGCGACCTCCCTCTAACTTCAGGCTTATCGTTACCTAGTTCATCTTAAAACTAGTTAAACTAAGCTAGTAGCTCTTAAAAGAGGTGTACCTCTTCGGTATAATAGTAGTTCCTATAATTTTATTCTTTCTTAAGTCTTTAGTAGCTATATTTAACAGGTCTCTCTAGATAAATAGCTTTAAATAATAACCTAGCGTAGTATAGGCAAACCTTAATCTATTAAGGTCTTTAAGTCTATAGGTACCTTAATTCTTAAATACTTCTAAGATTTAATATAAAACCTAACTATCTTATAGTTAGTTTTCTTAACCTAGATATGTTAATCTTACGTCTTAAATCCTATAGCAGGACTCAGTCTCTATCCTTTATCTCTTATCGTTTAATTTCTTTATAATCATCCTAGTATTCCTTTTTCGCTGCACGTATTTACTTAGTTTTTATAACTACCTCTTTAATAAGCTAGTTGTTATAGGCGAAGAGGCGTAACTAATAAGTGTGCATTTGTCCTATACTACAGAAGGAGAAAGATAGAGAAGAGGTTACAAGTATCCTTAGAGGATATATATATATATTTATATAAGTAAAGAGGAATATACTCCTCTAGCTACTAACTTATATAAGCTAATAAGAAAAGAGGGTAGAGGAGATTAAGGAGTTCTTTCCTTATACAATAGTAGCGAAGCCCCTCCTGCTTAAAGGGCGCAGCCTATTATAATACTCTCCTCCTCCTTTCAATAACTATATTACTTCTTTATACGTAGTTTAACCTTAACCTTATACTTTATATATGTAGTGTTATATTATTATACTATAAAAGTAGAGATATTACGTATACTTTTTCTTATTTATTTATAAGTAATTTTCCTTCTTTACCTATTATTATTACCTAATAACGTAAAGTAGAGGAGAGGTTAGTTATTTACTTGCTTATGCGTATATAAAGAGCTTTTCCTCGAACTCTTTCTTCCTCTTTTACTACTTAACTTTAACTTACTTACGTATAACTTATCTTCCTATTATTACTAATATACCTCCTAAAGTAGCTTCTTTAGCTAGTTAGCTTAATTATAGTGTGTAAGGTCCTAGTAGTTATAGTAGTAGTATAAACTATCTTACTTATATAACTGCTAGTAATATTATGTCTACGCACGCAGCTGCTAGGGCTAATATTACTTAGGTTTCTTACGCTTAGCTTACTTAAACTACTCTTAACTAAACTTATCCTACTAGTATTATTATTCCTGCTACTTAAGGTAATATATCTCTTCTCTCTACTAACTACGTAATCTAGTATATCTTAAATACTCTAGTTATAGATAAGTTTTACTATCTTTTTATAACTGCTTTTATACGTCTTATTCCTCTTTTCTTTTCTATATCTAACATTATTTAGCCTTAGCTAGTTTACATTGCTAAATTCTTCCTTTATCCTATTAATTAATTTCTGTATAATGCTTAGTAGGGCTATAGTCTTAATAATTTCTCTCCTATTATTACTTATTATATAATTAATGCTTAGTAACTCTTCTCTAGTTATTAATTCTACCTTAAAGCCTACCTTATTTATAGCTGTAGTTCTCTTAATACTAACTTCTATTCTAATAACTATACTAAGGCTATATAAGAGCGTTATACATTTATAGCCTTTACTAGGTGTGTCTCTATTACTAGTAAGTAGAGTAGGGCTTACTCTAATTACGTGTAGTAGGATTATAGTGCGTCTTATATAGCTAGGCGTACTCTACCTCTCCTACCTTCTAACAGAGTCTCTATTCCTTAGCGTAGTTAAGGTTAGAGTTAAGTCCTTACTAAGCCTAAGGAGGATAAACGTTTCTTAGATATCTTAGGTTAGAAGGCCTTATGCAGGGTTAGTTAGCTTATACTAGCTTATTTCTCTAACCTTTTAGTATTTTCCTAGATAGTAGCTATATAGGCTGTGTATAAGTCTTCTATTTCTTATAGGCCTCTGTAGTAATAAGATTCTCTTCTAGCTCCTAAGTTAGGTTATAGTAACTCCTCCTATTTTATATAGAACTTATTATATTAATTTTGTAAGCGTTTATCTTAGATATTCTTAATTACCTATTTAAGGTAGTCTTCTTATAGGTCGTTGTCTTGTATAACAATAGTAGTAGGGTTTAAGTTATTAGTTTATTATAATAGGAAGGGGTCTTTAGTAGCTAGTCTTAGCTTCTCTACATAGTAAAATTTAGTTCTCTATAGTATATAAAGCTTAACTTAATAGGGGTCTTATACGTAGGCGACTTAGTACTTCTTACTTTTCTAGTTAAGTTTCTTACTTTCTGCGTGTAGTTCGTACGTGCCTAAGGTCTAACTATACCTAGTCTCTAACCTTATACTTAGGAGCTAGGCGACGTGTCTTATTTACCTGTACTTCCTATTATTATTAAGCGTGTATTATAGCTAAGATATCTTAGTTAGCAGCTTATTTTAGTTTTTATATGATACTTTCTGCTCGTTTACTAGGGGGTGTTACTCTGTTAAGTAGGTCGCTGCTAGCTAATTTCTTAGGTAGCTCTAGGAAGGGCGAGTTTAGATAGCTGTGTAGAAGGAAGAAAGGAGCGACGCTTGTAGAGGAGTTCGTATAAGTATTTAGTATTAGCTTAAGGATTAGGCATAGCGTTACCTAGTTATTCTAGTTGTAGTTATAAAAGATTTAACTAACTACTTTAATATTACTATTCGCGCGTTCTGTAGTACTGTCTATTTATAAGTAGTAGGCTGTTAATAGGTTCCTCTATACTCCTAAGAGTTTATAGATTTTTTCCTATAGTTTACTTATAAATTACGTGCCTCTATCTAATATAATAGACCTAGAGAGCCTATAGTAGTAGAAGACTTCTTATATAAATGCCTAGGCTATATTATCTACTTTAATTATCTTAAGTAGGATTAGTATTACGCCTTTACTTAGGTAGTTTTTAACTACTATTAGGTTAGTGCAGCTAGATAATAGTAGTAGACTAGTAATAAAGTTAACTATTAAGTCTTACTACGTATAACTAGGTACTAGTAACAGGCGTAGGTATCTATGCTTACTATCTCTCTACAGGGTACTTTATCTACATAAGCTATAATTCTGTATAAATTAGCGGACGTTTTTACTTATACTTAGCTAGTACTAGGTACTAGCTAGCGTGCGGTACGTTTCTTCTCTTCCTGGGTAACCTGTTTGCACAGCTAGATGTGCTTACTAGATAATTCCTGTACGAAGGGGTTTATTTTTAGGCACCTAGATCCTAGATCTCTATTAGAGCTTTCTCTCTAAGTTGATTATGCAATCTCCTAGTAATATAGTAAGTTTCTTTGTTATGCTAGGTAGCGACTTAGCACCTAGCTTTATAGCGTCATAGACTTCCTAATAGATTAAGTTGTCTTATACAGCTTAGTCCTTAAGGATTAGAGCTTTTAGTAGGGACTTAGCTATAATTAAGCTGTTAAGGGTTAATATAGGGGTTCGTATAACTCCTATAACTATTAGATCTTACTATTAGGCTAGTACTAATACAATAAACTCTCTACTTACTAGGCAGCTGTTATCTGTTCCTTATAGTAGGTCGTAGTCTCTTCTAAATAGTGCGTCTGCTTAAGTGTTCTCTGTGCC
Organism: Pseudopyrenochaeta lycopersici; assembly: GCA_003313425.1. Taxonomy (NCBI): domain Eukaryota; kingdom Fungi; phylum Ascomycota; class Dothideomycetes; order Pleosporales; family Pseudopyrenochaetaceae; genus Pseudopyrenochaeta; species Pseudopyrenochaeta lycopersici. The sequence continues at coordinate 3,874 of NHZP01000006.1, forward strand.
TAGACAGTACTACAGCTTTATATTATTAAACTATCATAGGTAAACTAACTATTATACGTGTTATTCTATTATCTTTTACTTCTTTATAAAGTACTTTAGGTTCTTATAGTTAGTAATTACTTTAAATTCTTATACGCTATAGAGTTCTGCGTCCTATTTATTTAGCTATGTAATAACTACTAGTAACTCCTTATTATAAATTAGGTAGTTCCTCTTATACGCTAGAAATTTCCTTAAGGGGTAAGCTACTATATAAAGAGTTCCTTACTTATCTTTTTATAATAGTACCCTACTTATAGTAAAGCCTAAAGAGTTATATTCTACTATTATCTATTATTTAAGTAAGAAAGTAGTAAGAACTTTATCTACTAAGAATATATTCTTAAGAGCTTAGAAACTTTACTCTTATTCTATATCTTATAAGAATTTCTCTTCTTTTCTTATTAGCTATATAAGAGGCTCTACTAGTTAAGAGAAGTTTAAGATAAAGTGTCTATAGAAGTTAGTAAACCCTAGGAATCTTTATACGCCTTTAACTATTATTAGAGTCTCCTATTCTTAAATAGCTTAGACTTTCTTAGAGTCTATAGATATACTCTTTTATACTTCTAAAATAAAGCTAAAGTACTTTATACGCTAAATATTAAACTTATATTTACTTAGTTTTAAGTATAGTTTTACTTCTTATAGGCGATCTAATACTTTTTATATATAAGCGTAGTACTAAGAGAGGAATCCTTTAGTAAAGATAAGGATATTATCTAAGTATATAGAGGTAAAGTTATCTAAGAAGTCTTATAAGGCCTAGTTAATATACCTCTAGAAGGTACTTAGTGTATTTACTAAGCTAAAGGGCGTTACTAGCTACTTATATAATCTAAATTATGTTTAAAACGCAGTTATTTATTCTAATCTTTTACTTATTCTTATCTTATAGAATACTATAGTAACGTCTAGCTTAGTATACTATATAGCTTATCTAATTTAGTTTAACGTCTTACGTATAAGAGGTAGTAGGTAACAGTCCTTCTTAGTTAGGGCGTTAAGAGCTCTATAGTCTACATAGAATTATAGTCCTCCTCCTAGCTTACGTACAAATAGTATAGGTAAAGCTGCTAGTAAGCTACTTATATAGATAAACCCTTTATCTAGGAGGTCTAATAGCGTCTTCCTTAGTACTAAGAGTTTATCTCTTAATATTATATAGAGAGGTCTATACAGTATCTCTAGCTTCTATCTATCCTTCTCTTCTAACTTTATTACGTAGTCTTATTATAGGCCTTACTATAGGAGTAGCTTATTTCTTTCCTTAGGTAGGAATATCTTTAGATAAGGTTATACGTAAGCTAGTAGGGCGTTATATATTTCCTATAGTATTTTCTAAACCTTTAAGTATAGTACTTTCTTAATATCTCTTAAGCTTATAGTAAAGATTTAAGTCTTACTATAGCTTTATCTATAGTATTATATATAGTATTAGAAAGCTATAGCTAATACTAGGGTACAGCTAAAGTCTAGGGTAGCGTGTTCTATACAATATATAGTAACCTTATATACTTTTAAGTACAGAAGTTTCTTCTCTGCGTTAATAACGCCTTTAATGCTCTCTAACTAAGTTTTCTTAAGAATTATATTATATTAGTAAGTAGTTAGGGTAACGTACGCCGCTACGTACTACTATATTCCTTCTACGTCTAATAAAAATTTAGTAACGTATAATACTATACTCTTTTATTTATTTACCCCTTTAATCTTAATAGGGAGGATCTTAATACGTAGTAAGTTTAAGTCTCTTATAAGTTTCTTACTTAATAAATAGTAAGTACAGTAACTATTACTAATTATAGCAGTAGCTAGTTATATAGAATTAATAATAATATTTATAGATATAGGTTTTATAGTTACTAGCTATAGTAAAAGTAACCTTATTATTTATATAGGGTTTTAGACTTATGCGGGCTCTAGTATACAACTTTATACTAGAGCTACTCTTTTCTCTTATCTAAGGAGGATAGGGATTCTATTACATATTTAGTAGTTACAGATATAATCTTTATAGGTTTTATAGGTTTATTAACCTGTCTTATACGATAGCCTTCTTAGCTATTTAATAACTTTATTATATACTAGGCTACTTAGTAGTTATACAGACTATACCTTAAATAGGCGCTGTTCTCTTTTCTTTCTTAGACCTATTTACGTGTTCCCTAGAATTCTTTTCTAGGTTTCGTACAGAGCTAGTAAGCTCCTATAGAAGTTATCTAGTCTATCTTATTATTATCTCTTTAGGTTATTAGTTAGCTCTGCGTGTTATACGCTTTACTTATATAGCTCTTACTTATAGTAATTCTCTCTACAGCTCTTAAATTTTCTTAGGTTACCCTAGTCTATTATACGAACTCTTTATATATTTCTCTAAACAGTAGTTAATAACCTACTTAAGTCCTTAGCAGCTTACTATTTAAGCTACTTTTAAGATAGTTAATCTTCTAAATATAGCTTATATTATCTAACTGTCAGGGTTCAATCCTTTCAGGTTACTAGACGCAGGTGAAAGGGTTCAATCCTTCCAAGTTACTAGACGCAGGTGAAAGGTAACGATCCTGCCAAGTTACTAGACGCAGGTGAAAGGTAACTGTTACCTCTTACCTTTCACCAAGCTAGGTAACTAGATCGGGACTAGCCTGCTCTAGCTCATGTATATAGGCAGCACCTCTCCCCCAAAGGTAAGAGGTATCTGCTATTTTATCTATTTCCTTTTAAATTAAGTTTCTTTAACTAAGACCGTCCTAACTGTGCGTGTTAACTGCCTTACATAATAGCAGATTATACAGCGCTTTAGCTCCTCTCCGTAGTTAACATACAGTTACTTAAGCTGTTACCTCTTAGGTGAGTTTAACAGTAAGGTAGTACTAACATACTAGGACTAGATCCTATCCCCCCTTAGTTAAGCTTTAGGATAGCCCTCGCACGATAGTTAATTTACAGTACTATTCTCTGCTGCCAGTTTAGCTAAAATTTTATAAGCTATTCCTTCTTAGTTAAGCTTTAAAATAGCCTAGAATTTACTAGGTTTCCTTACTAGTAACCTATTTCGCACCTTAGTGCCTACGCTTTACGCTACCTAAACGCTAAAATTATTATTAATAAGACACGTCCTATTATTCCCTTCCTTAAATAGGAATACTTTAGGGATTATTCCTACTTTTACATACTACAGTCTATACGTGTGTTTTAATTACGCGCACGTGCTGCCTTAAGCACGTATTTACCCTCTAAAACTTCCTAATTAGGTAATTCTCTAAACTTAGCCTATACATAATACTCTTAAGTATTTATCTTAGTCTTAGTAACCTTACCTAACTAATAATACTACTTAACTAACAGTTAAATCTTAAGTCTGCTTACTAAAGCTTAAGGATTCCCTCTAGTTTTACTTTAACTTTTACTTTTACTACTACAGCTACTCTTACTTCTATCTAACCTTCTTTATTTAGCTTAATAGCAGACAGCTCTTATAATAAAGGGTCCTCTAGCTAGCAGCCTAAATTTTAAGCCTATTAGAAAGACAACGCGTTAGCTAAAACACAGGCGGCTTATAATTAACTTAGGGAAAAGGCTTATTAACGCTAAGAGAAGAATAAGAATAAGGCTATAAAGGATTTAGAACTAGTTATCTTAGAAAACCTTATTATTAAAGACGTAGAGTACCCTAAATTTACGCTAATAAGCTCCTGTACTAACTTATTAACTAAGGAAGTTAACCTATATTCCTTCTCTTGTAATATAACACAGCGTGCTAAGAGAGCTTATTAGATATAGCTACGTAAGGAAGCTGCTAATCTAGGTCTCCCTAAGGACTTTAATAACTATCTTCCTCTAGGTAGCCTTCTAGGTTTACTACTATCTGCGAGCTTAAGTCTACCTGCTTCTATTTAGTAATTAGCACTCTTAGGTATCTAGCTTATAAAGAACTACCCTAGTAAGTTCTTAAGCCTTAAGCCTATATAACTTACACGCCTAATAACACTATTTAGGTGTGCCCTACATACTCTTAACAAGGATAAGAAGTTATTAGAGATATACTACCTTAACGCTTCTACTCTAAAGCAGGAACTAACTAAATAATAACGCAGCTTTACTTAATAAAAGGATAAGCTAGTTAAAGAATATAATAAGCTTAGTAAGTAGTAGAATATGCTTATTACTAACTATAAGACATTAGAAGGTTTATTATAAGAAATTAAGAATAAGCGTAACTCTGCGTTGCGCAACTATCTGTTATCTAGCTCTCCTAAGGTTTTAGGCCTTACTAGACTTACTCTATTATAGCTAGCCCTGAGAGCTATAAATAAGCCTCTACTAGAAGGAATAAGTACGCCTACACAAATCCTCTTATAAGGTAACGCAGCGGGTAGTATTCTTAATAAGTTTAGTTCCCCTTAGCGTGTTCTGCTCTTAACTAATCTTCCTCTTACTTATAAATACTAAATATCTTTAGGCGATATAGTAACGCTAAGCCCTTATCTAACTAAGCTCTACTATAAGATTAAGGGGTTATATTAGTTCTTATCTATAAAGAATAAGTAAATTTAGGTACCTCTAGTATACTCTAAGGGTCTTAATCTTTATAGGTAGATTATAAAGAAGCTTAACTATTTTAAAAATAACAGGTTAGACTAGTAATTTAATAACATGCGAGTATAATTTATCTTTTAAGCTACTAGCAGTTCTGCTTAAACCTTACTATAAGAGCCTAATAGGTTTTTATATTAATATATGGACGACTTTAAGTATTTTTATATCCTTAACTCTATCTTTAGCGACTATAACTACTACGTTATAGTAGAACAGCGATATAATACTTTAGTCTTCCTAGAACGTAGCTTGCTAGAATACCCTACTATAGTTAAAGTATAGGCTCTGTTCTAGATAGAGTTTAACGCTATTGCTACTTAGCTTAGATAGATTACTGTAACTTAAGCGTATAAGCTTTAAGCTAAGCTTCTAGGCTATCTCTAACAGAGCCTTAGTAGCGCGCCTGCTGTCTATACCGCTGCTAACTTCTAATCTCTTTACAATATAATTAATAATGCATGTTAGAGCTATAACCTCTAGTAATTGCCTTAGTATCTCGCTAATTAAACAAAGGGGCGTAACGCGCCAGCTAGACTAAGCCTAGCACTGCCTCGTAAATTTATTCTAAGGACAGCAGCAGATAAGCCTATTAAGAAAGCTAGTAAGCCTACTCTAGGCCTACGTCTATTATTTAAAGATAATAGAATAGGTAACTATAAGCTAGCTAACAGTCCTAAGCCTTACAACGCAGACCCTAGCTATAACTAGTATTAAGGAAATCCGCGCAGTAACCTAGCTACTAATTATTACGTGCACGTAAGCCTAGAGACTAGTAACTCTAACTATAAAGAAGCCTCTAACAGTAACAGTAATAAAGCTAAGGACGTTATTTATTTAGGAGAAGAGTAACCCTAGATAAAAGTCCTTTATCTAGAGTTAATAATTAGTCTTAGGAAACCGCGCTAGCTGCTACTTACTAGGGCAGTATACATAAGCCTATAGCGCAGGCACTCCTGCGACGTATGTAGACTATCTAGAAAGATAAGCTGTGTCTAGACAGCTTAGACTAGTTTGCTTTCTTAAGCATAATTAGATAATAAGAAAACGCCCCCTACGTCGCCTAGATATTAGTAGATAATAGGGGAGATACGAACTTTATCTTACAGCGGTTCCTCTAGCTTACCTAGGGGTTCTAACTAATTCCTCTTATTACGCCTATTATGTGCGAAGAATATAAAAGCATTACTTTAGAATCTATTACTTATAGGGTTAAATTCTATATAAAAATTAATTCTTACTTTAAGTACACTTCCGCCTATATTCTTAACTAGTATAGGGCTTTTAACCTAGTATTAAGATTCTGCTAGAGGAAACTATACGCACTACGCTTTAATTACTGTTAGGGTATAATTAAATTCCCTAATATATACTACTAAATAGAATGCTAGTAACACTTATATACACTACAAGTTATCTACAAGCAAGCTACGCCTAACGCCTCTACACAGCCTAGTTCCTCTACAGATAGCAGGAATAAAGGTAAGACTAGCTAACAACAGGTAAAGTTAGATACTGCAGCCCTAGCAAAGCTAGATAATAAATACTAAGTACTATACTAGTAAACTAAACCTGTAGTAGGTATTAAGGTCGTCTTACTATAAGCTATTTAGGCGTTTACTAAATAAAAAAACTACCCTCTATTTATAATAGTTTAGCGCTTACTACTAGAAGCGTTATAAAAAATCTGTCGCGTAGCGGCATAAAAGGACTATAATAAGTTCTTTAACCCTCCTAAGGAAGTCTTATTAAGAGATATCCTACCTCCGCACCTGCTTAAGGAATATACCTTAATTATTCCTATATTTAATAAAGTAGCTGCAGCTAAGCTCTTAGATTACTTAGAATATAACTATAAGATTAAGCTTAAGCTAGGAGCTAAGGTGCCTAATTATTAAGTAAGACTATTTTCTAGTAAATAGTTTAAAGCTATTAAGTAATATATTTAAGAGATAGAGGCCTAGGATTTTATCTTCTAAGAACCCTCTACTATATAAAATAACTTACTTATTATTGCTAAACCTAGTAGTAGTATCTAAGTCTACGTAGATTATTAAGACCTTAATAAAGCCTCTATTAAGGATTAATACCTAATTCTTTTCTTCTACGAGACTTTAGCTAAGCTTAATAAAGCTGTTATCTTTTCTAAATTTAATATTATACACGCTTTTTATTAAATTTATATAAAGCCTAGTTTAGAGTAGCTTACTACTTTCTCTACGCGTTAGGGCACTTATTAATACCGCGTAATGCCTATAAGCCTCTATAATACTCTAGCTACGTTTTAAAGAGTAATTAATAGCGCTCTTTTTAAGTACCTTAATAAGTTTTATACTACCTATCTAGATAATATCTTAGTTTTCTTAGAATTAGTAGAAGCCTATATAGAGTATATAAAAAAGGTGCTTACGCGCCTTAAGGAAAAAGGGTTCTATATAGACCTGCGTAAATTAGAATTTTACACAGACTATATTAAGTTCCTAGGTATAATAATTATAAATAAGAGTATTAAAATTAACCCTAAGAAGATTAAGGCTGTACAGTAATAGGAAATACTAAAGACTACCTAAGATATGCTCGCTTTCCTTAAGTATACTAGCTTCTCCCGGCGCTTTATTAAAAGCTACTTAAAGATAGTATTACTACTTACACGCCTTATTAAGGCTACTATTATAGAAAAGAAAAGTAGTAATCCTAATAAACTTACCTATAAGAAGGTTTGTTATAAGCTAATTATATAGGGGGAGGAGGAAGTAAAAGCTTTTAAGGCTCTTAAAGTAGTATTTTATATAGGCGTAGTATTAAAGCATTTTAATCTTACTAAGTAAATCTATATCTTTACTAATACGTTAGGATAGGTATTAGGTAGGGTTATAAAGTAATATAACGATAAGGACGTCCTATAACCTATTACTTTCTTTTTAAAGAAACACTCCTTAGTAGAGTGTAACTATAATATCTATAATCTTAAACTTATAGTAATTATATAGGTATTTAAAGAATAAGAGCCTAAACTTATAGGCTCTTCTTAACTAATATAGGTAATAATAGACTATAAGAACCTAGAATAGTTTATAATAACTAAAAAACTTAGCTAACAGTAAGCATAGTAGTCCTTATTTCTTAGCTAGTTTAACTTTAAGATTATCTATGCCTCTAGGGAAACTAACAGTAAAGCGGACGCTTTAAGCTATTAACCTTAGGATACCCTAACAGACGCAGAAGACCCTTGTTACAGTACACGGGCTGCTATTCTTGGACCCCGAGTGCTCTCCCCGGGCATGCAACTAGCAGTTGCAACGGCCTTGTGCGCCTTAGCCCTTGGTTAATCTGAGTACCCCGACAACTACGACGCTTATCTGTTTCATTAGCGACAGCCTGATAAGCCTAAGCTACCTACTTGTCGCATGCCTCCAAATTGGTCACCACTTAACGAGGATAGGCTAGCTGCAGAAGAGTATCTTAGCGGCGACGAAGGTATCTAAACAGTTTTGCTTAAGTTAGCGCGCCTTAATTTGCCTCAATTTGCGCGCCTCTAGCCTTAATTCGCGCATCTATAGCCTTAAGATTGCTCGCCTTCGCCCTTACTCTGCGTAGTGCGCCTCGCTTTGCGCGCCACGTCTAGGGACCTTGCAACTAAATAAAAATTATAAAGGTTGCTCTTATATATATTATACAAAGGTCTTTAGGTTCTATTTTCGCGTTATAGGGTAGAAGTGTTAGAAAATACTTTAGAGCTCAGCAATTTTGTATAGGAAACCGTTTAGATATGCGCAGCGCTATACAAAGCCTATTACTAGATTTACTAAGTTAGAGGGACTTAGTAGTAAACAGTTTTCTTATATTTTATCTTAAATTTTTGTCTCTTAGTTTAGAGGCCCTTACTATTTTGAAGGGGGGGGTCGTGTTAGGGTTTAATCCTTTCAGGTTACTAGACGCAGGTGAAAGGGTTCAATCCTTCCAAGTTACTAGACGCAGGTGAAAGGTAACGATCCTGCCAAGTTACTAGACGCAGGTGAAAGGTAACTCTTACCTCTTACCTTTTACTAAGCTAGGTAACTGGATCGGGACTAGCCTGCTCTAGCTTATGTATATAGGCAGCACCTCTCCCCCGAAGGTGAGAGGTATCTGCTATTTTGTCCATTTCCTTTTAAATTGAGTTTCTTCAACTAAGACCGTCCCAACTGTGCGTGTTGACTGCCTTACATATATAAAGGAGAGCTGAGCACGGCCTATTGCAGGGGCCATTATACGGTAGGAGCGTAAGCAGCGTGTACGCGTGCGCGAGCGCGTACGTGATCGCGCACGTGATCGCACACGTGAGTCTACCTTCAGGTGTCTCCTGCGTGAGCTTGCCCATCAGCTTGCACGTGAGCGCGCACGTGAGCCTACCGTACTCCAGGTCACAGCGCGTTGTTTGCAACAAGTACGCTATTAGAGACTAAGTTATAGTTAATATAATTAATTAGTCTACTAAATAAGAATTAAAGAAGCTAAACTTTAAGTAGGTAAAGCTTTATAGTATTATAAGAGTTATATATAATAGCTAGGTATATTAACTAGACCTCTTACTAGATATATTAGGTAGTAGAGTTTTTCTTATATTTTACTCTAAGCTTCTTTAGCCTACGCCTTTATAAGGGCTTCTAGATTAAGCGCTAGCTTAGCTAGTAGCTATTAAAGTAATTAATCCTAATAGTAAAGTTTAAGATAAGTAACTTATTAATAATTTTCTTAATTACTAGTAAACTAGCGTTAAAGACTGCTAAAAGCGTAAGTAGTAGTACCTAATTAAATAAACTAGATACTTAAAACCTACCTAGTACTTAGTAACTAAGTACCCTAATAACTATAACGCTTATCTATTTTATTAGTAATAGCTTAATAAGCCTAAGCTATCTACTTATTATATACTTCTAAATTAGTTACTACTTAATAAGGATAGGCTAGCTATAGAAGAGTATCTTAGTAGTAATAAAGGTATCTAAAAAAGCTTTACTTAAGTTAGCGCGCCTTAATTTATGCAGCCTTACCTAAGTTTACACGTCTATAGCCTTAATTTACGTAGCCTTACTTTAGTTTATACGTCTTTAGCTTTACTTTACGTATTTATAGCCTTAAAATTACTTACTTTTACTCTTACTTTATATAGTACGCTTTACTTTACGCGCTATATCTAAGGACTTTATAACTAAATAAAAATTATAAAGTTTACTCTTATATATATTATATAAAAGTCTTTAAGTTCTATTTTTATATTATAAGGTAGAAGTACTAGAAAATACCTTAGAGTTTAGGAATTTTATATAAGAAACTATTTAGATATATGCAGCGCTATATAAAGCCTATTACTAGATTTACTAAGTTAGAAAGACTTAGTAGTAAATAGTTTTCTTATATTTTATCTTAAATTTTTATCTTTTAGTTTAGAAGCCTTTACTATTTTAAAGGGGGAAGTTATATTAGGGTTTAATCCTTTTAGGTTACTAGACGCAGGTAAAAGGTAACTCTTACCTCTTACCTTTCACCTAGCTAGATAACTGGATCGGGACTAGCCTGCTCTAGCTCATGTATATATGCAGCACCTCTCCCCCGAAGGTGAGATGTATCTGCTATTTTGTCTATTTCCTTTTAAATTGAGTTTCTTCAACTAAAACCGTCCCAACTGTGCGTGTGGACTGCCTTACAGTTCGACAGCTGTGGGTTTTGATTGTGGGTACAAACCTCATCAGCTATTTTGCTAGGTGACACCATGACGATACAGATTAGGTAATTAAGTGCTTTTAGCTAGATTCAGGGCTACGTAGGGCCTTCATCCCTGCACAGCCAACAGGAGTCCATCATCGTCAACATCATCATCAATCAATCTTAGGGCCTCTGCACTAGCCACCCGCACTGCGTTGCCATCAATTTACTGTCCAAGCGTAAGTACTGGGCTCCTAGGAGAACAGCTGGACTTCCTAGTAAGACTAGTGCTGCTAGTTATCGGTCATAATCGTCCGCCAGAATGGAGGTCAACCAGCGGTCGCGCGGGCCTGACTAAGTTGAGGTAGAGTGGGAAAACGGTCCCGGAAACGAAGAGAGCAAGGACGACACAGAATGAATATTGCGCGGAATTGTCGTGTGCCCGTAGAACTATCAACGCGATGAAGGGGAAAATACAGGCTCCTAAGGTTGCACTGCTCTCCAATAGGCAAGCAGCAAGTTTAGTCCGCCTACCTAGGCCGCGCAGTCCGATCGCAATACATAAATTAGGGGTAGGTCCTATAAAAACAGACAGCACTAGGGTCATAGCTTGGGCTCTATTAACAGAGATCCATTCAAGCCGCATGATCAGCGCAGAGAATGTAATGCCGCAAGTGTAAGTAAGGAGCAAAAGGAGCCGTGGGGGAATAAGAAAGCACAAGAACGCAACGATGAAATGCCCAACGACGTATGTAGCAGTTAGAACGATACTAAAATCCAATGTGTTAAGCTTTGTGGAGGTGTAGGTGCTGGTAGCGACGCTGGACAGGGCGTTACTAACAAATGTTCGGAGGCATGTCAATGCTGCGGCAGAACAGGCCGTTGATAGCATGGCTATAGCCAATGACGTATAAATGATAGGCAGTTTGCCGAAATATTTCCGTGAAGGATCTATCCACAATCGTTCGCCTCGTTTATCCAGTTCTGAATCGGCTATTTCGGGAAGAGGAGCGTAGTGGATGAGGAAGCCAAGTAAGACGGTAAAAAGCGCGATGCCCAAGTACGCCCACTGGATGGCAATTAAGCTTCGAGTACTGACTACGTGCGTAAAAAAGAGTTTGTGCGAGAGCACAATGCTCATCAATGCACCCGTATATCCAATGGCCTGCCCAAGGAGCAACCGGATTTCACTGTGTTGGGGGGGTCCGCAGAGTGTGAGAAAGACGGACGCAGCTACATCTACGAGGGATAGACCGACGCCGACGACAATGGTGGAGACAACAAAGCCGGAATAGGAGCGCAAGGCCCCAGATGGCCAAAACATGAGCGTTCCAACGCAGATTACACCTAGAGCGGTAATGAACGTGGCTTTAATCCCAACGTGGCTCATGATCCAATACCCAAGCAGAGAGCCAACCATTTGGCCACCGTAACTGGCTGATGAGAGGCCTATGGCCTGGACCTTATTTGACACGATAGAGATCGTACCATTAAGGGAAAAGAGCATGGCACTGGTTACCCCCATCAGAAATAGGAGAGTGGCAATCAAGATGCAGTACTTGACGGTCTCGGAGTCCCTCAGGTCAAGCATGCACTTGAGCGGTTCCATATTTGTGGATATAAAGTGAACAGAGCGTTCGGTGTCTTGGTAAGGCACTCCTCCTGATTGCAGAGCCATCGCAGGCCCCATATCCGGCGCTGTCAGGAAGCTCATACACATCTGCGTCTCTTTATATTCAGGTAGCGGTGTCCTGGGTTCAGACAACAGCTCTGCCGTCGCTGAAACCGTTGCTGATTTTGACCGACGAAGGAGCCGATGATAATTGAGTGAAGGAGAGAAGCTTCCTTGGCGAGAAGATAATAGCGACAATTCGCGGTCGGGGCTGCTGGAAGCACGATGCATTGCTATTTTCGAGATAACCAGTTTTAATAACGGTTTTAGGGTGGGGACGCAGCCACAGACGATGCCCACATTAATCTCGATAGCAGACCACATAAGCACCAAACTGACATTGTGGGAGAACTCTAAACTTGTGGTAAGCTTGGTGCTTGCCTGCTCGTGGAGGTCTTCCGCTGCCAGCTGCATGTAGTAAATACGGGCGACGTCGATAACGGTGACGAAGATAACGCCAAGCAGAAATGTCAGTATCAAGATAGCCTTTTGCCGCCGCGGCAGGGACAGTGTCGTCAGTACAGGGATGGGCAGGATGAGGATGGCAATGTCAGAGGCGACATTGACAGGCGCCGAGGCTAGATAGATGCTCTCAATAGAGGTACAGCTTGGGTTCTTGATAGCGAGATTGTATGCGGCTTGTACGGGCCGACACTGGAAGGCAGTGACGAAAGTGAGTACAACACCACCAATATTAACGACAGCAAGAGTAAGGTAGGAGCCGATGCGAAGGAACTTCTGCGGGTATCGTGCAACATCGAGATAGAGAAGTAGGATGGAGGTCTTAGCAGCCATCACCGCCGGGTTATAGAGAACAATAGCCGCATACTCTGCGACCAGCAGCGAAGTCCGCCAGGCGGCAGGGATGCTGTCGCCATGAAGGCCGAGGCCTTTCGAGGTACCGATTCCAACAGCTAAGAACATGCCCAAAGCGAGGATCTTAAGGTTTATATCAGTGTCAGTCTGAGCCTCAGCTATAATCTCGGTCTCAATCTGTATGTGTTCCCACTCACCCACGCTAGTAGAATGGTATAATCGTCCCAGCCGCGGTACTTGATGATGCCGACGCGGCTGACGAGGCGCGCAGCGACAAAGAGACTGGCGAGGATAAAGGTCGCCGTCACGCTAATACAGACGGCTCTGCTACGGCTTTCATTATGGGTGGCGAGGAACATAGAAGCTGGAGCTCGCGTGGATGGCGCTTTTTGTGTAGGTTGAGGGTTGAGATATTAGGAGTTTTCATGGTTGAGGATTTATAGTTGCAATAACTGCCTCACCGAGTCAGGGACCCTCAGCTAGGCGTAATATCTAGAGGAAGGAGACATTACTCCAATCACTACCTCTCACTAAAATAGAATCCGAGATTGCATTTGAGTAACAAGTGCGGAATCCGAGAACAGTTGAGGCGTTACTGAGCGAATGAGGTGGCATTTTCTTCAGTAATCTAATCCAGTACTAGTTAGGGGATCGCACTGATTATGGATTTCGCAACGTTAATTATCCTCTGCCATTCTCTGTCGATTAAACAAAACAGTCGTGACGCCACCCGACTAAAAAACGACACTTTTCAAAGACATATGCAACTTATCATATCAAAGAGTTTCTGATTTGTTTTTGCAGGTGGTGGCGGCCATAAACTGGACTTCCTCCAATGCAACGCGCAAAACCAAAGACCAGAAACGCCGCTCGGAATTCCCCAGACGCCACACAATTTTTGCGAGCCGAATCGGAAGCCTAACCGTAAGCCATGCAAGACAACCTTAACTTTAGATGAATTGCAAGTATCATAGTAATGTGCTATGTTGTGCGTTCTAGTGCCATCAATACAGTTAGTTTCAGCCTTTATCGTTGTGTATAAACACCACCAGTTGTTCCGCCATGCAAAATGCATTTGAATCATGCAAGAATTTAGAGTTATTGTCGCTGGTCAGGCATATTCTCAAACAGCCTCAGAAGACCTATATTTAGTAATTCAGCTGTGCGCTATGCACAGGGAGAGGATCCTATAAAGGGCGAACTCAAGAGGCTGGTATTTTACGTTAAGAACGGCCCGATAAACAGCCAATCAAAGCGCTGTGCAAAAGTTAGGTGTTCTTTCTGGCTTTCCCTTCCACAAGAAAGTATACCCTTTGGGAAAAATTCTTCCTTTATCCTAGGACATTGTCTGCTGATTTCACGAGAAGTGGTCAACGGATATGCTTCCGACTTGTTGAGAAAATGGTGTGGCGTCTGGGTCCCTCCGAGCGGCTTTTTCGATACCCGGTTCTGCGAAATGAAGCTGCGCCGTCCTAACAAGAGAGAAGAAACCAGATGCCACAGACTGAGCAGTAAGAATTGGCAGTAAGAATTGGCAGGTTTACCGAGAACTGCTCCCAGAAATCATGTTTATCCGATGGCAGACTTTATCAACTCAAAGATTGTATTCTATCAGGGGATCAAGCAGAGACATTAATGTTGGTAGCACCACATATTTCAGTGCTGCTACTGCCAACTCGAGAGGTAAGGTGGCTAGCGCAGACTTTGTCAGATTGGCACTGACTCTCAGCTGCAGGGTCTTCATGCTACCAAAATCTCCCAAGCCTTCTCTGGGGCATAGCCATCTTTGGAGGTACGCTTATTGGGGCCCTTAAGCCTTGAAACCGACGTACACCTACGAGCTTTTGTGGGCTTGTAGGTGCCTTAGAAAATCCAGGTTGTTTGACTTAGAGCCTTCTCGCAATGGAAACTGGCCTGAAATGGATAACGGCACAATCCCAGCGGGACGGGAACTTTCGTTAGCACGGACTGCAAGCCATGTTATCGATCTAGTTGCTTTTGTTGAACGTTTTCCCCTTCCCGCTATGCCAACGGGCTTCTAAGTCACTAGTACTACGAAAATTCTACAAACACTGACAGGAACGTGCCATATGGGGGAGTATCCCACTCATACAAAGTCCCCACTAAAACTACCACAACCTCGATATTCCCGCACCTTTCAACGCGCGATTACCTTCAAAGAAAGCGAGATACAGCTTGCCCTGCATAATTTAGAGTAAAATGCGACTCTCTGCGTGCGATACGCCACGAAGATCTACAACGCCTCTCGAAAGGTCCTTAGTCGTCGACGCCCTGGAATGCCTTCTTGACGCGATTGCACGCCCTTTTCAATGAATCTTAACAAAAAAATAACAGAGTGGTTGTTCAGCATATACTTGGCCTAGACGTGTGAAAATTTCCATCCTCATCGGTGGCCCCTGCGTTTGCCAGCAGAACCCGGCCGCTGGGCATGCAGGGACAGCAGGACACGGTGCGCGCAGGTCATCACCAGCCTTCGCAACAACAACCATGTCCAAGGTTTTCGAGCATGGTTTTTGGTGCCTAAGAGCATGCTGAGTCGAATCACGGCGCGTGCGTCCGGGATAGTAACGGCAACGCGCCTATAACCAAACTGTCGGTAAACCAGGCTACTCGCATCAAGTAACCGAACCATCATGGAACAACCGGGGTTAAACCCAGCCTATCCGCCAGTATCGTATGAATAGGCGTTTGGCTGCTCAATGTTACTCACAATTGTGGCAACCCACGGGTCGGCATTTCCCACAAAAGACGTGGGGCCTTGGCGTCGCATGGCAATGAAAGCAAGGTTCCTCCCCAAAATCTCCTCTTGTCCATTCTTTTTCTTTCACGCACAAGCCAGTGGAAAATCTTCGCTTGTGAAAGTTGCAATTCGCGAGGTGGGTTTCAGCACGGGCCCTGTACTGCGGATCGGCAAGGTGGCAGGTCAGGTTGCCAATGACTTGCACCAATGAATGCGAAAGGGTGGAGGGCACAAGTCGTTGGTCGTTGATAAAGTTGAGGAAGCCCAGCAAAAACGCTGGGCCACGGCATCCAACATGATGGTGGAATGCTCGTGCTCTCGACCTGCCCCAAAACCCCTTGCCCAAAATTCACACTTCTCCACCAATCAGACTACTGCCGCACAGAGTTCTTTTTTGTTGGATATGACGCAGATTATCCAGCTCGCTCACTACTTCAGGCATGTCGCTTTGCAGGGGGCGCCGCAAACCAGACTCGGCATAATGGGCACAAGTGCTCCAGCACCGGTTCACCGCTTCCCTACAAATTTGAAATACTTACATATGGAAATATGAATCACAAACGGGTTGGTGAGGTTTTTCCCCGCGCTTTAGTTGAAGCTCTGAACTAGAAGAACAAGTGTGATAATTCTTTCTATCTATGAACTAAAAACCTACGTATGGGCTGCATTAACATTATGTATGACCAGGCATATATCATTCAAAAACGGTCACCAGGCTGTATGTATAGTCAAACTGTGTTCTCTACGGTAGGAGAGCTATGTTTCAGTTCCCCTAGGGAGTGGACATTGAAGTTCAGATTAGGACATGGGTTGGATGAACGTGTTTACCTTCTCATTTGGCGGTAACAAGTTGCCACTGCATCACCATCCTAGAGCTGGTCGTCCCTTTCAAAGTCCCCAGCGATTATCAGATAGAGCCGTCTACTATACTTGCGGCGGACGCTCTTAATTGTTTTCTAAATTATGTTAAGCCTCCTGTTGAGTTTGTCGTCCTCTAGGTCTAATTTCATTAGGATATAGACTAAGGATAGCGAGCGGGGGTCTTATTCTAAGTTAATTACACGTGCTGCCATATTAGTAGATCTAGTCAATGTTAGTCGTTCCGTATTTGTTGTCTGTATCTATTGTCAGGACTCTGGTCTATGTCCACCAAAACATGCAACCAAAAGGTACGAGTGATTATCAATAGCTAATATCGCGCATAGAATATCACGTATAGCTATTTAGGACTAGCTATTGTCCGTATCACAGTGCCTAATACCTACCGCATGGCTTTACGTCGTGGGCTCCCTTCCGAGTGCTCTAGGAGGAGTAGAGTCCGGTGCTTGTGCTACCTAGGACAATAGCTAGAAGTAAATTCTAGTTTGAGCTCCTTATAGTATATAATCGCTAATTTTAAAAACCAATGAAACCTTATAAAGGGTTATTTGTCAAAGCTTTCATATAATAAAAAAATCTATAGAGCTTTTAAGAGATCTACTGCTTCTAAAACGCTCATTACAGACTTAATTATACTTAGCATAGTACCGTATCACTCTAGAATAATAAAGATGCTATCAATATTCTTCTAAACGACATACTAAGATAATTAGAAGTTAAAAATATAATATTCGCCCTCTATTAAGGCCTAATTTAATAATGAAACCCCAGCGCGAAAAATCTTTCGTGGTGATGCTCAGACTAAATTATTCTTGTTATATTAAAAAGGCGCTTCTTCTTAACATAAATCCTAGATCTTAGATCCTAACAGCAGTATAACTCTAGATTTTAAGAGTACACTAGCGCTACGTCTAAATAGAACGATTCGCGCTTGAGCTTTCGGAAACTATAGTGCTCAGAAGTAGCGAGAATGCGCCGGTCGCTGTAAGTGTATTCTGCCACCAATGAGGACATGCTATTCAACTACTAAAGCGTATGCTAATTATGTTCTGTCGACAGCTTTTAGCGGTGCCCTTGCGCTGGGTCTCGCTCCCGACAAATTCTAGCGGGTGAGCGTTCCAACCCATTGACCTGGATAACGTATCCACATCATCTTCTGTCACATGCCTCTGCAACACGAGCACCAAAATTTGTGAACTTTCCCGTGTAATTTCAAAGCTAAAAGTGAGGCCCAAATTCCTCAAACCTCAGCTGCCTGAGCTTTCGCAGATCTCAAAATGACAGGGGTCTGCAAAGAAGCAGGAACTGCTATGCTCATTTGTTTGAGGGTCTGTCGCATATCCTTGAGATAATGGTGCAGCAGCAGACACACCGATAATGGGCCTCGCGATGATTATCACATTTTGTCAAGGTCTAGGCGAGACAACCGCAGCCCCTAATATGTTATTCGCAGGGACTGTTAACTTTAAATGCCACCTGGAGTTCCCCGCGCACCATATAACTTTCTCGCCGAATCGGAGTCGTTGCCGTACGCCACTTGAGAGATGAACGCATGTGCGTCAGATGTTGTTCATGCTAGCGCCATCTGAGCGGATACTCATGGCAATCAATGCTTCAGCGAAGGCGCCTTGACTCACAACAGGACTGCGACCCAATGCAATACCTGGGTGCCACAAAAGCTCCCTGCAGATCAAACGCTTCACTGACTAGTTTCTTACTTCTGGGTCCCGGGCGTGGAGCCCGATGCAGATATGCCGCAACCCTGGGAAACGCCTGCTTGAAGGTTGTTGCGCGCTTCTGCAGGATCCGTCAGGACGCCCGCGATGGCGTCTTTGATTTGTCCTGAGCTCAATCCACCTGAGCCGATAAGGTATTGTGAGACCTTTCAGGCCTCAAAGGTAAGTGCCTCTCTTTTTAAAACCATTTGATGAAATTATCTTGGCTGGTCAATAGGCTCTTTCGAGTGTGGCTATCGAGGAGGTGTACCAACGAGCTGTTGGCACGGGCCTCAACGACCTGGGAGTCATGTGCTGTCGCAGCTTCCCTGCCGCCAAATCCTCCACTACTTTCCAATAAGGCGCTGCTGACAAACTGCATTCCAGGATCCCTGACAATCCGCTATTGCACTTGTGGGCAGCCACATCGGCTCACTGTTCTATGTGAGAGGAAGCTCCACCACCTTCAGTAGTTAGCTCTTCTATCGTCAATATCTCGAACATAGCATGAGTTCAGCTCGATACTGCACTCAAGCTGGATTATCTATCGAATGAAAAGAAATATTTTCCGGTCGTTCTATTGTCCATACGCCTATTACTCACTCCTGCACACCATTTCGTGCAGATATGTAACAGATATCGCCAAATATGGTTAACTACGCTGTATACGCTGTGGTCCCAAATAGCATCCTGACTAGCATCGCCCTCTTTGTTTCAATTGCACGCATTTGCTATCGAACGCGCCCCGCTTGGCTTTTGAAATGGGACGACTATACCTTCATACTTTCCTTGGTAAGTAAAGGACTACACCAATCGAATGCTTCGTCCTCCTGATATCAATGACTAATGACAGCCTTTTCAGTTAATTTTGCTCGCATGGTTTTCACTAGACATAGCACTTTATATCCTTGGCCATGGGATTGTGGACTACGTGCCCGACCTGTCGATTTATATGCCATTGGCAATCGCTGATGGACTTCTGTGGATCTGGGGACTCATTATGATCAGGATTTCAATGGGCTTTCTGCTTCTGCGACTTAAGGACTCAATGAAATGGAAGTGGCCTTTGTGGACTCTGATAATTGTACAAGCACTTCTAGCCCTTGCTGCCACAGCGATGCAGCTTGCGTCCTGCTGGCCTATATCTTCGGCTTGGAGACCTACCTCAAATTCCAAATGCATCGACAAGAGGTCCTTCATGGTCTATGGCTTTGTCTTTAGTAGTGAGTTTTCAAAATCCAGAAGAAACCAGCTGCTAATACCGGATAGCCATAAACATCACTAGCGATCTTGTACTCGCGCTGATGCCCCTCGCGTTTATTTGGGGAATACACCGGCCGTGGCTCGAAAAGGTCCTTCTCTGCTGCCTCATGGCAGCCGGCCTCATGGCGACCGGCGTATCCATCACAAGAGTAGTCATCATCCTGCCGGCGATTGACCGGTGGTCTACTTGGTTAGCCGTTGTAAATGACATTTTGTGGGGCGCGGAGTTGACCATAGGTGTCATTGCTGCCTCACTTCCTTGTCTCAAGGCCCCAGCAGAAGAGATCCTCCTGCGTCTTGGTATTATCCGCCCCAAAAACGCCGCCAACGCTTCGCCAGAAAGTTTTCTAGTCCATATGTCCCATGGCAGTCATATTATGCTGCAGATGAATGATATCGATCTCGGCGGCCTGGGCAAGAGGCATATGATAGCTTCTTCAAGCAACCAGACTGGGTCCATAGGTGCTCCAGACCATTTGCTAAAAGCTACAGAATCGCAAAATACTAATACATTGCCGCTTGGGGATGATTCTGGTATCAAGGAACCCTTACACTGTTTTGTGTAACATGTCTTACAAACGAGATGGCACTCTAACTATGCCACTGAGCTATCAATTTTACTCGTATCTCTAAGAAGATTCATAAATTAGCTTTTATTATTTGAATACTTATACTTAATATTACGTATATTAGAGATAAAGATTTCTATAGGAAAGTATAGAATTATAGTGCTTCATTACATAATGTTTTTGGGCCTTACATATCTACTCATATAAGATAATTATACAAACAGATCCTATCATACTAATACCAAAGTATTTAACAAAAAGAGTATAACATAGACAATTAATAGGAAAATAGAGCCCTTAAAGTTACTATTCGAGGTATAAAAATCCCTAGCATTCAGTTTATCTTAGCGCGGTTCGCGTCGTACAACTCCTGTCTTTGAGGTAGGATCTAGCCGTATGAGGACATACACCTAGTACAGTACTAGGTCAAAAATTTTGGTTGCCAAGCTTGCCCCACCCATCACCAACAGCGCACCTGTATCACAACCACATAGAAAAATCGCCTCAAACGAGATAAATAGCTTGATTTTTTGAGTAGAGTAGATAGCTAGGTTGTCAATCCTTGTTTGCCAGCCATGTGCTTTTTTGCAGACATGAATTCTGCGTGGCATACTTAGAATTAGTAACTTAATAAGCCTGCTAGGTATACCCCTCTAGCATCTTTTTAAGGCCCTATAGAGGCTATCCTACTGCTCTTTAGCTACATTATAGCTGTTGTATTATAGATAGAATCTATTTATGCGCTTCTTAAGGTGCTACTAAAGGTGCTTAATTAGATTAAGATCTAGTGAGTAAGGTGGCTAGATAATAGTGTTAATGCCTTACTTAGCTAGCCAGCTCCTTACCCTTCTTAATGTATAGATGCGCGCATTATCCTGTATAAAGAGCTGCGAATGCTGATAGTAAGGTAAGAGACCTTTTATTAAAGTATTAATGTAACTTTAACTAGAGTAGCTACCTTGTAGAGCATTTAAATCGCGCTCTATTATAATAAGCCTATTCCTCCTTAGCTGCCCTCGTTTATTAAGCTATATAGCGGCCTATACTATCTGCGCAGGTACTTTACTTATCCTAGTAGGAGTAATTATCTCTATTTTCTATTTTTCCTATAGATATTAAAAGTACTACTCTTAGTTGTGGCCTGAGCCCTTCTAAATTAAGCACTCGTCTGAGAACTTAAGTGTGCGGCGATGCTACAGAAAATATAAGTACCTCTAATAGAACGTACGCCGCTGCTTAGCATAATCTATAGATAGATTTAGGCGCTTCTTATAGCGATAATTAGTTAGGCCTCAGCTCTTAAGTGTCTAGTACAGTGTGCTGCGACTAGGTGGCTTTAAGGAGGTGCCTTCTAAGTTGACAACCACGCCTGCTTGAGCTAGGTCTGAGTACTTAATCTTTAGCTGCGCGCGCACTTTGCGATAGATGATCCTTTTTTAATGAGGCAATAGGATTGGAGGACGGCTAGCGCGAGGTGCCTTATCGCGTGTTGCGCGTTTTTTACCCAGTCTAATGGTGGTGCGGATGCAGTTAGGTGAACGCTTAAACTTAGTAACTAGCTCTGCAACTGAGACACCAGCCTCAGCTTTGGAGATGATTGCTTGTCGCTGTAAGGGCGTTAAATTAGGCCCTCTACGGGCATTTCCTAAGATTTCTGCGCCAAATTGACGATGTGGTGGCATTGTGGGTGGCAGTTGAAGAAAAAGGGTTGTGCGACGAGTGTCATGTGAGCTCGCTTAGCAACCAAAACTTTTGACGTGTGACTGTATACACTTAATAATTTAATACTCAGCAATCTGTAACCTGTCGTCCTAGGTTGTAATAACTCGCTAGCAATTATACCACCGAACTAATGAAGACGTAGGCTCCGAGGTGCGGCTGACGAAATTGTTAGGCAAGGGTTCACTATCTCGGCAAGCTCGCGGTGCTTCTCCCGCATATGCAAAAGCAGAGAGCTCGGTAGACATAGACACTACATGGCGAGCCAGCTGGGCACTTCTGATTATTGTTCTAGGAAGGGTAGCTGTAAGCGCGTGTAAGATTGCTACTCTGTAATTAAAGTCTTAGCCAAAGTAGTACTTCTTAGTACACCTGCTATTCTAAGCTGAGTATGAGCCTCATATCCTAGAGAGTGAATTCTAAGCGCTTATTGTTCCTAGATTAAGATTAAATCCTTTGGAATTCTGCACTATAAACGCGTTGCGCCGCAACAGTATGTTCGCCCGAATTCATCTACCCCATATTTGACCCCGCTATTTGGTCGCAAACCTCGCGCCAGGGCTAGGTTGTAGCGGGATGGCAAGCACTCCCAATTATGTGGTTATCCTTTCCGCTTATGACAAGACGGCTTACCATTTCTGTCCCACGGCGGTCTCCTTGAACACATAAAGTTGCGTGTCGCCATTCGATATGTATTGTATCTGATCGATCAACCACCCTTCCTATACCCTTTTCCAAGACCAGTGTTCACTTCGTAATTGCCCCTCAAGGCCCTTATGAAACCCAAATGACGTCATACGTTCTTGGTTTGGCAGAGGAAAGTCGCTTCATTTTGGAATCGCTGTATGCTCCTTGATCGCCTCTGCGCTGTTTGGATATGATTAAGGCATATTTGGAGGCACTCTGCAAAACTAGGATTGGCTCAATTCATTCGATCACCCCTCCGACTACAAGACCGGCATTATTGTCAGTTGCTACAACTTGGGATGCTTACTAGCTTTGTCAGTAGGGGAACTCAAATTTTTACATTGGTCATCGTGGGCGTCGGAATCGTCATCGCATACTGGTTTGAATTCAGCATATACTTTGTAGGAGATGCTCTTGGATGGCAGCTTCCGATAGCCTTCCAAATGGTATTCGCTATTGGGGTTGTCCTGGTCTTTGCACTGCCAGAACCTCCTCTCTGGCTCTACAATCATGACCGTGAAGACGAGGCCATGGAAGTGCTAGGCGCAGTTTACGAAAATGAGCCCACAGACGAGCGCATCCTTCAGGTCATCGCACTGTAGGGATCTTCACTCAAAACAAGTTCCCTGACTATTCAAGAATGACAATGTCAAGACTGGATACCAGGCTCTCCTAGCCTGGGGAGTTCTATTCATGAATCAGGCCGGTGGTATCGACCTCGTAGTTTACTATATCCCCTCCTTGCTGGTCCAGAACGTGGGCATGACACTGTGGATCGCGCAAATTGTCCGCAGATGCATTAAAATGATGTTTATGTTTCGTTGCGCTCGATAGCATGAGTCGCCGCAAGACAATGACGTGGGGCTGCGCTGGTTTAGGCATCTGTGTGTTGGTTATCTCATAAATCAGACACTCTGGCAAGCTTTGATTACTGCCTATACCTAATTTAAGCACGCTAAGGAACTCCTAAGAACTCCTAAGAACTCCTAGAAACTCCTAAGAACTCCTAGGCTAATCAGAGGGTAAGTTACCGCCAGCAGAGCAAAGCTCGCTAGAGCGTCTAAGGAAAAATAAGATAGGCTTATAAGCGAGCTTAACTCTGTTATATAAGGCCGCATACGCCTATATTCTACCTAGTACTTTATAACTACTATAACTTTTAATACTTTTATAACTACGTATAATTAATAGTATAGAATTAAATATATTAGAATTAACTTACTTATTAATATATACTACTATTATACTCCTACTACTATTATTACTATCTACCCTCTCTAGCCTACTATCTAAACTCTCCTCTATACTTATATTACTAAGTTCTAGTACTACTAAGTTAAATAAAGATAAACTTATAGAGGATATAGATAACTATAAGAGTAACTATAATAGTAAGAGTACTTCTTATATTAAGATATCTAAATAGTATAAGATTAAAGCTATTATTAAAATACTATAGTCCCTATAGTAGTTATTTAAAGACTTTATAAAAGTATAAGTAGGCGTAGATAGAAGAGATTTTAACATTTCTTATATACGTTAATATTATAGATAGATAGACTAACGCGCTACTGTTATGGGCTAGGGTGGCAAATGGGTTACGGGTACCCGCTATGGGTATAGGTTGGGTATAGGGTTATAGATAAGTGGGTTGGGTTTAGGGTTGGGTCGCACGGACCATGGGTATAGGTTGGGGTTGGGTCGCACGGACTCTAGGTTAGGTTAAGGCTAAGGTTATGCACGTATGGGTTTAGGTTTGGTTACGGGTACCCACTGGGGTTGCTTAGTAATCATAATAATTTACTATAATTAGTAGCATAACTAGCTATTTTAGATACATATTAGTTAGTATTAGACCTAATATAAAAAAGACGTGATTAGTCAGACCCAGACGTACCCGAGGCTAATAACCCTAACCCTAACCTCAACCCATTCACAGTAACCTTAACCTATACCCATCACTAGCGTATAAAGACTGGGTATAGAGCTGGGTTGGGTACGGGTCTTATGTAATCAAACCCAACCCAACCCCAACCTATACCCATTTGCCACCCTATTATGGGCGAAGAGGCCTAACTAACGAGTGTGCATTTGTCCTATACTACAGAAGGAGAAAGATAGAGAAGAGGTTACAGGTATCCTTAGAGGATATATATATATGTTTATATAAGTAAAGAGGAACGTGCTCCTCTAGCTACTAACTTATACAAGCTAGTAAGAAAAGGGGGTAGAGGAGATTAAGGAGTTCTTTCCTTATGCGATAGTAGCGAAGCCCCTCCTGCTTAAAGGGCGCAGCCTATTATAATACTCTCCTCCTCCTTAAATAACTATATTACTTCTTTATACGTAGTTTAACTTTAACCTTATACTTATATAAGTAGCGTTATATTATTATACTATAAAAGTAGAGATATTATGTATACTTTTTCTTATTTATTTATAAGTAATTTTCCTTCTTTACATATTATTATTACCTAATAACGTAAAGTAGAAGAGAGGTTAGTTATTTACTCGCTTATGCGCATATAAAGAGCTTTTCCTCTAACTCTTTCTTCCTCTTTTACTACTTAACTTTAACTTACTTACGTATAACTTATCTTCTTATTATTACTAATATACCTCCTAAAGTAGCTTCTTTAGCTAGTTAGCTTAATTATAGTATGTAGGGTCCTAGTAGTTATAGTAGTAGTATAAACTATCTTACTTATACAACTGCTAGTAACATTATATCTACGCACGCAGCTGCTAGGGCTAATATTACTTAGGTTACTTACGCTTAGCTTACTTAAACTGCTCTTAACTAAACTTAACCTACTAGTATTATTATTCTTACTGCTTAAAGTAATATATCTCTTCTCCCTACTAACTACGTAATCTAGTATATCCTAGATACTCTAGTTATAGATAAGTTTTACTATCTTTTTATAACTACTTTTATACGTCTTATTCCTCTTTTCTTTTCTATATCTAACGTTATTTAGCCTTAGCTAGTTTACATCACTAAATTCTTCCTTTATCCTATTAATTAATCTCTGTATAATACTTAGTAGGGCTATAGTCTTAATAATTTCTCTCTTATTATTACTTATTATATAATTAACGCTTAGTAACTCTTCTCTAGTTATTAATTCTACCTTAAAGCCTACCTTATTTATAGCTGCAGTTCCCTTAATACTAACTTCTATTCTAATAACTATACTAAAGCTATATAAGAGCGTTATATGTTTATAGCCTTTACTAGGTATATCTCTATTACTAGTAAGTAGAGTAGGGCTTACTCTAATTACGTGTAGTAGGATTATAGTGCGTCTTATATAGCTAGGCGTACTCTACCTCTCCTACCTTCTAACAGAGTCTCTATTCCTTAGCGTAGTTAAGGTTAGAGTTAAGTCCTTACTAAGCCTAAGGAGGATAAACGTTTCTTAGACGTCTTAGGTTAGAGGGCCTTATGCGGGGTTAGTTAGCTTATACTAGCTTATTTCCCTAACCTTTTAGTAGTTTCCTAGATAGTAGCTGTACAGGCTATATATAAGTCCTCTATTTCTTATAGGCTTCTATAGTAATAAGATTCTCTTCTAGCTCCTAAGTTAGGTTATAGTAACTCCTCCTATTTTATATAGAACTTATTATATTAATTTTATAAGCGCTTATCTTAGATATTCTTAATTACCTATTTAAGGTAGTCTTCTTATAGGTTGTTATCTTATATAATAATAGTAGCAGGGTTTAAGTTATTAGTTTATTATAATAGGAAGGGGTCTTTAGTAGCTAGTCTTAGCTTCTCTATATAGTATAATTTAGTTCTCTATAGTATATAAAGCTTAACTTAATAGGGGTCTTATACGCAGGTAACTTAGTACTTCTTACTTTTCTAGTTAAGTTTCTTGCTTCTATGTGTAGTTTGTACGTGCCTAAGGTCTAACTATACCTAGTCTCTAACTTTATACTTAGGAGCTAGGCGACGTGTCTTATTTACTTGTGCTTCTTATTATTATTAAGCGTGTGTTATAGCTAAGATAGCCTAGTTAGTAGCTTATTTTAGCGTTTATATAATACTTTCTACTTATTTACTAGGGGGTGTTACTCTGTTAAGTAGGTTACTGCTAGCTAATTTCTTAGGTAGCTCTAGGAAGGGCGAGTTTAGATAGCTGTGTAGAAGGAAGAAAGGAGCGGCGCCTATAGAGGAGTTTATATAAGTATTTAGTATTAGCTTAAGGATTAGGTATAGCGTTACCTAGTTATTCTAGTTGTAGTTATAAAAGATTTAACTAACTACTTTAATATTACTATTCACGCGTTCTGTAGTACTGTCTGTTTATAGTTAGTAGGCTATTAACAGGTTTCTCTATACTCCTAAGAGTTTACAGATTTTTTCCTATAGTTTACTTATAAATTACGTGCCCTTATCTAATATAATAGACTTAGGGAGCCTATAGTAGTAGAAGACTTCTTATATAAATACTTAAGCTATATTATCTACTTTAATTATCTTAAGTAGGATTAGTATTACGCCTTTACTTAGGCAGTTTTTTACTACTATTAAGTTAGTACAGCTAGATAATAGTAGTAAACTAGTAATAAAGTTAACTATTAAGTCTTACTACGTATAACTAGGTACTAGTAACAGGCGTAGGTATCTGTGCTTACTGTCTCTCTACAGGGTGCTTTATCTACATAAGCTGTAATTCTATATAAATTAGTAGACGTTTTTACTTATACCTAGCTAGTACTAGGTACTAGCTAGCGTGCGGTACGTTTCTTCTCTTCCTAGGTGACCTGTTTGCACAGCTAGATATGCTTACTAGATAATTCTTATACAAAGGGGTTTATTTTCAGGCACCTAGATTCTAGATCTCTATTAGAGCTTTCTCTCTAAGTTAATTGTGTAATCTCCTAGTAATATAGTAAGTTTCTTTGTTATGCTAGGTAGCGACCTAGTATCTAGCTTTATAGCGTTATAAACTTCTTAATAGGTTAAGTTGTCTTGTATAGCTTAGTCCTAGTGTTTAGCAATTAAGTCCTTAAGGATTAGAGCTTTTAGTAGGGACTTAGCTATAATTAAGCTATTAAGGGTTAATATAGGGGTGTTACGACCCAAGAATGTACCGAGGGACAGCCACCTTAAGAAGCCCCGCGACCTGGCACGTGCGCTAGAGGCACGAGGCTGCACCCAAAGAAACACGTAACTCGTTACAAGTCTTACGGTCTTAGGAATCTCACACACTAACATGTAATCTTAGTATAAGACTTAGTAAGAATAATACAGTCTTATAAGACCCTTTATGTATATAGATTACTACAGTAAACCCTTATAGCTTAGTATATTTAACTTAATATTATACTCTACAGTATAGTAATAGTAATACTAATTGTTCTTAACCCTTAGTACTCTTTACAGAAGCGCCCTCTTACTGTCTTAGTATTAAACCCCCCCCTTCTATCTAGTCCCTTACTCTATCCCAGAGAACTAACCTTGCAATCTTATTAGCTATCCTTACTAATAGCTTTTAGGATTCTTTACACTTTGAACACCCTTAAGATGAGTAACACTTATATGGAAAACGCGGCCTACCATGCTACTAGGCTAGGCAACGCTGTTGCTCAACTGGACCTCTTCTATAGAGATCGATTTAAGCTTAAAGAATAGTTACTCTAATTCAACCTGTTCTTTAAGTTTAATGCGACTACCATAGATAACAACGACTAAGCAGTACTTATGACGAGCTATATGAGGGGCGAAGCTGCTAAATAGGTAAAGCCTTACCTAGTTAAGTACTTAGCTAAAGGAACTAAACCTAAGGAGCTAATCTAGATATTTAAAGACACGGGAGAATTTAAGACACGTATGCGACAAGCGTTTAGGCTACTAAACAAGACTACTATCGCAGAACGTAAAATTCAGAACATGCGATAAACCTAGTCTGTAGCTAATTACGCTAATAAGTTTTTAGGGTATACTAGATAAACTAACTAGAACGACAACACCCTAAAAACTATATATAAGTAAGGCCTAAAAGTAGACGTTTAGACTAAACTAATGCGCTCTAGCATAGGCATTAACACACTAAACAACCTAATTAACGAAACTATCTAACTAGATGTAGAACTCTACGAGCTCTGTATATAACTTAAAAGATAACTACTAGGATAAATAAAAGAAGATAAGAAACTCTAGAAGGACTATTGTAACAAGTTAAATAATAGTCGCCCACGATATTAGCAGCAGCTACAAGGAGTGCCTAGGTAGTACATGTTAGGGGGCCTTAAGGCAATGCATCTAGATAACCTTAATAAGGAAAAGTTAGGTAAGGGCAGGAAGAAAAAAGAAATAACCTGCTTTAACTGTAATAATAAAGGCTATATAGCTAAAGACTGCAGATAAAAGAATAAGGTAACCCCCTAGATTAACATGTTAGCTATAAAAGAAGAAAACAGTAATAATAAAACATAGGAAGTCGTCGCAACCTAAGAGGAAAGGGCTTAAGATAAAGAGACGCTACAGCTACCTCTCTAGGAACCTACTAAGAAAGGGATTCTAGGAACCTAGTATAGCGAAGATAAAGAAGAGAGTAACAGCTCTCTGTCCTTAGTCTACAAAGATACTAAGGAAGACCTTAATAATACTATAGTACTTTTAACTAAGAATTAAAAAAGGGAAAACTTCTAGAACTAACATTAACTAGGAACCCTAAGGCTATTAACGCCTACAGAGGCGGAAAAAGATATTACAGAACTTAACTACTAACTATACGCGCAACACATTGTGGAGTTAACAAGGTGGTTCGGCACAATCCCGCAGTTCTGGTGTTGTGAATGAGAGGTAACGATGGAATCCAAACGTGCGTGAATAACAGGAGCAGCTCTGCCTGTGCAGTCTGCCAGAAACGAAGGTAAGTATGGAGCCTGATTAAAAGTAATGAACAAAATGGTCTGAAATCTCATGAATTAACGTAGCTAATACACTAGCTACTTTGCAAAATCTCAGTTTTGAAGTGAATTCTCGTGGTGTGTGGTGCATGGTGCATCACGTTTGGTGCATGACGTTGAGATCTCTCGCATCTCCAAGTCTTATCATCAAATCTCGCTAACAAAGGAAACCCATCATCACCTAATTACCCAGGTACCCTGTGCAACGGCACAAACCTCCCCTACTTCGAGCTCAGTCCTATTGAGCTTATAACTCCTACTTATCGTTCCTTCTCCTCACAAGTAGAACTACTAGCAGGAGGAGAAGAGAACTAGGAAAAGGAAAGAAAGAAAGAAAGAAAGAAAGAAATTGTTGCTCTACGAATAAAGGGAAGGCAGCATAGGCTACATTTCTGCAGGAGGAGCAGTCCTCGTAATTATACAAGTTCCTTTATAAACTCCCGCACTTCATCGTTAAATCTCCTAAAGACAGTAGGAAAAATAAAAGAAAATACGCCTTAACCTTACTGTTAAAGACGCTAGCAAGTATACTATCGTCCTAGTATCCCTTAAACAACTTAGAAGCACTCAGCTAATTAGAGTCTGTCAAGCCTTACTTCTTCTTCTTAATCTCCTTAATCCTCTTGCTACGACAAGGAGTCTGCGACAGTGCATGCAGATTTAACGCGCTTATGTTAGGTTACGCTTGCCTAGGACGAGAAGGCGCAGGAGGAAGTCCTATAGGTAACTAACCAGGCGAATACTAACCTAGCGCCTGTTACTGCGATGACGACCTTCGTGAACTAGCATAAGTTAAAGTCTGTAGAGACTCAGTTGCGCTTCGGATAGACAGGCGCCTCGGTTTCTCCTTCCTATCCAGCATCCTAGCAGCCTTACCATCAGGATTATTAGAAAGCTCCTCAAGAACCTTGTCTAGGGCAGTGCGTTGTTTAACCTGCCCATCGTGCTTCCACCACTCAGCTTCCTAAGCTAGATTTATACCTTTATTTAAGAAGAACGACCTGTTAGGTACGCTAATATCTTTGTCTTCCCCAAAAGCAAGCTTCTCATAATGCTGGCAGACAACCCAATGCTCTTTAATCATCTTTACTGTAGCCTTCCTAGTATCCTTAATAAATTGACAGATTAAACTAGGGTTAGGCTAATCCGTAAACAAGTCAGTTAGTTCCTCTAAAACTAGCAGAGAATCCTATCTTAGCTAACAGTTCACAGCCTTAGCAATATTTAACGAGTACACTAGTATAATATCTCTAGGAAAGGCCTACTTAACGCCGCTATAGTAATTTAAGTGTCTAGACAGTAACTTTGGCGCGGCAGTTAAGCTTTGAAAGGCAGCAGCGAGCTCTTAATAGGAGCCCATCTCAGGAATCTCTATCGTAGTTATGTCCTCTTCCACCTTAACAAACCAAGGCAAGATAGTTTGTTATTACTTAGTTGCAGGCCTAGTAGATCTATAAGGCAGCCTAGGATCAGAGATGCGGACGTAACTAGCCTTGCAAGGCTGACTGAACCATTTAACGTCAGGGAATTTCGCACTGCAACTCTCTGGCCAGTCCCTCTTATCATCCCATCCCTTAATATAACTAGTAGAGTTCTTAAGTCCTAAGTTTTCTTACTAGTTCTAGTACTTGTAGATAATATTATAAAAGCTATGTAGTATCTGCGTGCAGTTGTCTTTATCTTTATTGTTAAAAGAGACGCTTCCTTAGATAATGTCTACGCCTCTGCCTGAGTATACAGCCTTAGAGATGTTTAAGTTAACGTAACAGAAGTAAGTCCTATCCCTAGGCTTAGTGTATTTCGTGTAGTAAGGGTAGGAAATTAGGTTAGGCTCTTTTCGCAAGACTGCGTACAGCAGCCAGTATTCAACGTTACCTCGCACAAGCTGCTGTATTAACGAATAATACATTACCCGACACTAGCTAAGGTTACTTTTACTATCAATTAGCCGCGTGTAGTAGAGGTACATGTTAAAACTTTGATTAAGGATTAAGACTAGCTTAGGATCCTCAAAAATCCAGCTAAAGGCGTCGTAGGTAATGCTGCCGTATTCCTTAAATGCTTTAACATATACTCCCTAATTAAGAGCCTTAGCAACTTCGTCCCAGTCAATTTAGACTTAAACTTTTGCTAGGCGATAATAATAGCTCTTCAGGTCTTAATGCGTATAGTCTCCTTGAAACAGGGCTGAGAACAGAACTTGAGTTACTAGGTCCGATTAAAGCTAACCTTATCAATCCTAACGATAGTATAGTATCTTAAGCAGCTAAACTATATTTAAAATGCTGAGGCTTCAAGTAAGCAGGCCTATCTTGCCAGCCACGTAACAGTAATGTTGCCAGCACACCCTGCGATAGTCAAATACCTAACTACCCTGCCTATCCTTAAGAGTACTGAAATTCACACACTCTCAATACTAGGTATTAATCAGCTAGACGCGCTCACTATTATTTAACTTCCTAGACGTGAGCGACGCGGTCATCTTAACTAGAGCAGACTGTTTATTTATACAGTTGCATCCCTTACGCGATTTTACTGCAATGCTAGTTTTAAGCGAGATGTCTTCTTTAATTAAGTCTCGAACGTTAATACTGTTGTTAAGTGTTACTAGCAGCATTTCTAACTCTTCGCGTAACTGCCTTACTAACTCTAGGTCTCTCACGCGAATCTTATCTAGAGCGAGAGGCTGCGTAGAGGGAAATCTCTAACGCCGCCTAAGACGGAATTTCTCTTAAAGGGCCTCTACTGCCTTAACTTATTATTAAGTGCGCCTGTTTCCTCTTAAACGTTATTCTTCTAGCTAGATTTCTTAAATACTTTCAGCTGTAACAGACAGCCTATCTGTTCAAGGCTCGCCTAGCTTCTCTAGCTTATTCTAGATGTCGCTTCTAAATTCTTTACTTATGCGTTAATAACTAAGACTAGAAGGCTTAATAACTTACGTACGCCCTCTAATGTTTAATAAAGTAGCTAGGCTTTAGCTTCTAGTACGTTTAGAGGTAGTTATTACTAAGGCTGTTATCTAGACGCTAGCCTCAGTCGCAGAATTATTCTTACTATCGCTAGCAGCAGGAAGAAGTAACTTAGTCTGCTTATAATACCTAAAATAATTCTCCCGCAGCTACTTAGGTAGAATAGGCATATTCAGAGGAAGCTTTATCCCTGCATGTAATTGCTTTCTATACCATTTAATTGCCTCTATCTAGAATATCTAGTTAAGGTACCCTTATCTAGAGCGCGTGTCTATATTATCAGCTGTAATCTTAGAGGCAGGCATCTTATACTTATTAACGATGCCGCGCAACTTAGCGTTACCATCCTTATAATACTTCTTTATCTAAGCAGGCATGTTAGCTATCTGCTAACGTACTTCTTCCTAGTTAGTAATATTAATAAATCTATCCTGCCTCCTCCTTGCAGATTATTGTTAATAGTAAAGAGCTGTGTTAAAGAAGGGAGCGAGGTTGTTTAGCGAGGTCCTGCGCAGTAACTATTAGACTGCAGTCACGCTAGAGTGCGAGTACACTACCTGAACGGAATATGGAATGAGAACCTGCCTTAGTACATGCTGATGGTGTTTGTCTAGATAGGCAAACGCGCTCTCTGTCTCCTTTTTCCTCTTCTTCTTGTAAGTGTCTATATCCTTAAGTATAGGATATTACTGCTTAAAAGCAGCGACGCCTCTATACTGCGACATTAGGCTTAGTCTTCCTTTTAGAAATTCTCTAGTCGCGATAATAAGAGTTAAAGTCTTATTAAAGTAAGTCGCTAAGGCCACTATCTAATCATCTACTATGCCCTTCTATTTAACAGGCGAGACTTACAGTAAGCTTCAAACCTAAGTGTCTACTGTAATCCCTGCGTGCTAAGGGACTTTAACGTTACTATAACGCTTAAGCTTAGTTCTGTAGTCTTTAATAGCTTCTTTACTAGTAAATCGCACAATCTCTATCAGCGCAGGCTTAATTATAGTTATAGTTAGTTAAGGATTTAGGTTTAACAGTGGGGGTGGACGCTTCCCAGGCTGTTTGGGTGTCTGAGGCGGCTGTGACATCGCTTGAAGTTTATACCTGACAGGCACTCGTGTATCTACCTTAGAAAGTTTTAATAAATAGTAACAGGAAGTAAGAAAGAGAAACTTAGGCCCTGTAGGATCAACTACAGGCTTAAGATTTGGAGGGGGTTTGAGCAGCGGAGGGTATCTTTCCCTCCCTAACTTTACTTAAAAGCCCCGCTAAGGCTCGTTAACATAGTAAAAGGTGAAGTTACTATTATTTTAACTCCTTCCTATTACCTAATTAGCTAGCATAGCAGGTCCTCTTAAGAGTTAGCTACTTAGGAACGTTTCCTAAGCAGGTCTTATCTTACTACTAAACGCAGCTATAAACTTACCTTTACACTTTAAAACATTAATTATCTTATCTTCTACCTCCTTTAATTAATTCTGCATCTTTGAATTATCGCTCCGTGGCCTCGTAGTTACGTTGCAGCTGTTAGCGCAGATATCAAGTTATCTAGCCAATTAGATTTTAGCAGGTCTCGCTAAGCTTACCTAGCGATTGCTAATTAGCTAGATTCTTTAATACCCTAGTTTCTCCACTATTTTTGATCGCGCAGTAAGGAGATTAACTTCCCAGCGACTCTAAATAATATTTCGTTTAATTTTAACTTATTTTTATGTGTCTAGGAGGTTGCGCTGCGTGTGTATAATGCTAAATATGTAAAAATATGCGAAAATTTAATAAAGGAAATACAGCCCCTCCCCTGCTTTAAGATAAAAGCCCGTCCCCTAGGCTTAAGCAAGCTTATCTTCTAAGTTAGAATTAATTTCTAAATTAGGTATTTAAACATATTATTATCTCTTAGTCTCTGTCAAAGATCTTAGTATAATAATAGGATGGCTGCGTGCAGTTAGCTGTATTATATCTTCAGATGAATCTAAGTTTGTAGGAGGATTATTCTCTGTCTCTTATAACTGAATCGCGTCTTAGTTAGGATTTTTAATAACTGTAAACTTATTATCTTAAGAGTTATTAGATTAAGCAGGCGGTAGTGAAAAGTTAGCTTCAGCATCTTACAACGAAGGATCTTATAGCTTTGCACGACCTTAATACTCCTAAGCGACCTTACTTTTATCTTAAGGTACCTATAGCTTAAGTCTCTATCTTAGAGTAGTGTTTCTAAATTGCGTGCTGTTAAAGTCTATAAGTTGATAGTTGCCTTTATCCTAATTAGCATGAAAGACTTTGTATGGTCCTAGCTATCTGCTCGCAAGCTTCTTATCTCTTAACATGTTAATATCTCTAGCTAAGTCCTATATTAGTATAAAGTTATCTTCTTTAATTTCCTCTTAATAAATCTCTCTGTAATTATCCTAATATTCCTTCTTTTCGCGTCGCAGGCGCTTAGTTCTTAATACTGCGTCCTTAAGAAATTAATCTCTTAAATCTAGCTGTATAGCTCGCACCGCTAATAACTAGTCTCTTAATGTTACTTGTCTAAATAGTAATGTCTGCTATGTTAGAAGAGTAAGCTTAATTAGAAGTACTAGATTCTAACCAGTAACTAACTAATAAGGAGAATATCTAGTCTAACTCTGAGTAGAAATTCTGTCTGCCTACAATACCATCAGAAGATTATTAACCTAAGGTCCAGGAAGCTTTGCTAGTGCGTTGCATATTAGCTTGTAACTACCCTTAATTTTTCCTATAGCCTAAGGGTTATATACTAATACCTAGATCCTCCTAATATAATAAATCTTAGTAAAGGCTTTAACTACCTTTCTAAAATTAGGTCCGCCGTCCACAGTAAGTGTCCTTATTATGCTCCAGCAACACAAGATTTCCTTATATAAAAACTTAGCGACAGTAGATAACTTGTTGTCAGCTATTACTCGTGCCTCTAGCTATCTACTAAGGTATTCTTATACAATTATAATAAATTTCTTTCCTTAACAATACAGTATATAAACAACGTCTATAGTAACTCGTTCCTATAATGCGTAACAGTAGGTATTTATCAGCATCTCTTGCTTGCGACTTAATGATCTCCGCTAGCACTGTTCACATAATACAATCGTGCGTCGCACCTCTTTATGCATCCTTTCCTACTAGTATTATTAAGCAAGTATTAAATAGACGCCGTTCACTCCTCTATAACTAATCTGTTAATATACTTCCTATATAGCTATAGTCTTTAGATTAGGATTATCTATAACTTAATAAATAGCTATATTCCTTATAGACTTTTAGAATAGATAGCCTTCTCGCATAAAGAAATTTATCGCCCTCTTTTTCTACGCTTAAAGTTGTGCCCTCGTAAGGCCTTTAGGCTTCTTAAATCTTATTAAGAACTAAGTAATTACTTCTAACTTATCTAAGTATTGCTTATTCAGTACCCTACTTATCTTAGCAGGTAAGGCAAACTTAAAGTTAGCAACTAGGTTTTTAATAAAATCTTTAAGGTCGTCTTTAGTCTCGTCTAGCTGTTCCTATCCTTCTAGCTTCAGATATCGTAACAACGCATCAGGAATAACATTCTTCTTTCTAGGAACATACTTAATGTTAAAGTCTTAGGTAAGAATAGCTGCAAGCTACCTATTTTAGACTAACCTAGGAACGTTAGGCGATAATCTGTTAAGTTAATAAATGAGCGTCTGAGCGTCCGTTTTAATAGTAAAATGTTATCTATATAGCTAGGTTCTGAATTTCTTTAGCGCCTATAATACTGCCTTACACTTAAGCTTTATTAAGTGCTAAAGACTCTTAGCTTTTAACTATATTATACTTTTAAATTAACACGGATATCTTTTTCTGTCTGCTCTAATCTGTTTAAGAGACGCGCCTGCGCCTTCCTTACTCACGTCTACTACTATAAAAAGCATACCTCTATTCTTATAATTAGGACTTGCTAACACTAGGGCTAAAGTAATATATTACTTTAAGGTACGCATAGCCTCTTATTAAGCCCCTTACTATGTCTATTCAACGCTAGTCCTTATTAACTGGAATAGGGGCTTCGCGCGAATAGTAAAGCTAGGTACCTATATCCTGTAGTAGACACAGATACCTATAAACGCCCTTACTTCTTTTATATTTCTGCATTCTAGCCAATCTAGAATCTTAGCTACTTTCTGTTAATCTAGATATCTTCCTTACGCAGTAACCTTATATCTAACTACCCCTAATCTAGAGACTCCCTAATAACACTTCTTACCTAAAATTATAGCTCTAGCTCTTTCTACGTCAGCTAGAGCCCTGTCTAGCTACTAAATATATTCTAACACATATCTTCTTATTCTAGGAAATGCTTCTTCTCCTCTATAGTTAGTTTTAGGACTGCTAGCAGTAATATTATCTATAAAAGGAATAGTATATAGCTAATAATCCTTTATAATCTTTATAACTACTTGCTAAAAGACTGCAACTAAGTTAGTTACGCCTTAAACTATTATACAGTATTAAAGCAAACTAACTAGCGTATGAAAGGCAGTTATGTCTCTACTGTCTAGATGAAGTGTGATCTAGTTATATCCTAAGAATAGATTTATAAGAGATAGAATACAACATCTACTAAAACGCTTAGAGAATTCATCTGCTGTTAGAGGCAGATTAGCATCCCTAAGAGATACTGCGTTTATCTTAATTAACCTAAGTATTATCTAATAACTCTTATCCTTCTTTTTAACTAGAAACTATAAGTTTCTGTACTAACTAGCGCATCTTTCTAGTACCCCTCTATTAAGTCTGTTATTAAACATTGTAACTACCTCTTCCTTAATAGCTCGCGCTATTAGGAACGATTTTTCTTACTAAGCTTTATGTTTAATAGTCTGTATCTTATATAGAGGACATACATCCTTAATAATTTATCCTGTCTTAGAGAAAGTGAAAGCGATCGCGCCTTCTCTGTTTATTAACATTTTAATAAATAGCTAAACTTCTAATTTTATTAACTTAGATCTAAACTTTTATAAGGCTAGCCTTTCTAGTGTTAATCTTGTGCCCTATAGGAATGCTGCATGTCTGCATTTAAAAAGGTGATTAAAAGGCCCTATATTAGGAGGTCTTAGACTTTTTCTTAAGAGTTGCAGTTTAACAGCATGTTGCTTCTAATCCTTACGCCTAAACTCCTTAATATCTGATGCCGCAGGAATATCCACAGGTCGCACCTTATCAGCTACCCTCTTATGCAGGGTATTGACCTGACTGCCTGTGTACTTCCTTCTCTTTTCCTATTGCGCCTGACGGTTAAGTTCACACATGACTAAAAAAGACTCTAATTCTCGCACAGCTGAAGGATCCTTAGAGGCTCTAACTCTATAGCTTATTACTTACTTTACCTATTCTTTAAATTGCTGCTTATTATTAGTTATAAAAATAGGTAAAAATTCGCTAAATCTAATAGAAGCT
Source organism: Pseudopyrenochaeta lycopersici (assembly GCA_003313425.1). Taxonomy (NCBI): domain Eukaryota; kingdom Fungi; phylum Ascomycota; class Dothideomycetes; order Pleosporales; family Pseudopyrenochaetaceae; genus Pseudopyrenochaeta; species Pseudopyrenochaeta lycopersici. Next base: position 41,613 of record NHZP01000006.1, read on the forward strand.
TTCATAAACTCAGCCTCCTAAATATACTTAACCTAAGTATAAGATAAATAAGATTCTAAACTAAAACATCGCCCTAGGTATCTTCTACTTAAATCTAGACACTCCTCCTTAGAAAGGGTGTCTGCTACATATTTTCCTTATCTTTAGGAGTTAGTATATAGTCTCTCAGATGCAGCGGAGCAGGATTAGAGGCTATAAAGACGGCGTTTCTGTCTCTATTCTTAGAAATAATCCTGCACGTAATCCTTCTATATACGTTATACTGAATTAATAACCTTGCTAAAGCGCACTAAGGTCTACCTAAAATTGCTGATCTTGTTAGGTTTTAAACGATCCTGAAGTAACTGATAACAGTCACCTCTCCTACTTTGACTAGGACACTCTACGCAGTTCCTATAAAAGGATTAGTGCTTCTATTCGCAGTAACTACTCTATCTTAATGCAAGCTACCTTGCTTATAGTCTTTATATGTAAGCTTTAATGCCTTGGCCGCACTATATCTTAAAAGGTTTATCTGTACGCTAGTGTTAATAAGACACTTTACTGCATGCCTATTAAATAAGGCCTAGCAGGTTAGAAGGTTACACTGCACGTAGGCTATGCCTATCTTCTTTTAAATTATCGTAGCTTCTTATTTAGTAGGATTAACTAAAGCTTTATGCTAAGTGTTATATGTTCCTAGGGCTTCATGCCTGGTTTATGCATTAAAAGTCCTAAATTATATTAAGTTAAGCTCCAAATTCGGTCCTTTTTTAAGACTAACCGTCTCTACTTAATTTAATTTAACCTTTTCTTTATTAGAAAAATGCCTCTAAACATCCCTAATAACATAGGCAGACGCAGGGTTATGCAGGGTAAGGCACTGCAGTATCAGCTAATCAGGTTCTAACAAGTCTCGCTTAGCTAACCTAGCGATTACTGATTAGCTAGCCAGCCTAATACTTAATTCTACAGCGTTCACGCTAGCTAACGACGCGGCAGGCTTATTAATTACTTTTAATATATTTCTAACTTATTTTTAAAGCTAATGTTAGCTTATAAGGTCCCTAAAAGTTACACTACGCACCTCCTAACGCAGTATAGTAGTAGCGATACGGTTTAGATGCAGGCCCAGTAAATGACGGAGCTCTGTGTTAGTAAGGCCGTTATTCTAGTTCTTCTTTTTCTTATTCTAACTAACAAATTCAGGCTCAGCTTTTAAATCCTGAAAGCTTCTATCGTTATCTAGAGGCTGTATAAGAGAGAATAGCTTATTATAGGCTTAGCTGGCGAATAGAATTGGCTCTACTCGTTCAAACTCCTTAATATCTATTAGTTCGAATGCAGTGTTGCCCCTCATAACAGGCATACGATGGTCCTTAACTATGACTCGCTTTAGTTATTTAGAATAAGGAGGTTTAGCAAGAGCTTGCTTCTAAACTTTACTCTACCTAACTTTCTTAAGAACTAGATCTTTCCTAACATTCTAACGCGTTTAAGAGCGTGTTACTACATAAGTTAAGCTAGTATTCACTGCTCCTTCCTTAAAAGCACTAAAAATAATATCCTAAGATGTAACCTTATTAAGGGCAAAACACGCTTCAGTCAAGCCTCTTAGTAATATCCTAACGTTCTAAAAGTTTAGTAGGTCCTTAGCCAGGCTTATAGCTATCCTGCTATATCTATCTTCTATAATCGTATTCGTATTAGGACTAACTACCTTCTGTTACTACATAGCTAGTAGTCTAAGCTTTTAATATTAAGCAGGCCTTAAGTCTACTCTATTAAACTTCTCTAGATATACTGCCAATACTAGCTAATCTAAGACATCGTTAGTAACTCCGTAATACTCCTAAATTTTCTGTTTCAACTAATAGAGCTGTAACGTTTAGGGTGCAGTTCCTTAGATTTGCCCTAACCTCTTATGCGAAGGACTAAAATAGTAAGTCTTATATCTAACTTCACTGTTCTACTTAAAGCTAATCTAGCTAAGATGCAAAAGCAGCTAATATAGCTCACATTCTCTAGCAATATAACTAGGGAGGTTGCACATATTACAAGTATTTCGATATTCACGTCCTTAGATAGTAATTACGCCTTACTAAGGATTTAAGTTGCGAGGAGCCGTCGTTATATACGAGCCATTATTCCTTTCTAATAGTGACTGCTTAGCATCATCTCTTAAGACGACTCGGCCGATGAAGTACGCGTACGTAGCTAGGTTCCTCAGAATCTAACCAAGCTTAGGATAAACTATTATCTTATTAACCTCAGCTAGGCTAATCTTCTAGTCGCCAAGGGCTAAATAAGGTCTTAAACCTCTAGATCTACACTAGGTAGAAGAGCAGGCCTAGCTTCCTCTTAAACTTTGCTTTTCTTATACTTATTAACTGCGTCTTTTAGCTGCTTAGCTGTTAATGTTTTCTTTTCTTAATTAAGGATCTAGTGTGTAAGCTTAGCCTCTCTTTCTGCATAACTAGGGGATATCTGTTTTATCCCCTCTCTCTAGCGGTACACGCGCTTAAGATACGTGTAAATCTTCTTAATATTAAAACTCTCTAGCTTATCTGGAATCAGCCCTTTATACATATAGATAAAGATTATATCTTAGTCTTCTCTTAGAAGGCCTCTAGCAAAAAAGAAGCCAGCCTCTATCCTATATAGCTAGCCTGTCTTAATGCAAGCGTTACTGTACGCTGCGAAGTTAGTTAAATACTCAGATAGTCCTAGGAATTTTCTTAACGTTTCAGAAACATAGGTCTCCAGGAACGCTCGCGTTCCCATACGTTAAGCTACATCTTAATCGTGCCAATACTCTTTCATTACTTCTTAAAGCTTCTTCTAGTCTAGTACCCTGTATAGCCTTATTTTCTTAATAAAGCGTCTGCACATAGTGTTACAGAAGTCTAGAAGGATTCTTATCTTTTAATAGTCGTTATAGCTGCTATTATCTGCCTAGCGATTAAAGTCATCTAGGAACTTAGTAACGTCTTTTCCTATAAATAGAAAGTCTTTCCTTGCTAGCCTTATAGGCACAAGTACTTTGCTGGTATCTATAGTATATTTCTCAATAACCTCAATAGCCGGCGTAAGATCTAATCTAAATGACAGCGAATCTGGTGTCGATTCAGCCATAAGGATAGCTGAAGGCTGAATCCTGAATAGGCTGCTGCAGCCCTTCAGTATAACTAAATAAGGAGACTGCAACTACTAGGCAGTTCCTTGCTAACGCTAATAATTAACTAAAATCTGATACTGTACTACTTCTGAATTATTTCTTAATCGTTCATAGCTGTTCTCGTTTCTGTTTTTTGTTATCTTATTCTTATTCTTGTTACTATTCTGTTACTAAGTTAGCTTCTGCTTATTATATAGGAAGTCTTAATTTATTATAGCAAGATAATAAGGATACAGCCTCAACAGAGCTGGTCCCTGTCAACTCTTGGCTCCAAAAATGTAGAGGGGGTGGCCGCAACAGCGCTATCCCTCTCAAAGGTTCCGAAGGCTGGCCGCAACAGCGCCATCCCTCTCAAAGGTTCCGAAGGCTGGCCGCAACAGCGCCATCCCTCTCAAAGGTTTGTCAGGGTCAAACAGACACCCAGCTCTTTCTAGGTAATCCTATGATCTCTGTATCGCAATGTAGCGCTCTCATATTTGTGTTTTCGACGTTGACAGTTCAATGCCATGTAGGCTTTTTCTGCTCTCATTAGCCATAGCCTAACCAGAACAGACCGTTGTGCCCCTTGGGCTTCGCCATTATTTGTGGAGTTAACAAGGTAGTTCGGCACAATCCCGCAGTTCTGGTGTTGTGAATGAGAGGTAACGATGGAATCCAAACGTGCGTGAATAACAGGAGCAGCTCTGCCTGTGCAGTCTGCTAGAAACGAAGGTAAGTATAGAGCCTAATTAAAAGTAATGAACAAAATGGTCTGAAATCTCATGAATTAACGTAGCTAATACACTAGCTACTTTGCAAAATCTCAGTTTTGAAGTGAATTCTCGTGGTGTGTGGTGCATGGTGCATCACGTTTGGTGCATGACGTTGAGATCTCTCGCATCTCCAAGTCTTATCATCAAATCTCGCTGACAAAGGAAACCCATCATCACCTGATTGCCCAGGTACCCTGTGCAACGGCACAACATGTATAAAGCATAATATATTAACGCGTTAACTCTAGAAGAATAGGAAGCAGCTATAAAACAAGGAATAAGTACAATTATCTTAGCTAAATAAGCGATGCAAGATATATTGCGAGAACACTACTATTACCCTAAATATCACACAAAAGCAATATAAGAGTAGGTAGAGAAAGCTAAAGAAGCATAGCAACCCGCAAGCGTCAGGGACGCACTATAGAAACTTCAACAAGCTAGATAAACATAGGCACTAGAACCCCTGATAGTCAAGACCCTTAAATATACATTACGACGCTAAACAATGCCACTATTAGTAAGGGAAGACGCCTTCTATATACCTAATACTCAGGACCTAGTACGACAAGGGTACCTTTAAGTTAACTCCCATGGCGAGATCGTGCTTACAGACAGTGAGAAACAGGACGTCTACACCTAGCTCAAACAGCAAATGCATCAGGAGGACGATAAAGAGAACGTCGGCCCTAACTAGCTGCTTATAGAGGAAGAAGCCAGAAACTACTATAAGCGCGCAGAGGCGGCTTAAACCCTACATACTATGCGCAAAGGACTATAAAAACTAGTACTAGACTACTTAACAGATCTACGCAATAAGCGACACGGTGTTGTCTACTAGTCCTTCTGTACTATAGACCTGTGCGCTATACACTATTTAAGTAAGACAGAACAGGGATACTTCCCTCACTCGTTTTACTAATGTAAATACTAATAGTATAATTATCCTAAAGTTAAATGCGACAACTACCTATAGGATAAGAGGACTGTCCTCTACTTCCTAAGAAATAACGACCCTACAGCTACTATAGTAATGCAGCTAGTCTTTAATAGAGAATGTAATTAACAATAATAGCAAACGTACCTTAACTCTAACTACCTTAAGTATAAAGATGTTAAGACACTAAACAGGTATTAGGAGGAGCCTTTTTTAGAGTCGCGCCTACTAATAAGCAATAATTGCGAACTCTATGTACAACCAGCGCACAAGGACTCCTTAAGCTAAATATTAAGCTTAATAGAAGCTAGATAAAGGTACTAGTAGACTCCGGAGCACAACAGAGCTATATTTCTGCGCGAGCGATAGAATAAGCTGGCCTTGTCCTATTATTAAAATTAGTACTATATCTATTAACAGTAGCTAATAGACAACTAATGCTATTAGAGTCTGTAATCACACACAAAGTACAGAACGTGCAACTTATTATCTAGAACTATAGGGAAACGATTAACCTAGACGTCTTCAGACTATTATAACACAATATACTACTAGGACTCCTATAGTTAAGAGAATATAGTCTAGACATAAATTAGAAAAAGAAAAAGTTCTTGTTTAAATGCTGTAGAACGGACGCAACTACGAGTAAGCCTACGCCGCAGCTGAGTGCCTAGGTAGATAAGAAGATAACGATTAGGATCCTCACTTTAAATAAGGACGGCCTTAAGACATAAGGGTCTGACTTAGCAGGTACTAATAGGAGGTCCTTAGACTAATAAGCTAGAGTTAAGGAGTAAAGCGTAACTCTAGCAATCCCTAATAAGTATAAAGAATACGAGTCACTCTTTTAGGAAGAGATAACTATAAAAGTACTGCCTAAATATTAACCCTAGGATTATAAGATTATCTTACAGGAAGGGAAGTAACTAACTTTTAGCCTAATTTACAGTTTATTAGAAAAAGAACTTAAGACCCTGCGCGAATATATTAAGACAAACTTAAAGAAGGGATTTATTAGAGAATTACAGTTACTAGTAGGATACCCTATACTATTCGTACTAAAGAAGAATAGGAAGTTAAGACTATATATTAACTACTAGAAACTTAATAATATTATAATAAAAAATTAATACCCTCTACTAAATATAGTAGAACTACAGGATTAACTAGCCTTTGCGAAAGTCTTTACAGCATTAGACTTAAGAGGAGCGTACAACCTTATTTATATAAAGGAAGGCAAAGAATAGAAGACTGCGTTTAGAATGCGTTACAGCTACTATAAGTATATAGTAATACTCTTTAGTCTTACTAACGCACTAGCTATATACTAGGCACTTATTAATAATGTGTTAAGAGAACACCTAGATATATTTATTATCGCATACCTTAATAATATCCTTATATACTCTAATAATCTACAAGAACATATTAAGCACGTTAAAATAGTTCTTACCTGCTTAGGAAGATTTAGGTTACTACTTAAACCTAAGAAATGCGAGTTCTATAAAGAGGAAGTTAAGTTCCTAGAATATATAGTAGGTGCACACAGAGTAAAGATAAGCAAAGAAAAAATAAGAGTAGTAAAAGAATAGCCTAAACCTAAAATAGTTAAAGATATACAGTTATTTATAGGATTTATTAACTTTAACTAATAATTTATTAAAGACTTCTCTAAGAAATCTATCCTACTTACTAAACTTATAAGAAAACAGATAAAATAGGAATAGGGAAACAAATAAAGAAAAGTATTCTAGATACTTAGGGAAGCCTATATTATACTACTAGTGTTAATTATATTCTAAACAGAAGAACCCTTACAGTTTAAAACAGATACCTTAGACCTTACACTAGGTGTAATAGTAAAATAAGAACGCAATAGGAAATAGCACCTAATTACCTACTACTCTAGGAAATTTACAGACCCTAAGGAACGCTACGACGTGCACGATAAGGAGCTCATAGCAGTTGTTAACGCCCTTAACTACTAGCGGATCTACGCAGAGAGTTACTCAGATCTTATAATATTTACAGATTATAAGAACTTAGTTAATTTTACTACTACTAAGACCTTAAATTAGAGATAGGTTAGATAGGCTAAAATATTAGGATAATATAAGTTTAAGATTATATACACGCTAGGAAAGGATAACAGCAGAGCTGATGCTCTCAGCCGCAGATTAGACATCGCAGGAATAAAAGTAATAGTTAGCGATGCTATCCTTTAAGTAAACTAGGATAGAAGCCTAGGACCTAATAAGTTATTAAACAACACTATAATAATTACGTCTGAAGTACCTAAAGAATTGTAAGAAGTAATTATCTAATAACACTACGATAACCTAGTACATAGTCACCCTAGAATTAAGAGAACGATAGAACTTATATAATAACACTATAGCTTTAAGAATATAAAGGCTAAGGTTAAACAGTTTATTAAAAAATGCGCAGACTGTTAGAAGAATAAATATAGTACCTACGCACCTTACAGAGAAATGCAAGCTATAGAGCTACCTAACAAACCTTAGGCAGACATTTCTATAGACTTTGTAATAAGATTACTACTGTCTAAAGATCCTGCGACAGGAATTAAGTATAACGCTATCTTTAATATAGTCTGCAGGTTTACAAAAGCAGCAGAAATAATACTGTTTAGAAACAACTACAACACAGAATAACTAGCGTTTATTATTCTAGACAGATTGATACGATACTATAGTATACCTAAGTCTATTATAAGTAATAGAGATAAGCTCTTCACGTCTAACTTCTAGTCCACATTGATAGCCGCGATAGGAACGAAGAGAAAATTGTTAACAGCCTATTACCTACAAACGGATAGACAGACAGAAAGAACGAACAGAATAATAAAAACCTACCTAAGGATTTACAGTAATTAATAGTAAAATAATTAGGTCTTATTACTACTAATAGTATAACTAGCCTATAATAACAAATTATTAGAATTAACTAGAAAGACACCGTTCTTTACTAACTACGGGAGACACCCTAATCTCTTTATAAAGTTATATCCTAGCAGGAAAGCTAAAGTAGCTATAAAAACAGCTAAAGAAATGAAAAAAGTACACAAATAACTCTGAGAAAACCTTAAGAAAGCACAACGTAATAGTATTTCTTACTAAAATAAGAAAAGAAAAATAGCACCTTAGCTAAAGAAGGAGGATAAAGTATACTTGCTTATAAAAAATCTACGCAATAAGCGACTAAGTAAAGGACTTAACTACGTTAAAGTTAGACTATTTTTAGTTAAAGAACAGAATAGACTAGTAAACTATACACTTAAGCTACTACTAGATACAAAGATCTACCTACGCTTCTATATCTCTAAGTTAGAACCAGCTAACCCTACTATACTATTACAGAAAATATTCTAGTACGAACTAGAAGAAGAAAATAAGTTTAAAGTTAAGAAAATCTAGGGATACTAATAAAATAGAAGAGTTAACGACCTAGAACTAAGCTTTAGCTACCTAGTTAAATAGAAAGGATACCTGAGCGTAGAGAGTACGTAGGAACTACTAGAAAACCTAAGAAACTGCTAAGAAAAGATTAGAGAATATTAGGAAAGAGAGGAAAGAAAGAAAAAGAAATAACAGACCTAGGAAACTTGTTATAACTCTAAGGTTACCTGGCTAGAAGACTCTAACGGTCCTAGTTCCTAGAACAGAGACTAGTCTATAACAGCGGCACCTAAGGGGGCCCTAGGGTTAACTAAGGCTAACTTAGAGTTTAAGGACTCTAACGCTTTAAGGCGTTTAATGTCTTCTACGTCCGCAAGACCCTTATTAAATAATCTCGCCTCCTTCTTCTTTAATAACTTTTGTTATTTGCGTAAACGTTTCTATTTTGAGCGCGCTGCGGTAATACGATTAAACGCTGCCTGCACTAACTACTTATCCTTATTAATAGCCTTTTCTACTACTTCGTCTTATTAGTCTAGGTCCGCTAACTCTTTATTAATCTTTAAAAAATCTGGAACTAGGACGTTAGTAGGCACGCATTCTACCTGCCCCCTAACTCCCTTACAGTTTCCGCACTTTATAGATAGAGAGGACATCTAACAACCTAAGTTATTTTCTACACATCGTTTACAAGACACTATTGCGTCCTAACCTTCGTTATTTATTTAATCTCCGCGTTTTTAGTAATAGTACGTAGCCTAGGAGGACATTAGATTAACTTATAGGGACATAAGTTATTAGAGGAGGGGGATAGTGTTACGACCTAAGAATATACCGAGGGACAGCTACCTTAAGAAGCCCCGCGACCTAGCACGTGCGCTAGAGGCACGAGGCTGCACCTAAAGAAACACGTGACTCGTTACGAGTCTTACGGTCTTAGGAATCTCACACACTAACATATAATCTTAGTATAAGACTTAGTAAGAATAATATAGTCTTATAAGACCCCTTATATATATAGATTACTACAGTAAACCCTTATAGCTTAGTATGTTTAACTTAATATTATACTCTATAGTATAGTAATAGTAATACTAATTATTCTTAACCCTTAGTACTCTTTACAGAAGCGCCCTCTTACTGTCTTAGTATTAAACCCCCCCCTTCTATCTAGTCCCTCACTCTATCCCGGAGAACTAACCTTGCAATCTCATTAGCTATCCTCACCGATAGCTTTTAGGATTCTTCACAAGGGGTTTGTACGACCCCTATAACTGTTAGATCTTGCTATTAGGCTAGTACTAATATAACAAACTCTCTACTTACTAGGCAGCTATTATCTATTCCTTGTAGTAGGTCCTAGTCTCTTTTAGATAGTGCGTCCGCTTAGGTATTCTCCTTGCTTAGATAGTACTATAGCTTTATATTATTAAACTGTAATAGGTAGACTAACTATTATACGTATTATTCTATTATCTTTTACTTCTTTATAAAGTACTCTAGGTTCTTATAGTTAGTAATTACTTTAAATTCTTATACGCTATAGAGTTCTGCGTCCTATTTATTTAGGTATATAATAACTACTAGTAACTCCTTATTATAAATTAGGTAGTTACTCTTATACGCTAGAAATTTCCTTAAGAAGTAAGCTACTATATAAAGAGTTCCTTACTTATCTTCTTATAATAGTACCCTACTTATAGTAAAGCCTAAAGAGTTATATTCTACTATTATCTATTATTTAGGTAAGAAAGTAGTAAGGACTTTATCTACTAAGAATATATCCTTAAGAGTTTAGAAACTCTACTCTTATTTTATATTTTATAAGAATTTCTCTTCTTTTTTTTATTAGCAATATAAGAGACTCTACTAGTTAGGAGAAGTTTAGAATAAAGTATCTATAGAAGTTAGTAAACCCTAGGAATCTTTATACGCCTTTAACTATTATTAGGGCTTTTTATTCTTAAATAGCTTAGACTTTCTTAGAGTCTATAGATATACTCTTCTATACTTCTAAGATAAAGCTAAAGTACTTTATACACTAAATATTAAACTTATATTTACTTAGTTCTAGGTATAGTCTTACTTCTTATAAGTAATCTAATACTTTTTATACGTAGGTATAGTACTAAGAGAGGGATCCTTTAGTAAAGATAAAGATATTATCTAAGTATATAGAGGTAAAGTTATCTAAGAAGTCTTATAAGGCCTAGTTAATATACCTCTAGAAGGTACTTAGTGTATTTACTAAGCTAAAGGGCGTTACTAGCTACTTATATAATCTAAATTATGTTTAAAACGTAGTTATTTATTCTAATCTTTTACTTATTCTTATCTTATAGAATACTATAGTAACGTCTAGCTTAGTATACTATATAGCTTATCTAATTTAGTTTAACGTCTTACGTATAAGAGGTAGTAGGTAACAGTCCTTCTTAGTTAGGGTGTTAAGAGCTCTATAGTCTACATAGAATTATAGTTCTCCTCCTAGCTTACGTACGAATAGTATAGGTAAGGCTGCTAGTAAGCTACTTGCACAGATAAACCCTTTATCTAGAAGGTCTAATAGCGTCTTCCTTAGTACTAAGAGTTTATCTCTTAATATTGCGTAGAGAGGTCTATATAGTATCTCTAGCTTCTGTCTATTCTTCTCTTCTAACTCTATTACGTAGTCTTATTATAGGCCTTACTATAGAGGTAGCTTATTTCCTTCCTTAGGTAGGAATATCTTTAAATAAGGTTATATATAGGCTAGTAGGGCGTTATATATTTTCTACAGTATATTCTAGACCTTTAGGCGTAGTACTTTCTTAATATCTCTTAGGCTTATAGTAAAGATTTAAGTCTTACTATAGCTTTATCTATAGTATTATACGTAGTATTAGAAAGCTATAGCTAATACTAAAGTATAGCTAAAGTCTAGGGTAGCGTATTCTATACTACGTATAGTAACCTTATATACTTTTAAGTATAGAAGTTTCTTCTTTATATTAATAACGCCTTTAATACTCTCTAACTAAGTCTTCTTAAAGATTATGTTATATTAGTAAGTAGTTAGGGTAACGTACGTAGCTGCGTGCTGCTATATTTCTCTTACGTCTAATAAAAATTTAGTAACGTATAATACTATACTCTTTTATTTATTTACTTCTTTAATCTTAATAGGGAAGATCTTAATACGTAGTAAGTTTAAGCCTCTTATAAGTTTCTTACTTAATAAATAGTAGGTGTAGTAACTATTATTAATTATAGTAGTAGCTAGTTATACAGAATTAATAATAATATTTATAGATATAGGTTTTATAGTTACTAGCTATAGTAAAAGTAACCTTATTATTTATATAGGGTTTTAGACTTATATAGGCTCTAGCACACAACTTTATACTAGAGCTACTCTTTTCCCTTATCTAAGGAGGATAGAGATTCTGTTACTTATTTAGTAGTTATAAATATAATCTTTATAGGTTTTATAGGTTTATTAACTTATCTTATATAATAGCCTTCTTAGCTATTTAATAACTTTATTATATACTAGGCTACTTAGTAGTTATATAGACTGCACCTTAAATAGGCGCTGTTCTCTTTTCTTTCTTAGACCTATTTACGTGTTCCCTAGAATTCTTTTTTAGGTTTTATATAGAGCTAGTAAGCTCCTATAGAAGTTATCTAGTCTATCTTATTATTATCTCTTTAGGTTATTAGTTAGCTCTACATGTTATACGCTTTACTTATATAGCTCTTACTTATAGTAATTCTCTCTATAGATCTTAAATTTTCCTAGGTTACCTTAGTCTATTATATACACTCTTTATATATTTCTCTAAATAGTAGCTAATAACCTACTTAGGTCTTTAGCAGCTTACTATTTAAGCTGCTCTTAAGATAGTTAATCTTCTAAATATAGCTTACGTTGTCTAACCTAGCTTTAAGGAGCTTAAGGTTAAACGCTTAGATATAAGGGTTAAATTCTGTTCTTCCTTACTTAGTTATATAGAGGTATTTAAGGGCTTTCTCTCTTACTATAGAGTCCTTAAAGAAGTTATTAAGGTAGGATAATAGCTTAAGAAGGAATAGTGTTACTAGCCTATTTATAAGGTTTATTATATATAGGCTAAAGGTGTTAAACGCTTAGCCTGTCGTATAAGTAATAACGTAATTTACTCTACTATTATTATCTAGGTAGGCTGCACAGTCTCTGTATAGCTTTACTTAGACTTTTATTTTCTATTAAAGATATTACTTATGCGAGCTTTTCTTAAAGACTTCTATATTCAGTAGTCTTAGTTTCCTAATCTCTTATACAGGAGAGTCTTACTATTCTATTAAAAATTAAGTAGAGGCTGTGCGTACTATCTGTGTACTACTTAATTTAGCGACTAAGTTCTTTAGCTCCTAAACTTAGTTCTGTAATAACTTATATAGCTAGCTCTACTATTAACTAGCTAACTTATTAAGGCTGTCTTATAAGGAGTTAACTGTTACTAATAGATCTTCTGCTAAGGGTTAGTTATTGCGTGGTTGTTAGGGGTTGTGCTGATGCAACTAGTGTTACTAAGGTGCGTGCTGGTGCAGCTGGTGTTACTGCTGTCCTAAGGCTCCTGTTATCTGCATCTAGTGCTCTTATTGTTGTAGCTTGTACGCTTGTTAGTTTAAGGGCCCTCAGTGTCCGTCTATTATATGTTTTTTTTTTAGGTTGTTAATCTTTCTCCTTATGTTATAGGCGAAGAGGCCTAACTAACGAGTGTGCATTTATCCTATACTACAGAAGGAGAAAGATAGAGAAGAGGTTACAGGTATCCTTAGAGGATATATATATATATTCGTACGAGTAAAGAGGAACGTACTCTTCTAGCTGCTAACTTATATAAGCTAGTAAGAAAAGATGGCAGAGGAGATTAAGGAGTTCTTTCCCCGTGCGATAGTAGCGAAGCCTCTCCTGCTTAAAGGGCGCAGCCTATTACAGCTACTTTAAGCTAAACCCTAAGAGTCTTATCGTCTTATAATATATACTAAGATAAATTTATAAGTAGCTATTATATATTTAAGTTAGATAAGCTTATATTAATATTATTATTCTTAAAGTTTAAGCTTAATATAAGCTTAAATTAGCTTAACTTTATATAAATAGCTAAGGTTATAAAAGTAATAGCGCTAACATAGTATACGCTCCTCTAATAACTACTTAGTAATTCTTATTAGTAGTAGCTATTATAGACTGCTTTTAGGAAGTAAGATATAATCTACTAGCGTATATATACTATTACTAGTATAGTATACTTCTCTTAGACCTAGAAGAGCTCTAATACCCTATCTTTATACTTTAATATATACTTACTTAGATCTAGTATATACTAGCGTATTATAAAGACCTTTTATAGCCTTAGTCTCTACTATAGCTACTATTATATAAATATACTTATATAGAAGGTAGCTTAATTTATAGTAGTATATACCTTATAAGAGTTACTCTATAACTCTACTATTACTACTAATATAATAAACTCTTATAAACTCCTCTAAGCTCTTAAGCTTATCTAAACTCTTACTAACTTTTATAAACTCTTATAAACTTTTATAAGCTCTTAAGCTTATTTAAACTCTTACTAACTCTTACTAACTCTTATAAACTCTTATAAACTTTTATAAACTCTTATAAGCTCTTAAGCTTATTTAAACTCTTATAACTTTAGTTAACTCTTATAAACTCTTATAAACTCTTATAAACTCTTATAAACTCTTATAAACTTCTAAGCTAATAGAAGTATATATATATTAGTAAAAAAGGCCTTTTATAGTAGAAGTAATATCTAACTTAATTTATAAAAAATAGTAAAAATTAGATAGACTAGGATTTAAACCTAGGTTACTACTTATAATAACATAAGTATAGTATAAGTATAAAGATAAGTAAGTACCTAGCCTTATAACTAGTTCTACGCTTACCTAGTAGTAGCGCTCTACTACTAAGCTATCTATTCTAGATATTTAATATAATACTTATAAATTTTAAAGTATATATAAGAGACTATATTAACTACGTTATTATAACTAATAATAGTTCTCTTTCCTTTTTACTATTAGTTTATAGGTCCTACTATAAGATAACTTTAAAGTAAATATTAATAAAGTATTATTTATAGTAATTACTAGTACCTTTACTACTATATTTATAGCGCTTATAGGTTACTCTCTTAATAGAACTTATAAGGTTCTTAAGCTTACTAGAGTACCTTAGGTTACTAGAGCTAATATTATAACTATTAGCTATAGGCTAACTAGAGTAGTTATAGTATTCTTAGCCTTTATATAATAAGTAACTTAGAGAGTAAGCTTATTATCTTATTAATAATACTAATACGCTAGACTCTCTACTATACTAAGTAAGCTACCTAGTAGTATACTACTAATAGATAAAGTAAGCCTTTTTATAGCCTATTTAACCTTTATCTCTATACTATATAATATAAAATTATTAAAAGCTTTTACTATTATTATAAGTAACACCTTTATAAGTCTAGAACCCTCTATTTATAATAAATACTAGCTTAATAAAGTAAAGATATAAAGATAGATAGTATTATAGTTAACTTAAGTTAAATCTAGCTAGTAAGTAGTATCTAGTCTTTAATAACTAATAGCGTAAGTATAACCTAGTATAACTAGGTAGGCTATATCTATATACGTCCTAAAGGAGAATTAAAACTAGGTATTATCTATACTATATAATACTATTACTCTCTATACTATAAAGGATTTTAACCTAGTATATATAAACTATATATATATCTTTATTTAAGAGTATATTTATAACTTTAGTTACTTAAGTAGTAATAAGAGATTTAAATAAAGTACTAGCGCGTAATTAGAATAATAATAGTAAAAAATAACCTCTTTCTTCTTAGTAAGTTAGAGTTTATATTTGCTAAGCTCTCTTAAGAAGCCCTCTTAGTTATAAGCGCTATTTACTATACGTAAGAATAATTTATTAATATTATTATATTAGGCTATCTTTACTTTTATCTAGAACTACTTCTTTATAAGATTAATAGTATCCTAACTATTAACTTAGGTATTATTAGTATCTAGTAGTTTTATCTATTTATCTTTAAAGTTAAGAGTATCTCTTAGTATTATATATTATAATAGATAGCTTTAAACTACTACTTAGTTACTTAGTAATTAATTACGTAAGTTCCCTATTATTACCCTTAATAAGATAAGATAAGTACTTACGTAAGAGTCTCTAGGTACTAAGCCTAGTTTATAACAGCTCTTACTATTAAAAAGCTAATATAGTAGTATAATATAAGATTAGCTTAAATAACTAATACTTTAACTTCTATAACTAAGTTATTACTAGAGATTACTAGGGCTATAAGTTATTAAGATCTTTTAAGTAATAATATAAGCTATATTAGATATATTTATACTTATACTAAGGCTAGTTATAGTAAATACTATATAAATGGTTAACTATAGTAATTAGAATTTAGTATATACCTACTCTTAGTTATATTATAATACGTATACTATAAACGTCCTAACTACGTTAAATACACATTAATTACCTCCTAATATATATAATTTATACTTACTTAATATCTAGAGTAATATATCTATTATCTATACTACTACTATATATATAGAACGCTATCTATTAATAAATACTATAGTCTTTAGTATCTAAGCTAGTATAGCTACTCTATTATAGGTAGCTAGTAATAGTAGAAAATAGAAAGAATTATATAAACTAAGTTTACTATAAGAGATAAGTATAATAGCTATTAAAATACTAAGTTAATTAATAGACGTCTAGATAACTTTAGTATAGTATATTAAATTACTTAGTACTTAAAACCTAGTAGTACCTAATACTCTTATTTCTACCTTCTTACTTAATATTACTAAGTAGCTAAACTATATTATATCCTTATAGAGTATTATCTATAGCTTACTAAGTAGTATATATACTAGCTAAAAATCTACTTAGTTAAAGATAAGGTAGTACTTATTAATAGCTACTAAACTAATATACTACTAGAGGCTAGTTTCCTTTAGAGCTTTCTAGAATAACTTTATTAACGCCTACTTTAGCCTTAAAAGGATATAAGCAAACTATCTTTTAGCTACCTACTATATAATTATCTTCTCTACTATCTTAGTTTTAGTATTAATAAGGTATAGCTTAGTACTCTTAAACCTTTATATCTTAGTTAACTATTTATTACTAAGCTTCGTTAAAAGTATTATCTAAAGTATAATCTTCTTAGTAAGTATAGAGTACGCGTAGAAGATTATACTCTTCCTAAAGCTAGTATAAGTAATAAGTAAGATATTATTTTACCTAAATATAAGCTATTATAGGGCCTATACCTACTTAATATAAGGTATATAGATAGTATCTTAATTAATTAAAAGTATCTGCCATAGATACAGCCTTACTATATCCTCTTAAAGGCTAATATTATATTATTAGCGCATGTAGTTAATTACTATTAGTAGAATAGATAAAGGTATATATATAATCTAGTCTATACTACCTTACTAAAGTACGCTATTAAGTGTATAAGCTTATATAATAGCTATACTACTCTATTACTACTTCCTCTTCTTATTCTTATCTAGTATTTTATAGGCTATTACTTTACGCGCTATCTTAGGGTTAACTAGGGCTAGTAAAAGAATTTAAAGACTTAAGAATAGGTTATAAGAGTTTATAAAAGTTAGTAAGAGTTTAGATAGGCCTAAGAGCTTATAAGAGTTTATAGAAGTTTATAAGAGTTCTAATAAGCTTAGAGGCTTATAAGAGTTCTAATAAGCTTAGAAGCTTATAAGAGTTTATAAGAGTTAGGAAGAGTTAGTAAGAGTTTAGATAAGCTTAGAAGCTTATAGGAGTTTATAAGAGTTTATAAGAGTTTATAAGAGTTTAGATAAGCTTAGATAAGCTTAGGCTACTGTAAAGAATCTTAAAAGCTATTAGTGAGGATAACCAATGAGACTGTAAGGTTGGTTCTCCGGGATAGAGTGAGGGACTAGATAGGGTAGGGGCTTAATACTAAGACAGTAAGAGGGCGCTTCTGTAAAGAGTACTAAGGGTTAAGAATAATTAGTATTGCTATTACTATACTGTAGAGTATAATATTAAGTTAAATATAATAAGCTATAAGGGTTTATCGTAGTAATCTATATATACAAGGAGTCTTATAAGACTACACTATTCTTACTGAGTCTTATACAGAGACTGCATGTCAGCGTGTGAGATTCCTGAGACCGTGAGACTCGTGACGAGTCACGTGTTTCTTAGGTGCAGCCTCGTGCTTTGGCGCACGTACCAGTCCGCGGGGCTTCTTAAGGCGGCTGTCCCTCGGTATATTCTTAGGTCGTAACAGCTACCTTCTACTAGCCTAAGAGTTTATAAGAGTTAGTAAGAGTTTAAAGAGACTTACTATAAGACACGTATACTAAGCTACTTATATAATATAATAATATAATCTTTAGTTATAAAAAGTATATAAGGTAGTTCTAAGAGTATACGATAAGTAGCTTATAATTTATTTTATAGAGTATAAGTTATTATTAGGTATTATTAATATAGTAGGAATAAAAGTAGTTTATATAATTACTATACATATAGTTTTTAAGTATATACTTTATAGTTCTTACTATATTATTAGTATAAGTAAATAGTATAAATAAAAAGGGATTTACTTATTTTATTAGAATTAACTATACTTTTAATAAGAGCTAATATAGTTATATAAGTATAAGTGCTAAAAGTTAAGTATTCTACGTAATTAGTATTATCTTATACTAAAGCGTGTTCTATTTTTCCTTAGACGCTCTGCTAAAGCTCTGCTAGGCGTTACGTAATTAAATATAATCTAAGCAGGCTCTAATTAGCTAAGGAGTTTGTAGCAGTTTGCAGAACTTATTACGTTAGCCGCCGCGGTCTAAGCTTTAAGCGGAGCGTCTGATTCATGAGATAATGTGTTGGTGATCTCGGCGCTTCTATCCCAATCTGAAGCTGCCAATAGATACGCAT
This sequence comes from Pseudopyrenochaeta lycopersici, assembly GCA_003313425.1. Taxonomy (NCBI): domain Eukaryota; kingdom Fungi; phylum Ascomycota; class Dothideomycetes; order Pleosporales; family Pseudopyrenochaetaceae; genus Pseudopyrenochaeta; species Pseudopyrenochaeta lycopersici. The sequence goes on from NHZP01000006.1 coordinate 59,920, forward strand.
TCGCACCAGCTTCTGTTGCTTTCTTCTTCTTCTTCTTCTTCTTCTTCTTCTTCTTCTTCTTCTTCTTCTTCTTCTTCTTCTTCTTCTTCTTCTTCTTCTTCTTCTTCTTCTTCTTCTTCTTCTTCTTCTATATACTCATTTTCGGCATGAGTGTCAATTGCGAGCCATGGGTCCAAGTCCCAGAAATTCTTCCACTGGAACCACGCACAAAGGGCATCGCTGTTGGGATCAGCCCAAACTGGCTTTGGAACTTGACCGTGGTCATGATAACTCCGGTCTTCATCAACAGGCTGAAGTGGAAAGTATACCTGATCTTCACGGCCACCACTCTCCTGTTTGACTTGATCTTCTACTTCTTCTACTCAGAGAAGAGCAACCTCTGCCTGGAGGATATTGAATATATCTTTTCGCGAGGTGGCGACCCTGCGTACGTTGCTCTAAAGATGGCCAAGAAGTTGAACACGCATGGGAATAATACGCACACTTCGTCGGAGCAGAACCGCGAAAAGGAGTCCAATCAAGAAGTTCGGGTCTTTACCAGCAATAGATTGTAATCGATGGGTCGCGTAAACCTCACTCTGGTACCAATGTTGGGTATGGCCAAAATTAGGAATGTATATACGGTTGTAAGAGGATTGTGAAAGGCAGTGGTAGGGATTGCTGCTCTTTTCAAGCACAACGATGTGCTATGTTCGATGCATTCTTTACTTGATGATCAAAATTGGTCAACTACTCGAGTTGATTATCATATTCCCCACAGTGTGCTTAGTGCTGTTGCTCCTTCACATGTTTTCCATCTAGTTTCTCGCTTAATCTTGACCAAATGCTTCTAAAGAGCGATTTTTCCGCAGGATGCGCCTCTTTTCCTGGGCTTCCAACCTCAACCAGCCGTGACAAGACACTTTGTCGCCTAGTTGAGCTAGTACTAAACACTTTACCACAATGTAGAGAGGCTGCAACTAGTCTACCCAACTGGCACGTTTTGTAGTTCATTAGCAGTGCTTGTAGAGTTTGGGTTAGGGTCCTAGCTTTGAGTGGGAAACTGGACATACTGCGACACGTCTGATGTACAGGTTTCACCAAGCTCCCTGGCATGCCAAACAGGGTCGTACTGGAGTTCCTTGTTTAGCATCTTATGGTGAAGAAAATTCGATGAACGTCAATGCACCTTGTCTATCTGTGTATCCGTCCCGTCCGACCATGCGCTTCCACGTTCGTAATAGTAAAATTGAACCCGCATGGTAATACATATTGCCGCAAACTGGAGCTATCAGCAAGCACAAGGTCAAGGAGACAAGGTGTAGCCTTCCTCAGTAACGGGTGGGTAAATATTATGGTTGGGAATGGGCCCTTTTTAGATGTCTCGACTCGTAGGAGTGAAAGAGCTTCCTTGGGGCGGTGGGTTCGCCACTCTTTGTAGTTCATGCCACACCATTTAACATCCTTTCTTCCTCAATAGCCAGAAAGGGTCCGCTATCCTCGCTAGACGATTGAAGCGCTCGAGACAGATGGAACAGTGCCTTCGGGGCCCAGCGGCACCCATCACCACGAGTTCGGCAGTTCCAGCACTGTGGCTGGCCTCCATTGCCTAGAATGGCTCAGATTAGACAGGAAACGGGTGCAACGCTGGGGTTAAAACGCATGTTCCCTCTTTCTCGCCGGCAGCAAAAGGCTTTAGCTTGCAACTTTATGTCACATGTGTCTGTTGGTGGCACGAGACAAAAGGTCTTGCTGCTGTGATGTTAAAGTTGAGTTTCGCTGATCATGCAGCGACCACGGTGTTGGCGCCAAACCTGCAGGAGTCTGGAGCCAGGCCGCTTACCACAAAAGATAGCTAAGGCGGCAGGCTTAATAGAAAAAGCTTGCGCCCTCTTGCTACACCGCAGCTACTCCACCACAACTGTGCTGCGGCTTTTGGTCTGGCTGAGGATAACTCATTTTAATTCGGAGTGAATTTTGAAGAAAACAAAATATGCGACATGGTCGAGGGAGCCACATTCAAATTCAGAGCAAAGAAGCGCGGCCGGAGGTGACATCCTCAGGGAGGATGGTTGAGCCATTTCCGGCGATGAGGCATTCCTGTGTGTCCAATTTCTAGACATCAGCCAGCCTCCAGACGTACACTATCAGCGTTCAGCGCATGCTAGGTATAGGCATTTCGGCACTATGCCGAAAGCACGACCGCTTAGCGATGTTCAGCACGCCTTCTTGCGAGCCCTATCGTACGTACCCCGCAGAGTTGCCGCTCTAGCTTTTCAAGCGGCGTAAATAGTAAGCATTGGATATAACACCCTGCACTCACAAATTATAGGTTGACTGGTGAATATATTTACATAGAGTCAAGACCCAGGTTATTTGAGAGTGGTCAGTCTATCAGGTGAAATAAATACCCTTAGGCTGTATGATTTCTATGGTAATTTTACGTAAAATGAGAAGCACGAGCACAACATGTGCCGATATCGCGGGCTTAGCAGGATAGACATGATAAGTCTAGCACGATGCAAGCAAGCAAACTAGACGATTAAGAAATGAACTCAATATTAGGTGCATTTGACTACGTGACCTAGTCTGAAGAAATGCGTTCAGTTAAATTTTAGGTTGTAGCTAACATGCAGCGCATAAAAATTTGTACGCTAAAGCTGTGGTATATGCTGTGTGCGGGCTGTAGCTGAGATGCATGCTGCAGCTAAGATATAGGGTACGGCTGAGACGCACGCTACGGGCCGCACCGAAATGAACTGTTTTCATAGTCCGTGAAGGACATAATCTGTCGAATTTAGATAAATACATGACGGCAAAAAAGGGGGCTATAGATCCTTGCCTAGAGAGAGACTTGAAGGAAGGACATATGAAAACTTAATATACGGTGCCAGAGTCTGTCAGGGTACAGTAATAATGTATCAATTCGAGTATTGTCAAAGCTTGAGCCAAAGAATTTTCCTACCGAAATGCAAATTTCTTAGCCTGCAGTCGGATAGACCAGTACTAGAAAATCCGTATGCGGAGGATTTGATCAGCTGAACTTTTAGGCCATATTTCTTCCCTTTATAAGAAGCGCTTCACCGTGTGACTTCATGTTCACATTGCAGATATAATGTTCTAGACTCGTGGGCTAGGATCATGTATGGGTTAAGTCTTTAGAGCTATCCACAGTTGCACTGCACTAGCTCTACTTGAGGTGTTCAGCTCAGCAATATGCGATACGAATTTAGCTCACAGTGGTTATATCTCGTATGATCTGTATCAGCTGTGTACAAACACGGCAACTGCCGAGTTCGTTTGTGTATAAGAAGCAATTGACCTTCAGGCGATGGCTTGAAATTAATTTGTGTAACCACTTAAAACACAGTCATATCTTATTTGACTCTACAACATTCTGATCTCTATTACCAACCTACGAACAGAGAATATGCCTCAATTCAAATACAGTGGCGTTGTTCCACCTGAGGACGAACTCCACCAGATAATAGAGGCACCTGCATCTGGAAAATTCGGTGATACTCATAGCATCGCGCCAACCCAAGTTGCAGTGACGGTCACCAATCCTCCACCAACCCGTCAGGTTTTCGTTCCTCAATACGGTCCTAATGTGACGGGTACAGCGGGTTATAATCCCGCCAAAGACTGCGGCGGTAACTTCATGTCATCAAAGTTCCAGCCGAACAACAATTGCTACGCTTACGGTTGCGACTTCGCCAGCAATAGCTTTGCTCAACCTGGGCGCATGCATGGAAATTTGATCACAGCCAGCACACTCAATGGCCCGTCCGTCCAACAATTTGCTGAGAAGGATGGGCTGATCAATGTTGGGACAACGATCGACCAGGTGAAGGCATTTGCAAAGAAGCGCCAGGCTGATGGCGGAACTGCCGGTCATTTTGTTGCATTGATGATATCTCCTGCTGAAAAAAGCTGGACCGGCGATTATCATTGGGCTCGATGTGATGATCCTATCAATTTTGCCTCCTGGTCTCAGAAAGATGGTGGTGATGCAGTCACCAACTTCGATTTTGCAGGAAACCCGATTACTGATCCCTCAAAAGCGAACTGGACAGTTAATCAGGGACCACAGAGCGATACTACAGACATGGTAATCGAGTATACGTTCTACACCTTCATGTTTGTTCCACATGGAACTGTTAGTATTGTATAGGAGTGCTGGTTTTGACCCTGTACGAATCTGAAGTTAACAACTAAAGAGGCAGACGGGGAATGGTGGTGTTGCTGTGTAAGGTGTAGCGTAGGCCAATTTGACACTGATGTTATAGCGAAAATGGGATCTTGAGTACGATATGCGCGATAACATTAATGCAGAAGCCCCCATTTATGACTTTTAAAAGCTAGTTCGATTCGAATTTATCCGCATTAAAGTATTGCTCGCAACACACAGAAAGTGGAGCAGCAGCTGACACTTCAATGGCTCAGTATCGATGCAAAACAGCGTCATTATTTGATGACATCATTTTTCATAGCCCCGTGATACATTTAGCTAAGAAACATATAGGTATGGAGTGTACCTAGGTGTTACCATCGTTAATAGCACCTTCAAGCCTCAGCTTATACTCTTCTGGTTTTTGCGAAGTGTCCAAAAATCCGAGGTAGCTTCATAATCAAGGATCCAATTGTACGGCATGTAGAAGACTGGAGCACCTGGTCGCGATGAGTCTTTACCCCAAGAGTTTTGACAGAGGGCCATCTCCTTGTCATCATCATAGCCAATCATCAGCACCGCATGGCCCCCAAAATCGCCAGGCTTTTGATGATGCTTAATTGTACCATCCTTCCACAGATCAGGAAGCATCCAAATGCCATCATCAGTCTTCTTCCACGGCGTAGTACTTGAGAAGTTCTTGTAGCCAAAGACGATTGGGAATCCCTCTGAAAGACATTGTCTGGCGCTGAGAAGTGTTTCTTCCCCATCTTCGACCATTTGTGAAAGTGTCAGGTCTTCTACCCGCCGTGAGGGATCAAGGCGGCAGTAAGTGTCAATTTTACATTCTTCGGCTGTAGAATACGCATTTGAATTTGGCTCCAACTGCACACGATGTGCTGAAAATTCCCAGAGCTTCTCAGAACAACCTCCCTTCTTCTCGAGGCTTCGCAATGCTCGACGGCAATAGCAGCCGTTGTTCGGCGGAAGAGTCTCAGAGCCTGCAGAAAGTTCAGAGATACGCGCGTTCCAGTAGATGAAAAGGCGAGACGGTCCGTCATTCTGCATTAGGGTCTGTTGCGTGGCCTTCAGCTGGTACCATAGTGCAGCCGCTGTTGCATTAGCCACACACGTGAGTGTACGGCCCTGATCATAGACCGGTATCTGGGACTGTGGATACAGTGTCCAGAGATTGACGCTGGGTGATATAGTAAGATTCTTCGGAGCTTGATACGGCTTGTCCCGGTCGTCGTGAGGCTCTTCAAACCACCCTTGGTGACCATGTCTGGTTTCGGTGGCCATTTGGCGTGAATGATTTGAATTTAATTTTTCAAATAACCAGAAAATTGGTGCGGGTTTATTAAGAATTTATGCAGAATCATGGTAAGAAGGAATTAGAGCGCTGACATTATGGTTCTGGGAAGCCGAGCCTACAGGCTGCAGCATGCGTTTCAGCTGCATCTGCATCTCGGCTGCGTCTGCATCTCAGCTGTGCATTGTATACTAGCCGTAAACTGCATTTCAAACGTGCGTAGTGTTGCAGTACTGTGATATGACTAATTAATATGACAATACCAGGCCAGCAAAAGGTGCTGAGTCGTCTCTTAGGAGGCCGGATTCGTTTGAAGAAGTAATTGATTTGAGCTCTTGAATGTGTGGAAGACGCGTCATTGTGTGGTTACTACTATTTCCACATTGCACTGTGACCTTAGATTAAGTACAGATCTGTGTGATATAGTAGATAGGGTTATTCGTATCTAATCTTAGGAAGTGCGATAATAGCGCTTTCTAACTTCGGCTTATCACAGCTCTCTGTCGTCACACTCTTCTCGATGAGACCTGCGCCATTACATTGTCTCTGACAGGTACATCTTAATAAGATCAGTTTTCTGAGTAAATGACTCAATAAAATCAGCATCGGTTCTTGTGTGCGGTTCCCGCAGTGTCTACGGCCTCCATCGCCAACCAGGATGTTTCCACTCTAGATTCTCGATCTCCTTGGGACTCATGCCAGCCAGAAGCTCATGCGCGCCGGCTTCGCGCTCGTTACGCTTCTTATTGTCGCTTTTCATCCACAAGCCAGCCGCAATAGCTGTCAAGGTCCATATTATGGCGCAGGCGAGGTTCAACCCATTGCCAATACGGTAGCCAGGGGCGTCTGAAGGGATAAATGTCCACGTGGCAATGAGACCGCCAATGTTTCCGAACATAACTAGACATTTATTAGCGACATATTCAAGATAGAAAATAATGCGAGATATAAAACCAACAAGAGGCAAAAAGTGAACGTAAGCTTACCGTTTGTGGCAATTGCTATAGATCGTGCAGAGTCGGAGATGACATTTGCAGAAACTTGCGCATTTGCCATGGCACCAAGCGTAAACGCAGTACTTGCTGTCAAGAAAATGGCGCCATATCGAATATTCGCATTAAATGTCGCTAAAAAGATAGCGTAACCTGCCATGACGGTGGGGCTATGAGCGAGTCAACGTGGTATTTGCAAGCATGCCATGAATACCGGTTTCTTACCCTGTGCAAGCAATGAGCCATTGTCTACTATCGAACCGCCAAGCGAGCGTAGGTATAAGCAGCACAAAGAATGCCCCGACGATGTACGGCGGGACTGTAAGGAGCTGTTGCTGCACGGTGGAACGACCAGGATAAATAGCGCGGATGATGGTTGGCAGAAAAAAGGAGATACCAAGGACGGTGATATTATTTAGAAGGAAGATGAAAGCTGTTGAAAGGGTAATTGGATTGGTGAAGCCACGCTTGAGCTTAGCCGCATCAATCGTGTCGAGCAGTTGGGTTTGACCAATACGTTCTCCCTTAACACGGTTGATAGCGAGCTCTTTCTGCGACTCTGTGAGCCATCGCGCAGTCTCAGGGCGGTCAGTAAGAGTGAGGAACGATAGCAGAGCCAAGGCTATAGTAATTATGCCTTCGATAGCGAAAATCCTAAAATTTCCTTAGTCTCCGTCTGAGCGAACATTTATGCCAGGGGGATAGCGAAGGAATATTTCTCACATTTCCCATCTGTGTAGTTTACCGAAGCTTTTGAGTTTCAAAATACCACTAGCAAGCAATCCGCCGAAGGCGCCAGAGAGGGGAGCCATAGTCATATAAAGGCCTAAACGAAAAGCTAACTCAGATCGACGATACCAGCGTGAGAGGTAGTATGCAATGCCAGGCATCATGCCAGCTTCAAAGATGCCAAGCAAAAAGCGAACAGCGCAAGCCTGTGCGCGTGTCCTGACGAATGCCGTTGCGACTGAAACAATGCCAAAGCCAAGAGTAGTCGCCGGTAAGAACCAACCAGGACCTATGGGAAATGTCAGGGCATAATTTGGTAGCCTTTGTCTGCCTTGAAGACGTACCCATGATTTTGCATAGAATCGTACATGGAATCTCAAAGAGAATGTAAGAGATGTAAAATATGGAAAGCACCATATTGTAGTCGAAGCCTTGGAGTTTCAAATCTGCCTCGAACCCGGCAAGCCGAGCATTTCCTGATCATTGTCAATATAGTGAAATGATTGCGAGGAATACCAAACTCGCAATATTGTGGAAGCCATTACCAATATTTGCGCGGTCAATAAAACACATAAGATACAACAATGCGACTGTAGGAACAACGTATAGGTCAATCTTCAAGCGCAGTTTTCTTTCAACGGTAGCATCGTAGGTGCCACTAGCATGTGTCGAGGTGACTTGCTGCGCGGCTTGTTTCTCACCTTCCATCATCTCGGCTGAGTCTTTGTGATCAAGAATTGTCATAGTGGCCTCGAAATCCTTATGCAACGGAGAAAGAAAGGAAGTTAAGGTATAAGAGAGATCTAATCAGAGCTGCAACGTGCGAGATTGTTAATGATTTGTTGTGAGGAGCGAGATCTCTGCCTTTTCAGCTTAATCCAACTCGTGCGCCGATCTTCCCAAATTATCTCAATTGACCCCATGGCCTCAAAATTGCCCCAGGTAAGTGACCGCAGAAATCCACGCAGGGACACTACCCCAACCCCAGATGACGAATCCGATACATATGAAAAGCACAAACTAACCGCCAATGATCGGATAGATCATGCCGACAGCGTTGTTGAAGTGGCGTGAGTGGCTGTGTCGTGGCTACCACGGAATGACGAAGAGCTGCCCCGCGCACGTGATCGGACCGGAACGCCCCAGAACCGATACTAACGTCTCTCCCCTCTTTCGGAATCAAACTCGTTTTCCGGCTCAGAGATTTGGTAGGATCATATCGTTCTCAGACAAATGCCGCATCTGCTTGGCAGCCTGCTTGCCATGCATTTACCCCAGGTTTTAGTTTTCGGAACCGTCTCGTAGTGATGACACGGTCGTTAATAAGTCTCCCCTGGGCATGCGAATGGTGTGATCGACCATCGAGCTTTTGTTGCTAAATGATCTTGGACACCTATTTTTTATCTCTTCTATATATGTGAGATACACATTGGCCATGTCACCATCCGCTGTAGTTATTAAGAGAGCTGTGCCTCTCGATGGCCCAGTGTGCGAAGGTAGAATTGTCTTTCTTCTTCCCTACTAGACTATTGCTAATACTGACAAAGAAGAAATTGCCAAAAAGGCCTCTACCACAAAAGACTGCTCAGAGTACAAGTCAGGCGACCCGTCATTAGCATACGTCGACTTTGAAGCTGAGAATCCACCTATTTTCGAAGACAAATACGAAGAGCGGGCGTACCTGAAGCACCGACTCGCTCTCGCATTTCGCATATTCGCGCAATTTGGCCTGAGTGAAGGTGTCGCTGGTCATCTCACTCTGCGGGATCCCGTAGAACCAGATAGCTTTTGGGTGAATCCTTTTGGCACACATTTTAGTCTGATCAGGGATGAAGATCTCATTAGAGTGAATCACGAGGGTAAAGTTGTTGATAGCGGGAAAAACAAGCGGTTGAACTATGGTAAGCACCCTGTTAACAATCTCTTGTCGCCACGATTATATTAACACCCTGCTTAGCTGCATACGCCATCCACGCTGAAATCCATAAAGCGCGTCCAGACGTACTATGTGCGGCTCACTCACACTCGACCTGGGGTCGCGCCATGTGCGCCACTGGTCGCACGCTCGATATGCTCACGCAAGACTTCTGTGTCTTCTACAATGATCACATTCTGTATCAGAATTTTGGTGGACTGGTGCTCGACAATAGTGAAGGGCGTGCGATTGCCGAAGCATTGGGTGATCGAAAGGCTGCCTTGCTTTCGAATCATGGGATCTTGACAGTTGGGCCAACCATTGAAGCAACAGTGGCATGGTTTGTACTGTTCGAACGATGTTGTCAGATCCAGCTAGCAGCGGATGCTGCGGCTGCTGGGCGCGGAGTCCCGCTAGTGACCATAGGAGATGAAGAAGCCCAAGCGACATGGGAGGCGGTAGGAACGAAAGGCAATGGTTATTTTCAGGGCTTGCCTCTTTATCAAGTTGCGGAACGCGAGTTCGGAGAAAGGACACAGTTAGGACGAGGAGTAGCCCCTGCATAGATTAATTATAATCTCATTATTAACATACCATTCCTTAATCTAATAATAAAACCGGACCCGCCGCACCCTTGAGAGTAGTCTATGGCCTCTGAGTTGGTTCATCACAAGCATACTGTGCAATTAGATTAGATGTATGTACGTTTACCAATATGAGTAGTTCAGATCAGCCTAGATAATCAATTAAGCACAGTTCTACTCTGCAACTGTTACGGGATTTCACGGCTTCTACACCTCTAGAACATAGAACCTTTTGCGAGATCTTGAGAGTGATAGGAGTTTTATTACTCTAGCAATATTATTTAAACCTGAGCCTAGCCCTCTAGCGTCAGCGGTAGCTGAATTGAATGGATGGCCCAGTTTCGTTGACAGAGCATAGATAGTGCAAGTAATATATTGTAATAACTAAATGATTGTTCGGCAATAATTATACTTAGGATAACGTCTGAATATCATCGCTAAAACATTTGAACGGTCGCAATTGCGTCCACATTTGATGATCAAACGGCTGGCGCATCTGCTGCCCGAGTTGTAAACCGAAATTGCAGCAAGCAACGCGGAATGCAGTCTCTGTTCCGAGGTTTCCTTCAGCATGGCCAGCACGGTCGATTTGAAAGCAAGGTCGATTTCAAAGCATTTCTAATTAAACTGAACCTGGCTTTCTGCATTCCATGCCGATGCGGGCGAAATGCGGGGAATAGTGATGGCGTACAGAATCTAGGGCTGACTTCGCTTGCGCACTAGCTTCTACTGTGTGGGTATTTGGTGGTTTAGTATTGATTTTCGTCTTGGGGACAGGGCTTAAGCTGTCCTCCTAAGCAGGGAATCCTCTGCTGGGTACATATTGGCTTTTGCCGGTAGTGACTTGATTACTTTGAAAACAAGTGGGCAAGAGTGATTGTGGGATTATCAAGCCTAGGGCTTGCGTTAGCAGTTGCGGTTTCGGCTGTTTCTGCTGTGTCTTTTGTGTGTTAAGACATGGCAGTTTGTGATTAACTGATAGCATTTTCTAGTGCAGGCATTAGTGTAGTACGCTATCTGCTGTACAAAGGTCTTAAAGCCTTTAAGCCTTTTTCATTGGCTAAATATGTGTTAGAAGCCAGGCTTCTTATTAGTTGGAGGATTGGTCGGCCACCTTGGCTATTCTGTGAAGATGCGCACTCTCAGTTGAAACTGCACAAGATGGTCAACGGTCTTACCTGCCCCGCCAGGAGCAGTCTAGTCGCATCACGGTGATTAAACTTGCGGTGAGAACGTACGAAGTCCCTTTACATTGTCCGCAGTGCTAGGAGTCTTTCTAGGCTTGAGCTTGTATGTTTGGATTCCCCAGCGTCAACACTTAAATTGGAGGTCAATTGTAGCCCTGTGCTCCGGTACCGCCTGATTCAATACGCCAATCGGAAATGTTTCGACTTTTAAATGAAGCTCCATGGCAGGTGACGAAAGCACTACGCAATTCGTGTGGACACAGCCAGTTCTGTAGAGATGATATGTTAGTCATCGCGGCGATCATTAGGCACAGGTTCCGCTCCGAGATGCATACCCTTGTAGGCCAAGTCTACCCCGTGAACTTTCAGGCAGAACATAAAAGTAGCCAGGTGCATTGTGACAGACCTCATTTCACGTCAGCTGTTGCCATCTCGATCAGCCTTCCGGATTCCCTTACTCATATCCCTTATGATGTTCAGCAAGATTACTACCTCTATTGTGCTTCTGGTGGGCATTGCCTCTGCCACTGGGCCTGAGCTGCCGAATTTCGCAAATCGCACCACATTTCCTAACGAACAAAAGGCGAATGTCACGAGGTTCTTGACTGAAGCAATGAACCTGGTCTCCGATCCACGGTTGTACCAGTACTTTATGGACCAGTGTATCGTACAGCAGGTATACCCACAGCTGTTCAGTATGCCGGCTGGATTCGTGAAACCTTTCAAGGCATTCGACAATCTGTATTTTGTCGGTCATACAGGTGTCCACGCTTGGGCAATTGACACCGGCGATGGTATCATCGTGATTGATACACTCAACAATCAGGCTGAAATCAAGAACGTCATGCTGCCAATGCTTCGGGAACTTGGTCTCAAGCCTGAGAACATCAAGAGCGTCGTTATTACGCACGAGCACCTCGACCACTACGGCGGTGCGCTGTACCTGCAGGACACCTATAATGCCACGGTGTATGCGGCCGATGCCTTCTGGGTTGCGATGGCTACGCTGCCAGCAAACTCTGATCCTGCGCCACCAAGAAGAGGCATCACAGTGGGGGACGGCGAGAGTGTCACGTTAGGTAACACCACGATCAATATTCTCGAAACGCCTGGACACACCCTGGGCACCATCTCACTCAGCTTCCCTGTGACTGACAAGGGTGAGCCTCACATTGCGGGATTGATGGGTGGCACTGGCACGCCGGCTCAGCAGAATATGCGGGAGATGAAGGTCGCAAGCGGCCTTAAGTTTGCGCAATACGCAATTGACACCGGGATCGACGTCCTCATCTCGAATCATCAGGTTGCCGATCATTCTGTTCAGAACGCCGACATCCTCGAGCACCTCGGTCCTGGTGAAGAAAATCCTTTTGTTCTCGGCACCCAGAACTATGTCAACTATCTCCGCATCAATGCGATTTGCTCTCAGGTAATCGCTGGGCGTCAGGGGATGGATTTGAACATCGGTGGTAACACTACTGCTGGAGCTCAAAAGCGAGATGCTCATACATTTTTCGCACGCGCCTTCGCTGCTGAGGGACGAGGTGGCGAGTGCAATCACTGAGTAGTTGTGTCGCCATTGAGTCGATGTCCTTAAAAGAGGAAGTGGTGGTGCCTATAAAAGACTCTCAGGCGTAGTCGGCTAATTTGTATCATCTCAACTGCTATTGACATTGCAACTTGCTCTGAGGATGTCACTACGTAGCTTCGAATTATGTATATATATCCTCAACCGTGGAATGAGTTTACTGTTCAAATTAGCCCTTCGAAATGTCGTGATATCTCGGATAGATCGTAAGTGGACGTTGTTTGCTCTCCGAAATCGTTAGAAATATCGTACTGAAGCGGGAGGTCATTGGTTGCATTAGCGCCGAACGCGTCGTACAGGTCCATAAGGTCGCTGCTAATGTTGAAGATGTCTGGTTCACTATTTGGCCATCCTTGTGGAACGTTGTCGATCCATGGCTCGCGCGCTACATCCACTGGCACTGCTAAGGGGGCAATCTGCTGTTCCTGCATAGCGTGACCATTCTGCGATATCGATGCACCCACGATACTTGTGTACTGATCGTCTGCTTGACGCTTTTCCGACTGTTGTTGGTCTTTTCGTAAATTTAAAGATCGCACGAATGGTAGCACCCCGCTAATACTTTTCCAAAGCTTACGACTTGCTGTACCATGGCGTGACAATCGCTTCAAGAGCTCCACAGCCGCAACAAAAGATAAACGGCAAGTCTCAGTAAATTGAGTCGGCGCATGGCAGACGGCAAGAAGAAGCACGCTCAGTGCAGAAACTAGATAGTGATGGTAGACGCTGGGTTGGCGTTTATAGATGTCACTTGTGTTGTTGAAGTCTACAAGAACCTGGATACTATCCTTGGCTACGTCGACCACGAGTTGCACCATTTTGGTATCAGATTTTCCATTCTCATGGTCTAATACATGGTGACGATGAATTAAAAGCCGTACGTAGTTACCTCGAAGGTGAAGAAGCGTACGTAATCGATGCAGGACTCGAGGTTGGGCCGACATCTGCGTCATAAGCTTATCGTCGGTGGATCTGAGCCGGAGCTCATCCGGTATGGAAGCTCGCCAATTTTGAATAATAAAGTCAAAATACTCCTCTGTTTCTCGAAGTATGCGTGGTGACGTCGAACCATATGGCGGTAGTGCTTCCCATATCCTTGAGCAAAGCCTACCGTACGCTACGGTGCACTTTAGGTATGGAAATTCTTCACCAGGCTCGGGTAGGTCTGCGTCAATATCCTTATCGTTGAGGGCAAACGATAGGCTCGTGCCAAAACTCCAACGACGATCGAGTTGGTACACTGTCCAGAAAACCTGTGTTGCCATTTTGCGTGAGTTCACATCTGGGAAGTTGTCGAAAAGACTCCGTCTGTGGTTCAAACCCATCTCGAGAGCATGGCGTGCTGCCTTCCCAATTGCACGCCATGCAAACAACTCTTCCTCCGTGTGACAGAAATAAATGCTGAGCATGCCCATGATCTGCAGGTCTTTAAGCTCGACTTTCGTCACGCTGGTTATGCGGCCAAGATCATTGTCAACCACGCCAATCAATTCATCACGGACCAGATGCTCGCCATGTATTTCGTGAGTCAAGGCTGTAGCGATGGCAACTCGTAGAATGTGAAGGTCTTTCGCGCCAGACTTTGCCAAATCTGCTGAGGCAGCAATAGACTGTCCAGCTAGATTTAGGAGGTGAGGCAGGTTGGAGATGAAATACCCGGTGTCCAAGATTGGATGAACTGACACGACCTCGTCTTGGTAGATGCCAAGGAGACGTATGATCTCAGCTTCGGAGAAACCAAGGAGTGCATCGACTCCAGTCTCCACTGGCGTATATGATGGTGAATTTTGAGCAGACTGGGTTGCTGTCGCATCCGCATCTCTCGTGCATGGCGTAGGAGATCGGCTTGCCGATCGATCCTGGCCGGTAGAGATGCCCATACGAGCAAGTGAGGACTCAGCAACGTGGAAACCAAAGGCCGAGCGAGTAGGCCCCACGAAATTAGGTTGCCTCACTTTATCGTCTCGCCGAACATCACCGTTGGTATATGTGGAGATGGTCGATTGTGAACATGGCGTGCGACGATTCAGGCCATCTGGAACACTCGATTGCTTCTCAACCAAGATTGAAACCGTAGCTGTAAGTGCCATGAGCTGTTGTCGTAGGTTCGAGACTTCTTCAGCAAGCTCCACGCAACGCGAAGTGCAAGTTTGGTGCGCACGCCTTTCCTTCTCTTTCGCGATCTGGGTGGCAGTAGGAACGACGACGCACTGCGCACCCACCGAAGCGCAACGCTGACATACAGGTTCATCGTCTAGTCGTATACATTTCACTTTGCAGCGTTTACAGTCATTGCTTGACATATTAACATACGATTCTCGCCCTCTGGATATGATAGCTTACCAAGCTGTAAAAGCGTACCTGGCGCGCTTTGAACGGCTGTGTTCTGATGAGCGGTCGTGCGAAGGCCGTTTCTGCAAAGCCTGCGAGGCCTCTGGCCCGCCAGATGTTGGCTCGTTGGATGCCATACTGCATGGCAATGATGCGAACTTCGAAGGATGCATGTGCCTCGGATGAAGCGAAGTTTCAAAAGTCGGGGAAATAAGCGGGGCGGGATTGGTCACTCCGCGGTTAGTCTCCCGCACTAGCGGAATGCCCCAGATGGGCCCTGCTGTGCAAACCATAAGGCTTAGGCGTAACTTTGGTTAACGGAAGCATGCAAACTGATGAATTTCAAGGATGATGATGCAATAGCACGCGAGACCCGAGCAAATGCGCCGGTTTAAGTGATGCTAAGCGACTAAATTAGACCGTAACATACCGAACATCGCTGGGACCAGCAGTCTCTGTTGTTGTTGCTTGTTTTACCGTGGTTGGATAAGCGGCACCGATAAGTGTGTGTGGACGCTTGTGCTTGTATGGATCATTTCATGGGTTCACTTACTTATGGTTTACCTTAGACAAATCGAAATAGCTCTAATTTCTACGCTTCTATCGTAAATTCACTTCTCTTACTACCAGCTCGCTCAACCCTGTCGGTTCCACTAGACATCTCTACGGCTGATCCTAGAGGCCTCACAGCCCTGCTTTGATACACAAAAGTCGTTAGGTACCAGACTGAACCCCTCTGCAGCTTAACTCCCAGATAACTTAGGCAGCTTGCTGCCATGTTCTTTAAATACGGCGCGCAAGCCGCGACGATGCCAATCGCCTCCTCGATCCTTACGAGCAGCGACACAATGATTACGATGCGTAGACTGTCGCCCTGCAGGTCATAAAGGCGCATGTATGCAATCTTAACTATTGCAGCTGCACTAGCAAATATACCTAGGCTCATCAGACATCCGAGGAGTATCTTCTCTGACCGATGTCGGTGGAGCGTCTGGATAAGAGAGTGCAGCATTATAGTGAAGAGGATGTCGCATGCAGCGCCCAAGCCTATAAAGGAAATATGAGCGAAAACTTGGGGATATTTCGGTGCTAATGACTTACTTGCGTATACATATCCATATGCTGCCATCTGATTGGCGGTCCAACATTGGGCGCTGGGAACCATATCCCACATTGCACGAATAGGGCGGCACTGCAGTAGTTGGCAAATATTGACGCCTACCATTGTGGTGATTTGCATGGCAATAATTGCTCTTAGGGAAAGTTTCCAGTCCCGCGTATCCTTGAGTCTCAGCAACATCAAGGCGACTGAGACTCGGACAAGAGTGGCTGACCATAGTCCTATAGTTACGACGCCAAAGAGATAGCGGAATACAATGGTTTTGTTCTCAGCAGAAACGTAGCGGTTATGGCGGCCATATCCATATCGAGAGGCCTGCCAAACTAGGGCAAATTCCGTTAAAGAGATAGCCTAAGAAGGCGTTAGCCTCGCTCTGTACTGCGAGAGTTCTTGTTCTTTTGCGCTTACAACAGCAACTGAAATGGTAAAATCTTCAAGCGATAAGTTTCTGGATCGGGTATAGATACGAAGGCAATAGACGGTGACTGCTATAGATAGAACAACAGCACAAGTTATGTTAACTAGAGGCCCAATAGTCGTGTCCCCATGCGCAGAGGGGATTGGATCGGCCATTGTACATGCTCGAGACTTGTTGAGTGCCAAAGCATTTGAATCGCAAGTTTAGGAGCGGGATAAGCTGGGATATTGTTAAAAGAGGACGAAGTAAGAAACTGTGGCAAATCGCATATGTTGAGTTCACAACACCGGTCAGCCCATCGCTATGGTACGAAGACCAAATCTACTTTGGTTATGCCTCTCGCGGTGGCGCCGTGTCTGGCCAATTATTTTCGGTCTGCCAGCCATGGGGGCGGCTAACGAGATACATCTTTTCTAATCAAGTATCAAGGATCGCAATCGAAAAGGGGCTATGTGACGCCATGCAGGGGTAGTGAGACGAATTTTGTTGCACGGGTCAGTTGAGCCACAGCTAGAATGACTCGCTTTAATCGGGGAAGCGGGTGTGGAGTCTCCCATCCTTAGCCCCGCAACTAATAACTTGGTGCCAGATTATGCTGCACATACGAATAATGCACGCAATCGACCCTGCCTATTGAGCGCGTGCATGTTCTATGCTTCCGCTCAGCTCTACGATGTGCGGTGAGTATTGTAATCAAGGCAAATCTCTAACACTACGTCAGCAGAAAATGTTTCTTCAGAAGTGTGGCTGCCTGCTGTAAGAATGCTGGAGTCCCAAAGCATTAGATTGTGCACGCGGGCTTAGGGCCTGTTCTCTTCGCGCTGGAGGCACCAGTTTAAGGCTTTATTAGGCCTAGGGCCTGCTCCCTAGACATACGCTTACCTTGTTTGAAGGCGGTCAGAAGCAAACTGGAGGTCCAGTTCCTAGCGTCTATTCCTTCCATCAATGGTAAGGCTTTAACCATTTTCAGCCGCCAAGGGTCCAGTTTGAAACTGGAGCTTTTACCTCCGGGTGGGAAACCGGAGCCTTCAGTTTGGGCACGTGAGCGCTTGATTCTGCCACTTTTCTGTCAAACTGGAGCTGGAGCCTCCAGTTCAGAGAACAGGCCCTTAATTGCGAGAAATAGGGGGCAAATTCAGCTTCCAGCAGAAACCTAAATTCCCTATCTGTCCATTGAGACTAGACTATCTAATAGACGCTATCCAACTTCATATTTTGCGAAGTGCAAGCTAGAAAATTTGAAGGAAAAAGATTTTATTCATATAGAATATACCTATTGCGCTAGACGTTATATAACTTTCCTAGCTATGTTTGTTGTTCCAGAGCAATCTTCAGGGTTTCCATTGCGTACAACGCGCCGTGGTCGAGTGTAGAGCCCTCGTTGCGCTCTCTAAGTCTGGACTCAGGATCTTTTAGCACTAGTCCTTGCGGATGACTGTGGTCAAGAGTATCAAAAAGCCAGCTTTTACAAGCGTTTTTATCCAGCAATAGTCTATCTAATAGATCACATAAACACCCGCTGCCTAGCTCCTCCAATCTTCCACACTTTTTTAGCCCTCCATGTCAACCATCATAACAAGATAGTGTTTTAACCGACCGGCTTAGGAGATTATTGATAGTTTAATATTATTTTAAATTATAACTGTATTACTCTCCTATACCTATTTACAGTTCTTCATGCAGTACTATTGTAGTATATTCTTACTGGTGGTTGTATGCACCTAATGCGTATTTGCTATGCGTCTGCACTGTGATTTATTGTGCAACTCACCTTGTCCTTTGATTAGCGATGCTGGCCATGTAGGGGCTTTCCATATTATAGCTTTAATTTGAGGGCAAAAGTACTGGGAGGAAAGGGACGATCTCTGGGAGTAGATGTAAGAGAGAGGCGGGGCAGCACCCAACGTCTCCGCGCCGCGTAGGCTGATTATCACAGCAGCCGTACCTTACATAGCTGCGCAGGAAACGGTATTGTAATTGAGTAGGAATTAATGAATCATGGCAGGGTCTCTGATTGGGCTAAGAAGATTGCATCTTTGGCGTTGTTCTGTATACAGTTCGTATTGCCTCATCGTGTTCATGCTACCCCGCGTTGGATCGGACCTTGCATTGGTTATGGAAGGTCTAGGTATATTACAATACGAGAAAGTCGAGACCACCTTACGATCTTAAATAGTTCGTAAGAGCAGTCAGCCCCAGCCAGCTTTGCATTTAATGAAAACCACATACAATCTTTAATCAAGGAGAAAGACTACATCGGCAGTTTAGGACAGTTTTGCTTCCCTTTATCATGTCAGACATCAACACACTTGAACTGGACTCTCGCTCGGTATTAGATCACCTTTGCACAACATGCCTCTCCATCGACCCAGAATTCTTCTCTACAAAATACGAGGGAGCTCTGAACTACTTCGACGGGGAGCAACTAATGCACAGTTCATACATCGAACTGAAAATCTCCGCTCATAAGGGATGTCCGCTGTGCAGGATCTTAATCGGCACACAACAGGATAGTTTCCAAGAATGGGACGAACAAGCAGATGATACACAACCGATATATCTACGGAGATGCGAAGAGTTCTCTGAGCGCATGTTTGTGGTTTGCCGTGGATATGAGGAGAAAAACTATGTTTATTTTAGTTGCATTCCTGCCTTCTGGGGTATGTACGGGATGCTATCCCGATAATACTATCTGTTCATGACGCTGACCGTACTGCCAGCAACAATAACCAACCCATCAATTCAGAATGAAGTAGAACTTATAAAAACTTGGATCGCTACCTGCCGTTCTTCACACCTAAAATGTGGCAACACGAAGGCGTATATACCAACTAGACTCCTCGACCTGAACGCATTCGATGATTCAGCGGATATCAAACTTGTCGTTCTCGAGGACAAGGTGGGAATAGAATACGTAGCACTCTCTTATTGTTGGGGGCCACCTGAAAAGCACTCACTTATAACGACACATGAGACACTGTCGAGCAGATTTGAGAGAATTTCTTTCAATGATCTATCCAGGACGTTCAGAGATACTATCGAAATGACTCGCAAATTAGGTGTCCAATACTTATGGATCGATGCATTGTGTATCATACAGCATGACTCTAAAGATTGGATCAAAGAGTCTAGCTGCATGGCTGCTGTTTATGGCAACGCTGTTTGTACCCTCGCTGCATTGAGCGCATCTGATGGCACAGAAGGCTGCCGTATCAACGCCAAAATGCTCAACTATGATATCTGGGGGCAGTCATTGTCTAGAAAGGCGGAAAATCTCGATATAACCTTGGGCGGGAGAAGAGTTAGAATTTCCTCTGATGATTTCTTGGTCTGGGACGATGAGTACAGTAATGATGAGAATCCTCTTCGCGCACGAGCCTGGACAATGCAGGAACGCCTTCTTTCCGTGAGAAATATCAGCTTCTCTACCAAGACCCTACTATGGGAATGCCAGACAACCAAAGCATCAAGCGAACTGCCATGGACCTTCATCGAGCCTGAGAAGCGAACCGGAACCGCATACGCATGGCCAATGCGTCTCCACGCAAATGAAGAAAAAGGCTCTGCCGACAGAAGAAACGAATGGTTCAAGATCATTGAAGAGTACTCATCCCGCAATATGAAAGATCCGGCCGATAAGCTTCCCGCTCTATCCGGAGTTGCATCCAAATTCCATTCGGACAACAGCCCAGGTCAATACCTTGCCGGTATTTGGGAGGCACATATGCCTTCTGCACTTTTATGGCAAACGGAATACAACCAGTCATCGGTTTGTAAGAGATGCAAGGTCTACCGTGCTCCACGATGGTCGTGGGCTGCTCTCGACGGTCCAATATCATATGCTAGTCAGAGATTGTGGTCTGCAGCCGGCCGCTCAGACGAGCTATCTAGTGACTTTGATTTCAAAGTGTCGGATGTCAGAAACACACTAGAGACTGCAACGTCCGATCCTTTTGGTCTAGTTAAGATAGAGAGCACGTTAGATGCAAATTTGCTTCTCGAAGCTACGTTACTCTACTGTAGAATGGAGCGACCGAACCCTTATATTCACGCACCTCGAAATCTTCGTTTGCTCTATGAAGGAATAAGGGGGACTGAGATTATCGGTGCTGTGTATCTAGATATCGAAGAAGAAGTAGAAAGCTTGGCGAGAGTATTCTGCCTACCGATTAGGGGGGAGCCGGTTCGGTCCGAAGTAACTGTGCCATATGAGTTGAAATACAACGATTATTCACAGGAAGAGATGGGTGACAGCGAGAAAATGGTCATGGGGCTAGCAGTGTTGAACGAGAGATCAAGTGCAGTTCGGTACTTTAGAATTGGGCTTTGTAGGTGGGTAAAGTGGAGGTGTTTTGACACAGCACAAAGAAGACGGATTCAACTCTTCTAAGCATAAGTCGATAGACACCGGAAATGCTATCAGCGTATTTAAGTACTAGGTCGCACAAACCAACGAATCTGAGAAAACGTCTTGGCGTTGGGTTTCGCATTAGACATTATTAGTTCCAGCGACATTGCTGCTTTAAAGATATGCACAGTGCTTACCACAGCCTTCGAATCCTCTTCTATATTTGAAGAGAATATATACGGTCGTTGTTCTTAGTCTCTCTATACTCACGAAAGCGTGGAAGAGCTGTTGTCGGATAACTTAATAGCCGTTGAACACTCATCCAGCATCTTGCGTTCAGAAATGGTTGGTGCGATTATAAAGAACAATATAGAAATCGCTGCACATAATCATGTCGCATAAAGTATGTCCACGATAGGCTGTATCTTCAGAGTGAAAGGATTATCTTTTCAGAGGTGAAGTTCGAAGTTTACCTAGTACTAAAGAATTGGGGTTGGTTACTTAATAGCTTTCACGTGTCTAGTAAATACAATAAACAATAGAGGGTGCAACAACTTTAACCAAAATTCCCCTAATTACTACCACTATGGTGTATTAAGTATAGATCTCAGGCAAGGTGGGCATGGAAGTGCTTAGCTAAACTATCAGCCGTAGAGCGCACAGTCTCTGCATCGTCGTAAAAGTCATAATGCGCCCCTTCCGCCCAAATGATCTGCTTTGGCGATCCTAGTTTCTCATAAACTGCGCGTGCTTGATCTGGAAACGCAGATTTCTCGGAATGCACGATGAGTGTAGGCGCTTTAACAAGTGAAGCTTGCGCTACCGGGTCCCAGTCGATCCAGGCACTCCAGGATGCCACGGCAAATTTGTTGCGCCACTGGCGTACATTGCCACGCGCTGGGTCTTCGTAATATGGTTTGGTACCAGGGCTGGCCGATTCATTGGCAGAGCCACCATAAGCATTGATGAGCTTGATTTCATGCGTGTCGTGATATAGTTTGATCGCCTCCTGACCTTGGACGCGTCGATATTTTATACCTTCTTCTCCACCATATACAAGAGGCGTAATAGATGCGGTCTGGAAGAACCCAGCTACCGTTGCGACTGCTTTGACACGGGGATCGGTTGACGCTGGGTAGAGGACATTGCCCCCCGATGTGCATATCCCAAGCAGGCCAGTCCCTGCTACATCTTGACGATGCGTTAAAAACTCCACGGCAGCTGAGAGATCTGCAGCTTTGGATATGGGATCTTCACGCTGTCGAAAAGCTCCACCACTTTCACCGAAATTGCGATAATCAATAGCGAGGCCCATCACACCACGTAGCGACAGTTCGCCCGCATAATTCCCTGCCATCATCTCTTTTACGCTAGACATCGACCCTCCTATCACAACAGCTGGATATCGCCGGGTGGGGTCATAGTTTTCGGGCAGATAAAGGTGTCCTACTATATGGTCGCTCCCGCATGCGAAGCTGACTTTCTTTGGGGTAAATTCGTTGCGTATAGTACTCATGTTTATGGCATTGCGAGCTACCAAAGGCAGTGAGTTAAGGGGAAAGAATAGGGCTGCGGTCTGGAGCACACCCAATTTTTGTAATCGAATCATGAATTTTTGTAAGCGGAGTTAGCTTAGGGGAAGCATTTAAGTCCGTGGGGCAAATCTCGATGCTTCTACCAAAAACGGTCTAATATACTTAATTCTCGTGGGCAAAAGAGCATAGCCGAGGTGTTCCAGGCGATTGGGAATCAAGTAACGTCATAAACGGAACAGGCCGTAATCGTACGGGAACGTCACAAGTGCAGGTGATTAGTAATCGAATCTCTGAGCGATGGCATCTCCGCAGGCATGCTCCGTGACTGGATTTGTCTTATTTCAAACTATGCTCGGAACCCAGGTTCTTCTCCCATTCAATGGAAAATGGCAGATTGCATTCATTACGCCAAGAGAGGCTCAGCGCTAGTGCTTCTTACAACTAACTAAGATGGTTAATGAGGAATTAGGCTTGATGAGGAATTAGAGGAAACAAATAGAGAGGATTAGGAGAGTCGAGAGTCGAAGGCTCTCGTTCACTAAGCAGTAAGCCTGTTAGGAGAATTACCACGATCGCTGTCAACAAACCCTAATGCGGTCGCAGCACTTTTCCAAAGACATACCAACTACTGGAAAAGTAGTTCCTGAGGAACCAGAGATATATCCTTTCTGTTTACCAGTTCCCCATTAGTGATGCCCTGAACATAGCAACTCCCAATCAACCAATTCGGTTTACCTTGTTCAATATCACCACCTTCAATTCGCCGCACGACGAATGGCGTCTCCGCACCATGAATAATGCATACATGGTCCCCCACCTCAGCCTCACGGGGACATAACGCTAAGTATCCATTGGCAGTTACACATAACCTCTTGCCGCCCATCGAGCTACCTATCGCCATGAACATCGTTCTTAAAGCCGAATCCAACTCCTGGGCATGATTTAAGACAGTTTGGTGCATGATAGCATTGCCTAATGAGGCAACTCGCGGATTTAGTGATTGGAAAAACATGCTAGTGCTTTTGAATTGTTCCAACGTCTCAGTAGGGATGGGACAATCTCCATCCTGCGTCCGGTCCATAAGTGCCGTGCGCCAGAATAGATCAAGAGGACTTTCAAAGGAACCTTTAAAAAGCCCGCGCCGGTGGATCGCTCCAACACAGAGCTCGGTGCAGTGATTTACAAAGTCAAAGAACTCAAAAAAGCTTTGCTTAGTATCTGCTCTGTTTTCTGCGGTTTCAATGTCGAGGAAGCGGCTGCGGCGAATAATCGTATCGAAGTAAGACCCACGAAAGCGAATACGGTTCGGCGAGTTTTGGACGAGTTGGATGTGCGGCGGCATGTGCGTTGCCGCAGTGCAATGCATGCCATTTACAACAGAATTTTGCTGCGGATTGCTGAACCAATTAGGACACCACGAAGGAAGGTCAATATCGTGGAAGTGTGGAAGGTGGTGGTTGCGGGTTGCCACTCCGGCTAAGCAGAGGCAAGACAGGTGGGCAGGTGTGCTGAGGAACTCGTGCAAGGCTACTTTCAAAATCAAATCCTGAAGCGATACGCTGTAGTTTATGCCAATATTCTGTCTTGTCTCCGTCGATGTAAGAGCAAGCATTGCATATATTCTATCGTGTGGCTTAGTCGCTTGAAAATTTCGGGCAATGCCGAGAACGCTGTCGAGGTCAAACCCATGAGCTAGTGATGGCAATTGATCGCGACTTTCCCGTAGATTTTTCATACTCTTTAGATTGCAGATATTGCGGTAGAGGTTCTTTTCAATCCCAAAAACACCTTTTGTAGGATCGTGAAGGCGTGGTTCAACCTGAGGCATGAACAAGAATTGTCCAAACTCAGCCAATGTATCCCAAGGTATCTCCTCTCCTGATTCATGCCGTGCGACAAGGTTTTTGGCCAACACAACCTCTTGTATAACCCAGACCCGACTGAACCACTCTTGGCTCAGCAACGCCCGAATGGAGTTCCATTTTGTGTCACATTCGCCAATTGGTCGTTCCATTTCCCAGGCTTCTATCATGTCCCTGTCGGACCCTGTCGTTGCACTTGCGAGCAAGTTCGCAGCGTAATTCAATGCCCTCTTTGATGCGGGGGAATCTCCCATCCATGCAATGACTCTCTCGGCTTGAGAGTAGACCCGCTGCATCAATCCGATTTGCCATTCTTTCTCGGCTTGATTACTCTGGTCAATTGTGATTGACTGCTCTACCTAAGCTACTTAATTCCTTTACGTTACAGATATTTTGCTTTATCTTGTCCCTCCATTTCCTTTCTCTAGCAACTCTCTGTTCACGTCTCCAGCTCAATAAAATCTCTATGGGTAGCAGGTTTATTGTTTCACTGATAGATTCGATCTCTTCTTTGTAATTTCAACTTGAACGAAAATTTGCTCCAGAACAAACAAGTACATATGAGCATTCCTTCAAAGGAGTCTCGTTCCCTACTTTCTTCTCAAAATGGCACATTTGAAGAGAGATTGCTTGGGGGTAAATCGGATATTTCCGAATCTATGTAGACTTGACCTCCTAGTGCGTCACGTCGAAATTGAACGCGTACACCATTTTCTTGACTTTCAGGAATCCATATGCTGAAAACTGGGGTTGCACTTCTAGTGAAGGATAGCAACAACACACCAGGCAGTTGAAATTAACAATCAACCCAATTTCTGTTATGCAAATACCATGAGATAATTTGTAGTGAGTAATTCATATGATCGCGCTAGAACGAGTTGACTTTGGTGGAGCACACTACTAACTAGTGTTCACAATCGATGCCCTACGTACGCTCGCAAAAGTAAACGATCTAGATGTATAAAAGTGCTTCTGTTAGTAGACTGTAACATGTTGCCAAGACTAACTTTGAGTTTACCCGTCTACTTAAAGTAGCCTTTCTGCGTGGTGTTGTCTGTCTGTGTGGGAGCGTCTATTTGGGTATAGTTGTCCATCTGAGTGGGGCTACTGAGCTGCAGGGGGGGCCTAGCTAGCAGAGATGTCAACAATCAAGCTACAATCAAGCACTTGATTGATTGGCTTGACGATCGTCAATTCGATCAATCCAAGCCTCGTCCTAGTATTTTTGCAATCAAATCAAGCCTTAATACGAAGCTTGATTGGTTAGCTTGATTGGCTTGATGTTTTAGTGTTGCGGGAGTGTTCAGCAACATGTTTTAGCTTCGATTTCAATGAGGCTACTAAGTTTGCTGTACGAGCGATCTCGCGATACTTTCCTGGTGTTATAGTTAGCTTAGTAAGCATCTCAGCTACCTACCTAAAGCTACTTTACGCGTCCATCTTACGCGTCATCTACCTATACTGTCGCCTTTGCCTATATAGACAGTTACTTAGTGGTTTTTTACGCCCCTATTGTTGCTATGCCGCTTAACAAAGCCCCTAAACGTCCCCGTAACAGCGCTGCTGTCCCGAACAAGCGCCTAAGGGTCGCTGCTTGTAGCATTGAGTCCCAGCCTGTCGACGTTAATACGACCCAGCAACTATCTCAGCGTCTATCGCCGCGCAAAGCACTGACGACTGCCGCGTCTCAGGCTACCGAGCCACCCACCTTTGAGTCGCAGTTGCGCGAGTCTCAGCCTAACGTTGCGATCGTCACGTCTATTGAGGGCAGCAAGGCTGCAACAGTAGCTACGTTAGAAGATAATAATAATAGTAGTAAGGGCTTTGATGAGCGCTTTGCAGACGACTTCGAGGGGATTAATTGGTCACGTTTACCTCAATACTGCAAGCCGTTGGCTACGCAGAGGCAGAAAAAGAGCTGGGTATACCTCTACGGCTTTCGCGTTGCGCTCATTAAGGACCCAGACCGCACCTTCTTTGTCTGTCGCTATTGTCATGAGCACAAGATTATCGACGCTGGTGGCGGCGGCATATACGAAACAACGCTATCGACGTCGACCTCAGCGCGCCATTTAGAGCAGAATAAACGCGGCCATCGTTACGCAGCTCCAGGCAAAGCGCACGCTGCGACGAAGGCAGGTAAGAGCGGGCTGCGCGCTGTCTTCAAGGCCGGCAAAGTCAAGGTATCCCAAGACGTTGCCAACGAGCTTGCCGGCTTTAGCATTCAGGATTTTCGACATGCTGCTGTCGCATGGCTCGTCGAGAACAACCATCCAATTTCTGAGTTTGAGTCGCCCGCGTTTCGACGGCTGCTTGAAGCTGCAAATCCTGAGGCAGTGGCGGCATTGTGGACCTCCCATGCGAGTGTTTCACGCTTTGTAATGCGCCGTTTCGACTTTATGCAGCCGCAGGTTGTCGCTGAGCTGTCGCAATCAATAAGCAAGGTCCACATCAGCTTTGACAGCTGGACGACTAAAGGCGGCAAGCGTGGCTTCTTAGGCGTTGTTGCTCACTACGTTAACAGCGTTGGTGACCTTGTAGACGTACCTATCGCGCTGCCGCAGCTGACGGGCGCTCACACTGGCGAGAAGATTGCTGAAGTAGTTAGCAAAACGCTGCAGCAGTTCGGCATAAATCCGCGTACAGTTGGCTACTTTATGCTTGACAACGCTACTAACAACGACGCTGCCGTCCTCAAGCTCGCGCAGCAGATGGGCTTCATCGCTCCCCATCGCCGCCTCCGTTGCGGCCCTCACATCCTTAACCTCATCGGTCAGACGCTACTCTGGGGTAACAACGACGACGCGTACGACAACGATAGCGGTGAGCTTGCTGCTGAGAGCGAGTTAATGCGCAAATGGCGCGAGGATGGGCCTTTAGGCGTGCTTCTTAGCGTTATTAACTACATTAAAACGCCGCAACAACATGAGCTTTTTAAAAACTTTCAGCGCCTCGCTAACGCTGAGCTGCCCACAGATTAACACAGGATACTTGAGCCAATCAAGCCAGTTGTCACGCGCTGGAACTCGTACTACTCTGCCTTTGAGCGCGCCGTGGAACTGCAGCCAGCAGTTAACGCCTACGCTAACCACCATATACGCCGCGTGCGAGATGAGGACACGTACGCGATAAGTCGCGGCAACAAGCTGCTGGAGGCAGCGCCCTGGATGCGATCGGACGGGCTAACAGCCGCCGATTGGGCGGTCGTTACTGAGTACATAGACGTACTAAAGCCGCTAAAGTTGGCAACAAAGCGGCTTGAAGGTCGCGGCAAAAGTGGCCGTTATGGCGCTATTGCTGAGGTCATCCCAGTCTTTGAGTTTATACTTACTTACTACGAGCAGCGCGTCAAGGTGTACGAGGCAGTCGACTATAATGCGCACGACGACGCGCCTGAGGACCATCTCGCGATCAACCTTCGCGCTGCCTGGGCGAAGGCTAGCGATTACTACAATAAACTCGACCTCTCACCAGCGTACTACGCGGCAACGATACTCCATCCGCGCTATAAAACTTACTGCGACGTTGCCTGGGCTGACAAGCCTGAGTGGCTGGACGCTAATAATTGCGCGTTCCGCGCGCTTTGGGCTGAATACAACCGCTCACCACGCCTAGTGAGGCGGCCAAAGGTTGTTACCAACGATATCGACGAGGCTATTGAAGCCCTCATCGATCCTGAGGCTAGCGCGGCTGCTGAGGACAGCGAGATAGACGAGTTTAATAGGTGGAAGAGGTGCGAGCCAAGGGTTGAGAAGGGTAGTGATGCCGCAAACTTCCCAATTAAATACTGGGTAAGCTTGCGCGATCGCTACCCTAATCTCTCTAAGATGGCTATCGACGTCATCTCTATCCCAGCGTCAAGCTGCGAGTGTGAGCGTATGTTCAGCGAGCTTGGCGACCTGCTTGAGCCCCGAAGGCGGAAGATCTCACCCCAGTTACTGGCTGCTATTCAGTGTATAAGGCGGTGGTATAAGGCTGGCTTTGATCAAGGCAGCAGCGTTGCTACAGCAAGAATAACTGACACTGAAATAGACGCTATATACAAGTTGTGCTATTGGGGCCAGGAGGTCGAGTAATTAGTATAGCCGAGCGATCTCTACAACAATAAACAATCAAGCCACCGATCAAGCTTCAAGCCAAGCCAGCCTCATCTAAGCAATCAAGTCAAACAAGTCAAGCCTAACGACTCCAAATCAAGCCTCAAGCCAAGCCGACGACGAGGGCTTGATCGGCTTGATTGTTGACATCTCTGCTAGCTAGATATAGCTATGAACAATATGCACAGTCCGATTACATGTCCAATCTCTACAAAGATAGTTCTAATATTTTAGTAGAATATTCATTGCTTTTCCGCTTAACAAACGCTATCACCGACAATTACTATACTTCTCTTCATTCCAGACCTCGTCATTCTGGGTTTGCTTTTTTTCAGGTCCCCTCCAGCGAGGCGAACTTCTACCTGGAACATATCCTTTTCCTGTCGTCGGAAACCACCTTGAGAGGCCATTCCAAAACCTTGGATCCCTTAGGAACAATGGGCAAAGCATTACAGAAGGCCATCTATGGTAATCAATATGGATAGGCCGCTATCCCCGCAATAACCTGAACGATGCACTCGGTGCATGCGATGTAATAGTAAAATAGTCAGACGGTTTTTTCGGGTCGACCTAGATTGGTGGTCATGGTGGATGCAATTAATGCTACAAAACAATTCAGACAATATTAGAATAGGGAGATCGATGCAGGATACATCGGCAAATTATGTTTCATGCTTCTACTGTGACTATATATACATGGTTAATCCGATATTACAGCTTCCGAGTAGAAGCACCGATATGGTACGCTTAGTATATGATAGGACCTCAAGTAGTGCGGTCCTGTCGCTTTCCAAGCCGAGGAATCCACTGACCTAGTTCGCGATCCCTTACTCGGCCCAGACGACTCTAAATTAAGTATCCGACGCTACTCCGTCTCCATAACCATAATAGTAGGCCAGGGCGGCATCGACGAAAGAAAAATGACTATACCGCTCAGCAAGCTGTCAACCTGGTGGAAGCACTCAACTATGTCATACCTGAACTTTTCTTGGTGTAAGCTGTGCCACAGCTCCTCAGTCTACTGGTATGGTTATACTCATTTCCTTCACAGCTTCGCATTAGATCTGCAACTACAGGACACTATTTTTATCTTCTCACCCAGGACGGTGATGGAGCGAAAGCAAATAACTTTCTGAATAATCTAATGAACGAGCAACAAGAACATCGGCCTACCGATCTTGAGGTGGGAGGAGGTCTCACAAGAAATTTGATCTGCGGCGGTGTAGACACAACATCTTCAACGATGATTCCTTGCATACTCGCTGTGGCATCCTCGCCATAAGTACAGGAAAAGGCGCACGAAGGGATGGATAAAGTGATAGGCCGTCAGCGCTCCCAATATGGAGCGATATAGACGAAATGAAACTACCCTGTCTCTCTGCTCTTGTTAGAGAAACACTACGTTGGCGCACCATAACTGTTCTAGACGGGGTTCCCCACGCGAACCTAAAGCCACTTACATAGCAAAGTCACCATTACCCTGCGGGAGCAAATTTCACGGGTAATATGTGGGCAATCCATCGCAACGAGCCGAATTTCCCAAGAGCCGGACAGATTCGTGCCAGAGCGATTCTTAGGTGGATATGAGTCAGGGGGTTGGATACGACCGTATTCGAACGAGTAATTATAGTAGTAAACGATTTGGATGGGGAAGACGCCAGTGTAGCGGCAAGCTAATCAGAGTCGCGGCTGCCCGACACCACGCCCTACGCCGTGCGCCTTTGCGCCCTTGCAGCCTGCTTACTCCAGCTCCAAGCTTCGCAAGACTCGCGCAACCATGAGGAGTTGTGCGATATATATAGCCAAGCGATTGCCTCAAAACATTTGGCTGCTTTAACAAGCGCAAAAATCATGAATAGTGTTTGCGCAATACCTGTGCCACCTACGCAGTCGCAACCCCGCATCCACCATGCTTCCGCCATCCGCAATGACCCTGCGCTGGAACGCAGGATAAGAGACTTTGTCAACGAAGGTTATCGCTATATCGCGCCTGAAGACGCATCACGTTGGGAGCCAGATGGCAGTGATCGCTTGCCTACTGCGGAGTCCATTGCTGAGGAGCTTGGCGAAGAAGGCTTCTTTGCGGTTTTATACGATTCCAGCGGCGACCCGAAACCAATAGCATGTGCAGCTACGACTCCTTGGAAATGCGATCTTGAAGGTGGGGGCCAAGGCGACGGGGGATGGGAGATCAAGATGGTCACTACAGGGGCAGGATGGATGCGCGGGGGGTTTGCGGCGTGCTGTTTGAATGCTGCTGTTGCTGAGCTGGCGAAGCAAGAACGCGCGGACCAAGAACGTAGAGATGAGGTGGGGCGTGGGCAGAAACTGATGGTCTGGGTCCAGACGGTGGAATGCGTAAACGGAGACTACTGGAAGAAGAAAGGCTGGAGGGAGGTTCGAAAATACGCAAAGCCGGCAGGGCACTGGGGATCAAAGGAAGGTTATCATTTACTGGTGTTGCTTCAAGAGTTCCCTCTCCAGTCGCAGTAGAAGCAATCCACTTATTTGAATTTATTGCTCGGGGTCTATGAGCACGGTTGTATCCTCACGCTTTGGCATAGGTGATACCCTGCTGATGACACTGCAGTCAGTTCCCCTGGGAAGTACTTGTTCAAGATGTTCTTAGGTGCGGTTGTTTCCCGGATCTACCACAGCGGCTCAAACCCCATGGGGTATCTTCTCAGTTTCTCCGCCTAATCTCGCTAATCATGCATAGTCCACCTCACCATTGGTGGAAATGCTCAACCAAACCTCATGGGCGCCGCGTGGAAATTCCTAATTCTCCAGCATCAAGGCGATTGTGCTGTCGGGCATAGGGAACAAAGATTAGCCCCACTGCAATGGAACTACAGTCGCTAGGACACATGTCAATTTCTAGGGCTAGTTTTCAGTATATGAAGGCGCCCAGCGTCTGGTAATTCATCTCGCCAGGGCGCCAACTCTACTACCTTTACCTCTTGTCTTCTCAGTTTATAGTTGTGATTTCAAATTTAGTCAAGATGCTGTTTTGGTCTAGCTTCGTGTCCGTCGTGACATTGACTTCTTTTGTCGCAGCTGTACCAGCCCCAGAGCCCAGACATAAGCGCGCAAAACCGCCCGCCTTCTTTCTCGCTGGAGACTCTACTACTGCTGTGCAGTCAACTGGTGGTGGAGGTGAGACTCACTCCTATCACCGTTCTTTAGTTTAACTTACCCCTCTTCTTGTGTAATTCTGCGGACCCAGAGATTCTGACATCGGTGTACAGGCTGGGGTGACGGATTCATCGCGACCACATTAAAGGAAGGCGCGACTGGCAAGAACTATGGACACAACGGCGCAACCACGGTATCTTTCCGCGATGGGGGTGACTGGGCAACAGTCATTGCCGCAGCAAAGAAAGCGAAGTCTTCGTATGATCCTTATGTGACAATCCAATTCGGCCACAACGACCAGAAGCCCGCGAAAAACATCACCATGGCCCAGCTCACGGCCAATCTGGTCAAATTTGTGAATGAGGTCCGCGCCGCCGGTGCTACTCCCATCCTCGTAACGAGCCTCAGTAGACGACGCTTCTCCAATGGTAAAGTGAATGAGAACTTGGCCGACGTTACGGCGGCAACGAAAGAGGCTGCAACCAAGAGTGGTGCCAAGCTTATCGACTTGAATGCAGTGAGCACCAAGTATCTGAACGCCATTGGAGAGGCAAACTCTGCTACTTACAACCTGATTCCGACCGATTTTACGCATCTGAACACTGAAGGAAGTGTTGTTTTCGGAAACCAAGTCGCCGGCTTGATCAACGAGGTGCTGCCGAATCTTAAGAAGTACGTTGTGCCCGTGGCGGAGATTGCCACAGCATTGAAAAATGGACAATACTACTTTCCCGCAAATTGTACGGGAGAATTTTGCTAGTTTCATTCTAGATCTGAATAAGTTTGTACAATTACAGCTCCAACCTGCAATTTAATTTGTATATATCGCCTTGCCGGCACTTATTCAATACTACTTTGTCTTAATTTCAGACCTTCCTTTAGTCTCACCATCTGCATCGTCAGGTTGAGAGAATTATAACTATCATGAAGTGATATTAGATGACATCAAGATATTAGCTTTTTAGAGAATAGGGTTATCCCAGCCCTTGGAGCCATGCTACTATGTCTACATGTTGAACAACTTGAATAGTGTCTGGAAGGCTTTTAATGACTAGCGATGAACATCTTTGTTGTGGTCCTGGCAAAGACCAGATGATGACAAGATAAGTGTGCTGCCGAGCTGCAACTACCCAATCTTCTCCGGTGCAGCTTTACAGCCACAGCAGCAAAGGTAGGATTTGGGGTCAAACAAATAAATGGCATGCTAAGCATTCAGACGACGCTGGAACCAATTGTAGAACCACCGAGGTGGGTCACTTGTAACCTGGGCAATGAATAGGCCATCAACGATTTGTATCACCAACATTACTATCTTTGCGCTAGTCTTGGGTGTTGAACGCAGAGTGACCACAGCGAACGCCACCGATTCTGGGTTGACCCACATATCAGCTAAGCGCTCCCAAAGCGTACGAAGGACTAAGATCACGTCCTTAGCCGTAGCCTCAACTTTCCCGAACGTTAATTCTTTGGAGAGATTGGTCTTAGACACAAGGGTCTGCCAGATCCACTTCATGCTCTGTGGTTAGCTTCACCAAGCTCTGAAAGAAATACAACGGTGAAGCTCACAATGAAGCTTTACTCAAACTGCGGATAAACATCTCATTATGAGTCTTCCATGTTACGCTGTGTTGTGTTCACCCCAAGCTGTATTTCATCTATTCAATTCTTCTCTATCCAGATACTGCTTGTTGTTATCGCCTTCGGGCAATACATCCTACATGTGTACATGGCTGTCCGTATGTGAAATGTAAATAAAGTCCATCTATGAGGTGCGTCGGAGGATTCATGGGGATTTGGCCAAGTTATGCCCCTGATTTGGTTGATTCCAGTTATCAGAGAGCTCACCACAGCACACAGAGGTGCGTCAATGCATTTTGATTAGCGCTGCTGAGAGCAAATTCAGCTAACATCTAGTCTAGAGTCTGAACCACAGCCAGAGACTAAGGCTCCTTATATAAGTGATAATTTAATTTTTGAAACGCACTGCCTACAGCCTTTATCTTACTCCCCTCTTTTGGAAGATTTATGAACCTGCTTCCTCTTAACCCCAGTGTCTAGTATCTATTGGTTATTCTCCCTTTATCGCCTCAGCTCATCTTATAACCAATCTCCGACTAAGCCTGCTTATGTTTTAGCCGAAATTGACAGGAGGTGGACAACGCATCCGTCTGGCTGATTAAGTGCGTTTGTCGTTATGTTATTGATAATAAAGATACAGCGGCGAAGAATTCGTCTGTATATGCTCTTTCGATGCTACCTGGGTTTTTTTGGCCTTTTTCATCAAGGTACTATCATCATATTGCATTATTTGTTTAATGATGTTCGGACGACAGGGGACCTGTTGAGTTGCGAGTTTGAACTATGATAGCGGTAGAGGTAGCAGTGGACAATTCTCTACAATCAATGTCAAGGTATACAGTTTCTTAGAGTTTCACCCGTTGAATGCACCATGTAAGAGGAGTAAATATGTACAATGCAAGCTTCATCCTTCCATGTAATGGCTCTTGACAATTGTTACTGGAAGTTGAGAGACCCATGATCTTATTTCATTTTCTTAGCACTGACAACTGGCCCTAAGTGAGAAGGTTTGTCTATAATCTCAAGTTGAGAGGCCGAAGAACTTCAGTAGCACCGGCTCGACTGTGGGTGCAATGTGGCCAACACCCTGCCCAAAGTATCCAACCAGCTTTGTACCATCACCATAAACCAACTTTGTATACTGGGAGCCTTGTTCCACCTGACTTCCGGTGACATTCTGTGTATTCGTGACGCCTAGTACAGCAGACCACTGCTTAAGCTGCTCATAGCCACACTGTGGGCGGACCAATGTATCCGAATTGCCGTGGACAACCATAAAACGTGGGCGTTTGCCGGTGTAACCAGGATAAGCGTTATAGACATACCTAGCCCATTCCTCTGGCGTATGGGTGAGGCCTTGAGCGCAAGTTTGGTTGGATCCAAAAGGTGTAGGATCGGACCTCGAGCCGGCAAAGCATGCAAATGCCGTTCCTGAGTAGGCTGCGCCAGCCTCGAAAACTTCTGGGTACGAACCGACCATAACGTTTGACATCATGGCACCTGAGGACCCTCCCATGACATAGACCTTGGTTTTGTCGCCGTTGTACTTTTGCAGGGTGTAATTAACCATGCTGATGATGCCCAGAGCATCACCGTTTCCACCGTGCGTAAGTGAGCCGGCGTTGTTGACATCCCAGCAATTGCTGTACTTCGTCGTTTGGGGGTAGATCAGGATAAAACCCAAGCTGTCCGAGTAGGATGGCAGCCTTGTGCCGCTGTACCACTGTGAAGCAGTGCCACCACACGGGTGAAGCTAACGTTTGCAGTTAATGACCACCCACCCGGCCACATATGGATAAAGAACTCACTGCAACAATAATGGCCGGGTTTGTCGCGAGTTTGCTAGGAACAGAGATGTGCATTTGAAGATTGGTGGGATTGGTGCCGAAGCCGGTCACCTGCTGAAGAGCTCCAAAGGCCGAGCTAGCCGAAGCTAGCAGACCAAAGGCAGTAGTGAAGACTTTCATGGTGACGCTGAAAAGTTGTGTGCGCTGATAAGCCTGAAGCTGCTACTAGCTATGGTTTAATATTCACTGGGAGTCATCGACGGTCTTTATAGAATATACTGCAGTCGTTCCCAATCCACAATTTAGAAACAACCGAGTAGGGAAGCCGATGCTCCAAATGAAAGCCTTGGTAGCGTGGTGCAACGCGAACCCCAGATTATAAAATGAAAACACTTTAGATGGAGGAGCAGAATGAAACGGATACGGTTAACGGATCGTCGTGTCCCCGGTCAAACATCACTGCTTTTCCTAAAAAGTAAATTAATTTCGCACAGGTGCTAAGAAAGAACAGTTCAAAGGATGAATTAAGAACCAAAATACGCAAAATATCCGATCCACGAGACCTCTTGGAAGCCAGTAGGAGCCAGGGTTTTTTAATAGCCGGCGGCTCAGCTTCGCCGTACCTGGACTTTCCCTGGTCGATAGTGTATGTGGGGATAGTATCCTCCAGAAGTCGGCAGCTTAGTTCGGCACACGTTAAATTTAATGTTCCTATCGGCACGTGTATCGGTGTGGGCTGGAATTGGTGGGGGAAAGCCGTTGCACATGCGACGGTCACAGCGACCCGGTCAACCCTGGGAAACCTGGGGAATCCCCCGCCAACCCCTTGCGAATAGACCCCGCAGAGCCAAATCATAAAACTCTAAATCGTTAAATGACGAGCCAAATTACTTTTCTGTTGATTTAGCCCATCGCTTGTTCATTACTGGCGGTGATAATCCTTGACGTCAAGCGCATTCTCCCACCGCCTGCTTTCATAGACGTCACGGCTCGTTCATTGCTTGTAGTCGAAATACTGCACATAGCCGCCCATTACTTGTCCGGCGCAAATTATAAGAGTCAAACACTCGTTGATTCTGTTGCTTTCGTAGCTTGCAGCTGTCATGCGGCTCGATGTTGCACCTGGTTCGCGACTGCTGTTGAGATTTACCCAACCTCTAAAGTTTTTAGCCCCTGCCGGCAAAGTGTTAAATAACGTTTATACATGACTCTCTCTCTTACATAGTCTCGCTCGCTCGCTCGATGACCAAGGCAGGTTCCTTGCGAAGAACAAAACAATGAATCTTCAAGACTAGCTCACGACGCAATCAATCATAACCCATTTATTCCATTTATTTTATATCTACTTTTTCTTCTGCTACACTTTCAATAGCAATATTTGTGAATTAAGCGCCGAGAAGGTAGAGTACGTGTCTGGCCAAGTTGATTTGTCTGAAGCCATAAGAGAAGTCTCTCAAACAAGGACAATGCGGAAAAGGCGACGCCCGCCTTATTTCTCTGCTCTACTCGTATATAAATGTTGAGACTCACTCATCGCCCCATATCGCCTTTTGTATTGTGAAGGTGTAAAGGAGGTATCAATCCTAGTGTGCATCACTCAAAGAACTGGCGCTTGAGGATATGCAGGTGAATATCTTGTGAAATTCACGGCACATTTGGATATCCAGTTCCTGACTATTCTCAGCGTTCCTTATAATCACATGTCGTCTGGAATAGACCCATTTCGGTTACTTTGATCTCTGCGACTGGTATAAGAGTCTTTTCCAGGTGTTTAGGGTAAATCTCTACTATCGAACTCACACATTATACCAAAGCTGTGACGGCACTTCATTGCTAGTCGCAAACATCCTCGTGTTGATATAGAGGCTTGACAGCTAGTCCTAACTCCTAACGAAGATGTCGCCCCACTGGCCATTAAAAAATGTGAATGCATGATATGAACCAGCGAAGTATCTTGTTATCGCATCCCGGACCAATGTGCACACAAGTACACATTTTCGCCGACGTTGTTCCAGTGTGTTTCATGGCATATAGCGAGTATTTTGGGGATCTCACGAAGTTCACGGCGCGACATAGGCTTCTGCACCGAAACATCCCCTTCGTCATATTTCGGTGTTGTGAAAGTACAGAAAGCAGGAGATGTTGCTCTTTTTGGGCGGAGATAGCAGACTTCTCTTATCCTGACTTGATTGGTGATGAAGTTCGCGTCGGCCCATGGACAAAGCTTGTCAGCAAGATCTGCACTGGGCGCGGCAAGGTAGGCCTAATCCGTAATTTCTCCTCCGCCCTATCACATCAACGACGTGCAGTACACTTCTCACGCCTGCAACGCACTAATGTCGTCGGCGCTTAATGCAGTGTGAGCCAATTGCGAACGCAACGGCAGGGACAGCAATGGTGCTCGTGTTTGCAATTGCAGGATACCCATCTAAATCATCAGGCGTCCACACTGACAAACTACCTAGGCTGCCTTCCAACCTTCCACACTTTCCCACTACGGATTAAAGACCAGAACAAAATATTGAAACAACATTTGAAAGCTTCGCCAACAGTAGCCCTCCTTTAAACCTTGACGGTGAAGTCGAAATGAATCAATGCAGCCGGGAATGGCCGGCACAGGACACGCTAAAGACATCTTCCTCTCTTCCTGTTGCATCTGCCTTCTGCAAAATGGCTATCTAGTTGCGCACTTCTATAGTTTACCTAGCTGTCTTGATGATCATGTTACTATGCTTCCTATTTGGAGAATACAACCCGGAGATTCAGCAAAGGATAATGCAGGCTAGGCTAACAGGGTAGCGGTGAGCCTCATCTGTCTCTGGTACGGGACTGCAGAACAGAACTATCCAAGGACCAAATGCGCATTCTATTATATACCCAATTGACACCCCGCGCAACTAGCCTCGTGACTTTCTCACTGTTTCTTCACCACAACATGTGGACTCCCGTCTTGATATATTAGTAGATAACATAGTAGAACAGGAAGGACCACTTACCTCCCATAAGATCTACCAAGATCTTACTTTCCTCCGACATTAAGTTTGCACCTAATTGTATGATAAGTACTTGTGCAGCATGTCACTTTAACCTCTCCACTCTTTGTACGCACCGGCAAACTGAATCTGGTATTTACCCGCATCTTGTCGAGCTGTAACAGGTTGAACCCGCTCGTCACCGTCCACGCCCGCCTTGAACCATAGAATTTGCTTTGGCAGCAGACTCCTATCTTCAGACTTATTGCGCGCAAGCAGCCAGTCGCCGCATATGAGGCGGTTATCTCGGAGGGTGAAGACGGCTGCGTTGGATCCAAGTGCTGCTTGGATGGGTTGAGATTTACTGTCGTCCACTATAGCGATGGGGCTACCGTCAATCTCAATTGTGAACGGAAAGCTAAGGCTATCCATTATGCTTGGCGAGTTGAAGCAACGTGATAATAAAAAAGCAAGGAGCAGAACAACCGTCCAAGGAAGCACGAGACGACGGGGAGACGCAGCTAGCATCCGTAAGAATGGGCAGAGAGACCTCAGGCTGCTGAGAAGTGCTGGCTGGTATCGATCATCAAGAGGGTCGACGTGAGATACGGGTGTCTGGTGGGTGGTGGTGAACCCGAAAGCGTTGGCGCTCTTCAGCTGGGTACGATTCCAAAGTGGCAAGAGCGCAAGTAAGATTACGAACGAAACAATACTAACTTGACACCTCCCTTTGCTGGCGATGGACTCGCGTCGTAAGCTGCCGACAAGTACACTTGAGATTCCGGTTCAGGATGGTGTGTAGTTTAGCAAAGGGGCGCGGGGGGTGTCCGGTGTGTTGTTGCGAAGATCCCGGACCCATAAGGCAGCATCGACAG
The DNA here is from genome assembly GCA_003313425.1 of Pseudopyrenochaeta lycopersici. Lineage (NCBI taxonomy): Eukaryota > Fungi > Ascomycota > Dothideomycetes > Pleosporales > Pseudopyrenochaetaceae > Pseudopyrenochaeta > Pseudopyrenochaeta lycopersici. The sequence continues at coordinate 98,435 of NHZP01000006.1, forward strand.
GGGCTTGTGCGCAAGAGCGATGCCAAGCTTTGAGCTACGACTTGGCTACTGCCTTTTCTGGCGACTAGCCGACGACAATCCCTATCACGTTAAGCGACTCTAAACCAATCAGCTCTTAATCTTTATCTTGTCTCCTAGAGCGCAATATAAATGAGGTTTTGAATCGACCAGCCAAGACTCATAGCAATCCAACGGTAACCCACACCATCGGATCTTTGAGGCAGGTCCCTTCACATCATTGCACAGTGGTGTGCCAAGTGATACAGTAGACTTATCGCCGACTATCAGATTGCACCGCGTAAGAGCGATCATGCAATGTAATATAAAAACCTTCCATCTAGGTATTCGACTCTGCGAGGGCTGGGAAGGCACAAGAAGGAAAGCCAAAGGGATACCACTCCCGTTCAAATGGCTGCAAACACATAAGTATAGACCTATGTGAGTTTGTACATGACGTCATGATGTCGGGCCTTGTAGTTTGACCCTCTCAATAAGCTATGGTACCTTCATTTTATTTTTCCAATGAAACTAGAATGCCTTTTGATGGGGACAGACTGCAACCTCCCCTTGTAATGTCACGTACTAGAGCCGGCGAAGTAATCGGAACAACTGGTCTTGGGACGAGATAAGCTACAAAAAGAACTTCCTAATCTAGTGATTGGGGCGATTTCATTGGGTGCCGCTTATGCTAGGGGAGATAACAGGATCACACCATCGGGCAAGCCAGCGAGCGAAGAACACAGGAAGTCAACTACGCTTGGATAGCTACCTACCTCAGAAACGCTAGTCACATATCTGCCAAGCAGCGAAACATCGAATGGGGAAGGACACTTGAGGACTATGGTCTTGGGACCTCGAGCTGGGTAAGATGGAAAGGTTGTAAGAATGAACTCCACACGTGGGAGAGAGACCATTTGTCTACAAATATGGAGTCATCTGTCGCTCTGGAGATTCAATCAGTCACTTTCATCAGTCTCATTTGATTCTCTTCCGCTCCCTATAGCCCGGCATCTCAACCTCGAACCTCGTGACAATGCAGTTCAAAGACATTCTTCTCGCACTTGCTATCCCGACCTTCTGCATCGCAGCGGCCATTCCCCAGCCCCAGGACTTCCCAGATGGCGAGGAAATTGTTGGTGGAGAGCCCGCTTCGCAAGGGAACTTCCCCTTCATCCTTAGTCTCCAGCGAAATGGTGCTCACTTTTGCGGTGCCTCGTTGCTGAACGCCAATACGGTCATTACTGCTGCTCACTGCGTTGTTGGCCAGAGCGCCTCAGCTCTCCGTGTCCGTGCCGGGAGTCTTGTACGTTATCCTTTTCACCTCGTTTGGCGACCGTAAAGCGTAATTGAACTGACCCCTATGCAGAACAGAGCCTCAGGCGGAACGCTGTCCAGCGTCTCTTCTATTCGCGTCAACCCCAGTTACTCCAGTTCGACTTTTGATGGCGATGTTGCCATCTTGAAACTCGTGACACCAATTGCCACAAGCTCGACTATCGGATACGCCACTTTAGCCGCTGCCGGTTCTGGTCCTGCTGCTGGCACCGTAACAACTGTGGCAGGTTGGTAAGACTCCTCTTCTCCCGACATTGCTTCCGTTGGTTGTTCTGCAGAGACACACAGCTAATCTTTCCTATCAGGGGTACTCTCTCCTCGGGTTCAAGTAGCATTCCCACCAATCTTCAGAAGGTCGATGTCCCAGTTGTATCACGTGCAACATGCCGATCCAACTACAGCGCGTCTGCCATCACGACCAACATGTTCTGTGCAGGTCTTGCGGCAGGTGGCAAGGACTCTTGCCAAGGCGATAGCGGCGGCCCTATCATCGATGCAAGCACCAGGGTTCTTATTGGATTGGTCTCTTGGGGTGAGGGATGTGCTGCCGCAGGCAAGCCTGGCGTGTACACTCGCGTGGGCGCTGTTCGAACTTTTATCAATAGCAACCTGTAAATAGATGCCTGCCGCGATACTTCATGTCGCCGCATTTATGAAGTAGATCATGTATCGAGAGGTCATCACAGAATTATCGAGACTGAGAATACAAGGACAAAGTTTCATTGTAAAGAATGCGTTTCAATCTCAAAGTAGACTCCATGTACGATTTGTGATGAAAGTTAACATCGCACGCTTCATAAAAATCCAAAAACCTCATGCCATCGGATTCATGCTTTCAAGTGGATGGCAGCGCGATGCATCGATCCTGTCCGGATTTGCCCCAACTTCTAGACCAGAATGAGTACTGGTCCCTTAGAACAATGTGTCTTCATAGAATCATAAAGTTCTCTATTGTCTTGGAAATCTTGAGCATTTACAAGAACCCTTGAAGAAATAAATACTTCGCGATTGATAAACGTACATCTAAAAACTTGGCATATTTATAATTTTAATGTTCACGTAAGTATGCGTCAGACTTAGAATGTTACAAGAAACGAGAATTTCTCTTATGCAGAAAGCTGATACTCGCAATATGTGGACGAGAAGGTGGAGCTAGGCAACAGTAACCTAGGTTATCTATGAGGTGGACCACTGTATTATCTAGGAGGCTCAGAAGAGCCAGCTATATAGGGGAGGGCTGAGCACAGCCTGCTACAGGGGCCAGTATGCGGTAGGGGCGCGAGCAGCGTGTGGTGTGTGTGAGTGAGCTCGCACGAGAGCGCACCGTACACTAGGTCACAGCGCGTTGTTTGCAACACAATATCATTACACGGCTTTTTCCGAAATGTGGCACGTCTTTCATCATTGATTATTACGCTCTGATCCGAGCCGGTCGTGCCTGTCTTTACTCCACTTCCCTATGATTTCCTGGCTATTAAACCGCAAAAGCCGAAGTCTTTACAAATCATCATCGATTCTGGGACTCAGCATGTTTTCCCCAGAGGCCACTAAAATCAGGCTGGCAATTGCGACATCACATGATTTGGTCCCTTTCCACATCGAAAAAGAAAGTTTCCGCTACCATTGTGTGCGCGGCATACGGATATGAGAGAAGCCATTTTTATAAACTTGTGATCTACGCGGCGACGACTTAGCTTACCCTGAGTAAGAAATCCTTGATTTCTGCTCGTTGCGTGCAATTATTTACGGGCCATCAAGTCTTTCTCGCTGCTTTCGATCGTCATCGGCGAATTGCGGAATCAACTAGATCGACCTGGTAATTATCTATCCTGTACAGCTTTAGAGCAGTGTTCAAATCTGAATATATTTAATGAAGGCCGGCAAGTTCACGGCTCTGCGATGCATACCCTCCTGCCCCGCCGCGTGACGATGTGTTTATCCATCTGTGAATCGTTACTTTTAAGCCAGCAGCACAGTCGACGCCTCGCATACCTTGCGCCACGCATTTTCACGATCGTCGCCTCGAAAGCAGCCACAACTTCACTTTTGGGCATCACGAATTTTGCACTTATAAACAGGCCACTACACTATTTTTCTCCCATCGCGCGAAACTCACGGAATCTAGTTACGGGGTCCGATTTAAAGGCCAATTGCATCAATTTCATAGGCCGGGCGGCATGCCTACAACCATTGACATGCCTGTGAAGCTCCTTGAAGATGTCTTGTAGTTATTTGTTGATCTAGGACCTTTCCAGACTCAGTCGTGCCAGCAAAACCCTTCTCAAATATATTTACCAGTCTATCTACCAAACCACCGAAAGGCCCGTGGAAAACAACTAGCGTTGTTCACAGTATAATTTATTGCTTTGTGCGCTGCTTAAATGCACGAAGATAGTCTGCCACGTCAAAGCGATCTGATTAAATAGGGGTGGCATTGTGAGAAGATGGTGCAGGGACCGTGGTAATTGTAAGAATAGGATCTGCATCAACAAACTCTAATGGCACGAAGTGGATGGACTGAAGGCGTCACATAAGGTTTTCTTTCAGACAGGCTCTCGTCTGGAAGATTATTAATCTAAGTTTGTCTTTCACACGCTCCCTGAATCCAGGGATTCGAGCGGGGTGAGGTTGTAATGTCAAAGAAATCATGATTTGGTTCCTCTACTCCAACCAAAATACTAGACGGCTAGATATATGTCTTGAATAGGTGCAGCATCCTCGTTTTACTCCCAAGGAAGCCTGGTATCCCATAGACACCGTATAGTCACCGTATTCGCATCTAGCCTCGGTTAACATAGGCCTCAACGGACTTCGCATGTTGGGCGGAATCGGGCCCAATTCGATAATTATATATTATTTTCTACTTTTGCAAGATAAATCCTTTCCACAGGATCTTTATAATCCCGTCTATGTTGTGCGCCTTGTGCCGACTATGATGCCTGGATCTGAATCGCTATCGAACATGATCTTCCGGAAAGACGCTATTCGGAAGGATACGCTTGCAGAGATACTCTCCTTCTGCATCCCAACTTAGACACTTTGCCTTCGTTTGCAATCATATTTCTGCATGTGATATGCCTTATTGGGAATGCTACAAAGAGTTATGCTGAAATGAGACAATCAGACCTGAAAGTCTTCATTCACAGGCAGCGCTTGAGCGAGACCTTTGGGCGTGAGAAGAATGCGCTTGAGACATGGTTCCAGCACGCTTAAAGCCTTACTTAGATCTATGGGGATCGCTTACAGCTGGGTACGAGGGCAACTTGCTGCGACCAACTCTCTTCTATCAACATCCGGACTCTCTAGCCCCAAGATGATTTTAGGAATTTCTCGCGCTTTCCTCCCCGAGCAATCGATCAATCGACCTCATGTTACTTTTCCTGAAAGTTCATTAAAGTCACTTCTGAGGATTATTTCGTTCAGATTTTCATTCCATTCGGCGCTAGTATCATGATCGCTGAAGATGGGCAAAGGTACTGATAAAGAAATCGAATTCATGTCAGCAGGAATGCTCCTCCAACTCTTTAAAGTCTCTGTGCTAAGTCTATCAGCACAAGTACGATTATGTACAAGGCTTTTCAGATATATTATAGCTTTGCAAATGATCTATTGAACTGAAAAACATTTTACTAGGATCCAAGAATAATTGCGGGAAAAAACGACTCAGTTCGTATGTGAAAACACCAGTCTTGGAGGTCGAAATGGTTCATCCCGCTACCAGCAATATGACAGCGGGGGCATACTGGTGTCATTCATGGGATATCATCAGGTAGTTACATACAAGTCCACACATCGTAAAGAATCCATCACAACTTTTCCATCTAAAGTTGTGCCCGTCATTATTTCGTTCCGCAAAGATGTAGTCACACGGCAGGCGCATTCAGTGCCGGCGTTCTCAGGCTACCTTAAGCTCCAGCAGGTCGCTCGCCTTCCGGGGTCGTCAAGCCCTTTGCTCTCAATTCATACTCCTCTTTGCCCTTCAAGCCGGCACTCTTGCCTCGTCTCCAAAGGAAGAAGCCGATTGCGCCAAATAGAGCAAGGCCGGCGATGACGGCACCGACGGCAATACCGGCTTTAGCGCCCGTGGAAAGACCACCGCCGCCAGAAGATGCCGCAGCTGATGGAGTCTGGGAAGCGGAGAGACCGGCACCGGATGGGGTGGAAGTGGAAGAAGGTGTTGGTGCTTCGAAGTCATCGCTTGTTACGTTGAAGCAGGGTACCTGGATGTTGAAGTCTTTTGTCTCGACAAATGTCTAGCACCAACTATTAGCGGCTGACCCGGCAACATATCTTAGTGGAGAAGGATAACATACGATATCAACACAAGCAAAGAAAGACTGATTGTTGCCGTTATTCTCGCCCTCGAACTCTGCCCAGTACTCCATCTGAATGGTCGCATTAGTTCCTGCGGAAATACCCTCGAGCCTCTCGAGCTGGTAGCATTGGTGGCCAGGATCGATATCGGTGATGTTTTCTACGACCTGATCATCGAAGTCGGCTTGTGTAGTGGGGTCTGCCAACTGTATTAGCGGCCAAATACTGAAGCGCTGCTCATGAGGACTCACTGTTTGAAAGCGCGAGGCGAAAGGCGACATGCCACGCATCGTCGGCGATGCTCAGTGCCACTGAACCTTGAGATAATGGGAAGATTGTTCGATTCGACGGGCCACTTGCGCTTCCGCAAGGTGCAATATTGTCGTTTTTGGCGTCCCAAGGTCGATCCGACGGCCACATGAAAGCCACGGGCCCCATAGAACTGCCCTCCTCACCCTCGCCATGGGTCTGAGCACGCGCCAACAATGGCAGAGCTGCGAATAACGATAGAAGATGCGACCGCATGTTGATGCTGGGTCAGAGGTACGTTTGAAGTGGGACAGAGTACTTCAGGCGAGCAACACACAAGGTGTCACGGTCGGCTCCGCTATATGAAGGCTGTACTTGGATGCCCGGGTGGGGTTGGGGTTTTCACAGTCAGGCGTTGCCGATAGCAAGTAGCCATACCACATGCAGGATCAGATAACGAGGGCATCGGGTCACATCCAACCAGAGTGAGTCGTGAGTTGCATTGCCAAGGGCTCGACTATTGTCTTTGTCTGGTTCCTCAAATCACACCCACCAGCTGGATCCGACAGGCGCCGAGGTCCAAGCAAACACGAGTAGACCAACCGTCCAGAACAGCGCCCCAGCCCAATGGGCAAGGCGCGAGGCTTGAGTTGCTGCATCTTCGGCTCAGGGTGAGCATTTTTAAGTTATCTGATTGCGCTAATGACCGATAGCGTCGGTGCCCAGGCAGGTAAACGAGGCCCAAGAACGCTGGCTGGTGCTCAACGGGCTAATCAAGTCGCTCGACGCTCAATCTTATCAGCCCATCTGATAAAATTTGCATCTCCGACGTTCGGCCGGCATGATTTTGCTGATGTCAGTCCACTTGGCTGCATCCTGCCGCTGCTTTGTTGGGTGGAGGCATCCTCCAGGCCCCTGTTTATGGGGTGCAACGCTGTCGAAAGCGGTTACGGGGCCAGAGCGAGCTTTGTACTGCGCCAAAGCTACAAAACCCCTCTGCATCCGGGCCTGCATGCTGGTACCCGGCATCCTGTGTTTATCTTACTATCAAAAGTCAGTCAATTCATACTCACGCTCACTTCGTTGTTTGTTGAATTACAATCAATCGCAATGGTTGCCTCAAAGTTCATTGTCGCGGCCTTTGTTGCTGCTGCCGGTGCTTCCGCCTTGAATGCGGAAGAGGATCTCTTTGCTTCTCTGTTGAAGCGCCAGGAACCCGGGAGTGCATCATACAACTGCCACGACAACTGCGGTATGTGCAGATGATCTTTTGCGTGATTATCTGCCCTGACCCATTCTTAGGTACCGCCATTACTCTTTCTAAGCGACCCAACCCATGCGAGAGTGATGCTTTCAAGACCAACTACAACAACTGCCTCCAATGCGCTGGACCCGACAACTTCAACATCTGGCGCATGTACGGCAATACCTTGAGCACGGCTGGCGCGACCTGTGGCTATGAGACTCAACCAAAGTCCGGTAAGCAGCCTGATGTTGGGCCTGCCGTGCACGTCGGCGGATCATCGTCTGCTGCTCCCGCAGCCTCCACCCCCGCTGCTTCTGCCGCACCCGTCTCTGCATCTGGAAGCGGTGCCACCGCTGCTCCCGCTCCCACATCTGCTCCCGCCGGTGCCGTATCGTCCGCGTTGGCGTCCACTCCCATTTTGAGCCCATCCGTATCAGCGGCACCATCGCGCAGCGCCAACTCAACCGCGAGCTTCACTGCAGTAAGTTGATCATGCCAAATAACATGGCCGTTTATTAATCAAAACAGTCTGCTCCACCTCAGCAATCAACCAACGCTGCTGTCAACCTTGGTGTAACTGATGCGGGCGTGTTTGGCGCCATCTTCATTGGAGCCATGCTTGGCATGTAAACCGCTGTCTGCGGTCTGTAGATAATCAAACCTTATATGGTGATGGAGAGAAGAAGTTTAATGCGTGTATGATTAACATTAATGTCGAATAAAATGAGTGCAGCCGCGTCGCATCATAACGTTGATCTTTTTGTTGATCGTGATGCAGGCTGCGCAGTTTCTACGTCATGCTAATCGATATATGCACATCTCCTAGAGAGTAAAGCTTAATATATCTTCATTCATCGCCTGACCTTCCAGAATGCCAGCGCATACCCGCGCGACGCGACCACACGTGGATAGAAACGTAACTACACCAAGATACTAGCGTGGGGTCAACCCACTGCACCCCTGCATTTGTCGACACGCTACCCCGCGTGCATGACTGCTTTTGTCGGAGCATTTCAGATACAAATAGCCTCAGAGTATGGTCGATCGGCCGGCAGTTCAGCGACTTTCACAGTGCCATTTATCCATGCTTCCCATACCACACGTTGCCTCGATGAACTCCGGATTCTCAAGCCTCGTTGCGTCGAACCTCACCAGTCCTACAAACGTTGACAGGTGTGGTTCATCGTCGTTGGTCTCGTCTGAGCGGAACAGACGGCTGAGCAGCGAGCAGCATGGCTACTCAAGTAATCACCAAGACCGAAAACCTACCTCGAGTACGAATGCCAACTCAGGCAAACAGTCGGGCAAAACGTGATGTTTGGACTACCTTGAACTACTATGCAGACCCCGGTGATGGATCGCCACCGCTGCCGGTATATGTTGGAGGGTACAAAGTCGACTGCAAAGTTTCAACAGATTTTAGTATACTGACTAAAGCCAGAAACACTGTAACCAACGAGCGACCAACAGCACCGACAAAAGTACTCATCCGCGACATTACCAGCGATGATGAGAGGTATACACTGGACAGCCACGGTTTCCAGCTCGTCCAAGATGTGACCGCATTCGATGCATTTGAAAATGATGAGAAGATCAGGACTGATTACTACCGCGAGTGTGAGAAGCTTTACAAAACCACGTACGTCTTCTTGCTATATATCTGTACCTCTTAACCCCTTTACCTTGACTACTAACAATCTAGGTAGTATGCAATGTTCCCAAGTTCACATTTTTGGCCACCTTGTCCGCCGCGGTCCCTCGCACTGGCACGCGCTGGGCGCAGGGAACGCGCTTAAAAAGGGACCTTTACATCGAGTGCACGTGGACCAATCGGACAACGGCGCAGAAATAATAGTACGCAAGAACTTTCCGGACCTAGCAACAAGTCTCCTAGGATCCAGCACGCACTCAGAGCCGAATGAGACGAGTATGCAGGGCAAGAAGCGATGGGCAATAGTGAACCTTTGGAGACCGCTGGAGACGATATACAAAGATCCTCTTACCGTAGCGTGTGCGTCTTCAGTTGCGGATTCTGATCTTGTGGAGGCGCAGGTTATTTACACAAAGCAAGCGCCTCCTCTCAATGTGAATAAGACGTGGAGTGTATTGCCAAGCGAGACGCACGAGTGGTATTACAAGAACGAGATGACAAAGCGGGAGGTGCTAATGATTAAGTGCTTTGACACTAAGATGGAAGATGGTTTGGCGAGGCGGACGCCGCATTGTGCGTTTGTGGACGAGGCAAGAAGTGGAGAGGAATGGGCAGATAGAGAGAGTGTTGAAGTCCGGGCTGTGATTGTTTGGTGATGCGTACTAGGTTTGGGAGCGCAGTGATTGAGAAAATTTGATATTCAACTTCATGACTCGTGAGATGGCTATCTATTTAAAGCGTAGGATGCACAGTATCTTTATGACAATAGAAAAGATCTAAGCAAGGATTCGAAAATCCCCTGCGTTTCAATTCTTCCGCTTAATGACCAAAAGCTTGCGAGTTCGCAGCGTTGACCTTGGCAAACTCCTTGTTCTCCCTTTGCCACTTGCGCGCATATCGCACACCAAAGCCGTGCTGGAATACCTCGCGAACAGCTTCGAGCGGCATACCCTTGACCTCTGGGAAGCAGAAGATGACAAAAAGCCAGCCAAAGAAACAAATACCAGCATAAAATCCGAAAGCACCAGATGGAGTAATTCCCTTCATCATGCTCAAGAAGGTGGAAGCGATGATAATGTTGGTGCTCCAGCAGGTGACAGTGTTCAGCATAGTGCCGACAGCGCGAACCTCCATGGGGATCAATTCGGTGCCGATCCAGGCAACGGTTGCAACTCCGGAACTGTAGAAACCGACGAAGATGATGATGGTTGCGATGAGAACGAAGCCTGGCCAGCCAATTTCCTCGCTCTGTACAGCAAGAGTATGTAGGTCGATCGGAATGTAGTTGAAGCTTATAGCGGCGATGACCAAGCAAATGGACATTCCCAGGATGGTGACGAGGAGGATGCGACGGCGGCCGAATTTGTCGACAATTACGAGATTGACAATGCTGAAGATGAAGTTGGTAGCAGAAACGGTGATGGCGACGGCGGTGGCATTGCTAAAGCCGACAATCTTGAACAAGGTGGCGGAATAGTACATAAGTGTGTTGAAACCAGAGAGCTGCGAGATGGCCATGATAGTGCAGGCAGTCAATACAGCGCGGAATGTTGAAGGAGTAGTAAAGATGCGGGCCAGAGTCTTGAAAACGGAGTCGTCGACCATAGTTTGCGTAGCTTCGTGGATGCTCATCTCAATAGACATGATCTTTGCGCGGCGCTGCTCCTCGGTTGAGGTTGGATAGATGCGGGTGAGAACAACGCTTGCTTCATCAGCCTTGCCGTGCGCAACCAACTGGCGAGGTGATTCAGGGCACAGCGTGAGTAGACCTGCAAGGATGATAGCCGGGGCTGCACCGATGCCGACAGTTGCTCTCCAGGCTTGTGAGTTGGCGCCTCCGACTTGGGCAAAGCCGGCTCCGATAGCTGAAGCGAGGAACTGGCCGAATGTCACAGACATGTTGTTGAAAGCAATCATGCGGCCACGATATTTGGCAGGTGCCAACTCAGAGATGTACAGAGGAACCACCATAGCTGCGCTGCCAACACCAAGACCAACGACGAAACGACCAACAGCGAATTGAGGGAGATGATACGCGGCAGTTTGGAGAACAGTACCGATGACGAAAACGACGCAGGCCAGGAAAATGGGCATTTTGCGGCCATACTTGTCAGCCATCATACCAGCGATGACTGCGCCAACCAAAGCACCGCCCGAGGTGAGCGAAGTGACAAGTTCCTGCTCAGAGGAGCTGAGTTCGTGGCCAAGAGAGCTTCCAATCGTGACAAGGACGGATGAGATGTATCCAGTGTCGTAGCCTATAGGGAATTAGCATTTGCTGCATGCTACGTCAAGAGTGCGAATTCTGTGTCGCCACGTAGAGAAATTCAGAGCATACCGAAAAGGAGTCCACCAAGTGACACTGTCATGGAAATCAACCAAGCCGCCTTTGAAGCAGCTGTAGCCTCAATGCCTGAGAGCTCGGCGATCTGGTCGGCATGTTCGCGAGCATTTGAAACATCTTCGATCTTGTCGATGCTTGTTCGCTCGTTATAGTCGAGCTTCTTGTCGGTCTTGGAGTCGTACGCCATGGTTGAGATTGGCGGCGGTGAAAGTCTTCAGAAGGGGGTTTCAAAAGATGAAGCTGAAGGTGTCCAGGAGAAGAGGGCTTTGTGTTTTCGTTGTCCGGCTCAGTGAGACCTGGTGATGAATCCAAACCTGGAGGTGGAGATCGTCGTCCTACTTATGTTCCCAGCGTGGATGCTCGGACGCAGCCGCGGTCCTGGATGTAAACCCAGGACGAGGTCAATTCAAAAGTTACGAGATTGCTACGTTGGGACTGCAAAGCGTCCGTGTCGCGTGGTTTTCTCCAGGATCTTCTCCGCAAGCCATCGGATGCTAGCGTTCAGCGTCATCGTTCGCTAAAGTGCTGGGGTACATGGAATCTGGGGGCGGGGCTCTTCGAGACGAGCCCTGAGAAACATCCAGTTAGGTGCCGATCCGCTTCTGCCGGAGTCTGAGGCAAACTTCATACATGCTGTTGGCATAGCCTGCACGGGCTGGAGCGGGCATGGCCGGCCCAGATGCGAAACTGGGCTCTTTTGATTGGCCCGGTGTTGCCTGAGACACAGGTGTTGAGCGCGGAAATGCTGCGGGGATTGCAAACACGAGGTCTGGAATTGACTGCCATGTGCGGAAAGAACGCTAAAGGCGAGGGAAGTTGCCTCCGCTCGCTCGCGCCTACCTCTTCGGTTGTACCATAACATGACTCGTGTCAAACCATCACTGATGATGCTTGACTCGTTGGCCCATTCACTCTCAGCTTCGACGTCACTCAGGTGTTATCTCGCTCAAATGCATCCGGCAACTTGGTCACACCCATGGCTGACACTTGCCAGATTTTTCATGACAACCCGGGCTTATGGTCGACCGAAAATGCCCGGCTCTCCTCACTTTGGACAAGGGGGATGCATCTGGACAAGCTGGCTGCATCGCTGAGAGAGACAACGTCAGTTTGAAAGAGATAGTGAAGTATTTTGCACAAGTGGTAGAGCACGGATGAGGAGAGTAAATGAAAAGTATTGAATTCAAGCGCGTCTAAGATAATCTATCCCCAAACGTCAGCCCTCCACTTCCCTCTCTTCTTCAGCCCGTCTGCCCAAGCCTTCACCTCAACTTCTCCTAAGTCCTTGGTTCGTGTAACTGCCTCCTCAAGCTTCATGTCTACTTCCCGCGCCATGCTCGCCTTTCCGCAGATGTACATATTCGCACCAGCGTCCAGTAATTGCAAGACCTTGCCCGCTTGTTCCGCAATGCGATCTTGCACATACATTTTCCGTTCACCCTGTGACCTTGAGAATGCCGTGACTACTTCCAGCCTATCTCCCAGTTGAGTCTGAATCTTCTCGATTTCTTCGCGGTAGATGAAGTCATCCTGATTCCGGCAACCAAAGAACAATAATATCTTGCCGACTGGTTTGCCAATAGCGTATAATTTCGCTCGCTCCTGCAAGAAGGCACGGAATGGTGCAAAGCCCGTCCCGGCACTGATAAGTACAAGAGGAGTTGATGAAGTGATGGGAAGCTTGAATTTCGATTTGCGCACATGGGCAAGGACCTTGGTGGACTGAAGGTCACTAGCCTCACTGATACGCTTATAAGAAGGCGTTGGAATGCCGGCGTTTGAATCGAGGTCAGAAGCTGATAGAAGGTAATTCGACGTTAAGCCATGGATAGTTGCGGCCGCTTGATCTTGCGTGGGCAAAGTTTTGTTGACGACAAGGGCGGTAATAGCAATCCGCCGGGGTGAGATTACGGAGCTCGACGAGATAGAATAGTACCGAGGCTGCAGAGCTAGCAAGTTCTCAATAACGAAAGTTAGTGGTAGCGAATTCCATGCCTGGAAAGGACTGGCAATCTGCAACAAGCGAGCAAGTGTGATATGTGTACTAGCTGTGAGTTGTTCGTAGCGCTCGCGGTCCTGACCAAGTGCAAGCAATTTTGACTTTGCTTGAGGTGAGGGTGCGAATTGAGCAATTTCGAGAACCATCTTGCGCGCTACAGGACCACAAAGCTCCAGATGGTTGCGAAAGGCGGTAGCGAGGGTAGTCGGTGACGGAACCTTGGGCTTAGCAGAGGCGTCATGTGATGTTACGGTGAAGTAAGTGTCCCTGCGACTCTGCAAGTCGAGAACGTCTAACAGACGTTCAACCTCCTCTTCTGGATTGCATGGCCAGATGCCAATGTGGTCACCAGTTTTGTATACCATATTGCTATTTCCCAGATCTAACTCCATATGCACACAGTTACGATCGCCCGCACTGAACAGCTCACGTGCGCTTCGGATTGTCAGGGACGTAATGGCCGAATTCGTGGTGGATTGTTGGTGGTGCACGGGAACTGTGCTGCGCACTTCCTGCTCAACGTCCACATCGGTGAAGTTAATGTCAATCGCCGGTTGGTAAGCCACAGTCTTCTCTGTATATCCCATGCTGCGAAACAAAGCAAAAACGTCATCTTTCCAGGCCTGAAAGTCCTCTTCTGTGCCCCCGTTCGCATCATCTGCCTTCTGTCTCGCAATCAATGCTGAAGCACCAGCCGCGTCTAATGCGTCGGCGACAACATCGAGGACACGGTTGTAGTATTTGTAGTTGCTGTTCCCCAGACCAAATGCAATATACTTCAGATCCGCGACCTGAATATTCTTGTCTTTAACTAGCTTGATCCAATCCCACAAGCCCGCAGTATTGTCGCTTGGATCACCCTCGCCGTAGGTGCTCAAAATGAAGATGGCGAAGTGGTTTTTTTGGATGTCAGCAATGCTTTCGGCATCATAGTCGGACAAATCAGCGACCAGCGCATTGATGCCAAAGTGAGATAGACACTCGCGGCCGAGAGTCTCTGCAAAGCGTTCAGATGTCCCAGACTGCGATCCCCAGAAGATAACGCATTGATATCCGCCCTCCTCAAGACGCTGAGAAATATCCCGAGTCACAGAAGATTTGCCGCTTGATGCACCTAATGGAAGTATTGTTAGTGAAGGTCCTTTCAAGTATGATATAGGAAAGTCGGTTTGGAGTACCCCGTAATCTGCCCCAAAGAATTGTACAAACGAACACAAGGTAACTCAAAAGTAAACGTTCGATTTCCTCTTTTCCCCCACTAAACCAGAAATAGTACGCACCTTCCGCTACCTGGGGTCTTTCGAAATACACATGATAGTGCGAGTCAGGCTTATCCCATACACGGCCCCGAGTGATGTAACCGAGAGATGTGAGTAAGAACAAAAGAATTGCGACGCTATCCGCAGTACTATTTGGCTTAATGTGCTGGAGCAATGGAGTTGTGCTGAGCGTCTGAAGAAGAGGGTTCAGACGGGACTGTAGATCGGAAAAATCAAGTGGTAGGCTGAAGGAGTCCATTATCGATGAGCAACGATGAATTCGACGACTGTCGATGTAGCAAGTTCTGTCGATTCATGATATAGGTCCTCGAAGCTTCTCATGTTATGGTTTCTTCACTGGAGTTCTTCGTTGACGAGCGGGTATGACTACCATGCTTGAAATAGACGAGCATCGCTCAGATTTCCGCAGGATCATAGTAACGGGCACTATGTTAGTGGAATCAACTCAAGTGGCTCAATTCGGATTCCATCCTTGTTCTCGAATCGATGTGTTCGATTTGATCTACGTTAGCTTTTGCCCCGCCATCCCACCCCGCATTTCCGTTATCTCCCTGATCTTTGTTTATGCGCATATGGAAATACGTTCCGCTTCTGTCATGGTTCTCCGAGGCCTTCCTTTTCAAATTCTCTAAGCTGTCCTCTAACATGTGCTTTCGGGAGGAATGTTGGCGCTTTACACATATTTGGGATTTGCACTTAAGTGAAGTTTGAAGCGCTTCCAGAAGACCATCTACCCAAACAGAAGCCTTAAGTCTCTACGACTCTTTAACCGCTTGGCTCGAATTTCTAATTCTTTCCTTTGGTTCAATCAAGACCTTTATAATGTTCATGGCGATCATCTCGAGTCCTTACGCTGCGGCGCTGGGCGCATGCGTGATTGTGTATTTTGTCCTTTATCCCGTCGTTGTTTACTTTCGCGATGTAAATGGTAAGTTCAACTGAAATGTTAGGCAAAACTTCAGCTAAAACCCTTAGGCCTTCGAAGATACCCGAATATGCACCCTCTATCGGGCATCTCATCCATACCCTTCATGGTTCTTGCGCACGGGGGCGCACGGTCCACATACCTTTCTAAGCTACACCAGAAGCACCCAGTAATCCGGACGGGTCCAAACATGCTGTCGTATGGGGACTTGCGTGCGATTAAGGACATCTACGGGCATAATACGCCGTGCACCAAGGATGGTTCGTACGTAATAACCTCCGGTTCTCACTACCATCTCGCCGATGTCATCGATAAGCATGACCATGCGCGGAAGAGGAAGTTGATGAGCTCTGCGTATGCCATCAAGAACCTCGAGGGCTGGGAGCACAAGGTCGCCGATAAAACTAAAAAATTGAACAAGCATCTGGACGAGTGCTGCACGGCGCCGTTAGCTCCTGGCGAAATACCGAAACCTGAGGACGTGAACGTTGATTATCGAAAGTGGACCAATTTTTTCACCCTTGATGCCATCGCCGATATTGGACTGTCAGATAAGCTTGGCTTCCTCGACCGTGGACATGACAAGGTTACGGGGCGAAAGCTTGATGGCACAACGTACGAATGCGACTTCCGAGACTGCCTGTACCAAAACGCACGAAAGCAATCGTTACTTATCTGGCCATATGCGTGGTATCCCTTCATCAACAAGATTTCGAATATCATTCCCTTCTACAACCGCATGGGCAACTTTGCTAGAGACTGGGAAGGCATCCCGGTCGAGCTCGCACACAAGCGGCTGCAACGGTACCGTGCGGGAGAGAAGCTGGACGACTTCTTCCAGACGCTGATGGAGGACAAGAATGGACATGCGAACAATCTTGAATGGGGCGAGATTGTTGCTGAAGTGAGCATCATGATGAATGCGGGCTCTGCAACTACCGCTATCGCGATGACAAATGTGCTGTACCAACTGTTGAAGAACCCAGAGATGATGAAGAAAGTAGTCGAAGAAATTGACAGCGCGTTGGAGGACGATGAAGAAGAGGAAGAAGATGGCGTCATTGCCTACGACAAGGTGAAGCACCTACCTTATCTTCGCGCCTGCCTGGATGAATCACTCCGCCTATTCCCGCCCACCCCTCACGGTCTGCCACGCGAAACTCCAGCAGACGGCATCAACATCCTGGGCGACTACATTCCCGGTGGTGTTTCTGTCGCGATGTCGGCATTCGTAGCGCACAGGAATGAATCCATGTTCCCACAAGCCGACAAGTACATTCCTGAGCGGTTCCTGGGTGAGGAGGGAAAAGCATTGCAGCCTTATTTTCTCGCCTTTTCGGCGGGTGCCCGGGGTTGCATTGGCCGCAACATCTCGTACCTGGAGCAGACCGTGGTGTTGGCCAGTGTGCTGAGACGATATGAGTTCGCGTTGAGCAGCCCAGATTGGCAGATTGAGCGACTCGAGACGATGAACTGGCTGCTTGGAGAGATGCCGGTGAAGGTATGGAGGAGGGAAAGGAAGTCAGCGCTGAGTGGGTAGATGGACACGCCTGCTAGCTCGCAAATTTCCTATATTGCATTTTTCTTATCTGCATAGCGTTCAATAGAGTTGCAATAGAGCTGCAAAATCTAACTGATATATTATTTGGCACTTGACAACTACAAGGGTATTGGGGCGACGTGAGATGGTCACAGGGCAGAGCCTGTCTTCCTTCAGTGTGCTGACTCGCTTAGCGCAAAGTGGTGCCATTGGTCCCCGCAAACCTCTCCACACGGCATTCTAGACGCGTTCTGACAGATGGTGTTTCCTATCTGAATTGCTTCTTCTGCCTGCAAACATTTTATAACTGGTCTCGTTCGTGCGCATGTCACCGCCAACACCACCAGAGCAGCAACCGCCAGCAACACCTGCCCCTCCCGCCGAGCAGCCGTCGGCACCTCGCCCTGCGCGGTCCAAGAACGGCTGCAATGCGTGTAGGTGAGTTGCAGCCTTCGAGCTCACGTGAACAAGGCTAAACAACCCCAGGAGGCGCAAAGTGAGATGCAATGAGCGGCGTCCACGCTGCTCTCATTGTGAGCGGCTCAATCTGGATTGCACCTGGAACCGGCCCCCTCCAGCACGCAGCAATGCCGGCCCCTCGTCGCAGTCACTAGTGATGGCAAGCCCACAGGTACCGCATCATCCTTTTAACCCCAATTTATCGCCCCTGGATGGATTTGGGATGGGCAGCAATGCATTCTTCGACTTCTCAGGCCCGCTCGGTATCGGGACCTGGGACGAGGCCATGCTATTAAGTCCCAACTCATGGCCTGCTGATCCTTCCATGGTTGGAAACACAGGCCAGCTGGATCCAATACCACAGCCTATCTACCAATTACCTCTCGGCCACCAGTCTGCAGGGCCACTCGTGGAAGCCGCACCTGTTGTGAGACATCGAGGAAGCGGAAGCATCCAGTCCTTGCCAGAGCGAGGACCGCATCAACCAGACCCGGCATCAACATCACCATTTTCAGCCGAAAATGCACCGAATGGGCAAATTGATGAAGACTTCCTTCTGAATACCTTTTTGCAAATGTTGATGCCACCTATCCTCACGCCTGTCGAGATTGGTCCAAAATGGGCTTCAACGCGTGCCTTCTTCGGCTCAATGGCGGCCGAGTCCCCAGTTGTTCGAAGCGCCATTATGGCCTTTGCTGCTATGCAGATGCAGCGAAGTGGTCTGGGTGGTGATGTAATGAAGACTGACTGGAGACCATTGTACGATAATGCTGCGCGGCAATTATCGAGCGCGCTGGCGAAGAAGCGAAAGGACGACGAAGTCGAAACATCCAAAGTTGGCCTCAAACACATTCTTGCTTCTTTTTTCCTTTTGATATATACTGATGTAAGTAGGCAAATTTCATTCCCCTTGTTGTTCATACCAACGCCTAATGGCCAACCTATCTGCCACGTTATTGTGGCAATGCCTTCAACATCTGCTAACGGTATGCAGCTACTTACCGAAACCCTTCCTCGCGCACATGCAAATCTGCGCGAAGCTTACACCCTAATCCAAAACGCTGATAAAGCTACAATTTCTGTTCCGGAACGTAGGTTAATTTCCTGGCTGCGTCTCCTCGATGCTCGTGCTGTCTCCACCGCTGGTGGCGAAGGGCTCTTTCTAGCTGATACGGATGAGACATTATTCGACTCCTCACCCGCTGCCAATCCTGCCTCAGAGCCTGAAACACTTGACACGGAGATTGAAGAAATCTTGTTTGATGTGCTTTACCACCCTGGCATAGTATTTTACCAGAAAGTGCAGTCATTCGTTGGAAGGATAACCCGTATTGATCCTTGGCATCGCAGCCGTGGCACTGTGCAGGACGAAACGGACGTCATGGCACTCGCAGCGCAGATATCGAAAGACCTCCATGCGCTCTACGGCCAACGCCCGGCGTTGATGGATCATGCAGTTGCCGGCAACCTCACCGAGAAACATCTTGCAAAGAATTTGGCAGGCGCACTCACCCGCAGCTTTCGGACATATCTCGCAAACTACTACGCTTCGTTCCTACATCTACATCGCGTTGCATACGTTCAGTATCCGAAAACAAAAGACGTCATGTCTGCCATAGCCAACATTAAACGCCTATCGCACCTCATGGCCCAGACGGACGAGTCCCTTCCGGTCAATCTATTATGGCCACTGCTGATGTGGGGATGTGAGGAAGATAATGTGGAAGAGAGAAAATGGATTGTAGATGCTATCAGAGGCCTTG
Organism: Pseudopyrenochaeta lycopersici; assembly: GCA_003313425.1. Lineage (NCBI taxonomy): Eukaryota > Fungi > Ascomycota > Dothideomycetes > Pleosporales > Pseudopyrenochaetaceae > Pseudopyrenochaeta > Pseudopyrenochaeta lycopersici. The sequence continues at coordinate 117,540 of NHZP01000006.1, forward strand.
AGAGTATCGCTACCAACGCAAAAGCAACAGCTGATTTACTTGAAGAAGTACAAAGAAGGCAAGATGAAGGCAAGAGGAGGGTAGATGTGCGAAGTGTCAGCCAAGAATACTTTGCAAGTCATCACTTTGCGATCGTATGATGGAACAACGACACTTTGCAGTCTACCTATCTAGCTTGCCAGGGATCTTTCTACAAGTTGGCTCTCTGCTGTCGCCTGCCTTGCTCGTCAAAAGTAATCTGCTTCCCGCTTACTAGAGCTTCTTGCAGCCACGCTCCAATCTGGACTGCCTTGACCGCATTCTGGAACTCCAACGGAACCGGTGTATCATCCAAACAAGCTGCGGTGAATTCATTCGCCTCTTTAATGAAGCCGCCCTCAAACCTACCCCAATAGTCGCCAGGAACCTCCCTGGTAATGCCCCCGTTATGGTAATAGTTGACGAGGTTCTTCTGCGGGTTAAGGTTGACTGTGAGCTTGCCCTCTGTGCCAATGATCTCAGTTACGTCTTCTTGGCCATGAGGCATCATGCGGGAGGCATAATAATGCGCAATTCGACCGTCCCAGAACTCAACTATGCCAACTGCGTTATCATAGTCGTTGTATTGCTTCAGTCCAGGCTGTGTAGCGACCACTCCGTACGCAGAGATGGACTTGGGGACAATGTGCGACCCGAAGAACCAAAGGGTGAGGTCAATGTCATGGACGGACATATCGACGAAGACACCGCCGGACCAGGCAGCGTAGGCTACGAAAAAGCCTAATTCAGTCAGTTCAAGCCCCCACGAATAATATTGTGAGGGAGATACTTGCCGCTTGGATCATGCTTGTCACAAGTCTGGCTTCTCAGGATGGTCGGTCTGCCAATCTTGCCCTGCTCAATCTTCTGCGCAACGTCCTGGTAGCTGTCATCGAAGCGACGAGAGAAACCACACATGACCTTGAGATGAGGCTTTTTCTTTGCTGCATCAACAACGTCCTGGCACTATACCTCCATGTTCAAGTCAGCATTGTCGCACAGTGCAAAAGGCCATGTGCAGCGGAGGTAATGTACGTACCACCTTGACGCTGGTAGACAACGGCTTCTCGCACAATACATGCAGATCCTTATCCATAGCCTTGATCGTTTCTTCGGCGTGTACGCTGGTCGCGGTACCAATGACGACGGCATTGAGGCCAGAGTGTGTAAGCATCTTGTCATAGTCATCATACAGCGTCACGCCAAATGGCTCGAGGTGCTGTTTTCCCCATGAGATTTCCTTTGGGTCTGGGGAGAAAGCAGCAACGAGCTCAGCGCGAGGAGTTTTGTTCAGGATGTTGAGGGCGTGTCGCGCGCCCATGCGTCCTAGGCCGGCTACGGCGACTTGAAGTCTCGTTGGTGCCATTATGTGATAAGGAAGGCTAGAGAATCGCGGAAATTCGAAGTATCAAGTAGCGCAGAGGACGAAATGAAGATAATGGGATAAAAAATTTGACTGCAATTTGAATGTGTCTTATATACATTTTGTGCGCTGTACTATCGGCTATCGTGCAGATATTCGGAGGAGGTTTTTGCTTCAGTAGCACCCATGCTTCAGCGGGCTCTCATTGGTGAACCAAAGACTATGGGAGAGGGATTGTCGACCACAGGTGGTTGTAGGAAGCTATAAGGACGCACCTATGTATCATTCCGTACCAAGCGGGCCCGGAGGAGGTTTTGGCGATGTAAAATACAAAGCGTATGCACGACAGACGTCAAGCGCCGTTGTTGAGATTCCGCGGGGCGAAATTCCCCGCACTCTTAGTTGAAGAATGAGAAGACTGGCAAGTCTGCCGAACGGGAGAAACACCTTTCTTAACAGAATGGTGTTATTATTCCTGCTGCTATTCTTCGTAATCTTTAGCTCTGTTTAATCTTAAGGATAATACTTTTCCGTCAGGGCTGCTACCAAACTGCTTTCAGGAGGCGATGGACAGAGCTGTGCCAGGCCGAAGGAGCCGTCCGCACTTGCATATACTCTCCACACGGCAGTGCGGAGCGCATTACTATGTCTGGCAGTCTTCACCAACAAGATATTCTAGACTTCAACCATCCGATGACCATCGGAAAAGCGCCGAACCCGCCTAGCCAAGGCTGCGCACTGGTAAGCTCCGACCCAAATACTCCAGACAAAGTTCGGGTGCGTGTGCGGGGTAATCGGCCTTGTTGGACACCCCAGTGTAACAAAATGGGCTCGATTTCCCGTAATCAAAAACGGCAATTCTGTCATTCGCCCTCTCACGCCATCAGGATTGCAGTTCTGTGAGATTGGAAGCACAGGTACGATGAGACAGCGCAGTGGATGGTTAGTGCCCCTTGCCGCGGAGCAGATTCAGCCTTCCATGAGACTGTGCTAAGTACCTGCGTATAGCAAGGCTTGCCGTGAACGTCATATCAAATGTATGGGAGACCAAACTGTGATACTATCATTCGTGCTGAGAGGCTATACCAGGCGTGAAACTCCGCGACTCGGAGAAGTGCAAGTATTGCACAGAGAGAAAAAAGCCGTGTATTCGCGGTAATGCATTTCGCTTCCGGCCTGTCAAGGCAGTCAAGTTCAATGCTGGCGAAGACATCGGATCTGCCGAACAATCCCTCGAGTTCCGCATCGGGCAGACTTGGGTGAACATTCCCAGCTCATGTATGTTTAGATCCTTTCTGCAGACAAGCCGAAAAAGCAACTAATCGGTGCGCTTGGAAGTACACTTTGTCACGCCAAATACAGACGGTGATGAGGATGACTTCGAGGTTGAGGAAAACATCGCCGTGGATTTAGGAGTCGAACCAGAGACCACTTCTGAAGAGTCTAGCAATGCCTCAAGGGCACCTCAGTCGAGCGAGGCCCTTAACGACGCCTTGAGCGATAACTCTCTGTCATTCCACAACCAGTCCTCTTTCACAAACATTTCGGTGCCTGTCTTTGACGGCCCCAACGATCTACCATCTATTCATGATGTCCTCAATCCTCACATTTCTCCCACAATCATAACGCCTTCTAGCACCTACACCACGCAACAACACCAACTCCCACTCCAACACACTGCCTCTCCAAACGATCTAATACCGCACGCAAATAGTTGGCACGGGAGCCCAGCATCCAACCATCGTGCATCGCAGTCTCCAAACGTTGTCAAGAAGAGCCCGCTGGGATCTAACAACATATCGCCTTACAACTCATCGGCTTTCAGTCCATCGTCTGCTCTGGCTGTTAAATGGCCGGTCAACAATACCTATGAAGCGAGGCTTTTCCATCACTACATCGTGTACTGCACTGACTGGATCGATGTCTGCGACTCCAGACGGCACTTTCAAAAGGACGTACCCAAACGTGCAGCTCATTTTCCTGTAATCTTGAATGGTATTCTTGGGCTGTCGGCACGGCACCTATGGCTAATGGGCAAGGTGGAGCAAGACTGGTCGCAGCCATACGTCGATCAGTGCCTTCAAGCGCTCATTGTAGCCCTTGAGGATCCACTTGCACATTGGGATGAAAATTTCTTGGTGGCGGTCATATTGCTGCGACTACACGAGGAGATGGGGGATGCAGATGATCAATGTCACCACTTTGGTACCGCACGCATACTCAACAGTATATCTTCCTTTGCAGCAGACGGTGGTCTCCGCGAGTCGGCAAGCTGGGTTTCGCTGCGGCAGCATATATACGTCTCACTCACCACACAACAACCACTCAACCTCAGTCTGGACAACTACCGGCACTCATCTGTCTTCCGCGAATTCGATGACGAAGCTTGGGCAAATCGCGCCATCTTCCTCTTCGCCACTGTCCTCCAAGCCGTCTTCGAGGACACTAGCAATGGCATTAGCCGAGAAAAGTGGCAAGAGTTACACGACGATGTAGATGAATGGGATCGTACTAAGCCCTGGACTTTCTCGCCTTTCCACATTGAGTCTGACGCTGGCGAAAAGTTCACTGGCTCGTGGCCGGAACTACCCTGCGCTCAGGGCGTCGTTGCAGTCGGCCTGCAATACTACCATCTATGCAAGATCCTTCTCACTATATACTCACCCAATGCCTCGCTGGTTGGACTAGCGGGTGTGCGCGCGCGGAAAGCCACTGACGCTACGATACGGAAACACATTCGCATCACTATCGGATACGGCGTCAGCAACTCTCACTGCGGAAACGCAATGTTTCAAGGTAGCCACATCTTGAGCGCATGTGGCGCATACATTGTTGATGAGAAAGAGCAGCAGGCTTGTGTGGAGTATTTGACTGGGCTGCAGAGACTCATCGGGTGGAGAACAGACAAGGTATTAGGGGATTTGAAGGAACAATGGGCTAATTGATTGCACAATGAGTTGAAATAATGTATGATTACTAGCTGAGATGATAAGTACAGCCAGGAGTGCTTCGCTGGGCGCTAACGCTGTAAAACGGCCAAAAAATATCATCGAATCCCTTCAACATCTACCAACTAAACTGCCTCCGTTCGATTGACCTGTAAATGTCCAACTTTCTCATTATGCTCGCTCTCATCATCCACAACCTTGCGGTCTGCCTGTGCAATAAACTCCTCTCTCTTCTCAAAGCCAAATAGCTGATCCATTTGATCCATACGCAGACCCTTGGTATCATGGATGAAGAAAAAGGCATAGATACTTGCACAGATGAGTGCAGTAGCAAAGAATACGTATACGCCCCACTGCATGCTGGTATACATTTGTGGTAGTGCCTTGGTAACCACCAAAGTCCAAATCCAGACCGACGCCGCCGCCCAGGGTCCCGAAATGGACCTCAGCGACGCCGGGAAGATCTCAGAAGAGATAATCCATGGTAAACCATTTGCTCCGAAGCTCCAAGCTGCTCCAAATATCATGATCATTGCAGTTGCGCCCTTGCCGCCGGCGACTGTTGAACCCGACATGGGTTGTCCGACCTTTGGCTTACCGATAGCGATGTAAATGGCGAGGTAGTATTGACAGAAGGCGCAGATGACAGAGGAAAGAATCCAGGGCCATTTGCGGCCAAACTTGTCGATAAACCATGTGAAGAAGATGATGGAGCCGCCAGCCTTGATGATTCCGTACACACCAGTCCAGAGAGTAACGTCAGAGAGACCAATAGATGTGAAAATAGTTGGGCTGTAGTAATTGATAGCCGCCGCACCTGACCAAGCCTGCCACATGAACATGAGGAAGACGAGCAGGAAGCGGTTGCGCATGCCTGGCATTGCGCCCTCCCTGGCAGCGGCCTTGATGGTATTGAGGAAGGTCGTGTGCTTCTCACCAACGAGCAGTGCTGCACGCTCCTTGGCAATTTCATTGCGGACGAACTGCACATCTTGCGCAATGTAGGGGTGGTCCTCGGGCAGGTTGCGGAAGTAGCTGTATGTCTTCAGAGCCTCGGCATCACGGCCGCGCTTCAACAGCCAAGTAGGAGACTCTTTTAGTAAGGGGATCATTACTGCCAGGAGGCCGGCAGGGATCAATTGAACAGCCATAGGGATCCTCCAGGCAACTGACTTACTCCTGTCCATGTTGTGTACAATGCCGTAATTGATCCAGAAGCCAATAACGGCTCCCGTTTGATAAAACGATTCGAAAAATCCAGTCAGTCGTCCACGAATAGCAGGTGGAGAGATCTCAGCAATGTAGATTGGTGATACGGCTGCAATACCGCCGACGCCCATGCCTGTGAAGAAGCGACCAGCAAGGACAAGACTGAGCTGGTTCTTGGGAACTGTGCAGAGAATAGCACCGAAAATAAAGATAGTATCGGCAATAATGACAGTCATACGGCGACCCAGAAGCTCAAGGAACGGATACATGAAGAGGGCTCCAACGAGACCTCCTGCAGAGTAGATGGATGTAATGTTGCTGGTGATTTCATTCTTGTTTGCTGCTGTAATTCCGAAGTCGCGCTTGAAGGAATCGTGCGTGATTGTAGTGCCGATGAATGCTGAATCATAGCCATATGCGAGCACACCCATCGAGATGACAAGTGCAGCCATGTAGACTCTCCAGTTGTACTGCGTTGTGTGTTAGCCATTACCCATGACTAGTCAGACAGTGATGAAGCTGATGACTTACAACTTCTGGAGGCGTTGGCCTATCTTCCGGCGCCCTAGCGAAACCACCCATGATGACTGGCGTTCAAGTCTGTCAAACCTCAAAGGCAAGGATGAGATGTTGAAGGATGAGATGTTGAAGCTGTGAGGTGCTTCAGGCTGCGAGATGCTTCAAGCTGCGCGCTGCTGATCCCAAACCTGGGGTACTATCACCTACTTATGCGAACCTGCTGTCGGGACTGGGGTTGCAGCTCGCTTCTCCACAATAATACCTGGTCACTGGGGCAGATTCCGAGGGCTAACATCCGAGCAACTGGACCATGGAGTGATGAGAGAACGGATCAGACCATCAGGAACCAAAGGCTTTGGCAGCCACGCGACGCCGTTCACGGTTGACGATGCCGAGGAATGAGCATGGAGTCCCCAGTGGAGCCTCCAGGTGGCGTTTTGTTGCCCCATGGGTCGCGAGACGAGGGCAATGTGGAACATTTTTCCGCTGACTCGTGTAGTTTGGCTGTCGGCTATCGCATCGTAGCAGCAACTCTAGCACATTTCAAGTTAAGCGCACCCGACAGCAAGCGACGTCCAATCGCTAGCATCCAAAGCTATCCGAGGGCATCTTCAATGTATAGCACTAACTCTCCACAGTCCTCCACATGTGGTTGTTCTTCGGAATTGTCGGTCTTTGTATCGGAACGCGTCGCGGAATCGTAGCATTATGGTAGCAGTCAAAATGCATGCTATTCCCCCACTACGGTCGTTCCTCAAGCTCCATCCCTTTCCAGTGTCATCGCAAACCCCAACATCTTCTCAAAATGCCTTCCAACGAAACTTATGCCAATGGCAGTAGCAATGGCACCACCAACACTTACTCGTTTCCACCAGGCATTCATGTTCCATCATTGACCTGGTTCAAGAATGACTCAAATCAAGAAATCGACTGGGACGTCCAAGAGAAGCATTTCGAGTTCCTCATCTCAAATGGTCTCCATGGCATCGTCATTGCGGGTACAAACGGGGAAGCAGCAACCTTATCATCGGCTGAGAAGACACAACTCGTACAAAAGGCACGGAAAACTGCTCAGAGACTTGGACGCGGTGATTTACCTATCGCAATTGGCGGCGTAGCAGGTTGCACCAAAGACGCCATCCAGCAAACAATCGAGGCAAAAGATGCAGGCGCAACGGCTTACCTCGCCCTCGTACCATCATACTTCCACTTCGCCATGAATCAAGACGCTATTGTTGCCTTCTTCCAAGAACTTGCCGATGCTTCACCGATTCCCATCATTCTCTACAACTTCCCCAACGTTGTCGCTGGCTTAGATATCAACTCTGAGATGCTGGACATTTTGGGCAAGCACAGGAATATCGCAGCGGTAAAACTTACATGCGGTGGTATTGCCAAGGTTGCAAGAATCTCAGCTTCCTTCAAAAAGTCCGAATTCGTGGCATTAGCCGGCCAAAGCGACTGGCTCATCCCCGCATTGAGTGTCGGGGGTGTTGGAACCATCACCGGTGTTGCCAACTTATACCCAAAGGTAGGAAGGAACCCCTACTAGTTACCTCTTGATCAGAACACGTACTGACAAACGACAGACTTGCGTACATATGTACAACCTCTACCAGCAAGGCAAGCACGAAGAAGCCTCTGCTCTCCAAATCAAGCTCTCAGTCACCGAATGGGGTTTCGGCAAAGGCGGCATCAACGGGACCAAGTATGTAGTTGCACACAAGAGGGGATATCCTGAGACGAGTGCAGACTGCAGGAGGCCGTACCCAAGGTACACAGACGCAGAGAAGAGGAAATGGGTTGTCAACCAGGTCTCGGGGTTGGATGAGATTGAAGCTTCGTTGTAGAAGGAAATCAAAATAGAGTAGACGAGCATTTGCATATAAGGCGCTGGGTTAGGGGCTTCATAAGTTCATATTTGATGGTATTATGCAATACGATATGTTGGCATCTTCAATTTTTGCGCTTGCTTTCGTATCCGTACACAGAAATTGAATACAGAGAGAGCCAACTTGGTCCAGATACTCAAGTATTTAGAATGCAGTACGCAATTCAAGGCGTCAGCCATAGGTCTTTTGCGCTTCAATTGTGACGACTCATAGATATACAGGATAAAAGAATAGCATCAAGGTACTCCACTGCGCAATAAGCGCTCATTGTGGAGGAAAACCAAAGTAGCTGGCAACAGTTATCTAGGTGACCTATTCGGCGGACCACTGTCCTCTCAGGATGCTCGTAGGAGCCAGCTATATAATCTAATTGAGCATAGTTCGCCGTAAGGGCCAGCGCTTAGGCTGGAGTGGTAGACTGCTGCTGTACTCAGAGCGCAAAGGAGCGCGGTACAATAGGTCATGGCGCGTTGTTCGCAACACCAGGTTATCAATCAGTAAGACCGAGCTTTGCAAACATCTTAAGTCTGCAGTAATAGAAATAGAGATCATGGAACTATGTTTGCTAAGGCGCTCACCTGGGGATATCTTGGGTATGAGTCAGTAAAACAACACATCGTCTGTTTCCTGACTCGCATGCACTGACGTATCCGCGGATCCGTGCATAGCCACACGAGTGGCGAACCGCCACTCTCATAAGTTGTACCTCCCTTTCTCTTCACAGGAACGTACACATCTTCCCAACCACACATACACCGAATCAACTGTCACCATCGTAATTATGGACGAAGATCTTATCGCCTTCGGCATCGTTATGGTGCTCTTCCTCTCGTTTCCCCTCCTGATCGTGCTGAGCATCACCGGCTGCGTCGCGTACAGTCGCACCAAAGCCTGGGACAAGTCGCGCAACCAGGCTTCTGTTGGACTAGAAGCTACCCCACTGGTCGAACCCGCCAACGAGGAGTCCGACTTCTACGACACCGAAGACGAAGAAGAGCAAGCCAAGCAGAAGGCCGAAGACCAGGCTGATAATCTCTTGACCTTCAGCCAGAAATTCAGGAAAGAGTTTAGGAAGGTATGGAGCGGCAAGGGACGCGAAGAGATCGTAAAGCAGAAGGAGCGTGAGGAGAGGAGGAAGTTGGCAAGGGCAGTGGCGAGGGAATTGGATCGCAGGGAGCGACGCAGGGCGAGGCAGGCCGCAAAGGGTGTTGAGTCCAACGACTTGCCACCCTACAAGAAGGCGTAAAATTCTGGCTTCGTCTTCGCGATAAGCTAGCTCGCAGTCTGTGACTGGAATGATACTGAAGCCTGCAAATCGGGAGGCGATGGCTATTCTCACTTGGCACAAATTGAAACTATATTAAATTTTCGTCCCATACCGTACTTTTCATAAGCTTGAACATATATCAGTTCTTGTATACCTACCGCTCCATAAGAAGGGCCGATGCTCCTGAGAAGGCACGAATGCACGGGCCTAAATCTCCTCTATCCCAGACGTTGCTCAGTTTTGGCACACTGCCGGGCGTCATTTAGCGCTCCTTCACCAGTGGCTATGGTCAGACAAGGCAGAATTGGGGTTTCCATTTCTTTGGTTGTGGTAAGCAAGTTTAATGCATTGAGTAACTGTGACATCATATCATATCCATAAATCGGTGACAATTGGTCTAATGACCAAATCTCTTACTGACCAATCCCTCCTTGCAGCATCATCTAAACTATATGCAAGTTCCTAAGAGAGCCATGGTCTCGCTTTGGATATGGTGGAGTTACCTCCCTAGGGTTACTGGCGCTTAGTACCTACAGTGCGCATATTGACCACCTTCCGCCGAACATCCCGGATCTGACATGCTTCGACTCCAAGATTACAGGATTTACCCGGCAGTGACCAATAATATTCTTCACCTAACCAACAAGCTCGGTCTGCGAGTGGATACCAGCAAAACTTCCCTCTGTCAGCGGGGATCAAGCATGAGCTATTCTGGCCAGTGGCACGATAAGCAGCACTTTCGCCTTGGCTCAAGTCTACCATTCGTTCAACTCAATTCTGTCCAGGATACATAGCTTGCTTATGCATTCAATCTATGGCACTTCCTACCCGAGCTCGGCGCGGCCCGACCACAGTTCACCCCTCCGAAGATATTTGATAGGACGGAGATTTACTGCGCCGCACAGTGCCGAAATTATTGTTGCCGGCGCTCCCCTCCGGAGAAATCTTTCGCTCTCAGGTGTTGATGTCACAAAATTGTATTCATATTAAGACATACCGGTGAAAAGGTTCCAGGAGCCAGTAACTTCTAGTCAACGGAGAAATCGGGAGAACAGTCGTTGCATTCCGGTTATGCTTCAAGCAGTTGAGTGCCCCGTTAAGACCCTTCACCATGCCCTCTTGCACTACGGGGTGAACAGGAGTATTTCAACATTACTATGAAATCGGCGCCAGGTCAGAAAATGTTTTTACCTCTTTCACGAGAATTCGTTTCGACTGAGCCTACAGTACACCAATGTGATGATATCTGAATTATAGTGTTTCAGACACTGAGACGCACAATCATTTAGTTACCGCTCTCGCCCCGCTGAATGTTGCAGTTCTCAAATACGAGCCGTTATGGTTATGTCTGTCATACTTATCACGATAATTGAGACGACTGTACAGTGAAGGTTGCTTTGTAAGGATAGCAAAATGCTCTCTCTCCACGCGAAATACGAGACGGCCTGGTTGAGTTTGAGCGTATCTTTGCCAGTTTGATAGTTCGCACTTACAGAGCTTAATAGTTTTGCGAGTATTTTTGGGCTCTGCTAATTGATCCTTGTCGAGAGCGTCAGTCCATCTACCTTCCCACTTGCTCTGTCCTCCCTCGGCGGCATCACACTCGTCGGAGAGACCCAAAAGCAGCATAAGCCAGACTCAATCTCCACTCACGATCCCGCGAATAAAGTTTGGAAGGCCCGGTGGAACACCTAGCCCAGGAACAACATTTGAGGATAATGCAGGAAAACGTGTTAGAGCCTGGTTGGCAGAGGAGCCTCTGTGGAACACAATATTCTATGTTACTGAATTTGGAGTGCACATGGAATTCCACGGGGTTTTAATTCGTGGCTACGGTTATGGTGGGTACGAAATGGGATGAGAATGGGGAGAAGAAGGAACCCAGACGTAGAATGCGCAGTTGCGTTGAGTATGAAGCGTCCCATACGTCCTCTTCCTAACGAGCTTGGTGGTTGCTATCGCACGAAAAGCTTTCTAACACACATTCTTCGTGAAATGTAAATATTTGTTCATATCAAATTAACATATGACGTACAATATGTTGCAAGGCAAGACCGCCGGCATGAAGATCAGGATCAAAGTTGTTTATCAAAAACCTATTCCGGCAAAAAGGCAAGACATGAGCTCAAGCAGCGTCGCCGCGAACCACCATCTGCGTAGCACGATGCTGTACAACACGGCTACTGTACCCTTGCATCCACTTTTCCCAGCCCTTTCACACAACTCGTATTTGTACTTTCCCAAAACTGCAACCATCGAACGCGGCACTAGTCGCGACTAACCCTCGTTGTGGCATTTCTAAGCTAGTTTGCAGCCTGCTAAACCACGCCAGGCTACGCCGCATTTCAAAGGCTGGCGCTGGTGTAGGATTAATGAGGCGTGAGCGCAAGGGTGAGTAGCGGCTCGGCGACCCGCGGAGGGATGGTGTGCGATTGGGATGGGGAGTGCGAAGGCGTGATGAGTTGTTCATGTTGAGGGGGAGTGAATGTGGGGTTCTGCAAATGAGTGGGGGCTGACGAGGCTGACGGGAACATGATAGACGCATAATGACGAGAATTGGGCATCAAAGGGGGTTGATGCATCTCTTTTCGGAGAAGATGGTTTCGGGATGTGCAAAAAAGGGCAAAACATTATGTGTTTAGAGTTTGGCCACCGCCACTGCCGAACAAACAGCTCAGGGCAATTCATGTTCTATGTTCAAAACAAGCGCAGACCATCTGGAACTGCATCATGTCTCCGAAAAGTGGATTAATTTCTGTAACAATTTATGTACAGATCGTCGTCATATTTACAGTTTTGTCAGATCGAGCCTCCAACGCGAGTTGGCTACAGCTTATGCAAGCAGGGCCAAATCAAGGTGTGATTTTGTACGTCAGCCGTCTAGATTTGGCAATGAAGGCATTGATAGCATTAGTAATCTTGGAACTAGGGTTTTCAAGGTTTGTCTATGATATCTTAGTCAGTCAAAAGTCTCTAAGACAGCAGAATTGTACTTACATTAGGTTCGCCGTCCGGTGTTGTGGCGCGAGTAACAATAGCTTTCTCGCTCTCCGTCAAGGAATTTGTATCATTTACAGAGTTCGCGGCGGTGATAGATGTGGTAACACTAAAATGTGTTTGCATATTTGGGTTGTCGAATGGATTTTCATTGGCGGGATTATTGCGCTCTTGGAATCGCTTTTTGTTCGATCTCATCATTAAGATGACGATGAAAGCAATTAAAATAGTTACAGCACCTAAATATGTGTGAGAAATCTTTTACGGAATTACAGTGGAAGTAACTGACCTAGCACGCCAAAGGCAATAAAAAGTGTTCTTGCTAGCGGGGTCAACCTGCTCTGCTGTTGAGCACCAGCATTCGTCGGGAAACTCGGAGGTACACTAGTGGCGGCCATCAATGAGGACGCACTTAGCGTTGATGGCATTTCCAGAGACACTAGCTGCGCGTTCGTGACGGTTTGTGATGTAGCACTGGTTTTAAATGCAAGTGGCGCTTGCTCTTTATCCTGTTCCGTTCTCGCGAGGGTGAGGAAAGAACTTATGGAAGCAACTTGGGATGTAACTGCCATGGCCGAAGAGGGGGAGGAGGCGGCAGCCAATGATGAGCTTGATACCTGCGATGATGAAGAAATTGATGAAGGTGGTGATGGCGATGTTGACGGAATTGCGGAAGCTGTTGAGGCCTGCGCTAGAATCACATCTAGGGTAGCGGAAATTGTAGACTTTAGGCTTTCGTTGTTAAATATCATGAAAGATAATACAGCAGCTTCATCCATTGTTGGTTTGGGTTGGTTCTTGCCAGGCATAGGCTTGTCGACAGTTATTACTGTCAGTGGGAGAGGACTTTCTGTCGGGCCGTTGGGAATAACGAGCGGCGTTACTTTGGGTACTTCTTCCAGCTTAGGAGCATCCTGATTGACACCAGGAAAAGCTTCCGAATCGATCCTCGCTCCAGAAATTGACAGTGCTGTTGAGGACGGGATTAGACCCTCTGTCGCTAAGACAATGCCCTTCGGTGTACTGGAAACTAAATTTGTCGTACGAGAGACATTAGATGAAGGGCTGTTTATCAACGACAAGGGCGGAGAGACAGTTTTTCTCAAGGAAGCGGCGATCAGTTGGATCGATGGCGCATCCGACGCTATTTGAATACGCGCTTCCGAAGTTATTTGTACAGGCAGAGCTGAGATCCTGGAAGCAAATGTTGAAAGCTCTAATGGTGTCTCCTTTGACTCCGAAGATAAAGCTGTTGAATTCGGCGCTTGCATAGGGAGTGCTGGTGGCTCAACTGCCACTGTTGCCCCTGAGGAACCATTGTTTATCCTCTTCAAATCAGTTGAGTCTATAGTGACACCAGTTTTCCTTTCCTTGCTCTCCTGATTCCCCAGCTCTTGGTCTACTCCAATAGTTCCGATCGTATATTCCCGGCGAGATAGGTGGCGAGCCAGCACCGGCAGTATATAATGTGGTCTCCCTGGCAAAACCATGGCGGGAGAGTGTGTCCATGGAAAGCGTTGACTGGCCAGCAGAACGCAAAGGCTGGTCGCAGCGGGATGGCCGCAGATGATAAACTTCCGAACAGCTGTCAAGGATCCCAAGCAAAGGGTTGTCCCCATTCCCTCAATTAGAGACGGCTTTGAGAGAGGAAACGTTTCGGCATGCTGCACATCCGTGGTACATGATTGGACCCCAATTCAAAGGCAGACTGTTTCGAGCCGCACTAGAACTGTTGCAAATTACTCCAGATTCTAACCGGATTTAACCAATAATCTGATTCCATGCAACTCTTTTCAGTGGGGCTGGTTCAGACTTGCGCATGTTTGAGTCAGCAGAAGCGAAACTCTATGTCGACATCCGAAACGTAGCGCAAGCATCACGAGGGATTCCAAGCGAGCCAAAGCAACAAATACCCCAAACCAATAGGAGGGCAAACAAGTGCAATAATTCATGGTTACTCCTAGTGCATTGCTCGCTCGACTACCGGTATGGTGATCGCGAGTGCGTGCGTCGTCAGCCCATTGTTTGCGACATTGTCACGTACTGCTGCCCTCAATTTCTGACTCCCGTCCCGCTTAGCGGGACCCAAATATGCATTGTTCTCGAACGTTTTCCGGACAGGAATCTCTTGCAAACGATTGCTTGCTCATACTATAACATGCCGTACTCTCGCCATCACGCTGAACCCTTGAAGCTATTCTCACAGAAACAATATCCGACTTCTCAGTTTGCATTCTCCAATGGCTTATTCAAAAACATGAGTGTCTTTTAGTATGATCAATAATCTCATTTTTGATAAGGACATCCGGCTTGCCAACTTGCTGCACAGATGTGGAGATATTGCAATCGTTCTCCTTGCAACCTCTGATGAACTCTCCCCTCGTCTGTTCTATATATTTCTATTCTTATTCCAGTCAATATCTTAAGGGCTATGATAAGTAAGAAAACTGCCGAACTCATATGCATGAAGGTTACAGTCTGCAAAGTCAAGGGAATTATGTAATCAAAACCCAGTGTTTCACATCGCTGCAACGCTCATTCGATTGTCAAAAGGCCATACACAACTGTTCAGTAGTTTGAATAACAGCCACATTTCCCTGCTCAATTATGAGTCGTTAATGAGATTAGAAGCACTAGAAGCCAGTTCCCAGAAGAGTCATATTGTTCCATGCGAGTTCACACGCTTGCTGAAGTGGAACAACATCAATTTGTAATACCGGTTTTCCAGACAACAGTGCATTGCAAACAATATATACTGACCCAATCTTTGTTGCATACGGTGTGTGAGGACCCACGACGAGCGCTCACAACTACACAAAAGTCGAATCAATAACGCACGGCGAAAATACCAAGAATTGGGAGCCCTGAGGAAACCCTTCTTCAAGTCGCAAGCAGTTCTTAGTAGTCATTGTGGTCTTGTATAAAAGTTATTTAGTATCAATAGCATTTTCTTGCATTTTGCGCTGACCAAGTACAGTTGAAGTCACTAAACAGTTTTAACGACTTGTTTTACAACAGGCCAGTTATCTGGAAAGACTAGGAACTCATATCCATTACGCTATGAACTGAGTCAAAGTGATAGAAGAAGACGAACATGCATGAGCATATATCCTGTAAGACTCACAGTTGTTGGCATTCACTGTCACGATGAGGGCCTGGTTCATCCTACTATCTTGACAAAGGTCATGACTAGAAGCTGCAAAATATGACCGTCGAACGGCCGCTGTCGTATCGCGGCGCACTAATCTTGAGTTCGGGAAGGAGCATATCCGGAAAGCTCAGATTTTCGTCCGGTCCTTTGCTTCTCGATAAACTTTAGATAATCTAGAGTTCTGGAAACTTTGAAGGACGGCGCTGACAACTCCCGAATATCAGCACGCGACAGTCACATCCAGCGTTGTGGGAATATTTCGTACGAGTGTGAACAAGGATCCGGGCTCTTTATTCCGACAGAGGGATTATTTTGGCAAGAGAACTTTTGGCTTGGCAGGTTTGAAAGATGAGCGGTATCATTGCACTAATGCAAAACAACTCTCAAAGTGTGGCCTACAATAAAATGGATTACAATTACAACACGGGTAAATGAAAAGCACGTGGTTCCCTTGCGAGTCGCGGATCTGTTGGAAAGGCGGCGATGGCTTCCCTGCTAGTCCCTCGCCAAGTATTAGCTTGCACACCGCAAGCTCAACCACGACTCGATTTTGCGTCAATTCTGGTGGCCGCTATTATACAAGAGTTGTTTCAAATATAGTCAACCTGGCCGTAGCCGTATGCCCAGTTTAATATGTCTAGCACTTCCTCCACGACAAGTTCAATATCTGGCTAAAAGCCGCGTCGGCCGAGCTAACCTGCACGTATCCGTTGCGTTTGGAGGTTCCCGACGATACTGTTGCAGACATGCTGATCTGGATTCTTGCGTCTTTCTTCTGGCAGACTGAGGACTCGTTATCAGAAAGCTCGCCGGATTTGTGCACCAGGAAATCAGCCTCGAACGGGCCATTGATGATCTTGTGGATGTTGCCCTTGGTACTAAATTAGCAATGCTGCGCTCTTAAGAAAATGGTGTTGGCTTCTTATTTACCTTGCCTTTCATATCGTTCCCATTCTTATCGATCCACTTCCACCGGCTGACCAAACTCGCCTCAACACCTTTCTCAACGTACACATATCCGCGAAAGTCAGCCGAAGTTATGTCGAACGCCCAACCTGGCAAATTCATTCCGATGTTCACCCTGCAGAATGCTCGTGTGCTTGCGGACCCGGCTTTGGGGCCATCGGCAGCCTGGAAATTATCGAAGAGAAGGGTCATGGCAGAGTTGTCCCTCGCTAGGACTACAGTCACTTCGTTTGGCTTGCAACCGCTGCCATCAAGGTCGACATCAAGAGACGCTAATGAAACCGCTCCAGCAGGGGGCCGGACTGGAGCAGCAGCGGACAATACTGAAACAAAGAATGTGGGTAATATGAAGAACAGGTGGACGATGAACGAATGCATGTTGGATAGTGATTGTGGTTCTTTGCAGTGACCTATGGGTCAATGAAGCACACGTCCTGGACATATACCGCACCACATTTCGCAATCCAACACCACAGCCTCGCTGTCAATTCCTTGTGCCCGACACAATGATCCCTTGAGTCCCACTCATCGGTTGCGGCTGAGTAGTAATTTCCAGGCCTCCAAATGACTGCCTGCCAATCGGGAGTACAATTCAATACGCCCAGCACCTCTACAGACGCTAAACATAGGAACAATATCGGTACTTCGCTGTGCCCATGTGCATGAACCCAATGCAATGGTCCCTGTTGGGGTTCGCAGCGGACTTTACAATACGCGGCATTGTGCCGACTGGGGGTTACAATTAGCCTATATCAGAACAATGCATGACACAAGTAAGCGGGCATCGCGTATTTGCATGCCTAACGTAAAAGACACAATCCTGCAGTCGTATATACCTAGAATTCGTCGTACGACATTGGAAATGGGCGCGCTATCGGTTGCAATACGTGTTCCTTCATCGAATGAAGCCCACTTTTCCCATCCCAGGAGGGATATGATCGGATTATTGAAAAGTTTCCACCTTATATCGTATGAAGGATATGATAGATTCATGTTGTACTTCCAACTGGCTCCTGGTTCAATGCAACAACCAGCACGGAGCATAACCAACTTGCTTGTTGTTATTGTCCGTCGTGAGCTTTTCTGTCAGCGGCGTATAGCAGAGGTCCCTCTGAACAACGTCTGATAGGCTAATAGCAACATCTTAATTACTGCTAGTACCTGAGATTTATTGACAACGATAATGGAAGGTGTATATGGAGGTCTAATCTGGTCTCGAATGTATAGTAAATTCGAAGCCTTCGAGAGAACCAAAGAGTACATGGAGCTGCAGTACAAATAGTAGAGAGACTGACTTGCATTATTTTTCTTCCACCTCATTGTCTTTGTCTTCGTCGTTGTCCTCATGCTTGTCTTCCCGTTCCTCTTTGCGCAGGGCGTCGGACTGTCGACCCGCGTTTGCGGCCAATAGTCGCACAGTCCAAGGGAGCTGGCAAGTACCTCTTGTTTTTTTTTTTTTTGATTAATAGACAGTCAGCTATATCCAGACCCAAAACTTCACTAGTAGAGCACGGGCGACGCACAAGCGCTAGAACCAATTCGATACCTTTTTCCGGCTCGTCCTCAATCCAAATTGGGTCTAGAACCTTTACTTTGCTAATTTTCTATACAATGATGCGCATTGCGCCCAAGGTGGCATTTACATCCATGGTAGTCTCAGCCTAATAACCAAGCAGGGCATCCACGATCTTCCAGAAGAGTCTAAGTTAATGTTGCTAGAAAGGCCAATACGGAGATAGCACTTTCTAAATGGCATCGAAAATGTTTTCTTGCCATCTTGCATTGTCTGTAATTCCTCCAAATGCTCTCTCCAAGTCCCTACAACCCAAAGCCAGCACATCCACTCCAACCTCACCCCTCCCTCACGCTTTCCAACACTCTTTTCAACTCTCCTCCATCCGCACACGCATCCCAAAACTTCTCAAACCCCCCATCATGCACTTGAACCAATACCCCAACATCCCCTCTCAACTTGGCCAAGCAGTCCCCGAGATCAAACGCCCTGTCTTCGCGCCGCTCGTCTAGAATATCGCGGAAGGCAAATTCTGCGATGAAAAGGTCGTGGCAGAGCGACGAGATCAGGGAAAGTGCGTGCTCGTAAGCGTCTATTCGTGCTTGGTCGAGTTTAAACGCTGTTGTGCGCAGCGTGTGTAGGGTGGTTTCTAGGACCCGGCTTTGCTTGCATAGTTCGATTTGTTCGTGCTGCATTGCATTGACGAAGGCGAATGCTTCATCGGCTGTAGGGGCGGGGTGATTGACTGCAGGCAGACTGACGGGTGTAGATAAAAAAGAGGAAGCACGTGATGGGGGGTTTGTGTCCTGCCGGCTGTCGAAATACTCCTGTAAGTCGCTGTTAGGCGTTGTGGCTTTCACATCATTTCTTGGGGGCGTCACTGGCATCTCAGCAAAAGCCTTCTCCCTTTCTATCTGTAGCTTCTTTTTCTTCTTATCCCTCTTCCTTGCCTTCTTCCGCATCTGGGTCCTTCTCTTTCTCTCCAATTCGAGTGGCGGCACCTCGACTCTGGCTCCATTAACTTTGCTCTTCTTAGATATGCCATGCCAGCTGCACCTCCCCTTACCTCGCCGTTTGTCTTTTGACGTCTCTCTTTTTTTAGTCTTTTCGTCCTTTCTGGGCGTTGGTGGCGGTGTCAAGGGAGCGCTGTGCCTAGTGTTGCTAGCAAAGCTAGCCCCGAAGCTCTTCATGGCAGCTTGCTTGCAGGGTGATATTATCAGCGATCAAGCAGAACCAGAGCTTGTAGATGTTTCCGCGTTCGGAGACGGCCATCGTACTTCTAATATTTGAGAAGCGCTGGAAGTGAATATTTGGGGATCAGAATCAAAACCGGTGAAAAGTGAACGTGAAGGTGATAGATCCACATGGCGACGTATATCTAAGTAGGAAGCTGAATTTTTACATTATCTTTACTTTAAACTCCATATCTAAGCAGCAAATAGACCGCGTGCGCACCAATATCTCTACTCGTAAAATACCAAGCACCTCACCTCGATACTCTGCCTGCCTGGAGCATCCGCTGGGGTCTGAGGATCACTGAATGCAGTATGCGGCGTCCTCACTGCCAGCCCCTTCTTGCCGTTTGGCATACCCTCGCCATAGCTATCAAAACACTTCAACAGCAGCACCTCCTCGGGAGTCATATCCTTCTGATAGTAGAATTTGTGATTATCGCTTGGGGCGACAGCCATTGTCTCGCCTCTAACCTCGTAGCCGTCAGTAGAGGTATAGTTGTTTGGATCAGGAAGCTTCTCCTTTCCACGATCATCTACATCAGCGGAGTCTGCGCGCTTTGGATATAGCAGGTCTGTTGCAATGAAGTCCTCAGGAGAAGTGCTACGCCAATCTATCACTGCGAGAGGATGGTCGGACGCAGGGTTTTCAATCGGACGCCAGACGTTGATGATTTGATAGCGGCCTTTGACCAGCTCATCCGCTTCTTCCTTGGGCAAGTGCCGTCGTACACGGGCTTCTGCAGCACCCGGGGTCTGGTCAACATGTACTTGCTGGACTGGTTGGCGAGGCGAGTCCTTTATCCGTCGACGAATGGTGTGATCGAAGATGACTACTTTCTTGATGCCCGGAAGTTTGTCGCGGAGCAGATTCTCAACTTCAGCATAGTAGCCTTCTCTTACAGCAGCGTCATCAGTGAACAGCTTTTCACTTGCTGGGTACTTGTAGACAGCGAAGCCAGAATTGTCGGTGTTGTAGTCCTGTTCGCGTCCCCGGAGATTGTGGACTTCGCGATCATGGCGCTTCTGAGCGAAGTTGTTGCCCGGTCCGTCCACCTTGGACCACGGTTTGCCCTGGTAGGAGGCGGTATCGATGTGTACAAAGCTTGCAATAGTCATCGTGTGTGTTATGGGGCTCTGAGTTGGCTGAAGTGAAGACCGAGGTTGGAGCGGTGGTGTGTTTTATGTATGGCTGTGCTTAGAAATGGCTGCATGACGCCATCGTCGAAGTTGGCCGAAGTGCTCGCATTGTGGCCAATCAGCGACGATGCTCAGGCTTCTAGGCGTGGACTTTGACGCGAACATTCGCCTTTGCTGTGCAAATGAGTTTGGATTAGCAACCCATAAGTGGCGTACAGGCGTACAGGCTCTGAAAACAGGCTTTAAACAGAAGACATGCACCTTTTTAGAGGAATAATAAGCTACATGTTACGATTGCTGTATGCCATGGTGCTGTGTGTAACTGCACAGGTTGCGCCTGGCTTTGTCACCAGGGCATTGTCATCGCAGCTCACCAATTCCAAGAGGAATTTCAAAGCCAGTACGGGTGACAAACCATGACTGTCCACAAAGGCCTAGAGTACAGCGTGCGTGGAGAAAGAAGAACTGCAGAGCAAATGCGGACATTGCTGCGCTCCTATTGGCTGGACAGCAATTCCCCGCATTTTGAAGCTGCCTGCCTTGCCGCCGCCGTCCGCCTGCATCCACTGTGCGATGCCACAGTCCAAGATGCCGCGATATGTCAGCGACGACGACGAGCCCCTCGAAGACAAGACAGCAGCGCTGACGCTCAAGAATAAGCGCACAGAGCGCGTCAAACGCAAAAATGCCGAGCGGCAGCAGAAGCGTGACGCCATCATCAATCTCACCAGGCTCCCCACTGAGCTGATCCTCGAGAGCCTCAAATACCTCCAGCCCCAGGACGTCTTCAACGTCAGTTTCGTGAACCGCCGCTTTAACAGCCTCGTCCTCAATAATGCGAATGCCATCGGGGACGCCATCCTCCAGCACCGCTACAGCATCCTCGCCCAGTGCTTCCCTAAGCCCAAGCTGCTCGTATCTGTCGAGCCCTCTCTCCAGGCGCTACTCACAGATCCACAACGGCAGACCCAGCTCAGCATCCACAAGCGCCCGTACCAGCATATCCAGCCTCCTGACGCGCACGAGCTATGCACTTGTCTGACCTGCATATTGGCGTGGAATAATCTCGGCCTGGTGTTGGACTTTGCGCACTGGCAGCAGAACCTCGATACTGGCGAGCCGATTCCTATAATACCCCGAGGCACTACACCGGAATGGAGCACAGAGCTGGTGGCCCGCAATGCAAGGATTGCGCGCAGGGCGGCCAAGAATTCACTCTGGCACGCACGGATTTTGGAGCTGCATCTCGACAGCACGCGACGGGCAATTAGGCGGCATGGACAGAACCAGGGCAATAAAAGGATACACGTCGACATGACTGGTTCAGACGCCACATCGGGAACCGACAGCTTCCTGGCCAAGTATGGGCCGCCTAGTATAGAGTTTCCGTACCAGCGAGACGAGTACTACATGCTGTATGATCATCGCCACATTCGCAGCCGAGTGCTTGACTAACGAGAAACAGGGAAGCATATTTGCCGAATCGTTGGTGGAGAAAGGTCGAGGGTTGTTGGATGTACACAATCGCAGGCCAGCACGAGCGGGATCTGGAGCTCGTTCAGCGCCTTGCCAACCGGTAATCCAGTCCCCGCTCATGTCTGTCTCAAATTTGCCCTGTCTCGCTTTGCTACCCGTACGCACGCGATGTATACGAGTACGCCTTCCATATTGCTAGGCTGGACTGCGACTGATTGCTTTGCAGAGACCAGCTTGCGCTGCTGAACCATGCCATGGCTTGCATCAATCAGGACAACTGGATGACAGACGTCCAGGATTTCAAGACTTACATGGTGTCCAGCAGTCCCAATATATCCACCCTTAGCGGGAAACCACTGAAATACTACGCCGCTGTTGTCTAGTCGCTGCAGTCGAGTCTCTGCATAGTGCCACTAGTCTTGTCGCTAGAACCTGATAGGGACAAGTCTGTCAAGCATATCATCGTCTCTTCAAATTCCATCGCTACTAGCGATATGAGCCAGGTGTCACGATTGCTCCCCTTATTTAAATCATAATAACCATGTACTTCCAGACAGTGACTCAGTTTGGATTTCGGTTGATATCGGCAGCTTGCATTCTCCACGTTGTATCAAGAATGTGGCGCTTCGGATAAGGCCAGCCCACACGCTATCGCCGCTTATTCCCGCCACCATGAAGTGAATGGGCGTTTACCCCTCAAACATTCCTGAACGTCATGCCTGGTATTTTACCGTGAGGCTCTTCATAGGTGAAATTGTTATATCGTTCGTCGCTACTGTTTTAACCTCGCAGTTACTTCCAAACCTCCGGCATTCTACACCTAGTATTCCTCGAGAGATTTCCCTGTGCTTGGACGATCTCCGACGACCCGTATTCGGTTAGACACTAAGTTAAACATCCTTCGATGACTCCTAATGAAGCCTGAGGCTCTGGACTATTTTATCAAGCTGGTGCCGTAGACTCTCCTCTGTATTGACAGCCTTTTCTATTCTTCCCTTCGACAGTACTTCCTCATGGGCCTCGAGGAAATTGAGTTGGCGGAAGAAGAACCGACGAGTTTCGGAGAGAAGACCGAAACATCTAGTATCCATGACGTTCGACCGACAACACCCCAACGGCAGCATGCTCAGCGAGAACAGCTCTCAAGAACCAGCTCCAAACGCTCCAATGCGCTGGCTCGTATATCAAGTCGACTCACGACACGCTCGATTGTAGACCCTGGTCCGCCTCCCGACGGCGGTCTAGTTGCTTGGACTCAAGTACTCTGCGCGTGGTTCGCCATCTTGAATACATGGGGTTTCGTGAACTCCTTTGGAGCCTTTCAACCATACTACGAGACCATTTTGTCAGAACCCGTATCCGCCATATCATGGATCGGATCAATTCAAGCATGGCTATTATTTGCACTGGGAATGTTCAGTGGCCGAGCACTGGATCGGGGATGGTTCCGGCCCACAGCAGCCATCGGCATCACTTTTCATATTCTGGGCATTTTCACGTTGAGCGCAGCGAAGACGTACTGGCAGCTCCTCCTGACTCAAGGACTGCTCACCGGAATTGGAGGTGGAATTTTCTTCGTCCCAATCATGGGCTTGTGCTCAACGTACTTTTCAACGCATAAGGGGATGGCGCTCGGGATCGTGACATCTGGCAATTCAGCAGGCGGCATCATTTATCCTGTTGTTGTTCGGCAGTTACTTCCCAAGTTGGGCTTTGGATGGACTGTCAGAGTGTTGGGCTTCATTAACGTTGCGAGTTTAGCAGTGGTCCTCGCATTCATGAAACCGCGCCTCCCGCCGAGAAAATCAGGTCCGTTGATAGAATGGGAGGCCCTGAGAGACTTGCCATATGTCTTGCATGTACTGGGCGTGTGTTTTCTGATGCCCCCGGTCTATTGCGTGTTTTACTACGTAAGTCGCCCTATCAATCAGTCGACCCCTCCCCGTCGCAAGGTTAAGTGTCATCCATTTACATTGGCCAGATTGCATCATTCGCCCGCGATACTCTCTCCATGCCCTACACGATATCGCTCAACCTCGTAATAATCCTCAACGGCGTCGGCTTCCCCGCCCGCGTCCTCCCAGGCTTCATCGCAGACCGGTACATAGGCGTCCTCAACGTCCTCGTCATCTGCCTCATCGGAAACATCATCATCCTCTGGTCCTGGCTCTCCGTTTCTTCAATCCCAGAGTACTACGCCTGGACCGTCTGCTACGGCATGTTCGGCGCTGCCTTCCAGAGCCTGTTCCCCACCACCATCGCCGCGTATAGCAGCGACATCACGAAGACGGGGACGCGCCTCGGTATGGCGTTTACCGTTATTGGCTTCAGTGCTCTTGTTGGGGGACCCATTTCTGGCGCCTTGTTGCAGGTTGCTGGTGGTGATTACCGGGCTCCGATTGCGTGGGCGAGCGCGAGTACAGTGCTGGGCACGCTGCTTTGTATCGTGGCGAGGTGTGTCAAGTTTGGCTGGAAGGTATGGATACGGTGTTGATAGCGTGCATGCATTAGGGGAGTTGTGGGCTTCCAAGCTATCCGTGATTGTAGATCCACATATTATGAAATGCATCAAGCGTATTGTAACTGCTCAGGTCTTTCCCCAAAGCTCTGGGTCGAGAAATAATAGGATGGACTTTTTATCATGGAATCGCCTCGAGGTTTTGAAACACAATTAAACTCTAGATTAAGTTTCTCATCTATGAAAGACCAGAACGCCCATTATCGCATCCAATCGACAAAGACAGTCGTGAAAGTATTACCCCAGCTAGAAATGCTGCTCTATGCCCAATCCTAAACCATGCATGATGAAAGTCCCGCCGGAAGCGTACGGCAACGCCCTGCACGCCTTCTTCATTATGCCGATCTTGCATGCACATTAGAATGCCAAAGCCACGACTCTAATCTACCCCACACGCACCATCTTCCCACCATTCTTGACATCCGCGCCATTGAATGCACCCGTATTACCTTTTGCAGCTTCTCCATCGAGCATGCCGTTAGAATCTGCTTTCTTCTTCTTGGACTTGGACTTACCCTTCGCTAGCTTCTTGCGGTATTTTGGGGCCTGCTCATCGGCTTTGTGATCACTCTGGTCCTTTGTGTTAGGATCATTGATAGTAATCTCGCCCTTGTGGGCTCTGGGGATGGCTGGATGTGTGACGTTTTTAACAATGGCAGTTTGCTTGTCGATGTCATCTTGCTTTGAAACGAGTTCGGTGGCGTTGCTCTCTTCCTTAGCGAGTTCTGCGATTGGTATGATTACTTTTTCCGTCTTCTCTGGGACTGCTGGTTTAGTGATCTGCTGGGGTGCACCATGCAGCTTCATCTCGTCTTTGGCTTGACCGCTCTTCTTCGTTCGCGTATTTTCCAGGGTGGCTTCAATGATCTGGCCGAAACATTCGTTCTTGACCTGATTCTCTGTCGTATCCTTTGGGCGACCTTGTTTGGGGTTAATTACCACAAGGCTAGTAGACAAGCTAAACTTACTTAGGGCTTGCAGTACCACGTCGTAGATCGCATTAGTGAATGCATCTGAGAGGTCAGTAAGCTTGCGGTCTAGAGCAAGAAACTCACGGCGACCATCCTCAACTATCTTGCGGTACCTTGCTGCCGAGTTTGACTGATGCCTGGCCAGCTGTATAGAAATAATGGCCTCTCGTTGAAGAGCTTTCATAGCATCCTCGTTGTCGCTGTTGGTCGCATGGGTCGTTTTGTAGACAAATTGTTCATACAAGCTGCTAATTTGCTTTTCACATAGCTCCTCTTCAGTACGAGCTCTTAAGACCTTAGAAGTGACCTGCTTTCGTTTCTCGACGATGGCGGATTGCTTGGCGCGATGAATTGTAAGCACATCGCGAAGAACATCTTGAACCTCGATGGCGTAAATGCTATCGAGTGTTTGAATACAAGTGAGTGCGTTGGTATCAAGCAAGTTTACGACTTCTTCCGGCTCTTTGTAAATTGCGTCGCTAGATGCGACAGGGTTATCTGCAGGTGTGAAGCCATCAGCACTGGGGATAGGTGCTAGAGATGCCGAGTCTGACTGATCTGGACAATTTGTCTGCAATTGTGGTGTAGGAGTAGAGGCGGTAAGAACCTTACCCGAATTGACTGCAGCATTCGAATCCAAAGTTGGAGCCTGTAGAGGTGTGAATGAGGGAGCATTTGCGCGCATGCGTTCTGTAGCTTTCTTCGCGACAGGCACAGCTGGGGAAACCTCGACCGCCAGAGTGGCGCTCGTCGGAGCGGTGTAGCCGTTCGGTGTTGCGATCTGGGGTAGCGGACTAACCATGGATGTCGTAGGCGTCGACATGGGCCCATGGCTAGAATCATGCTGCGGCATGTGCTGCAGCATCGCTGGTCCAAACGAAGGGCTGCGCGGGCCGAATCCCATAAGTACTGCCGAGCTGTCCATGGGAGGGACCATATGAGGATATGGTACCATATTATGGCCCATACCACCTACTGGCATTGGATAGCCTCCACTTGGCAACTGCCACATGTGTCGTGGCGGGCCAATATCATATCCACTTGCGGGAGGCATGCCAGGACCAGTTCCTGGACCGCGGTTGTAGTGCTCGGAGACCGCTCGACCATTGATGTCTCTGCTGGAAGTGTCGTTGCCATGAGCCCTTCCACCACGACCCTTCTTGCCATCACCACGTCTGCCGTTACCCGTGACCCCACGATCGTTGGGATTGGTGCCATAATGATGATTCGTGAGCTGAGGCTGTTGGTGTTGAACCATGTCGAGGCGTGGGTCGTGGAAACTTCAAAGTGGCGAGAGAGTATTACAGGTTGAAAGCGGAAAAGGCGCTCAGTTCAAGTTCAGCGACAGTGGATGTTGTACTTGGAGAGCAGAATGGCGTGGGCTTTATATCGCGAAGCTTTGTGTGTGAAAGTGAATGCTGCGCCAACGAAGCCTTTCACCGCCAACATCGGACCGTCACGTCGACTTGAAGGTCCCCATTCACCATCCAGACTCGAGTTCAAGTGATTGCTAGCTGGCTCAACTACTTCGCCGTTTGTTATTTGGTATGGGCAGTTCCAACCTATACATCATGTTGTTAACAAGACAATAACGCGAGTAGAGTGATAGCAGCGAAGATGGTCCAATCGAACCAGAACTTTAAGCTCATCCAGGCCAGATACACGCAGCGATCTCATACTGGATGTACAGAAAGATCGAGTGTCTTGCAAGAAGCTGTTCAAACACATTGCTCTCGAGAAAGCTGTGAGCAAATATGGGAAAAGCAGTATTGACGATTGAGAAAAAGTCGAATAACAAAGAGTGAGACATAAAGTGTTCTGGTAAACAATGTGGTCGTGTAATGATGTCGATTGAGCCTATAGACGAGAACGGAAAGCGCGATTGCTGATTGTGGGAATACGAAAACTGCATCATAAAACTGCTATACACAGCGAATTCACATAAAACGATGGACAATTGAGGAATACCATGTGCTAACCGCCGTTGCGTAATTCTAAGGGCGCCAATCACAACATGGTGACGTCTCTTACGACCAGTGGTACACGCTTTGATCAACGTAATGTCCGTCAGTACAGATCTAGAAAACACGATGGATGGTTACATCAGCGTGGTCAAAACACCGCCATACACGTGGACACTCGTTCATCTCGGAGAAGGCATCGGCGTGACTGAGGCCTTGGGGCCGGATCCGCGGGGCCGGGTCAATATTGATGACTGTGCACAGGGCATGAGATGAAGACGAAAAGCAGGACGATGTAAGGCAGTCCCCGTCTCACGGTAAGCAGCGACGACCCTTGTTGTGATAGATGTACCATGTTGCTCCAAGCCACTCTGTTGCATCGGTTGGCCAGTTGCCTTGCAGCGATGCCCGTAGAGGGAGATACCAAGGATTGCACCTGCCTGAAGGATTTATCAGCCGCAGTTGGTAAATGAAAAATGCGATTGACTACTGGATATGACTCTAGACTAGCGATTAGCAACGGGTGGTCGGAATATAGCACTTCACGTCCTCGAAGAGTAATCACTACGGGTGACAAATCTTTACTTTCTAATTGGCAATGAGCCTGGAGAGTAAGAGGGGTCGAGACGAAAATTGACAAAAAAAGTGGAGGACCAAAAAAGTGGATAGCAAAAGGACGGCGTGATGCAAACGACGCCTTGACCAAAAATGAGAATGAAGCTGGGGAAGACTCGTCTACACACTGCGGGGCTCGTCTGGTAGTCGGAGGATAAGATCAGATTGCATAGGCGATATACCGACAGGAGCGGCGCTGGAAGCGAGACACACGCAATGCCTTGGTTGGTAATATGCGCGCAGTGAGCGTCTGCAGGACTGCTGAACAATGGGCCTGAGGCCAAGTATGAGTTGAGGCGATGGGCACGGGCAGTATTGGGGGGTTAGGCAACACGAGCATGGTGAGTAGACAGGTGGTCAGACCGAGAAGAGAAAATGACGATGTAGTAGCCAGAGAGGGAGCGGTGCAAAAGCTCCGGTGTGTGAGATGCAGCTCCGAGGAGGCGGTAATACGATCGGGGTTGGAAGGTGCAGATGAGGCGAGACCGGGAGCCAATAGCGGGGAGAAGAGGATGGCCGGAGTTGCCGGGGATTTGAGCTGAAAATGGCGAGGGAGAAGGGGATTGGAATGGGGCTCGCGGTCATATGAGCCATGTTGGCGTAAGACGAAATAGCGTGGGGGTGTGAAGAACGGTAGTTTGAGGTGTTTGTTGGAAGCAAAGCTCGGGCTCTTTGAGGGCAACAGACATGGGGCATGTCAGCTCGAGTATCATCGAGGTCCAAAGGGTTGGAGAGTCTCTCGTAAGTCGCTAGTACGGAATGGATGATTGCTGCAGCGTCCACCAGTTCATGCCAACGGCGAGGCATGACGTTGTGGGGGTTGCAGGTTACGTTTTGCCGATGGAGTTTGACTACGACTTACAACTACGACGACGTCGACTATCAACCAGGACTCGGAGCTGACCACCACCAGTCATGGTTAGCGATTATCACGTCGGACCCTGTGAGAAGCTGGCCATATTCGCAGGCATCGGGAGGCCCCATTTGGACGATTGACAGCCGATCTCGGGGTTCGCGGCCGGGCTGGACACAGGGCGGAGAGGGTTGGTGACGCGAGATGGGTCGAGGGGGCTAAGCGTGTTGGATCCACGTCCCACTTCGCAGGCGGGCTATGAGATGTGGGTGTGTGTGTGCTGCGAGGGGCATCTTGGAAAAAGGTCGACGACCAAGAACACACAAGGCGAGACAGCGACACTACGTAGTATGCCCTCATGGCCATCGGGCCGATAGGCAGTAGGGGAGTATTCGGCCCGTCCGCTGACAATCGACCCTGGGCCCCGAGTTCTGGAGGCAGCTTGTCGTTACCGACAGTCTGGGTCGAGTCTTGGACTTATGCATGGAGGTCAGCGAACGACCTGACGCTCTGGTTCTGCGACAAAGAGGGCGCTGACCGACATGCGCCGCGTCCAACAGAATCTGCAGCTGGTGGGCCGGTGATTGGCGTGCCTTTGGAGCACTGTGGGGGGGGGTGCCTTTGATGGAGGCGGACCTGGCGGCTGCTGGAGCTGCACCTGTTCGCGACTGCACCACGATGAGGCGAGCGAGTCGCCGACGGGGCTGCCCTCTCGCCTGCGCGGCCAAGCGCCGTGGCCGCTGGTGGTCACGACGACGTGCAACGCAGATTGCCATGATGGCCGGCCAGAGGTTTAGCCGCTCGACCCACGTCTCTGGCGAAGCAGCAGGGCCAGCAGAAGGCGAGTCGCCCGTGCATGGCCGCATGGCTTCATTGGCCGGGGATGCAGTAGTGCAGGCCGAAGGCTGGGAAAGGCAAGCCAGAGCAGACACGCTTGGCGCGCATTCGATCCGTGACAAGCAAAATCTCGGTCCTTCCCACGAGCAACTGGATGTCTTCTATTGTCTCCTGAAGCAAAGCAGTGAGCTCGCAGCGTCCTGTTGAACTGCCACGACTGACGGCCGCTTCCTCACGCTTGCACGGCCGAAAAACCCCCCCTCCCCTCTCGTGCACGCCGTCGTGCACTACCCTGCCGAAGCTCCACACGCCGCCCGCTGCACCCCCTCACAGCAGCCTTGCCCGCGACCTGCGAGCCAGCAGCTGTCGCCGCTCCTCCACACCACGCCCTGCGACTACGCCGCCCAACTGGCCGTGGGCGCCCCCAATGGCCGCACTGAAGAGAGACGCCGCCCGCGACGCGAAACCTGGGGATGCCGACTCGTCTCCCCTCGCTCGGGTGATGCGCGAGTTCGAGGAGCTCGTCGACAGCTTCGAGACGGGCCTGCGCCGCTCGCTCGAGGACGCGCCTCTGCTCGCCGCACCGCGCGACCACATTCGCCGTGAGGCCTGCCGTCTGGCCATCTCCGACCTGAGCACCAGGTACGCGCGCAAGCACATCCGCCGATCGCTCCACCACGCCGAGTCAGCGGGGAAGCGCCTCGAGGAGCAATTGCATACCCTGTCGCTCCAGCATGCTCCCCACCACGACGACGACGACCACCTGGCCGCCCTGCACAATGGCTACTTCCGCCTCTACTCCACCGACCTGTTCGATCTCCTTGGCCAGCCCACCGACCTGCGCTTCGGCACCCTGCGCTTCCACAAGCACCGCTCCGCCCTCGACCCCGAGCGCTCGCCGCCCAGAGTCTCCCTCGAACTCGCCCTCAACAGCTCCTACTACGTGGCCGACTCGCGGGAGACGCTGCCCTACCACTCCTTCCGCCTGCCCACCACCCCCTCATTACAGAACCGAGGCATCTTGAGCCGGAAACCCCAGGACAACGGCGCCTTCCCCGAATTCGATTCCTGGCTGCTCTTCACATTCCTCGGCAACGGCTGTCTAAAGCTCGAGGTGCCCATTGAGATGTGCGCCGACGTCTACGGCAGCCGGCTACGAGGGCGTGAGAATGAAGAAGTCCTCTTCTGGGGCTTCTTCGTCGACGACGACGACGTTGAATAGTACCGCATTGTTCGCTTGCTTGCACTGGAGTTTGGAAATCAGAAGCTAGACTGGGCTTTGGCTTTGGAGTTGGAGTTGGGCGCAACAATGGCACGGGCCTGCTCGCCCTCCAACACGAGTGCTTGGGACATGCATTCACGACTTACGAATTTCCTTACTCGTCACATGTTTACCACCTTCGTCTGCCCCATTTTTGGGCTGCACCCTTACGCTTTTGGACCGACCTTCCTTCACATCTATACCTTTTTTTCCCTGTACACTTGGGCGGCATTTTGCATAGCATTTTATCACTTGATTCTTCAAAAGGTGGAAAGCAGAGAGCTAGATGGTAGATGGGCATCATCCATACGCGAGACACAGCATGGGAGCCGTTTCAAACGCAGATAATGGTAGAAACAAGGGAACGAATTAGATCCAATGGGGAAAAGTTCTACCGAGATTTTGCCGTCTTCAAACATTCTCTCCTCCACACATGTGTCTGTGAAAAAGTGCACCTTTGACCCTCAACACAACACCTCGCTGCAAATCATCAAATGTCTCCTGCACTGACGGCAGCCGCGCCAGACCCGGCGAAATCGCTGAACATGATCAACTCCGGCTTCAGGCTAGGCGACGAGCATGCGAGTGACAGCGATAGCGACCAATCAGCAGCGAGCGAGCGGAGCATTGCACCAGAGCGCAAAGGCATGCCAAAATCGCGCAAGAGAAAGGAACGAAAGCAATTTGGCGCTCTCGCTGATGAATTGGGCGATATCATGGGAGCTGCCTTTACAAGTCCGGCTGTTGACGTTGCTGGTATGTCAGAATACCATGGATAAAGGCAGCAGATTACACGTGATTCGATTGATACTAACGGCACTATAAGGAAAAACGGAGCAACCAGATGGCGACCAGGAAATGCAAGTCGATGCAGCCTCTTCAGGCAAGAAGATGAGTAAGTGACCTCCCCTTCTACCAATGCAACCCTCATTAACCCCCCACAGACAAACGAACGCGTCAGAATCTTGAGAAAATGGAAGCCCGCCGTCTCAAGCGCGAGCAAACCGACATGGCAGCCGCCCAACGCAGTGGTCTCACCTTAGAAGCCTACCGCGCGCAATTAAAACCGCCCACCGCTCAACCTGTGGCTGTCAAGCCGGGGAAAGTGTCACGCACTCCAAATGCGGCCGAGCGGAGAGGCTTGACGGCGGGTGAGTACAGAGATGCGAAGAAGAGTCGGACAGAAGCGCGGAGAGCGCGGAAAAAGGAGAAGAGGTTGAAGGGTAGGGTGGAGGAGAGTGAGAGGATGGATGTGGATTGATGGGTTGGAAATGTAACGATGATTTTGATGAATGTATATATCTCTGATGAAGCAACCAAGTAGTTGCCCAAGCATCGTTCGACAGCAGGTGTAGGGCAGTCATAGAGCCCTGGTGTTTGGATGTTTCTCGGAGGCTGGCAAGAGCGTAGTGGGCAAATTACCTGTAACAGGAAGGTACAGAGAACGCCACAAGCGGGCTTCTAGAGTATTTGACGCGAAAATGCTCTTTCCATCTTCGGATGCCCAGTATTATGGACCGTGGTTGACATATGCCAACACAACGTTCTGTCTACAAAGTCCTCAGCTCACAAAGACCTTTCTCTCCTTACTGCAACTTTCTTCTCGAAAAGACAGCAAACATTCCAAACACGAAACCCGTGTATTCTACCAGTGTCTTTTCGAACGCATCCCTCCAATTCCTGCTATACGCTGGAATTAATATCGACGTCCACAACGGCGATCGGACCATTTCTCGTCAAACAATCTCTCCACACCCAAGCGAAGACACAATTGGAATACCAGGTTTGCTGAATTCACCCGAGAGCCTGGGGTTCTGTGGTCTATAGGCTGAAATCGCAAATATGATTCTTCAGAGATGGGTGGACAATGATCAGAACTTGGAGCCTTGAGATCTTGGCTATGGTCAGGCCAGCAAGCGCTTAGGAGCCAGGGCATCAAGGAGTCAACTAGGCCAGGCATTCTTGATCCGGAATCCGACGACTTGCGATTTTCACGCTCGGCGGCGGAGTGGACCTTGGATACTCTAAGTACATCTTGGGAGTATCTTGATGGACTTGACGCGTGTGTAATGACGCTGCCATCTCTTGCATATTCGTTCCCTCTCCATAATATGCCGTTGTCACACAAGACCAGTGCGTCGCAGTCATTTGCAAGCGAGTATATAATTTCTGCAGAGAAAAACTGCTTTTGTCAGGCTACCATTGCCAACCGAGCTTGCATCCAAGCACAAGTTTAATCCAACAGATATTCTTATATCGGCCCTTACAATCTAAATTCCAATGTTCAGTCTCTACTATTTTACATTCTTTTCCTACCCAAGCGATACTACATAAATTTAGCTAAACAAGGTCGGCGCAGACGGCCAAAACAAGTAAACAATGGATGGATGTTGTAACCTTATGATTCATTCTATGCGTGCACGCTTTTTGACGCCACGAACTGCACGGAGAATCACAAGAACATCGTTTCACTCGATGGTGGGTCACTTTGTGGTTTAGGACAACTATCCATCTTGGGTCGAGCCAGTCAAAGAGTGATTTGACTTTGCTGTATATGTGTTGATGAGGTGGCTTGTGAGGAAAGAATTCATGGGGCAATTTCATTTGGCTTACAAGGATACTGCGATAGTTGGAGATGGTGAGAGAACGATCCCTATGTGGGGACATGTGTTTCTGATTTGATCACCTATTCTTGAACCAAGTCTAATTATATTTCTATAAACTGATCAGACAAAGCAACCTGAAGGACAAGATCATTTCATCGGTTCGGAATCGTGCGTTATGAACGCTACATCAGTCATGCCACTGCATCATCACTTCTTCTGCTTCGCTAGAAAGAGTTTCCAGGCCTTGCCCAGATCCTCTGGCCTCCTCACGCCCCACGTTCCCTTCGCTCTCCACGGTCCCTCTACCCCTAGCTCCTTCAACAGCACATCTGTGTACGACATTGCATCGAATCCAGCAAAGTTCCCTAGTTGTCCAATCGAGAGGTACCTTCGCTTGCTCCACACCACTTGTCTCGCAACTTCTAGTTCCTGCTCCCCAGCCGGTGGCAGTCGCAAGTCAGGCGAGTTAGAAAGATATGCTACGGCCCATATTGCCTGCACCTCTGCATTCATAATCATATTGCCGCTGAGGAAGAAGTTTATGAAGACGATGCTGCGAGAGGCATCTCCAAGGGGTGATATTCCGTGGTATAAACGGTATGGGGTTGTGTGGGCCTTCTTAAGGTCGTGCTTTGGTGGATTGGCGAGCATTGGAAAGTTCTCAAAGAGCTGCTTCTCTGCTTCGGATTCAAACGAGTTCCACTTCATTGTCTTTGCTGGGGCATCGAGACTGGGTTGATGGGGAAGGCCTAGCTCGGCTTTCAGCTTGTCGGAGAAGAAGGTTAGACTGGAGGTCCAGCCAGTGCCGAGAAGAAGTGCATCGCAAGCGATCTCGGTATTATTATTTAGATGAAGGGTATGGTGGCTCATCGAAGTGATATGGGCGCGATGTACAATGACTCTTGAAGCGAGCACATCCCAGAAGTCCTTGTGATGCAGCGCACCCCCAGGACTGTTCTGCCAAAAAATTCCAGGGTTAAAATCTAGTTTGTCAAAGCCACGCTCCTGGCATTCTTTTCCCCTCGTAAAGTAGCCAGCTCGTTTCTTTGCTTCTGCGTCAACCTTGCCAAAGATCCAGGATATCAGCCATATCCCTAGCCACGTTCGATGCAGAAACCACACCCACCAGCCATCCTCAAGGAAAATGCTCGGTTGTAGTAACCCCATTGCACCTGTATTTGCGGCCTCAATAGTATTCTTATATGGAGATGGAAGATCGATTGGCGCAAAGAAACCAGGTCCGGTGCCATCTTCACGGATGATCCAGTGTACAGTTGTGTCGGGTGGAAGGGATTTGATGCAAGTGTACAACATGTCAGCTGAAGACTTGCCCGCGCCGAGAACAGCAATATGTTTGATGTTCGGTGTAGAGGCGATTTCAGACTCGCCAAAATTGGTGGAATGGATGATTGGTGCATCGAAGTGGGGTTGCCCTTTGAAGTCTGGGATATTAGGCGTCGAGAACTCGCCCGTCGCGACGATCAGCTTCAGTGCCGTGAAAAGCTTTACATTCACTGTGCCTGTCTTGACGTCGACACGTGCTTCGCTATCTCGGGTGGTCAATGTCCGCGTATCTTCATGCCCGGTCAAATCACGACAAAGCAGATGCCACTGGTTGTTATCTTTGCCCTTGTTTCTCGTAATGTTGACTAGTTCAGCCCGCCTGAGCCTGTCGCGCAAGCTTTTCCCCTCATGAACCATCTTCTCAGCAAATTCTTGTAGGTAGTCGCTCATACATTTCGCTTTGAAACAATCGCCAATGCGCTCCTCCTTTGGTGGCTCTCGCATCTTCAAGTCCGAGAATTCAGCGAGTCCCGTCACGAACTGGCTGTAAAAACCCGGGTAGATTCGATCTCGGCTCCAGACACCACCAACGTGTATATTACGATCCAGAATTACCAGTGAGGCTGTTGGATGCAAAGCCAGATAGCGGTGCGCCGTGATGAGACCCGCGAAACCTGAGAGTATTAGCGTTTACGATAACGAAGCATTTGATGCGACAACCTGCGCCTATCACGACAACATCATGATCCTCCTGCTGCGAGAACATGGTTATGAGAACTTGAGAGAAATTGAGATGTGTCAAGCCGAGTGTTTCTGTCGGGCAATAACAGGTGGGTGTCCTCATACATGTGCGCGGAATTTAGCGCTTACGCTGGCCTATGTGGCACAATAATACATTTCCCGAGCAAAACGAAGCCCATCTCGCGGTTACTTCAGCCCTTCATTATCTTCTCTAAGTTATTCCACTAGTCCCCGGACCATGCAAAAAAATCTCCAGAATCTGAAAAACAGACTCTTGCAATCATAGCAACTTAGTACGGATTCTCAGCAGATATCTAGCGGAAGTAAGTTGCCACACCAACCAAAGATCACTTCCACTTGACTAGCGTTACCTGTAAATAGGCAGCCGCTTCATTTCCAGCCTGTTTCTCTGTCGTCAGTAACATTAATTGCTTTTTAACGCCTTCTGTCCAGTTCAAAGCAATAACAGATATATAGCAGCTATCCAAGGAAAGAAGCTTTCGAAGCCTTCTAAGACTATTAGACTGTACTGCCTGCTAACTAGAGGAGTGAAACACGTCGACGTGGCTCACCAGTCACTGGTGAATGGTTGTTGACAAGGCTATGTCGAGGGCTGTGGCCGTGCAGCAGGGGCCAATCTTAGCGTCCCAAGGTCTGCCCTGAGCTCAGGATGCTGTCGCGGATTAGGTTATTTTTGCTGGTTTGACCCACATCTAGGCCACCTACTAGACTTCTAGCTGGTTGTATTAGCGCATACGCTTCATACAACATGTATAGAGAATAGCTCTTCAAGTCGTAATTTTAGCTGATTGTAGAAGCCATGGAATCGCACTGTCAAAGCCTTAAGTAATTTCTACACGTTAAATAAAGAATAGCCGCTTGTCCTAGGAACCATTTCGAGCTCGAACCCATAGATACGGAATTGTCGAAACGAGAAGCTTTTGTACAAGCTCGACGCACCTTGAGTCTTATTTACTCAATGTACTGGCGATCGAGACATCGCATGCGCAATTGACACGTACATTCCGTGCATTTCGAAATAGACGTACTCGCAAGATTGGTCTTGACAAGCATGGTGATTCGGGCACCGCAAGCAGCGCCTCGATGAAGTGACCCTGTGGCACAATCGGCATCTTATTTCACAATGGATCCCCAAATTTTAATGCCGGATCGTATGGTCACTATTGTCCATTCTATATCTCTTCAGCATGTGAAATTGAAGAGGAATTCTTTATACGTATCTGATGGATCCACCATCGTTCGTGTGCTTTAAAAGTCATTCAATCGCCGAATTATACAACGACGAAGGGCTGGGTATTCCTAACATGGATAAATTATCGAAGTTAGAGTCAGGCCGCGAAATCTCAAAGAGACCACGCAATTCCTAGTGAAGAGTCGATGCGAAAGGACAGTTGGAAAACATGGCCAAAGCCTAGTTTGATTCTATCTTCGAGAATCATTATAAAGGAAGTATACCCTGCAACATCAATCCTTCATCTACCATTTGGAGTGCAACAACCGTTGATATGGTGCGACATAACTATAAATCTCCTTTCACACGTGCGAGGACGCCTAGCCACCCCCTCGGCACGACGATAGGGCGCCTTAAACAGATTTTGTATATCTTTGCGCACCGACAATATTTGTATGGGAAATCATCAAGAAAGGTTCAATGCTCCTACAGAATTTCCTGTTCGAGGATGCTCCTCGTGCTTCGTGGTCCGAGCGTGAATAGGGTCTAGCTGGAATCCTCCGGTCTAATTTAATATTGAATCCCCCAAAATCTCTGTTCCACGGAATCCATCCAACTAGATGCACCAGGTCAGGCCGGATAGCCGTTTCGGGCTTCCAGGCCCTTTCGGTCTCCCAATAGCGGCTGTCCTATGCTCAGAGCAACCACGATGCATGGGGGTGATCTCAAGATATCTATCAATAGACCCACACTCGTCTGCTATGGGATAAGATATTATAACAATCGTTCATCCTTTGCAATTCAATTCCTCGTATTGAGCATCAAACACTGAATAGTGCGTTAGATGGATCTTTAATTTAGATGATGGAGACACTTCATGATTTCGGAATAGGTCCAGTCGACTGTATTGTTTCTTATAAGAGCTCGCCCATAGTATGGAGCAGATTTCGAACACCAGTCTTCTCCTCAATCATTCAAGCATGCGTTTCCTTGTGGCGGTGGCAACCGTCATAGCGACTATCTCGACATGCTGTGTGCAGGCGGCGACACCGCGAGGTGTATTCGCCCACTTCATGGTAAGTATATCTTTCACCCTCAGCAAAGGACATGGTTGAACCTTTCAGGTCGGCAACACGAAATCCTTCACTGCTCAAGATTGGGCCAACAACATTGCAAAAGCTTCCTCGGCTCATATAGACGGCTTTGCACTGAATATGGCTGCTGACTGGGAGTACAACGACGATGCACTCGCTCTCGCCTTTCCTGAAGCTGCCGCTCGTAATTTCAAGCTAATTTTCTCCTTTGACTACGCTGGAGGTGGTGCCTGGTCCAAATATACCGTTGCGAGCATGATCAAAAAATGGGGCAACCACGCTGTTTACTGGAATCATGACGGCAAGCCCCTTGTGTCTACTTTTGAAGGTCCGGAAAACGCAGAAGACTAGCACGAGATTAAGAGCGAGACTGGTTGTTTTTTCATGCCGGATTGGTCTTCACTGGATGCCGGGCCTGCAGTAGCGCTCGCTGGTGGTGTTGCCGATGGTCTTTTCAGTTGGGCCGCGTGGCCTTGGGCGTCGAGGCCTATGGACACCTATTTGGATCACTCTTACAAGTCGGCTCTGAGTGGAAAGCCATATATGATGCCAGTTTCTCCGTGGTTTTTTACAAACTTACCTGGATACAACAAGAACTGGATGCGGAATGGAGGTAATCTCTGGTACGAGCGTTGGCAGCAAACCTTGGACATCAAGCCCGATTATGTTCAAATCATCTCGTGGAACGATTTCGGCGAATCCCACCACATTGGACCACTGGATGACAAGCAATATGAAGCATTCACGGTTGGAGAAGCCCCATACAACTATGCTAAGAGCTACAGCCATGAGGGCTGGTTGCTTCATTTGCCCTTTATGATTGACACTTACAAAAACAAAGATTCAAGTTTTGATAAGGAGAGTGCGGTTGTAGTTCATTAAGCGACCTGGTTAGAGACATGCAATGCCGGCGGAACAACAGGCAATACTGCCAGCCAACTTCAAATGGAATTCCCGCCTGAAGGCATGTCGTTCGACAACCTCTATATCGCAGCTTTATTTTCTGCACCTGCAGATATCATCGTCACTCATGGAGAAGGCGGCCCGACCACTGTCATTAAAGCTGATGAATGGGATATTGCGCCTGACGGTGGTGTTGGTCTATTCTACACCACTGTTCCCATCAAAAGACATGGTGCCCAGAACGTCCTTCTTCAAGGAATAACAGTAGGACCAAAATCGCAGACCGTAACGCTTCAACAATCTGTAGAATCATTCGTCGATGGCGCATGCAACTATTTACTTCCGGCCAATTGGAACGCAAAAATGGCCTGGAAATCGTGGGACCCATGGCAGCGTAAAAGCTACAAACATCAAGTCGCTCTCAAGGACAGGGTTTGCATTCAGGGTTGGGGTCATGACAACTTTAATAGTCTCTGTTCGTACACTTGCAAATACGCTTACTGCCCAGACTCCTGTGTTTGCACGAACGTAAGCTCTCTCTCTTTATCTTGCTTTCTATTAAAATACTAATGGAGGATTGGCAGATGGGAGCTAAGAAAGAAGAACCGAAGCCGGCCTACGAAGTTGGCTACCCAAAGAATGGCGACGCAAACTACGAAGGTCTCTGTAAATTTGCTGTCAACCTTTGGGGTTTAAAGACTTTCAGCCGGGATTGCACAGGCACTAGACAACCAGCATATATTCCCGCTTCATCGCCTTTTCTTCCGCCGGCTTGCACAGGCGGCACAGGATCTGGCGCCAACCAAGGACTATGTCAGTATGGCTGCGACTTTGGCTTCTGTCCAATGAACGTTTGCACATGCACTAAGTATGGAGCGCTCAACCTGCCTCCTGCGATAGTGAAACCCATGGACTGGAAGGTGTTTAGGGATCTGAACGACTCCGGCCTTTGCCACCTTGCATGCATACGCGGCTATTGTCCTGACCATTGCGCAGCCAAAATACCAGCTTCGGGTGGCAATGGAGGCATTATTTGCCCCCGAGCAGACGAGGAATGTATAAAACCAAAACAAGAAGTGATAGATGCCGCAATATCCACATATCCGCATATCCTCGTGTCGACTGGAAGAAAACGGCTGAGTCATGCAAAGAGCCGAGCTTCTCCAGCGTCGTCGCAACGCATGGGAGAGCAATCGAGGTAATGCGTTTCACTGGAGCCTCTCTCCTAGACACTTTCAGAACAACAGGCTTCAATCGGTACTTTGTTGCAAGTACCCTCTGGGACGGCACAGATGCTTGGGTGGCGCAGTCGAAAAAGTATGAAGCTGTACTCGACTGGGCAGCAGGAACACCGTCAGTGAATGCAAAGCAGAGTGACAAGATAACGTACTATTGCAACGACCCAAGCTGGGCGAGAAGTGGCGAGAAATGCTATGTCGGGAAGTAAGTGTTCCATGTCCAAGCTTTGCCATGATATCTTAGGCTTACAATCTGCGACAGCCCTGCGAAGACGTTTCTTCTCCCAACCGCCAATCCGGAATGCCCAAACTGCATGCAAATCACCTTGTGTCCTTTCTACTTCTTGAATGTATCAGGCATCGACACGATCACCCAAAAAAAAGCGAAGAGTCGAAGAGCTTACGTACAGCAAGGGTACAGAAACAGTAAACATTACATCTCGGGAGCACACGCTCATCCACGAATGGTTGTAAGTGCTCACAAGACAGTCGTGTTCCCATTTCTGCGTCTTCGTAACGCTTACTCATATTAGCCACAACAAACTTAACGACGCACAACCTTCAGTTCGTTGGACCGTTGGTGACCTAAAGAAACCAATCATTGGTGTAGGCTACCAGGATATGTATGGACCTGGCATAACCTCCCGATGGGCCTGGCAGAAGATGGGACAAGGTATAGATGGCGATATTGAGATGGAAACGATGAATAACGCCGATAATTGGGCTTGGATGTTTTCATATAATTGGTATGAAAGGGCTTGGGGATGGACTGATGATGGTCGCTGGAGGTCAGGGTGGAAGAGAAGCATACGATGGTGGGCCTAGAGATATAGTCCCAAGTTCCCAGGACGCCAGATGTATTTTTTTTGTATATCATTCACTTGAAGAGATTTCATAGATTTCATTGAATATACCAAATGTATAAAAGTAATAACGTGCATTGTAAAATTTATACATTGGCATTGCTAACCTGAACATGAAAATTTAATAGGCTTCAACCTTCTAAAGCGAAGTAATTACCAGTGACCGCTAACCAATTCAAGCTATATACGCTACTAGAAGCCGCATTGAGGTTTTTAGGACTGAGTGTTGATTGTGTGTCTATACTACGCGTGAGTGGGCCCTAAGCAGCCTGGTAGCAATGTTGGCCATTATAATATCGAGAACACTTTGTAAGGATCAATGGCAAGGATAATCTGTATTGCATTAGCTAAAAAGAAGTAGATTCACGACTTGTCCAAAATATATTCATTCAGCACGCAAGGACATACAGAACAGAGGCGTAGCAGGTGTGGCCGGAGTTTGGAGTTAAGCTAG
This sequence comes from Pseudopyrenochaeta lycopersici, assembly GCA_003313425.1. NCBI lineage: Eukaryota > Fungi > Ascomycota > Dothideomycetes > Pleosporales > Pseudopyrenochaetaceae > Pseudopyrenochaeta > Pseudopyrenochaeta lycopersici. The sequence goes on from NHZP01000006.1 coordinate 158,622, forward strand.
GCGAGGACGCGTTCTCACGTGCAACCGCTATCAACACCTTCAAGATCGTGTTGTCACCAAAGAGAGGCTCTGATAAGGCAAATATTGGTCAACAGAATGTTTGTGCTGATACTGCGGATGACATGTTGAGTGCTTCTCACTCACGGCTCAGGGGATTGTCGTGTTGCCCAGGCTGTCGGTGAAGTGAAGTGTTCGCCAAGACATGATTCGGCGGAGCTTGGTTCCACAGCCGCGAGCTCCACTTGGAAACTTTCTGCACGTCTCCGCGACACGTCCAGCGCGCCGCGACACGCTATGCTCAAGAGCTTCCTTGTGCATCTTGCCGCGAGACATCCTCGGAGATGGCGGCTCCTGGTGCACGTATGCGACTAACAGTCGAGGTTCTTCCTCTTACTGCCGACAATGCTCATGGCCCGCATCGAGCGCAAGCGCTGTCAGCGTTCAAGGGCCGCAAGTTTGCCCTGCCAGTGCAATTGGAAGACACGTTCGAGCAAGTCTGGGCTCAAATTGAGCAGCGATATAAGAAAAACTATTTAGACGCCCAACAAGCTGCGTGAGTCTTCCCTATAATCATCGAGCAGTGAATAGACATTGACTGGCGTACAGGGCCTTCACCATCAAAAAACTTCAAGATGCGTATGATTGCGACCTGGACCTGGGCGATACGGTCAGTGCCATCTTTGAGGGCGAGACAAATCCCTCAATGCGCATTGTCAAGGTCGTGCCTACCTTTGTGAACCGCGACTTCTCGGTCCCAGCCACCTCGAACCTGCTCCCCGTCCACGCCCAGAAACGCCTTCGGGAGATCAATGCAGAGCATGCGAACAAGAGGCGGCGAGTGGAACAGCCGCAGTTGGGGGGCATACCGGAGGAGCTAGATCCTTTACGAGACCAGCCAATTCCAACCACCGAGTCGGAGCGCAGCGGGGACGATAGTGTAGGAGAGGGCGAGCCAAATGGCGCGCGTGCTGGCCAGCGCTCGAGAAGGTCACACACGGGAGCATCTTTGGTCCTGGTGCACGATGCTCAGACTGGAGGGGCTGAGTTTGGACCTGCCGTCAAGGAAGAATCCCCAGAACTCGGTGTGCCACCCGCTCCAAGATCCGCCGGCTCTGCGCTACCAGATCAAACCTTCAAGAAACCATCCATTCCTGCATCAAAAAGGTCGTCTCGCAAGCGACACACCTCCAAACGGCGCTCGAAAACGCCCCGCGTACCATCCCAAGAGAGATCAGAGCAACAGATCAGAGACACAGAGCAGGGGGGAAACGGCCCTTCAACAGAGGATACAGTAATGCAGGAAGCGACTGCGCAAGACAGCTCCGAAGCAGCTGTTCGTCGATCCTCGGGGCCGACTTCAGAGCCAACTCAAGCTACCCCTCCCTCTGCGGCAGCGAAACGCAGAGATGTATACGAGGTCCCGAGCTCGCCTGAGTTCGTAAGCAACAGGGCAAAGCAGAAACCAAGAAAGACATATTCTCACTCTCCACGCACTGCCGATACCATTCAAAAAGAGGTCGATATGCTCAACAGCTCCCGCTTTCGGTCAACCCATGCTCGCACCAACAGCACAGAGCAACCCACACCAAATTCCCTATCGAAGAAAGCTCATGCCTTCCAATTACCAGTATCAGATGAAATCGAATCAAGTCAAGAGGAAGCAGGGTCCACGTCGCAGCGAGAAAATCGTGCAGAGAGTGTGGACAAAGACCCCGACATGACGACGGCATTCCTAGCTAGTGCTGGAGAAGGTCTCCCCAGCAGTACTCAAACGCCTGAAAGGTCTGCCTCAGGCAAACCAGCCCGACCAGGCAGCTTGAAGAAGCCTTCTAAGAAAACACTGCTTGCTACTCCATCCAGGACCAGGCGGGGTGTGCAGTTCAACACAGAAACCCCGGCGAAAAGTACAAGAGCTAGAGCAGATTCAGATTCGAAGCAAAGTGTCGTATCGACGCCTGGCTCCACTGATTCTAAGGGCAGAAAGCGAGATCCGGCCATTCAAGCAAGATTAGACAAGCTAAGAAGTCAAATGAGGGCCTCAGCGAATGTTGTAGTAGAGCAATCTTCGCCACAAAGTTCCGTGCAGACACACACGGGTTCACGACCAGCTGGTGAAAGTCCTACGGTGAACAGGGGACCGGACAGCCATTCTGAGCCAGTTTCGCAATCCAAAGAACCATTATCGACAAAAGCAGCGTCAGTCGAAGCGGTAACAAGCCCTTCAGATGGCGCTGCACGAGTTTCGCTACAACCGCCTCCGTCGCGAACCACGCCCATGAGAAGTCCGGTCCCGTTGCCAGAGAACGTCAGAGGTCTCACTCCAAATGGGACAACTACTTCCGCGAAAACAAATTCAACGGACGATTCTGAAGTGTTCAAGAAGCCTGCTCTAAAGCTGTGGAACAATCGAGTTCGTGGTAATTCCTCAGATAGACGTGGTTCAGGCTCGTCTGACTCGAGAACTACCCCCTTACGGACTGAGGTACTCATGGTTAACAACGTCGAGCCTTCTGTCAATCCTGACACCAAGGAAACCTCGAGGCGATTGTCTGGCTCTAGTGAAGCGAGTCGCACTTCAGTTAGAACCGAAGTTCCACTCCCAGAAAACGTACGAAGTTTGCGCAGCAACAGCAGTATGCAGAAGTCCTCTCTACTGAATGGTAGCAACCCCGCACTTAAAAAGGATGCCCCTACTCCAGTACCGGCACCTACAAAGCGACGTGGCCGCCAGCCAAAGAATGCTGGTTCTGTCTCAACCCAAGCCCCAGTCACAACGCAAGCAAGTCAGCCCGTTCCGGAAGTCGAGCCAGCCAGCCCTAATCCCGCGCACGATCCTGCCCCGGTCGCAACGCCAGCAAGTCAGCCCGCTCCGGAAGCCGAACCAGCCAGCTCTGTTCCTGACCCAGATCCTGCTGATGAGGAAGATGCAGAAGAGGCCATTGTCATTTCCAGTCGTGAGCCGACTTCGTCAGACGTTTCTGATTCGGACGAGGAAGGACTACAGGAACACTCGATGGAGACTTCGAAAGAAACTAGCAAGCTTTCCGCGTCAGAAGAGCAGAGAAAAGATCTAGAACAAGACAACATAGGCAATGCTGAGATAACGCAGCCACAAATCCTCAAATCAGCCGTTGTTGACACGGAGCTTTCTGAGAAAGATACCACTCCATGGACCTCGCAAGGGTGGGATTTTGGCGGCCTCAAACAATCGAATGGTGTGATTTATAAGCTCGCCGAAGATGCCAGACCAGAAGTCCGCGTGCCTATATCGCCTGAAGCAGGCCCTGGTGGTGTTGGGGATGAGTTGGCAGACCAGGCAGTCGAAGCGAACGGCAGGTCAAGATCAGCAAGTGCTGCTGTCTCGACAAGATCTTCACCAGCTGTATCACGCCGACCAGCACGATTTCTGAGCCATTCGCCCACGCCTGAATCCTCGGAAAGCGAAAGTGAATCAGATGAAAATTCGGCTGCGGCTTCCGAAGATACGCCTCCTCCCAAGGATGACAAAGTGGAAGACAGCGACAGTGACTCCTCATCTGACAGTGATGAGTCTGAGGCAGGAGACGAAGACGCGGAAATGCAGGATGCTCCAGTTGAGCTGGTACCCGTTTCCACCGCAGAATCAAATGGGGTCGTAATACCGTCTTCTCCGCCGCATCTTACCAATCCTCCAACCTCAACACCTCTAGTCCCAGAGACCAGCCAAATTGCGCCTTCGCAAATCAATCCACATGCCTTTCACAGAACACCAGTTCCCTTGCCACCACCGTCCCAACCGCGTTCCTCTCAATCCGTCTCTGCACAAGCAGCTGCCCGCCGGCCTACCGCACGTTATGCCGGCTTTCGTACATTGAGAGAGCAATTAGCGGATGCACAGACTACACCTAAAGCAACACAGAGCAGGACATACGATCCGCGGACGATGAGCCTAGGAAAACTGGCAGCGAAAGCGAAGTCGGGCGCAGTAACTGGAAACGATGATGAAAGCAGTGAAGAGGAGAGTAGCAGTAGTAGCAGCAGCGACAGTGATTGAATGACCTGGAAGTGGAGTCTCAAAGATGTCTTTTGTTATGGGTTGTTATCTGCTTTGGTGTATTGGGAGTCACGCACGCTACTTGAGATGGTGAAACTTCGGTTTTGCAGAGAACGGGGGATATATTTACTTTTTTTTTTTTTTTTTTTTTTTTTTTTTTTTTTTTTTGGAAGACATCGCGATGCGCCGCTCTCGTTGGACGTGGACAATACCCACGCACTGTTTGAATATATGTTTATGATAGTATTGGGTATATTCTCTACACAGCAATGCGTATGTTTGAGTTGTCGATACATGTTACACAATGTTCACAAGTGTTGAGAGTGATCAAGGTGAATGTGGGCGTAATAACGTGACGGCTGACTTGAAATATTGAGAGTGCTTGGTGTGTTGATTGCCTCATCTGGAAGAAAGGACCTGTGTGACATAATGACAAGAAAAAGGGGACGAAGCCATCGATGTTAAGAGTATCACTCGGGGCATAGTTAGCTGCTACGATGGCTTTGAATATCAAGCAGTGGGATATAAAATCCAGTGGACTACGGTGGTGAAGTGGTTTCCCATGAATAAACTTCAAGGCTTATCATTGGAGATCTGTAGTTACACTTGACATTATTTGAGGACCTGGCACAAGCGTACGAAGCAAGAATAAAAAGGGGTGGCTCGGGAGATGCATCAGTGGAACAGATTATGAAATGCGGTGAGAACAGGCGCTTCCGCTATGCTGTATATAATTTTTTGTCAAAAGAGTTAAAATCTGTGAAAAGAGAAGACATGTGGTTTGCTGTTTGTAAAGGCTTGGATTTTCATGTACTACAGCACACAATTCAGGGAAGCACAGACATTGAAGTCTAAATTATTTGTTGACAAACATCCTTGTAGCATCTTGAATCTCGTGCATCAAATTGATGTTCATGGAATTAAATGATACGAAGATCTTCGCGGATCAGCCGGGTAGATACGCACGTCAGCATGGTATTTTTGATTTCGGCCGGCATCGTTATACCGTAGGGGCCCAGGACTCATATTAGCATGTTACTTCAGGGCAACGTCACAAAAAGGATAACGCTTACCATCTTGCGAACATTAAACGCCAAAAAACCACTCGATTTTCTCCCTACTGTGGTTGTTGGCCATAGCTGGATGCATCAATGTATCTACGTCGAAATGACATCTGACGAGCAGCACCCAAGCAGTCGGAAGATGAGGATAACCATGATCTAACCCGACTTCTCATTACCCCTGCAAATCTAAATTCCGTGTCACGTGCCTTAATAGATCACATTGCATTGACACTCTTACTGATCGATGGAATTCACCAATTAGAGCATGTGAGGAGTGCAGCACAAATTGCCAGGAGACAACACATGAAGATTACTAGGGTATCGTAGTCGAAGACCGAAAACAGACTATGCCACCACTCCCCATCCCCTGTACAACCGTAGCCAAAAACGAATAAATACAAACGAAATGCGCAAAGCGCGGTGTTCCAATTTTGGTTCAAACTTCCTTTTAGCAGTCTTTTCGCAAGTTGGAGTACTCGTTTTGATTATGCCTTCTGTCCTGGCATGACCATTTGTGCGCCGCCAGTGTACTGCTGGTCGACAACACCTCCTTGGCCATCGCCCAGGAGAGCCTTGGATTCCTTCTCGGCCTGCACGATGGTGCAGCATAGACAGCATGCTGACTTGACGAGGTCGTTGACGCAGGAGCCCTCAAGGCCGTGCTTTTCGCGTAGCTCGGCGGATTGCACGGCTTGCATCAGGAAGGAGGCGCCGATGCAGGAGGAGAGGTAGAAGAGAATGCACTTGGAGGTGTTAGTTGGGATGGTGTGGATGAAATGGCAGGGGATAGGACGTACAGATGTGTTGACTGGTTCGTAGGTAGACATATCGCCATTATGCTCCATGCGGTGATATGTCTTTCCGAACGTAACACAGGGGACGCAGCAAGTGATGCAGCCTAAGTCTCTCATTAGCCAACAGCACATATACCAACTCATGGAAATACATACAGAGATCTGGCGGGGAGAAGCATCCCCAGAGACTCGCAGTCCATGGCTTGCCCGTCGTCTTGGAGCTCAACTTGCCACCCTCAAGGCTGCGGTTGGCCTTGCCCTTCCAATTCTGGATAACATTGCTGTCGATGAGGCCAGACATGTTGTCTTAACGATAACGATAACGTCGAGGTGTAGTGAAGTGAAGAACGGAACCGAAGCGGTGATCGATAGAATGAAAAGAGCGACGAGAAAAAGTAAACTCTTTTCTGAAAAAAGTGCGAAAGAAGACGACTCAAATGTATCACACTTACACACTTTTCTTTTTCCCTTTCCCTCCACAGCGCCCCCGTCCTTTAAATGCACACACCCCCTTGTCGAATCTCGCCTGCAACAACCAAACACATCGCCCACCAGCATGCCGAACCAAGCCCCGCCAAAAAAAAACACAGACACGACCCGGCCTAACCCAACGCCATCTTACTATGGTACATCTCCACCTGGGCCGCGTCCCCAGCTCGGGCTCGTGTCGCGCTCGCACAAGGCAGCGAGCGGACGTTTGAATACGCTTGACGGAAAGCGTGCCGGCGAATCAGGCGGGACGCTGAATTCCTACGCGAGGGCGGGCGCAAAGCTTGTTTGCGTGACCGGTGGCTGTGGGGTTCAGCTGTGCGGGCGGGCAGGCGCGGATTGGGCGGAGATGGGGATGTGCGCCACGGTAAGCGAGTGGAGATGAGAGGTAGATGGTGAGAGATGAACGAGAAGGGCTGAGAATTTTTTTTCGTTTTGGGAGCGAGGGAGGTTATAAATAGATGGATCGGTGATGGAGTGCACTTTCGATGAGGAATTTTCAATGAGGAATATGGAATGGAGTATGAAAGGGGTGGTGTTGTGAGAAGTTAGTATTGATCATATTCACGCTGTACAGTTCACGCGGATTGGGATGGTGGTTTTGCTTTAGGTTTTGGACATTTCAGCTCAGACTTGGCAAACAACAAAAAAGGGGTGACAAGAGCCCAACGGAAGTTTCCATGGCCAAATAGGCTGCATATCAGCCTCAACTCTAGGCAGACAAGTTGGTGCAGATCACGAAGTACGAAAGACGAAACGAGCTCCTGGCCCCCAAATCAGAGCCAAGGGGCAGTGTCTCAGTCAACATGTGAAGCCCAATAGATAAGAGTCCAAAATCCATGCATTGCCTATCTGGCTCCTATTCTCAAATTCCCCTTGCACAACCCAGCCTTGTGTCGCGTCGTTCCAATACCATCATAGCCGATACATTGCGAGCGCTAAAACCGCCCGTAACAAAAGGTTTCCAACGCGAAAAAAATAATGAACAGAGACGGGATATCTCAGCGAAGGTGGAACGCTATGCGAATGCCAATGCCAATGACAAAGCCAGGTCGCCAAAACGAACAATAAACGTGCCTGTGGTGAGCAGGCGGGTATGCGAAGTGAATTAAAAACCCAGAGATGCAACAAACGCTGCTCCCTATTCCAAACGCCAATGTGTCTGCTGTTGCAAATTACGCTGTACATGATGAATAGGAGGTAATGGCAGAGCCCATAGATCCGGTCTTGGGTCCTGAATTAAGAATCAAAAATTAGGAGAAGTTTAGATCGTAGCTGCGGTTCGGTCATGGTTGTTGCGGAAGCTTATTCAGTCGAACGCAGTCTCTTCTCGCACCATTAGAGGGTTTTGTCGCTGATCCATACGTTGATCCATGCGATTAGGTGGGGGGTTGGAGCCGCTTCCTTTGCGTTGGCCTCCCATGCCCATCTGCATAAGTAGCATACCGCTCTCTCGTCGTCGCTGTCGTTGGTCTCTTGCGCTGCCAGATTGAATAGCGCCATTGAGACTTCCATACCCTTCTCCCTGATATGGTTGTTCGTAAGCCGGTGCGTCATAACTCGGGCGGAGAGGGATGAAACCAGAGTCATAGCCGCCGTACTGGGCTTGCTGTTGCTGCTGTGGAGGCTGCGGGGGCGGGTAATTTGGAGCAACGTTGGCTTGGAAGTTGGGTGGTGGCCGGTCGTATCGCTGCTGAAAGGTAGTCTCGTTGTATGCAGGCGTCGGGATGTCCGAAAACATCTGCCGCCTAGGAGAACGGATGGCATCGTCTCCCAGGTTCGCCGTATTGTTGCGTATCTCGTGAATCGGAGAGCTCGCTTCGTCAATAGCTGCGCCGAATATGTCCGCGTAATCGGTAAGGAAGAAGGATATGAGAGGAGCCGGGATATTAAGAGTAGGAGCAAAGACGATGCCCACATTCCTGACAGTCATCTTGTTCACCGCCGCATTTTCAACAATCTCGATTAAGAATGATGACAGGTGACGTAGAAGCTCGAAGTTGGCCCTGGGCAGCTTGTGCACGAGGACATTGAACGTTTGGATCTTCTTGCTGCGTTCATCCATGTCTGGTCCATGTTAGTGGATAGTGAGCATAGCAAGGTTGAGGTACTTACCAAGGACTTTTAGGAAGTCGAGATGCAGTTCTCGGGTCAGGATAGAAGCTGGAAGCTCTCGTAAATACAGCTTGAGCAGCGAGGCAATCGCATGAACATCGTAATACTGCCCTTCCAGCAGTCTGATATCGCCTTCATTGTTGAAGCGATCGCGCAGGCCTTTGATGACGATATTGGACCCACTAAGCCGAAAGATGCCCTCCTCGCTTGTTGCTTGCTTGACCTTGAGATACTCCAAGCATCGATAGACGACAGCTGGCAGCGGTACAGTGACACCGGCAGGCTGAGTAAACTCGACAGCTTCTTGGAGAGTAATGCCGAAGATACTGCGGTTGGGGGGCAGCACTCGTTGTTCCACGGTGGGCTGGAATTGGTTACCAATTTGGACAGGAACAAGGTCGTTAGAACCGCGACCCCTGAAGCCAAAAATGCTGCGTTTCTTATCCTTGACGGCCGTAGGTCCAGGTGCCAGCTTGTTGCCCCAGTTTCCGACGTCTCTGATTGGTCCTCCATTGCTGGGGCCGGAAATCGCGGGATAGTGGCCAAGCGCGTCTTGGGAGAAGGATGAGTTCTTGGGTGACCCTCGCGACGGTTTCACTCCCATGGCTTCTCGATGATTGGGTCCACGGACAGGTGCTTCAGCCGCGACAGTATCGTCATAGCTGAGACCTTGCAGTCGATCCTGGTTGTCAACATCGGGGCTATCTTTCCGCTGAGAGCGGGCCGAGTCTTGACTGGGTTGTTGCTTTTGCAAACGTCCTGTCGGCGCGGCTTGAACCTCGGTGGGCGATGTTTCCTCTTGATAGTCAACATGTTGCAACAGAGCGTCGACCCATGCATCTCGCTCCTCGTCATTCTCTGCGCAAAGCACGTGACGTACTAAACTGGTCGAGTCTTTCCTCTTTGGTTCGAGGATAAGAAAAGCATGGCGATATTGGTTGTCTTCCGAGTCATCTCGTCGCTGTGGCGACTGGTTAGATTGCTGTTGTGATTGCTTGCCAATCTGAGCGTTCTGCAGCTTGATGGTACCCAGGTGAGCACCACCTTCAGACTCGTAGTATCTGAATTCAGGCCCGTCAAGGACAAAGAAGCGGGCCTTCCAACCACCAAAGTTTTTGCCGCGCTTGGTCAGATATCCCTCCTTCCGTTGACGAGTCTTTGGTGCAGATACGGCTGGGCCTGCGGTCGGCTCTGGTGCTAGTCTATCGCCGGCTTGTGCGCCAATCACGTCAGCGGAGAGATATTCGCAGACAATCAAGGCTGTCTTTTCGTTCATGGGTGTCTCCAACATGACATCGAAGTATTGGTTGAGCGCAACCCTCCTAGCGTCGATCCGGGCAGGGGCATGCCCACTGAAGAGCGCCCGTTCAGGAAGTCTACCGTGGAAGTCACACAACGATCTCAGCTGGGCATCAAGCGTGGGCAGTGTGGCAATTGTCTTTTCCACACGCCAAAGCTGCTTGTTGTCGGAACGAGCGTAGACGGCGAGGATGAAGACAGGGTCCTCTTCTTGCGGCTTTGGAGCGAGGAAGCTCAGGCGAGAGGGTCGAAGGCGGGATGAGAAGACCTTGACCTCAATGGAAGGCAGAGCATTGGGTGGAAGTAAAAGGCCCGGATAAAGGTCCGAGACCAGACCACGATAGACATGCTCTGCGTCTGAAACATCGTTCACAGTGCTTGGGTCGGCGTCTGGACTAGGCTGCGCATTGGGCACCTTGAGGAAATCCGTGGGTGCGCTGATGGTTGGCTGGGTAGGTTTCTGGGTCTGAGTCGGTGGAGGGGACTGATATGACTGCGGTGTGTTGGGCGGCAGTGGGACGGCTGGCTGCAGTGGTCGCGCTTGGTGGACCATGGCGCTAGGGGACATGGGTGGGGAAGCCAAGGTTTGTTTAGGGTTTCTTGGCAACGGCGACCCTAGTGGTCTATCGCCGGGACGGGGGCTAGAGGGGAGGCCGGGACTCATTAGCGGCGACGAGAGCGAGGCGACGCTGCGGTTGGCCATCATGGAGCTGTCTGAGGTGGCAGGGCTGAGCATTGCATTCAGAGAGTTTGCGGGGGGATGGCGAGGAGAAAGGGGAAGGCCAGCCTGGAGGGGGTTGAACAGGCGGGGTGACAGGGGCACTGCGGCGGCCTGCTCATTTACTGAAGCGTCGGCGGGCGGCGTAGTCTGCTTGCCTTTGCTTTCGCTCTTCTTCTTTTTCGACTTGCTTCGCGCGCTTTCCTCCTGGGAGTACATGGCTTCGCGCACGCGGTCGTCATCCTCGCGCGTCTTTCTCCGGCCGCGCTCGACGATGATGGGGATCTCGTCGACTTCCAACGTGTCGTCGTAGTCAGAGTCGTCGTCGTCATCGTTGCCGCCGCCGCCGCCGCCGTGGACGGCCTGGTGGAGGTGGGCACTGGTGGTTGCCGGCTTGGACAGGTTGAGAGGAGCGGGTGGGGCCTTCCGCAGTGGTTGCGCCGGCTTGCGTGGCGGGGACTCGAATCCATCGCCGCCGATGACAGGCGTTGCTTGTATTAGTGAGATCTGCGGGGGCTGCAGTTGCGCTGCGGCAGATGACGCTGGCGCGTCTGACGGCTTTTGGGGCGGGGTGCGCGGCTTGGAGGGCTGGCGGGGAGTGTGCGAGGCATGGCCGCCGTCCAGCACGGCCGTGTCGAGGCCGAGGCCTCTGGCGCCGATGTTGAGCGGCTTCACGGAATAGTCGGTCGGGGAGTTGACGCTGGAGGTGGGCTGGGAGGCCGTGTGCGTCTCTGAGGAATGCGAGGGCGACTGTGCGAGCTGCGAGTCTGGGATCAGGTGGGGTGGTGGTGGCGGCGGGTGTTCTTGTGTCAGCGGTGACGTCTTGTGCTCGACGGGCCGGCGGTCGTCGGGTCGCTCGCTGAGGGCGGGCGACTGGCTGGTCTCGCGTTCCACGACAGAGTCAAACGTGTCGGAGCGTTGCAGTGCACCGGGCACGGGCGGCGCCTGGTCGGCCTGCTCCTTGACCTTCTTGCGGTAGCGGTCCTTGTCTTTGAGGGCGCGCTCGAGGTCCTTTTGCAGGCCGATGATCATGGCGCGCTGCTTCTCGACCAGGCGCCAGAGCTGGGCGTTGTGGCTGGAGGTGCTCTGCTTCTCTCGCCACAGCGCGAGCATGGCGGCCTCGGGCGAGCCTGCAGCGGCCACCAGGCTGCTCATGTCGGGCGGGTTCGCCGTGTGGGCGTCCTGGGAGGGGCGGTAGCCATGGCTGGCGGGGGGTCGGTTCTGCGAGGCACTCGACGACAGCGACGAGGCGGCCGAGTCTATCGAGGGGTTGCGGGCGGGCGCCGTGGGCCGCGTCGTCTCTGGGCGGCCCGGCCGCGAGGGCGGAGGCATGGTGACGGGCGACGCTGGAGGGGAGATGCCGGCGGACGAGGCGTGTCGTAGCTGGGCATACGCAGACGGCCGTGTCGGCTGGGTGAAGGTGGTGGTGGGCGGGGTGGGCGGGTGAGCTGGCTTCGGGGTGTGGTGCTCTTCCTCGGCCAGCAGAGCGTCGAGCTTCTCGCGCGGCGAGCGTGGTTCGCCGTGATAGGGTAGGGCCTCGTAGGCGTAGGCCGCTCCAGCGGCGGGCGGTGGGTGCAGCGGGCTCGGGGCGGCCTTGCGACGTCGTGGACTCTGCTGCTCCGCGTCTGCTGTGGCCGGCACGTCGAGGGAGCGCGTCGAGTCGCGGAGGGCGCGAATGCTGTCGGCGAGCGACGGCGAGGGCAAGGGGCGCAAGGGCGACGAGAGGCGGGAGTCGGTGGAGGAGACGAGTGCTGGGTTGCCGTCGTGGACCATTGCTGCTTCGGCACTCATGGCGGCTCAAACCAGCCTAGCCCTAGCTGCCGGCAAGGATGGCAGCCCGAGTGCAACAATAGTGGGGATTAGCAGAGTGTTTCGCGACCTCTTGCGTCTCTGCGTGAATTGGAGGCGGCCGCGTCCAGCACCGCTCGTCAGCAAAGCAGCGTCCTGGCAACCCTCCTTCACTGCGAGCGAGGGGGGAATGCCAGATTTTTCACCGAGGGCAGACCAGCCTGTCATTCGCCGCTGTACGCGCCTTGGAAGCAACCTTGTAGCGACATGGCCAGCCTACGTTTAATTCAACGCCCTTCATTCCAGCGCACGGGGCTAGTGCTGCTGTACCTGCATCGACACCACCCGACTGCTCTACCCCATGATGGACCGCCGTGAGCATGAAACTCTGTCTCTGCATCCCGCCGCCCGTCTCGACTCCAGAGGGCGCCAATTGTGTACCTCTGCGCCCTGATTGGCCCGCCCCCGTGGCTTGCTAGCCGTTCGTCACCACCGCCATCACCCACCCATGTACGCGAGCCCATCCGCGTGCTCTGTCGCTGCTGGTGTCCGCCCTCTCCTGCCGCGCCCTGACTGGCTGCGCCGCGGTCGGCCTCGCACTCGAATTTCCTGAGGGTGTCTTGCAAAGTGAGTCCACCATTTGGAAACACTCCAGCCCGCCTGCTCTCCGCCTATCGAGGGCGCCTCATTGGCCGCGAGCCGATATGGCTCTCGTGCAAAAAAGTCAAGCTTTCTGCACCCCCGAAATTGAGAACAACTTCGGCCCTGCACGTCGATCAAAATGTGATTCGACCACACTACCCTGCACGCCTACTAGCAGCCCATCTCCAGAGCCAGGCACTTCAGAGTCAGGCACCGAACGAAGCGACTGTGCACCACACCCAGACTCACATGCACGCAGCTCGCTTCGCCCACCACTGACTTTGGAACATTTCGTGCCTCTGTAATGTGCTCCTCGTACCACTTGCGCCGTCATGTCAAATCCCGCACTGCGAGACCTGCAATTGCACTGAAACACTACCGTCCTCAGCCGAGCTCGGGATGCAGGGACCCGCAGATGCCCACCAGACGCCGCAATAGTTCCTTCCGGTGGTCACGTTGTGAGAATGCCTAGTTACTTTTTTGACAATGTAGCTGGCATGTCCGTGCGAATCTGCCTAGATCTCGACCACTGCTCAAACGCATCTAGGCCGCTCTGTAGAAAGCTGCACACAGGATATACTTGCTCCCCTACTCAATGCAAGCCTGCAGGAGCTCTGGCGCCGCCTGGTGCTGCACCTCTGCTGCATGACAAGGCATAGATTCCGTCTTCACGAACCTACTCCGCTTACTACTGCGGGGCTGCATCAGGGGGAGATGAGCTACAAGCTGCTCGAGAAACAATTTCGCCTTTGCTTTTTAGCCGGTGCAACTGGGGCAATCGTCGTGGAAATAAAGTACGACAATTATGATGCGAAGCGACCAACATTATTTCTACATCAGGAACCTGACAGGCCTCTTGACTGCACTCGTCTGCACTCGCTTCTCTACGCTTTTCAGGGTCCGCGTGTCATATGCACGGAGAACCTGAGGCATCAGGAGCAACAGAAAACCGACCAGCATACACTCTACGGTCGGAACTATTGTTTCCGACCAAAGAACCCTCCCTGTTCGAACTTGATCTCCCGAACCTAAATATACATTTCTGCAAGTCGAATATCCGAGATTTGCCAATGGACACGACTCAATTTCACAAAACACTACTGACAATTGCCTCGACGGATATTACCCTAGGATCGCCCTTTCGAAACACCCTCTGACTTGTAGCCTGGTCCTGGACTATATCATCTCAGCTCCTGGCCCACCGTGTCAACGTCACCCTCTAGACATGTAAAACACTTGCAGTGCTATCTCAAATACTCCATCGCTGTCTCTACACCCGGGGAATCCGCACTCCGGCGCTTCCATAGCACACCCACGCACTCGACTACGTCGCTCAGATGCGGCTCCTCGCAACCTTGTCTGTCGGGGTCCTCAGCCCAGACCCACGCCTCCCGGTCCCCTAGTGTGGAGAAGTTTGGTGAACAGCTGGAAGCGGACGCCCAGCTAGGTTTCAATAACGCCCTATCGGAGCGCCATGAGATTTGGTTTGCGCCACAACCACTTTTCAATACTCACTTATCACTTGTGACTAGCCACCCAGCTTCAATTGCCGTTCTTGATACTAATGGTAGTATCCAAGGTACCTATGATTTCTGGCTTGTCACTTCATCTCACCATACACTACCGTTTCAAACGAATCATTGAACATGCAAACCACTTTTCTCCAATCAAAGTCCGCGGTAAGCGTCTTCATCGAGATCATAAAGTGAGCCACAGCAGCCATGTGCTCCTCCTCGCCGAACATCGAGTTGGCTCGTCGGTGGCTGGATGCCCTAAGTATAGCTATTGAACACAAAGTCCCAATTGGGTTCTGACAGAGCCGCCGGGGCAACTGTGGAACCACGTCTGTAATCCTCCAAGCGAGTCTTGTGCAACGCTGCTGTGCAACTAGGCGGCTGACGGGAAGTACGCTAGAGATAACGATTGTCTAAGTGGAATGTTCATGACATAATCTTGGCTGCGGAGAGGTTGAGGCTTCCGTGATAAGTTGTTAGTCGTATACAATATATTCTTATATTGCCTTATCTTCATCGTAGTTGAGCGGGGAACGGGTGATGTGTATCAAAGGTTCTCGCAGCTGAATAATCGCATGTTGGAGATCGAGCAAAGATTAGGCTGTAGACCCAGAATATTGTATCGTAGACGCCGGTCCATGCATTCGTGCTGTACAGTATCATACAATAATATATCATCCACCTCACATCGACACCCGTCCAGTCCCACCTCGTTCCATCTTGTTCAACCGCCGAGCAGTCGCAATCTGATATCGTTATTAGCATACATTCAAACATCATCACCTGGCCCTGCCAATTCAAACACCAAGTTCTGCTTACCTGTGTCCTTGTGCGCTGACCCCTTACTGGCAGCCCCATAGCATGCCGTCTTCCCCGGTAGGTCCCCATATCTCGCAACCGCCGAATGTCATCCTGGACTTGTCTGCGCAGGTCGTTTTCAATCTTCAGATTCGCGAGCTCGGCGGTCAGGTCCATGACGGTTGCGTTTTTCAGCGAGCCGACCTTGGCCCAGGGGTGGATGTAGAACTTCGCCATGATCTTCTGCGAGACCTTGGGGCCGATGCCGAAGAAGGATTCCAGGGAGCGCTGCGTGGAAGGGTTAGGCGCGTGGGAATGCTGGGGGGATGGGGGGTTGTACTTTTACGAGGGTCGCTTCAGTGAAGCTGAAACCGTTGATGAACACCTAGATTAATCAGCGCGGCTCTGCTCTACTCCAATTGACGACGTACCATGGCGCTGCACCCTCTATGACAGTTTTCTCGGTGTTGAACGGCGTCTGTAACCGTCTCTGCTCCGACGAGGATGTGTAAATTTCGCCTTGCCGGTTGCGGAAGGCGGTCGGGGCCGGCAAGTGGCAAGGTGCGACATGGCGGGCAAGCACTAAAACACCACGTTTCAACAGCTCCTCCACCATTGCACCTTCACAGGGGCTGAACAAGACCTTATAACCCCACTCCACTCCCCGAATTGACCAGAGCCACGACCTGGCATCATGGCTTCTATTCAGAGATTCGTCATCTCTTTCCTCCTGATCCTTTCGGTCGCTTTCGTCTTCTTTGCGCAGGCCTCAGAGGCGACGAAGGGCCCCAAGATCACCCACAAGGTGTGTACACGTGTAGCATCGGTGGCACAGTGCGTTGCTAACCTATTTGAAGGTGTACTTCGATATCACTCACGGTGATGAGGAGCTCGGCCGTGTCGTGATTGGTCTCTATGGCAAGACGGTCCCCAAGACCGCTGAGAACTTCCGGTACGTCAATGCCGACATGCAATGACCTTCACGTGCTTATCATGGTTCAGTGCTCTAGCTACTGGCGAGAAGGGCTACGGCTACGAGGGCTCTACTTTCCACCGTGTGATCAAGCAATTCATGATCCAGGGTGGCGACTTCACCAATGGCGACGGCACGGGCGGCAAGAGCATCTACGGATCCAAGTTCCCCGACGAGAACTTCAAGCTCAAGCACACCCGCAAGGGTCTTCTCAGCATGGCCAACAGCGGCAAGGACACAAACGGCTCGCAGTTCTTCATCACCACCGTCGTCACCAGCTGGCTCGACGGGCGCCACGTCGTCTTCGGCGAGGTCCTCGAGGGCTACGAAGTCGTCGAGAAGGTCGAGAACGTGCCCAAGGGCTCCGGCGACAAGCCTGTCAAGACGGTCAAGATCGCCAAGAGCGGTGAGCTCGAGGTGCCAGAGGAAGGTATTCACGCGGAACTCTAAGCCAGTGCGCGACGTCGTGCTGGCGAATCAGGTGGAGAGCTGCTGATAGTTTACTTTTTCTTCAAGATACATACGGCACTGCAGAACCCATGGTTGCAGGCGACAATCTCGATGTTACTGCTACTTCTTCCTCTCAGTCAAACAAGGTGAGCGAGGTAGCGAGCATTCCTGCCGCAAAGGAGGATTCAACAAAGTCGAAGATTCCGGGCCTGGCTGCTGCTTCTTCTTCTACGGATGAGGGCCTCACGGTCGCTCAGAAGCTTATGTTTATTGGAGGCGTGGTTGCTGTCTGCACTCTCTTTCTTCGCTCGCGTGGTGGTAAAGCCGTGGGAACGGGCAGCTTCAAGGAGAAGAGCATGGCCTAGATTACGAGAAATGAAGTCATGTTGGCGGAAATATCAAGTGGGACAGTGCATCGTGAGGGATCTCCCCAGCAGTTTGCAAGCATGTGCTTTTGTGGAGGGCACGGCTACGCAGGCCGGGTACCGTCCGCTGCCCTGTGCGACATCTTCCAGAATGAACCAGCGTGATATCTGCTCTGCGCCACCGCAAGAAAGCACTGAATGCACTGCGCAAACCCGCCTGTAGCGTCACCAACAAGCAGATGACAGGCCAGTGACGAGCAGCGTGCTTGATAATTTTCTGACGTTCACCGCCCATTTTCGCCACCCATGGAAGAGGCGACCATCTAGTCCGCAAAACGCCTAGCGCCGCTGGCCTGTTGGCATTTTTTAAAGCTGATTTCGCTCCCTCCTTCAACACCCATCCACCAACTCCTCTCTAGTGTGTCTTGCACAACTCTTTATCAGCACAGTTCCTGTGAAGTCCTTCTTTTGGCCTTCACCCTCATTTTCTTCTCGTTTTCAGGATAGAGGCGTTCCCTTCTTTCCTGTCAGGACGAGTCTCAGGCGCGTTTCTGCCTGCACCTTACGAGTTTCGTCACATAGACCAAAGAACCTTTCGTCTGTCGCTCACCGCCGAGCCAGCCGAAGTTTATTAGAGTAATTTGCGACTCCACCGCACGATACCTTACGGAACCACAAACACACCCTTCAGCCTAGCGCCCCCTCCTCAACACGTTCAATATGGCTGAACATCTCGACATGGGTCGTCTCAACCTGAACGACTCCCAGCACGCTCCCAACGGCTTCAGCGGCGAGCGTTCTGCGTACATCCCGCCGCACCTGCGCGGGCGCCCGCAGCCTGCTGGAGGGCCTGCCCCCATGGACGGCCCGCCCATGATGAACGGCGGTGGCGATGGTCTCGGCAACAGTGCCTGGGGCCCCAGGTCAGTCAACGGCGCTTTATCAAAGCAAGAACGTTTACTGACTCCTCGCAGCCGTGGTTATGGCGGACCTCCCCCTCACCAGATGAACGGCAACGGTGCCGGTGGCATGTACAACGCCAACGCCCCCAACTTCACCCCCCGCGGCCGCGATGGTCCCCAAGGCGGCTGGGGCGGCCCCCAGGGCGGCCGTTTCGAGGCCAACGGATACGGCAAGCAAGGCGGTGGCGGAGGAGCTGCTCGTGGCTCTGGCGATGGCCAGTGGAAGGACGGCAAGCACGTCCCAGGCCCGTCCAACCCCCGCCTCGAGCGTGAACTGTTCGGCATCCCAAATGATCCTTCAAAGCAGCAGACCGGCATCAACTTCGAGAAGTACGATGATATTCCTGTTGAGGCCTCCGGTCAGGGCGTTCCCGAACCCGTCACACGCTTCGAGAACCCTCCTCTCGACGAGCACCTGCTGAGCAACATCGAGCTCTCCGGATACAAGGTCCCCACCCCAGTCCAGAAGTACTCCATCCCAATCGTCATGGGTGGTCGTGATCTGATGGCCTGTGCCCAGACTGGTTCTGGCAAGACTGGTGGCTTCCTGTTCCCCATCCTCGCCCAAGCTTTCACACACGGTCCTGCACCTCCTCCACCATCGCAGGGTGGTGGCTATGGTCGGCAGCGCAAGGCCTACCCCACTTCTCTCGTACTAGCTCCCACCCGTGAGTTGGTGTCACAGATCTTCGATGAGGCCCGCAAGTTCGCCTACCGCTCATGGGTACGCCCGTGTGTTGTGTACGGTGGTGCCGACATTGGTTCCCAGCTCCGCCAGATCGAGCGTGGCTGCGATCTCCTCGTCGCCACTCCCGGTCGCTTGGTCGATCTGATTGAACGTGGCCGCATCTCGCTCGCCAGCATCAAGTACCTTGTTCTCGATGAGGCTGATCGCATGTTGGACATGGGTTTCGAGCCTCAGATTCGCCGCATCGTCGAGGGTGAGGACATGCCCCCTACCGCTGCTCGCCAGACACTCATGTTTTCGGCCACCTTCCCCCGCGACATCCAGATGCTTGCCCGCGACTTCTTGAAGGAGTACATCTTCCTTTCTGTTGGTCGTGTTGGCTCTACTTCTGAGAACATTACTCAGAAGGTTGAGTACGTCGAAGATGCTGACAAGCGTTCCGTCCTTCTCGATATCCTCCACACCCATGGTGCTGGTCTCTCACTGATCTTCGTTGAGACCAAGCGCATGGCTGACTCTCTGTCCGACTTCCTTATCAATCAAGGCTTCCCGGCCACCTCGATCCACGGTGATCGCACCCAGCGTGAGCGTGAGAAGGCCCTCGAGATGTTCCGTAATGGGCGTTGTCCACTTCTCGTTGCAACTGCCGTCGCCGCTAGAGGATTGGATATTCCGAACGTAAAACACGTTATCAACTACGATCTTCCGACGGATATTGACGACTACGTTCATCGTATCGGTCGTACTGGTCGTGCTGGAAACACTGGTATTGCAACTGCCTTCTTCAACCGTGGCAACCGCGGTGTTGTTCGCGACCTTCTTGACCTCCTGAAGGAAGCCAACCAGGAGGTTCCAAGCTTCCTCGAGTCTATTGCCCGTGAAGGCTCCGGCTACGGTGGAGGCCGCGGAGGTCGTGGCGGAGGTCGCGGCCGCGGCAGTGCTGCTACCCGTGACGTCCGTCGCATGGGCGGTGGAGGAGGCGGCGGCGGCGGCGGCGGCTTTGGAGGAGGCTGGGGTGGTGCTCCTCAAGGCGGCTACGGAGGTGGTTACGGTGCCCCCGCTGGCGGTTACGCTCCTCCAGCTGGTGCTTACGGTGGTGGTGGCGGCTATGGTGGTGGAGGTTACGGCAACCCATCTGGCCCCGGCGGCAACTCGTGGTGGTAAATCCGACCTTCGTTGCTACACGATGCAGCCATCCCAGGCTCTAATTTCTTGTCTGCGATACCCTGGGACGTCGTGTCGCTAAATCCGGCGGCCTGCTTTCCATTTTTTTTACCATTGTTGATTGTTTCCTGCGAGTCCTTCAGTTACTTCGGATCGATACGGAATCCCGGAATCACATACCCCAACCAGCATATAGACAGCGACTGTTTCTCTGCGGCTCTGCCTTTTTCCGAGCTCCACTTGCACAGGATACCCTTTCGACGCACTTTCGTCGAGCTCGAGTATAGACGGCAGAACCACCCGCCTTTCCACGGAAAGGCATGCATTACGAACATTTTACGCCTTCGCTCTTCGCTAAGCATGCTGCTTGGGAGCCATAGATCTCGCTTTCCGGGTTTCCACACGCGGACGACCTCTGTTTAGTTATTTTTTCATTTACCACAAAAGCGATTCCTTTTCCCTGGTCATACCCCTCGACGACAACGTCTTTTTCGTCGTCCTTTGTCTCTGGTCTCTCCACACGCGGAGGGAAGCGCGACCTCTTTAGGGACGACGGAAATGGTTTGCTGGTTAATGCTCGCACATAGATGGCGTTCATGATGTTACCCCTCACCTTTCTCTGTTGATGAGGAGGGTTTCGCGAAGGAAATACCCCGGTTCTTTGTGGTAACCATCATGGTGGCCGTCTTTAGGGCCAGTTCGGCGGTGGGACTGATAGCTAGGTTTGGTTTGCATCTACACGCATGCCGACATGCGCACTTTATGACATGGGCAAGGGGAGTCTGATAAAAGCACAGTTTCGAGCAAACTATTCGTTAGATAGACTAGCATGGTCTGTATTATATGCAACCTGTGCACTCAATGCATGCGAAATGATACTTTGCACCCATACTCTACTACCACTACGTGACATGTTCTTGTCCATGACACGTGCACTCTCCAGACTCTCCTCGGGTGCTGCGGCAGTCTAGCGATGTGCAGATGTCTGTAGTTGGCTGTGGTAAGCTAAGGATCAGCATCCTGGTGATATGATGCCAGTTCCCGATAAAATCTGTCCTGCCTCCCAGCAGGGCGGCACTATAATCTAGAACCTCAACGGAGATACGTTGTTCCGGTCCGGACGGGTTCGCGATGCGATCGCGTTGAATGGCGCAGCTTATTCAAGGGACCTTAGCGCGAAAGCTTGGGCTCGTCTGCACCTTCCCCGAGCTCCGTGTCGTCCTTCTCAATGATTCCGTGATTAAGATTGTCGGTGTTGAAGACTTGAAGATCTCCTGCTGTCTTTGAAACCCGATACGGAGCTTGAGCGCAACCTAACACACAGCCAATCCTTGAGCGCTGCTGGACCCCAAGCCAATCCCAGGGAGGCTGTCAAATCCAGAGCCTGTGTCGCGCCCACCATCTGATCCTCCCCATGGAAGACACACCGGCCGCCACGGCACCTCCACCTCCTCGCGCCGACGAGCCCGACTCCAGAAACAGCCTGCGACACATTTTAGCGGCAGAGCCCGCCATGGACGACACGAAGCCCTCTCCATCGCAAGCGAACACACCTGTCCCTGAAGACAGCGAACCTCCAGCAGAGGCGCAAGAGGCGTCCAAGCCTGCGACCGAGGGCGACGCCGCGAAACCGCAGTACACGGCGACGACGACAACAACCCGCCGCAATGCAAATGGCAGTGTGTCATCGGTGTACAGTGGGAACAAGATCAAGCATCTGAAGAAAGACGACGGCATCCCGCTATGGCGCAAGGACATCCAGTACGACTTTTTGAAGCTGGTCTTCGAGGACGACAAGCGCGTCTTCACCAAGCAGTCGGACTCAACAAGCGGACACACATTTGCAGACATTTACCTCGATGCCATGGCCAAGAGCAGCAAGTGCAGCAAGATCCTAAAGGACAAGCTGTTGACTGAGCGCCCAGCTGCCATCAACATGGCCATGGTGTGTCTGTTGGTCAACGTCGGGCGCATGAACACCACGCTGAACTGTGAGGACCTTGAAAGCTCTCTAGAGAGCCTTTGCTGACCCGCTGCAGTCTTCCCTGAGATGCGAGCCCAACTGCGAACCTACCACTCCATTCCCTCCCTCCAAGCCCACCAAGACCCAAACGCCTACAAGCAGCTTCAAGATGCGCCACGGCTAAAGTCGATCCTGAAGGGAGCCACCGAGGACACTGAGCAGCCTAGCACCATTGAGGAGATCATGTCAGCTCCCATTCCGCGCACGAATCCCGTCAACCTGATCTTCGTCCTGTCACAGTATGCGCCCAAGATCTCAGAGCTCCACTTCTTCCCGCCCCGCGACTTCTTCGACCTCGTCATGCGCTCGAATCTGAGCAGTAAGAGTCGGGCCGTGGCATTCCTGTGGCTCATGTGGTGGTACCTTGAAAGCGACTTCTCCAAAGACGCCGCTGAAAACAATCCCTTTGGACCTGGTCAGCTTGGGCCCGCCGAAGACCCAGCGACAGCCGAGTTCCCGGTCAAGTGTCCGCCCTTCGAGCTCTTGACACCTGACCAAGAGGTTTTGGAGAATGTGGATACTGCAGACGAGAAGAGCTTTGGCGAGGTCAAGCGCAAAGAGAGGATTGCCATTCTGGCAAGTGATATGGCGCCTGTTGTTACGGGCCCTAAGCGTACCAATAAGAAGGGTAAGTCGCATTTTCCTTTGCTTTGCTACTGAACGTTCCACCGCGTGTGGTGTTACCCCGTGATTTATTTGGAAGGAACGAGCGATTACCTCCCGCTTCCACGCCTGTCACAACCTATCCGAGCGAATCTGACCTGTTCCTAGCTTTCAATCAGAACCCGGTCTTCTCAGTTCTGGCCGATGACGGTGCTTCTACACCTGGACGGGATCGACAGTCACCATCTCATGGTACGTGAAAATTGGTATATCGGATGAGGAGTTATTTGACTAATATATTATAGGGTCTGGAAGAGGTCGTGGTAAACTGGCTAAATCGATCATCGAGAAAGAATACCCATCAGATACCGACCGTACACGCTCCGTCTCGCCCCCCCTAAGTGTTTATAATACTGGAAAGAAGTCTACGCCCAATATGCGTATCAACACGCTTCTTAATGAGGACGGTCCCGTGTCGACTCCTGCACCAAAGGGCCCCGGTCGCGGCAACTGGTCACGCAACCGCGCCACAAACACTGGCGGTGCAAGCGCCCGCAGCTTCAAGACCAAGCTAGATGCTGCAGCCTCCCAAGACGGGCAATCACCGTCCACCATGGCACCGACTTTCAACGGCCCGCATGGTTTCTACCTGCCGCTCAATGGTTCAGATCCCTCGCACAAACGTACCCGTCCGCTGACACAACACCAACTTGCTGTTGAGCAATACCGTCGTAGGCGAGTTGATGTTATCCTCGATCGCGGAATCCGCATTGAATACAAGGCCGCCTCCAAACGCCGCAAAAAGGCAAATACATTCATGCAGAGCTGGATCAGGTGTAAAGGTATGCCGGATGGGTACGACACTGACGAAGAGACGCATGCCCAAACTATGCATCAGCAAGATATTGAGGTTGGGACGAAGACACCACCACCCATGCCTGCGGGACTTGTACCGTTGGATTTTGGTGGAGAGGTCAACGATCATGGAGAAGAGAGTTACTATAGGGCGAAAATGCTTTCAAGAGCATTGAGAAGGTTGGAACGCTGGGAAGGTGGCAAGCACGTACCCAGAGGTAGACCGAAGGGTGAGAACCGGGACGGTGGTCAAGATGTCCAGCCCGTCATGGACGATGATGACGAGGATGAGGATGAAGACATGCTGGACGCAGAAGACGCCTTAGACAGGCGCGAGGACAGCGATTCTGACGACGACGAAGATATGGACATGGGAAGAGAGCAAGCGTGGGATTCTCAAACCTTGCCGCCGTTGGCGCACATGCGCTAAGCCATGTCGGCAGTTTGTGTTTGTTCCTCAAATTTCTTTCTATTCAAAAGTGTACTTCTAACTATAACCATATTTGGAGTTTCAAGGGAAAGGGGGGCATTGGATAGCGTTTGCCTACTCGTCCCGTCGCAATTCTCCTCCGGTTTTCTTGTATGGAATAAGATTTTTGTGTACTAAATCGTTTTATGTATCAATCACTTTTTCACAAATGCTGGCTTCACAGCCTCGGGTGTACTCAATCTACGTGTTTCTTCAGAGAAATTTATTGGTATTTGGCACACGCTGCTTAGTGTGCTGCAATCGTGCTTCAGTGGCGGTGGCGGAGTACTTTTCCCTTTCTCGCGTGTTCGCTTCTACTTTCCTCCCCTCCTCCGTCTTTCCCCCCGTCTCGAACGCCATCGATGGGTTTTCTGGCCTTGCTCCTCGCTTCAGGGCTGCGGGGAAGAGGGAAGTGTATCCGGGAAAGACGCTTCTCAGCTTATGCAAGTCATTTCTGTTGTTTTCATGTACGTCATCGTATTAGAGAAGCTTTTTGTCCGAACAAGTGGTCCGGATGGGCGAGTTTGGGAATGGCTTGCTTTGCGTAATGCTTTCGGACAAGCGGTAAGATGACAGTGTCAGGCCATTTTGTATCCGATATGGGTACTTTTCTCGATCTACGTGGCTTTTGGAGGTTAGGCTAGGGGTTATGGTTTTCAGGGGTGAGGCGATGAGCTGTTTATTTGATAGAGGGGATACACGGGAGTTGCAGCTTGGTTCTAGACCCAGGACGAGAGGCCAAAGATTGGTGTGTTTTGAAGCTGTATGTTCAGATTGGCAAAAACTTCCCAGTCATTCGATATAGCGTCTAACCCAGAGCAATGAGTCTTATGACTCCACCAATGTAGCCATAGTGAATGTTGCGAGCACAGGCCAATCTTACGTCAGCCCATAGCTTCTTTTCGAGGATCTTCCGTCCGTCAACCAGTCACCACGCGTGGACCGTCACCGCATCTTAAACCGCGCCACGCTCGAAACGTTTCAAGTCTGCGCAACTATGCGGTTTGATATTGATTCGAACCCTTACGAACATCCAGGCTTGGCATCCCGTGCATGGATAATCACCAATTAGGGTCCCGCTTTCAGAGTTGATCACCGTTTTCCTTCCGCACCTAAACCCCACCGTCTGGCGCAATTCTTAGTTGGTCATTCCCGCGGCCATGCCTAATGTTGGAAGGCCGTCGAAAGGATGCAAAAATTGCAGGGACAGAAAAGTCAAGGTATAAATCCCAATCTGACCACTGCATCTCGCTAAATGTCATGCAGTGCGACCAAAAAAGACCATCCTGCTCGCAATGCATACGCGCAGGAAAAGAATGCCATGGCTATCGGGATATGTTGTCGATGATGTTTAAGAATGAAAGTGATGTCGTTGCAAAGAGGGCAGAGAAAAGATATGAAGAGCTTGCGAAACAGAAAGTACAGCCAGTCTCGAAAAAGGGTGAAGAGGATCACGCTACGGAAAGTACGCGGATAGTTCCATGGACACGGTACCCAACTCCCGAAAGCATGGTATTGGAGATCGTCCCATCGATTGAAGATCAAGCCCTAGGGTTCTTCATCGCAAACTACGTCGCTCAGCCGTCGATCGTACCAAGGGGTCAATTCGAATGGGTCACTGAGCTTTTAAGTCGGCCAGATACTGAGGAAATTCTAACGACTAGCGTGAATGCGGCAAGTTTGGCCGGATTAGCAAACACTACAAAAAGCCCAGCGATCATGCAGAAAGCCCAAGCAGCCTACGTAGATGCATTACGCGTGACAAATAAGGCTTTGAGCGTCAGAAAGACTGCTGTGAAAGACAGCACATTGATCTCTGTGATTATGCTAGGAATGTATGAGAATATGGTCTTCCAAGGCAAGCAGTCAATACAAGCGTGGGTAAAGCATGTAGCCGGTGCATGTGCTTTGCTCAAGCTTCGAGGAAAAGATCAATTTGAATCTAGCGTGGCAAGACGGATTTTCCACCAGTTCTACGGCATTGTCCTTCTGGTGGCGCTCGAGACTGGGTCGGCGGTCAATGAAGGAATGCATGAATTGTACGAGGCACTTCACCCTACCTCGGACTACGATGTTCATGGACGGCAATTTACGACGAGAGTTGTAAACGTGATGCATGATGCTATAAATCTCAACCAGGACAGGCTCAGCGATCCAGTCACAATGGTCAACACGGCTATCAGTATCGACCTCGAGCTGGACAGAATTAAAGCACTCATGCCTAGCATC
Source organism: Pseudopyrenochaeta lycopersici (assembly GCA_003313425.1). Lineage (NCBI taxonomy): Eukaryota > Fungi > Ascomycota > Dothideomycetes > Pleosporales > Pseudopyrenochaetaceae > Pseudopyrenochaeta > Pseudopyrenochaeta lycopersici. Next base: position 184,657 of record NHZP01000006.1, read on the forward strand.
TGGCACTATGAGACGGTCTATCTGGAAGGCCCATCTGAGTATCAATATGGAGACTCTTACCATGTCTATACTGATCCCTGGCTCACCCAGATGTGGAATCATCTCAGGTCTTGCCGGATGTACCTTTACAGAATCATGCGAGAGAATATAATAAAGGGCGCTGAAAAATACGATCCACCTCTCTTCTCGATGGACCAGATTAGGCCACAGAAAGAGGCTGCAGAGCAGTTCATGCGCGATACGGCAGCAGGTGTAATTGCATCAGTACCCCAGATCACAGGTATGATCCCGTTTCCAGATCTCTCAAACGTCAAAAGAAAGGGTTCGTCGATGCCCAATCTCAAAGATCATGCCTTACGCTACAAACTCCAATCACCGGGTACGTTCCTTAATCCATCGAAATCGACTGGCTTGGTCCATCTCATCTGGCCTTTGTTTGCCGCTGGCCAGTCCGATATTGCCAGCCACGAGATGCGGGAGTGGTGCATAGAGATTCTGCATATAATCGCATTGCGCATTGGGACTAGACAGGCTGTTGTGTTGGCAGAAGATTTGCAGAAGATACAGTCAGGTCTGCTCTCACCAGCCTCAGAAAGCTCTGATTTTTTCTTCAGTCGTGTGGGCTTGACCTGATTCAAGTTGGCCAGATACAAGTGAGATCGCATGATGATATCATACCAAGTATGTGGTAGCCATGAGAATCCCATAGCTGAAGGCTTTATGTACTTGGGAAGCTGCGGCCAAGAGGTCAACGCTAATTCCAAAGGAGAGCCGGAGGGGAAGTTGGAGAGAGGGTCAGGAGTATCCCCGCACTAATGCTGCAAAGCGGAGTTAAGAGCATCAAACGTCACCACCTCTTACCGAGCAGCCAACAGAGAATCGCGCCGGACTTATGAAGGCTATACAAAACGGTTGTTTCTCGGCCTGTGTCATTGCTTGTCACAACGACTTTCGACTCCACCTCTCAATTGAGTTCTATCAATCTCGGCCCGGTCAGGGTAGCACAAACCACTGCTGTAATGGCTTCGCCTACTATTCCCGAGAAGATGCAGGCAGCGCAGGTTGTTGAGGTATGCCTCCACCTTACGAATTCTATATGCAACTCACAGTCCACAGTTCAAAAAGCCTTACAAGGTCCAACAAGTCCCCGTCCCATCAGATCTCAGCCCAAACGACCTTCTGATAAAAGTCGCTGTTGCATCCCTATGCCATACCGACTCCATGGTCCAAGAAGGACTTATGGGAACAGCGCTCCCATGTACCGGCTCCCACGAGGGGTCCGGCACTGTCGTCGCTATGGGTAATGACGCTAAAGGCTTTGCAGTAGGCGACCGCGTTATGGCAGGCATCAAATACCATCCCTGCGGCGCGTGTGCAGACTGCCTGGGCCCCGAAAATTATAGACAGTATTGTCGGTTCAGTGCAGGGTCCTGCGGTGTAACGACGGCGGGCTTCTTCGCAGAGTATGCAAGGATTGATGCAACACAGGCATCGAAACTACCAGACAAAGTTAGCTTTGAGACAGCTGCTCCTCTTGCTTGCGCTGGATGCACAGTCTATCGCGGTGTCGTGCTGGCTGGTGTTAAGAAGGGCGAATGGCTCGCCATCGTAGGAAGCGGAGGGGGCCTTGGACATTTGGGCGTACAGTTCGCCAAAGCACTCGGGTTGAAAGTCATCGGTGTCGATGCACGAGATGAAGGCCTTGAACTTACTAAGAAGGGTGGAGCGGATATTGTTGTCGATGCAAGAGCTGGAAACGAGAACGTCGTAAAAGAAGTCCACAAGGTCACTAACAACGAAGGCGCCACAGCAACCCTTAACGTCAGCGACTCCCCTAAAGCAATGGCAACAGCGTGCGCCATCACCAAAATGCACGGCACAGTCATTCAAATCGCACAGCCCGAAAACATCGTGATACCCTTCCGGGAGCTCATCTTCCGCGACATTCGGGTCCGCGGTAGTCTCATCAGCTCGCCCAATGAAGCACGCGATATGCTGAATGTCGTTACCGAACATGGCATCTCCGTGAACACGAACCCGTTCCAAGGCCTTGCTGAGATTGAGCAATTGGTGGAGTTGGCGCACAGTGGGAAGATGAAGGGGAAGGGCGTTATTATCATGGATCAGGAGCAGGTGGACAAGCAGAGGGAGGTGAGGGCGAAGTTAGTTTAGGAGAGTATTGACGTGCTGGCGTATGTGCAATATCATAACACTTCCATCTTGGGAGTGGCCTTGTTGTTTACGGGTGCCCGTTCTGCAACTGTCGGGAGATAAGCTAGGACGGTACCAACACTTCGAAGATGACGAGTCATCCTTGTCAGTAGGAACACAAGCGAAAACCTGTGTCATTATAGCCGATACGTTGCTATGCATGTACAGTTGAGAACCTGTTCTACAAAGCATGAGATACTCTCTACAACTGAAATCTTCCGACTTGGTTGACCATCTTCGAGGCTCTGAAGCTCCACAGCTACGCCAAAATCGCTCATAAGAGCATGTTCCATTCACGCGAAAGTATCTATTCCATAATAATGGCTCCCAGAGCTTAGACACGATACTTCGACCTCAGTGACTTAAAAAAAATTTAACAAGCAGAGTAAACGCCATACGTTGGCTTCTGAAACTGTTTGGCTAGCCAGAAACGATACCTTCACCTAGGAAAATCTGAGATAACCGCTATTGATGGAGATACACAGCTTCACACAGGAAGCCCAACAAGTCGACCGCAGGCATGTCCAAATTGCGGAGGAAAATGCAGGACCTGCGATCGCCCTTGGCTTTTAGAGAATATTGAAGAATCTAATCTATTTAATAATGCGTTTGAAGACACATTCAACCTCCTGTCGGCAAGATGGTTAGTATTCTCTTGGAAATACTGAGAATCTTAGGAATATGGGGCTCATGCTAATTTCAAGTACATGTTTGAACAGAGGAGCGGTAAGAAATGGACAATATTGACGAACGTTATGAAAGTGGCAGTAGTCTCATGACTCACATCTTACCGTTAGAACTTTTATGGGGCTTCTTATCATTTATTGGTTCATTAGTATGTTGCTAACACAGATCAAATTGCATTCATTGTAACATTACACTTCGTCCTAACTGAATGGTATCATGTAAACGCATAGCGAGTGACTTGATAACGACTACCCTTATCCATCACCCGCCTCCAGTATTATACTCGTTCAAAAATGTACCCGCTCACGCCCAACCTTACATAACATCCGTATCAGCAGCGACCGGTTCTCTGATTTACTTTCCGCCGAAGCCGGTGAAGAGACCAGCCTGACTAAGGCGCAACCGTATAGGCATTGGTATTTCCGTTGACAAGACCATTAGCTCCATGTACAGCAAGCGGGGCATCGTCGCTGTCATAGTGAAGTCTCAGGCTCGTGGGAATCGGGCTTTCTTTCGAGCTTGAATCAAGATAGTGTCTCATCGTGATGCCTGCAAGTTTATGCTCGGTGATTATAAAGCGGCCCTGTTTACCAGGCGCACGACGTACGTTTCTGAGCTTAAACACCTCACGCAGCGTAGCAGCGATTGATGGACCGACCAGACGTGCGCCAAAGCAGAAGTGCAGACCGTGGCCCAGAAGCGTGTAGTCTTTGAACGGACGATGCGGGTTAAGGATCTCCGGGTTCGGGAATGCAATGGGGTCCATGGCTGCCTTGGATGTTGCGACAAGGATTGTATGGCCTTTCTTGATGTTGATGGGCCCGCGGACGCCGTCGACAATAGTGATATCACGCGTAGCGATACGGGGAAGGCCGGGTACAACACCGCAGTGTCGCATACCTTCGTACACGAAGCCTTGAAGCTCGCGATCTGAAGTTGAAGGATCCATGTGAGCGAGCTCAATGATACGCTCCTTGTACTTTTCATACCCAGGAGATAGGAACAAATCGATGAGCAGGGAAGCCTGCTGAGTGAGGTTGCCTGCGACTGGTGCACCCATGCCGATACAATCACCGACTTGATCACCAAGGGGTAGTTTCGTATCGGCAAGCGCGTGGTAGATGCGATCAGCATGCGGTCCGACTTCGAATGCGCTGCCTTTGGCCATCCAGTCTACAAATCCTTCGAGCCGACCAGTCTGGGTCTTGAGGTGGGTTTCAAAGATTGAGCGTAGTGGAGCAGCAGCTTTAAGAGCACCTTCCCGCAGCTTCCATTCGTTGCCAGGCATAATGTTGAAGCTTTGATACATGAACAGGACGAGGTAGGCCACGAAAGCTTCATGAATGGAGAGAAGACCGCGAGGTTGTTCCTGTGTCTTAAGTGGGAGCGCGAAACGGTCCGCGAGCCAAAGAATAGGCGTGATATTCGTCACGTCGCGAACGATGTCGATGGACATCCTGCCCTTCGCACCCTTGAGGGAATTCTTCTTGATGAGGTTTCTTACATTGGTGGTGAAAAACTCTGTGATATTCTTCTCGAATCCGTCTTCGAAGAAAATCTTGTGCAAGATGGTGGAGCGCTCGTCGTGCTTCTTCTGCTCGTCCCAGCCGATCAGGAAGTCATGACCGGCTGTGCACTGTCGAATTGCGGCTTGATACATGACTACAAAGCTCTCCCGGTCTTCGAAAACCTTTTTGCAGCCTTCTTGCGTCTGAATACTAATGATATCGTAGTCGTTTGGTGGGCGCTCAAGTTTGTACTTTTCGAGGACTTTGTTGCCCGCGAGAATGCCTTTGGCGGCCTCAGGCGTGTAGAATGGTAGAAGAGCATAAGGAGAAGTGCCAGTGAAGCCGCCAGGAAGACCTTGGAAGAGAAGCTTGGGGAAGACTCCGCCGTAGGCACCGGGTGTTGTTTCTGATAGCAATGCTGCTCCCCACTGCGTCAGGGTATTGCTATTGAAGTCGTAGCTTAGAAATCGATCACCACGCACTAAGGCCACAGCATCATCTAAGATACCACGTCCAGTCGTTTGTCCTGGGCAAACACCACTACCCGCCATAGCAGGCTTCGTGCATTCTGCCATCAAACCTGGGTACAGTTCCATGTTTTCGATATGGCCATAGAGCAATTCCGCTGCTCTGGCTGTATCTTTGTCCGAGCACCAGTCTTCGAAGTTCTCGTATGGTTTGAGGTTGAGGTACCGGCGGAACTCGTTGAGCGTGCAGACGTTGAACATCTCACGTGCCTGCAGCTGGCCCATCAAGTCAACAACCTTCAAGCTGGCGGGTGTGCCATGAGCGCCAAATGCGTGCGCTGGCTCTTCGATGCAAGTCTTGATTAATTCAGCGAGTTGGTCGTCCCTGAACTTTCCATCGGCGCCTCGCTCGAGACCGCCGAATGTCCAATCCTTTGCCTGCTTTTTCATCAGATCGTGGCCATACACCATCATAACTTTGTGGAACATCTCGATCGTGACATCGTCAATGTGAGGCAGGTCTGGGAAGACTGATCGTATAATGTCTGCCATCCATTTGTCATCTGCCGCGCTCAAGGCGGCATGCCAATGGTAAAGAACGGCGAACTCCACAGAGACGTGGCTACCTGTTCCGCGTTCCACGCGACTTCCTCCCTGCTTGATCTCTTTGCCCAAATCAAGCGACCACTCGGAATTGGCTCGTGGAGTGTTGAGAATAGCTGCAACGTAGTCTCTCAGCACAACTGACGCGAAGAAGCCGACGTTAATGTTGCGCGTGATCTGGAAGATATCCTCGTCTTGCCTAATATATTTTATTAATCTAGCACTTCGAAATTCAAGGAAAATTAGGGGACTCTACCATTTTCTGCCCGCCTCATCTAGGGTATCCCAGGGTTTGTACTTTCCCTCTTCGTTTACTGATAAAAGCGACTCAGCGACATGATTGTGGTTCCTCGAAAACATCAAAAGTACTGCCACAACTCCCGGTGGCATCATCATGATGCGCTCAGAGGCAATCGAATCTGGATAAATTTCGCCATTATGATAGGTTCGCACACGCTTCTGTTCCTTTTCCGTGTTACCATAAAGGGTACTGAGGTCGACATAGCTGGACGTCTCGTTGATCCAAGGATTGGTTCTTGAGGTTTGAAAGCACTCGTGGATGACCACGGTTGCAAATGAGAAAAAAAGGCGATTCAATCCAGATGGATGCGGCCGGAATGGTCCATTGCGCTTAAGAAGTGCCTCGTAAACGTCCTCGACATCGGGTAAATTGGGTCCTGGGGATAATTGTCAGTCATCGCACATACAGGGTGTGGTGAATAGACTAAATTTACCTTTTGGTTTTGAAGGTGGCACATTGCGGGCATAGGGTGAGCCGGCCTTGCCCATCTCGGGGTTGTGTGGGTTGTTTCCAGAACCATCATGTTTGCGGTATCGCGCTGAAGGTCCTGCATGGGTGGGTGTAGGATGAGGTAGATCATGCCAAAGCATTGCAATAAAGCCATCTGAAATCTTCGAGCTCAGTCCGCTGTTGGGTGGCAGACCTTGAAGCATCTCCACGCCTTGCTCAAGTAAGAGATCTTTGTCATCTAGAGGCTCGCCGGAGGCTAAGGTCGTGATGGCTTCGAGTGCGAATTTGGCATTCTTGACACCGAGATTTTTGACATCGTTGAGGATGGCAGTCTTCTCATTGTTCTTCATGCCACTTGAAGCTTCCGCCGACCGGCCATCGCTGGCTTTGGTCGGCTTCTTCCTGATGGTGCCGAGCAGTGATCGCAATTGACTAGGCATTGTGTTTGGCAGCTCGTGTAACCATATGAGAGGAGTGAAAAATTGCGAAGACTGAAGATGAAGTACCTTGGGGAGCTTCAAGAGCAAAGTCCGAGGTAGCTCAAGTAAGCTACGCACACGCCATGCGAGGCGTCATCGTCAGCCTGCAGGAGCTATGCTCTGACATGGAGCAGCCTCGAACCAGTCGCCCTGCCATGGTTACTGGCAGCTGCGAGGTTGTGATCAACATGGGTAGTCGGCGAATAAACACCAAACACTAACCACTCGGTGCATCTATTCCACGATCGTATTCGTGCTTAACGGAGTGGTGTTGTGCATTTTATGAAGTCAAAGCTGAACACCTTCAATTACATGGGTCCCTATTGGTTGTGGCTGGCTGAGTGGAGCGCAGCACAAGACCGTTTTGCACTACTATTCGCTTAGGAGAGCTGAAAGAAGACATTGAGTGGTGCATGCCAAGGCTTATCCTGATGTGTGAACGGTATCGAGTTAAGGCGTGCAGGTAGTTCTCCACTTCTGCGAACAAACCCGAAGCCACCAATGGTACTCAACACACAAGTTGTACAACATGCTGAGACGAAGGAGGAAGAGGGGTGTACATGTGATTAACTTAGCTGATGGCGCCTCTTCACATAGCAGCAAATTGAGAATGCTTGAAGTTTTTGTTGTGGTGCATGCCCAGGCAATCCACGAGCATTGCGCATCTGGGCGCATAACTTCCGGCAACTCGGCGAGATATTGCGGAACAGACGGATTGGGTTGGCCTTTCTTTGAATGTGGCTCTCTGAGTGGCAGTCGAAATGAGCCGAAGACGAATCGTAATGTCAAAGAGGCGATCTGCATCCCAATCGAGTCACACGCTGACATGGCGAGTGGGAGGCGGACATTCAAATGCTGGAGGAAGTAATTCCGCCTGGGACCCAGCGCTTGTGGCGTGCACTATCGCCAATGCATGGCGTCAGGGCGAAGTTGCGCAGAGCACTGCTGACAAGGAGGTAAACAGATGTACTGGTGGGCGGTGATGGGCTGTGTCCAAGGAATAATGCGGGCCGAGGCGAGGGATATAGCAGCTAACATAGTTCCCAATAGGTGGCTTGCCCCGCTGGCAGAATTAATAACTTTCGCGAAATACGGGCTGGTGGGTGTGGAGGAGGAGGGGTTGGGCGATAGACGAGAGCAAAAAATGGAGCGGCCCGCAGATGTGCACAGACCAACGTGATCGATCGCAGGTGTCCCATCGAGCCTTTCCCGACCGAAATATGCTTTTCCCAACGTCGCCGACGTCCCTTTCACCAATCCCCAAGCATGAGTACTCTAGCAGACGGTGCACCATCGATCAGCGTCACGGCATATTCCAGATGAATCGCGGAACCAATGAGCAGTGGCACGCTGGGTGACAACCCGCGGTTGGTTGCTGCCGACTCCCTCACTCGGCTGCTCCTGCGCTTGTGTGCAACCATCGCCTTCAACCGAAAATCCAACATGCGGGCCCGAGCATGATATTGGACCATCGTCACATGGGCGAATTGTGAAGCCTCGCCAGACGCTAAGTCGTCGTCCCGCAACGGCTTGCCGTGTGCTGCTGCCGTACCACTTACCTAGCATCCGCTGGTCACGGTTGCCGTGTTCGCATTGTGTGACCTGATATTTCTTTCGAGCTGATTAACTCGCAATGGCACCGAGCCGTGGCTAATACCGCTGTATCCACTAAAGATCTACTAGCATATGCAAGATGAACAAGCTCATCGGAGCGATTGGCGGCAGCTTTGGAACCGTGCACATCTCCGAAATCTACCAGTCATACGTGGTAAAGATCGTACAGGCGACTCTCAATGAGAAAGAAATGCAGCCTTCGCTGCTAAAGCAACTTCACATGCATTGGCCATAGCTCAGTGAGACGCGCCACTTACACAATCCCAGTTGTCGTTGTTTCCATACAAACGTCATTGCCTTGTTATTCCATTCATTACCGGTTCTTGTATCTTGGTTTTTCATTTACTTTTTCGACCCAGGAGGAACGTCCCTGGTCAGGCTCGCTGTTGCCGACACAATTTTGGAAGACATGGAGCAGTCACACCTACCAACCCCTACTTCGCCAATGGTGTCATTCTCTCCTGATAACGACGAAATGGAGTATGGCGGGGTACCTACGCAAAGCCGAACGCATTTGCGCAAGAAGTTCGTTCTGTGCTTCGACGGCACTGGCAATAAGTTTTCCGGGACCGACGCAGACAGCAACATCCTCAAGATTTATCGCATGCTTGACCGCAATGGAGACGATCAGTTTCATTATTATCAGCCCGGTATTGGCACATACGTTACAAAAGCTAGCGGGTCCATGACAAGGACGAGTCGGATCGACCGCTTTCAGAGTTGGTATGCGAAGGCGAAGGATAGTGCAGTTGGTGCGATACTCTAGAATTTTGGCCAACACGTGGACTCACTCTAGCAGGAACATCCTTTGATTTGCATGTTATGGCAGGCTACAAGGTAAGTATTTCACTTCTATCGTGTATGAGTATCTGGGCGAAGGAAACCATCTAAGATGGGTTATGGGCAAAGGGCCTTCATATTCCTTTTCATGGAGCTCTTCTAAATAGGCTCCATTGCTGACGTCAACGTTTAGTTTCTAATGCGTTATTACACCCCCGGAGACGATATATATTTCTTTGGTTTCTCAAGAGGCGCATATACTGCTCGTTTCCTTGCCGAGATGCTCGATCATGTTGGCCTTTTATCGGTAGGCGCTTTCAACTTCACGCTTGGGACATAATTCCTAACCATATGGCAGGCTGGTAATGAAGAGATGTGCCAGTTTGCATGGAAGTAAGTGTATGCTGTACTCTGTCCCTGCCAGCCCAACTGACGTGTGGACCAAGGACATTTCAAAAATGGCAATGTCGACTACCTGAGGACAAAGACGCAGACTACAAGCCAGGTGAAAAATCAGAAAAGAAGAAGCTCCTCGAGTTCATGTGTGCCTTCCGCGAGACGTTCAGCCGTCCAGTTCGGCCAATCCGTTTCCTCGGCCTCTTCGACACCGTCAACAGTGTCCCAGCTTTCGAAAATGCTTGGATGCAACGCAGCAAGTTTCCATACACAGCTCGAAGTAGTGCTCGGGTAATACGTCACGCTGTCGCCATTGATGAGCGCCGCGCAAAGTTCCGCCAAGACCTCATCAGTCAGGAGAAGCCAGATAGGTCAATGTACTATAAGCGTCATCACAAGCACAAACATCACCTCAAGGACGTGTTTCATGGTGATGATGATACGAATGGAGCCACTGAGAAGAAGGGCGAAGGTGATAGAGGACGAAGAGATACTTTGGCTCCGCCTCAACGGTTTAGGAACCCACACGATACCTCAGGAGTGCGCAGTCTAAGCCCGGGATATTCGCAGGATGATTGTAACCATGGTTCGGCGACACCATCTGTGATGTCATTAGACGCTGTCCAGACATGGAACTCAGATGACGATGAGGGCGAACAAGACATCCAAGAAGTTTGGTTTCCCGGCTGTCACGCTGTAAGTCACACACGTTCTCGTTCCCGGAGACTTTGACTCATGTTTACAGGACATTGGCGGAGGATGGCCTCTCGACGGCGACGATGCTGCTTTGAGTCACGTTCCTCTTGTCTGGATGGTTCGGGAGGCGCAGAAAGCCGGCCTTGAATTCGACGAGGAAAAACTAGAGGCTTTGCACTGCTGTCACGAAGATGCAATGATATTAGCAGCTCGACGACAGACATTAGTACCAACTATTGAGATCGATCCTGGCTCGCCACCACCAATCTCGACGTCAAACGTTCCAGGACTCGAACCGCACATCAATGGCACAGGTAGTCACACAAATGGTGCATCCTCCAATGGCACAGTTACAAATGGGTGGGTCGACGATGAGAATTTTGCAAAGCATCACCGCGAACACCCAGATACACCTTTCCATAAACATCTCCACTATGCTGCAACAAAAGGCCGTATCCACGATGTCCTACAATTCAACAACGGCGCTTCCAAGTTCGGCGTCGCAAGTTGGAACATCATGGAATATCTGCCTTTCCGGCGCATGGACTTGCAAGAAGATGGCACATGGAAAGCAATCATCTGGCCTTTACCCAAAGGTGAGACGCGCGATATTCCCGCTAATGCTACCATCCATTGTTCTGTCATCCAGAGAATGCTGGCGGACCCGACATACAGGCCTGGAAATCTCATCGTTGGAGGTGGAGGAAGGGGTGTGAGGCGCGCACCGAAGGATATGGGTATTGGCAAGTGGGTGGTTTCTTCAGAGGAAGGCCATTACGTGGGTGAGTGCCTTGTGAGAAAGGAACCACCGCAGAGAACAAAGACAGAGGAAAGTGTAAGTACACCAGTGATGCCAGGAGGACCGCAAGGAAATTTCTTCGCAGGGCGGAAAAGGAGTCATGCTGTTTGAGTAGTTGTGTCTGTAAACGCTAAGAGCGGCGCGTACCTAGTATAGAATGCATCAATATACCTAAGACTTCTGATTCATTATCAACGGTTTGCAGCAAGCTATTGTCTTCCATATGATGTTTTGTAACCTAAAAGTTCAGAGCGATAGCCCAGCAGTACTTGTATAATTTGTTAAACCACCTCAAGCTGCGATAGATATGGGGACATAACTATGACTTCGCATACAGGAAAACATACATCAATAACCTTAACTACTTTCAGCCTCTAGGCTGAGTCTAACGCCTCAAATGAGTTCCAAAGATGAAAGATGCTTAAGCCGAAAAGCCTGGGCAGTGCCTTCAATAAGCTGTCTACCTGTTACCCAGACAATCCTCTATTGCTGCCCCTGTCAGGGTTCAATCCTTTCAGGTTACTAGACGCAGGTGAAAGGGTTCAATCCTTCCAAGTTACTAGACGCAGGTGAAAGGTAACGATCCTGCCAAGTTACTAGACGCAGGTGAAAGGTAACTGTTACCTCTTACCTTTCACCAAGCTAGGTAACTAGATCGGGACTAGCCTGCTCTAGCTTATGTATATAGGCAGCACCTCTCCCCTAAAGGTAAGAGGTATCTGCTATTTTATCCATTTCCTTTTAAATTAAGTTTCTTTAACTAAGACCGTCCTAACTGTGCGTGTTAACTGCCTTACATAATAGCAGATTATACAGCGCTTTAGCTCCTCTCTGTAGTTAACATACAGTTACTTAAGCTGTTACCTCTTAGGTAAGTTTAATAGTAAGGTAGTACTAACGTACTAGGACTAGATCCTATCCCCCCTTAGTTAAGCTTTAGGATAGCCCTCATATAATAGTTAATTTACAGTGCTATCCTCTACTGCTAGTTTAGCTAAAATTTTATAAGCTATTCCCCCTTAGTTAAGCTTTAGAATAGCCTAGAATTTACTAGGTTTCTTTACTAGTAACCTATTTCGCACCTTAGTACCTGCGCTTTACGCTACCTAAACGCTAGGATTATTATTAATAAGACACGTCTTATTATTCTCTTCCTTAAATAGGAATACTCTAGAGATTATTCCTACTTTTACACACTATAGTCTGTGCGTATATTTTAATTACGCGCACGTACTGCCTTAAGCACGCATTTACCCTCTAAAACTTCCTAATTAGGTAATTCTCTAAACTTAGCCTATGCATAATACTCCTAAGTATTTATTCTAGTCCTAGTAACCTTACCTAACTAATAACACTACTTAACTAATAGTTAAATCTTAAGTCTGCTTACTAAAGCTTAAGGATTCCCTCTAGTTTTACTTTAACTTTTACTTTTACTACTACAGCTACTCTTACTTCTATCTAACCTTCTTTATTTAGCTTAATAGTAGATAGCTCTTATAATAAAGGGTCCTCTAGCTAGCAGCCTAAATTTTAAGCCTATTAGAAAGATAACGCGTTAGCTAAAACACAGGCGGCTTATAATTAACTTAGGAAAAAGGCTTATTAACGCTAAGAGAAGAATAAGAATAAGGCTATAGAGGATTTAGAACTAGTTATCTTAGAAAACCCTATTATTAAAGACGTAGAGTACCCTAAATTTACGCTAATAAGCTCCTGTACTAACTTATTAACTAAGGAAGTTAACCTATATTCCTTCTCTTATAATATAATACAGCGTGCTAAGAGAGCTTATTAGATATAGCTACGTAAGGAAGCTGCTAATCTAGGTCTCCCTAAGGACTTTAATAACTATCTTCCTCTAAGTAGCCTTCTAGGTTTACTACTATCTGTAAGCTTAAGTCTACCTACTTCTATTTAGTAATTAGTACCTTTAGGCATCTAGCTTATAAAGAACTACCCTAGTAAGTTCTTAAGCCTTAAGCCTACATAACTTACACGCCTAATAATACTATTTAGGTATGCCCTATATACTCTTAATAAGGATAAGAAGTTATTAGAGATATACTACCTTAACGCTTCTACTCTAAAGCAGGAACTAACTAAATAATAACGCAGCTTTACTTAATAAAAAGATAAGCTAGTTAAAGAATATAATAAGCTTAGTAAGTAGTAGAATAAGCTTATTACTAACTATAAGACCTTAGAAGGTTCGTTATAAGAAATTAAGAACAAGCGTAACTCTGCGTTGCGCGACTGTCTGTTATCTAGCTCTCCTAAGGTTTTAGGCCTTACTAGACTTACTCTATTATAGCTAGCCCTAGGAGCTATAAATAAGCCTCTACTAGGAGGAATAAGTACGCTTATATAAATCCTCTTATAAGGTAACGTAGCAGGCAGTATTCTTAATAAGTTTAGTTCCCCTTAGCGTGTTCTGCTCTTAACTAACCTTCCTCTTACTTATAAATACTAAATATCCCTAGGCGATATAGTAATACTAAGCCCTTATCTAACTAAGCTCTACTATAAGATTAAGAGGTTATATTAGTTCTTATCTATAAAAAATAAGTAAATTTAAGTGCCTCTAGTATACTCTAGGGGTCCTAATCTTTATAAGTAGATTATAAAGATACTTAACTATTTTAAAAATAATAGGTTAGACTAGCAATATAATAATATATAAGTATAATTTATCTTTTAAGCTACTAGTAGTTCTGCTTAAACCTTACTATAAGAGCCTAATAGGTTTTTATATTAATATAAGGACAACTTTAAGTATTTTTATATCTTTAACTCTATCTTTAGTAACTGTAACTACTACGTTATAGTAGAACAGTAATATAATACTTTAGTCTTCCTAGAACGTAGCTTACTAGAATACCCTACTATAGTTAAAGTATAGGCTCTGTTCTAGACAGAGTTTATCGCTATTACTACTTAGCTTAAATAGATTACTATAACTTAAGCGTATAAGCTTTAGGCTAAGCTTCTAGGCTATCTCTAACAGAGCCTTAGTAGCGCGCCTGCTGTCTATACTGCTGCTAACTTCCAATCTCTTTGTAATACAATTAATAATACATGTTAGAGCTACAACCTCTAGCAATTGCCTTAGTATCTCGCTAATTAAATAAAGGGGCGTAACGCGCTAGCTAGACTAAGCCTAGCACCGCCTTATAAATTTATTCTAAGGACGGCGGCGGATAAGCCTATTAAGAAAGCTAGTGAGCCTGCTCTAGGCCTACGTCCGTTATTTAAAGACAATAGAATAGGTAACTACAAGCTAGCTGACAGTCCTAAGCCTTACAACGTAAACTCTAGCCGTAACTAGTATTAAGGAAATCTGCGCAGTAACCTAGCTACTAATTATTACGTGCACGTAAGCCTAGAGACTAGTAACTCTAACTATAAAGAAGCCTCTAATAGTAATAGTAATAAAGCTAAGGTTATTATTTATTTAGGGGAAGAGTAACCCTAGATAAAAGTCCTTTATCTAGGGTTAATAATTAGTTTTAGGAAACTGCGCTAGCTACTACTTACTAGGGCGGCATACATAAGCCCGTGGCGCAGGCACTCCTGCGACGCACGCAGGCTGTCTAGAAAGATAAGCTGTGTCTAGACAGCCTAGACTAGTTTACTTTTATAAGTATAATTAGATAATAAGAAAACGCCCCCTACGTCGCCTAGATATTAGCAGATAATAAGGCAGATATAAACTTTATCTTATAGCAGTTCCTCTAGCTTACCTAGGGGTTCTAACTAATTCCTCTTATTACGCCTATTATATATAAAGGATATAAAGGTGTTACTTTAGAATCTATTACTTATAGGGTTAAATTCTATATAAAAATTAATTCCTACTTTAAGTATACTTCTGCCTATATTCTTAACTAGTATAGGGCCTTTAACCTAGTATTAGGATTCTGCTAGAGGAAACTATACGCACTACGCTTTAATTACTGTTAGAGTATAATTAAATTCCCTAACGTATACTACTAAATAGAATGCTAGTAACACTCGCATATACTATAAGTTATCTGCGAGCGAGCTACGCCTAACGCCTCTACACAGCCTAGTTCCTCTACAGATAGTAGGAATAAAGGTAAGACTAGCTAATAATAGGCAAATTTAGATACTGCAGCCTTAGTAAAGCTAGACAATAAACACTAAGTACTATACTAGTAAACTAAACCTGCGGTAGGTATTAAGGTTATCTTACTAAGAGCTATTTAGGCGTTTACTAAATAAAAAAACTACCCTCTATTTATAATAGTTTATTACTTACTACTAGGAGCGTTATAGAAAATCTATCGCGTAGTAGCATAAAAGGACTATAATAAGTTCTTTAACCCTCCTAAGGAAGTCTTATTAAAAGATATCCTACCTCTGTACCTACTTAAGGAATATACCTTAATTATTCCTATATTTAATAAAGCAGCCGCAGCTAAGCTCCTAGATTACTTAGAACATAACTATAAGATTAAGCTTAAGCTAGGAGCTAAGGTGCCTAATTATTAAGTAAGACTATTTTCTAGTAAATAGTTTAAAGCTATTAAGTAATATATTTAGGAGATAGAGGCCTAGGATTTTATCTTCTAGGGACCCTCTACTATATAAAATAACTTACTTATTATTACTAAACTTAGTAGTAGTATCTAAGTCTATATAGATTATTAAGACCTTAATAAAGCCTCTGTTAAGGATTAATACCTAATTCCTTTCTTCTATAAGACTTTAGCTAAGCTTAATAAAGCTGTTATCTTTTCTAAATTTAATATTATACACGCTTTTTATTAAATTCGCATAAAGCCTAGTTTAGAGTAGCTTACTGCCTTCTCTACGCGTTAAAGCACTTATTAATACCGCGTAATACCTATAGGCCTCTGTAATACTCTAGCTACGTTTTAAAGGGTAATTAACAGCGCTCTTTTTAAGTACCTTAATAAGTTTTATACTACCTATCTAGATAATATCTTAGTTTTCTTAGAATTAGTAGAAGCTTATATAGAGTATATTAAAAAGGTGCTTACGCGCCTTAAGAAAAAAGGGTTCTATATAGACCTGCGTAAATTAGAATTTTATACAGACTATATTAAGTTCTTAGGTATAATAATTATAAATAAGGGTATTAAAATTAACTTAGAGAAGATTAAGGCTGTATAGTAATAGGAAATACTAAAGACTACCTAAGATATACTTACTTTCCTTAGGTATACTAGCTTCTCCTAGCGCTTTATTAAAGGCTACTTAAAGATAGTATTACTACTTACACGCCTTATTAAGGCTACTATTATAGAAAAGAAAAGTAGCTATCTTAATAAACCTGCCTATAAGAAGGTTTATTATAAGCTAATTATATAAGAGGAGGAGGAAGTAAAAGCTTTTAAGGCTCTTAAAGCAGTATTTCGTGTAAGCGTAGTATTAAAGTATTTTAATCCTGCTAAGTAAATCTATATCTTTACTAATACGTTAGGATAGGTATTAGGTAAGGTTATAAAGTAATATAATAATAAGGAAGTTCTATAACCTATTACTTTCTTTTTAAAGAAACACTCCTTAGTAGAGTATAACTATAATATCTATAATTTTAAACTTATAGTAATTATATAGGTATTTAAGGAATAAGAGCCTAAACTTATAGGCTCTTCTTAACTAATATAGGTAATAATAGACTATAAGAACCTAGAATAGTTTATAATAACTAAAAAACTTAGCTAATAGTAAGTATAGTAGTCTTTATTTCTTAGCTAGTTTAACTTTAAGATTATCTATACCTCTAGGGAAACTAATAGTAAAGTAAACGCTTTAAGCTATTAACCTTAAGATACCCTAATAGACGCAGAAGACCCTTGTTATAGTACACGGGCTGCTATTCTTAGACCCTAAGTACTCTCCCTAGGCATGTAACTAGCAGTTATAACAGCCTTACGCGCCTTAGCCCTTAGTTAACCTAAGTCCCTAGACTAAATATCCTAAGAATAAGCTAAGGTAGTGTAATTTTACTTTACCCGCGCTTATAGAACAAACTTTCCTACAGAATTTAATAATAATAATAATAATCCTACGCCTATTAATAGTATAATAGATCCTTCGCTGCCCTGTTATAAGGATAACTATTAGTTAACAGAAGAAATCCTAAACGCTGCGTACGCTAATAACGCTATAGCTAAAAAGGCCTTTAAAGCTATTAATATAGAAACTACTAAATTACTATTATAGTTTTATAAGAATAGCTACTACTTCTCTGCTGCAGACCTGTTAAGCACAGGTAAAGGAGCTTCCTAACACCTATAGATAGACAAGACTAGGCTTTACGTGTCTCCTAACCTATAGTTGCGCTAACGTATTATAGAGTTATATTATAACTATTAAATTACTAGTTATAAGGGCCCTCGCAACACGTTTGTGAAGAATCTTGAAAGCTATCGGTGAGGATAACCAATAAGATTGCAAGGTTGGTTCTCCGGGATAGAGTGAGGGACTAGATGGAAGGGGGTTTAATACTAAGACAGTAAGAGGGCGCTTCTGTAAAGAGTACTAAGGGTTAAGAACAATTGGTATTGCTATCACTATACTGTAGAGTATAATATTGAGTTGAACACACTGGGCCATAAGGGTCCATTGTGGTGATCTATATACATAGAGGTTATGCATGTTGCTCAGTGTGCTCGGTGTGCTCAGTGTCACTGATCAGACTGATCAACTGAGCACATCACGTGACCTCGGTTGTTGTCCAATGCTTTGTGAGGTCCAGTTGGGGCCACTAGGACAGGGGCCTGGCAGGATCGTAACACCATCCCCCTCCTGCCCTAGCGCTGTCCTCAGTGCTTATCATATGACGCGAGCGTTTCCCACTTCTTGCCGCAACATGTCTCGCCATGCCTAAACACCTACAGGTGTCTAGCACCATTCGTCGCCAACGTCTCTGTGATTTTATTGACTCCTTTAGGGAAGCTATGGTTTAAAAGTGCGCGACGTGCGCGAAGTATAACCAGGTGTGTAAGGTTCATGTTTATTCCGGGAAATGTAGCGAGTGTCTGCGTCAAGGGCAACGTTACAACGTGCGAGTTACTAAGTCTGAATTTAAACAATTAGTGGATTAGAAGACGAAGCTTCAGGAGCAGATTAAAGAATCTAGGAATACATAAGAGGTTACAATAAAGGCGCATAAAAAAGCTCTAGAGGAGCTGCGCGTTGCTCAGGCTCGCAAAGAGCAGTTACGATAATAAATAGATTTAATTAATCAGCGCGCAGAGGAAGTAATAGCCGTAGAGGAACAAGACATCAAGGAATAAGAAGCGGCGGAGGCCTTGTTGCCTGAAAACGCTTCCGATGCCCTTAGGTTTAGTTTATCGCCTAGTACTTAGGGTGCGTTTAAAGGTTTCCCTCTTAAGTATTAGGAGGTCCTAGTTAGCAATAGGCCACCAGTAGCGGGTCCGTCGGTTTCCTCTAGCTCTTAACGTTTCTTAAGGTTTGTTTACTTCTTCTTTTTCCTTTCCTCCCTCTCCTAGTATTCTCTAATTTTTTCTTAACAGTTTCTTAGATTCTCTAGTAGTTCCTACGTACTCTCTACGCTTAGGTACCCTTTCTATTTAACTAGGTAGCTGAAGCTTAGTTCTAGGTTGTTAACTCTTCTATTTTGTTAGTATCCCCAGATTTTCTCGACTTCAAACTTATTTTCCTCTTCTAGTTTGTACTAGAATGTCTTCTGTAGTAGTATAGCAGGGTTAGCTGGTTCCAACTTAGAGATATAGAAGCGTAGGTAGATCTTCGCATCTAATAGTAGCTTAAGTGTATAGTTCACTAGTCTATTCTGTTCTTTAACTAAAAATAGTCCAACTTTAACGTGATCGAGTCCCTTGCTTAGTCGCTTGTTGCGTAGATTTTTTATAAGTAAGTATGCTTTATCCCCCTTCTTTAGCTGAGGTGCTATTTTTCTTTTCTTATTTTAGTAAGAAATACTATTACGTTGTGCTTTCTTAAGGTTCTCTCAGAGTTATTTGTATACTTTTTTTATTTCTTTAGCTATTTTTATAGCTGCTTTAGTTTTTCTACTAGGATATAACTTTATAAAGAGATTAGGGTGTCTCCTATAGTTAGCAAAGAACAGTGTCTTTCTAGTTAATTCCGACAATTTGTTATTATAGGCCAGTTATACTATTAGTAACAGTGAAACCTAATTATTCTGTTGTTAATTACTGTAAATTCTTAGGTAGGTTTTTATTATTCTGTTTATTCTTTCTGTTTGTCTGTCCGTTTATAGGTGATAGGCTGTTAACAACTTTCTCTTTATTCCTATCGCGGCCATTAATGTGGACTAGAAGTTGGATGTAAAGAGCTTATCTCTGTTACTTATAATAGACTTAGGTATACCGTGATATTATATCAGTCTGTCTAAGACAATAAACGCTAGTTATTCTGTGTTGTAATCGTTTCTAAATAGTATTATTTCTGCTGCTTTTATAAACCTGCAGACTATGTTAAAGATAGTATTATACTTAATTCCTGTCGCGGGATCTTTAGACAGTAGTAACCCTGTTACAAAATCTATAGAAATGTCTGCCTAAGGCTCGTCGGGTAGCTCCATAGCTTGCATTTCTCTGTAAGGTGCGTGGGTACTATGTTTGTTTTTTTAATAGTCTGCGCATTTTTTAATGAACTGTTCGACCTTAACCTTCATGTTTTTGAAGCTGTAGTGTCGCTGTATCAGTTCTATCGTTCTCTTGGTTCCTAGGTGACTATGTACTGGGTCATCGTGGTGTTGTCAGATAATTACCTCTTATAATTCTTTAGGTACTTCAGACGTAATTATTATAGTGTTGTTTAATAACTTATTAGGTCCTAGGCTTCTATCCTGGTTTACTTAAAGGATAGCATCGCTGACTATTACTTTTATTCCTGCGATGTCTGATCTGCGGCTGAGAGCATCAGCTCTGCCGTTGTCCTTTCCTGGCGTATATGTAATCTTAAACTTATATTATCCTAACATTTTAGCCTATCTAACCTGTCTTTAGTTCAAGGTCTTAGTAGTAGTAAAGTTAACTAAGTTCTTATAATCCATAAATATCGTAAGATCTGAGCAGCTCTCTGCATAGATCCGCTAGTAGTTGAGGGCGTCGACGACGGCCATGAGCTCCTTGTCGTGCACGTCGTAGCGTTCCTCAGGGTCTGTGAATTTCCTGGAGTAGTAGGCAATTAGGTGCTATTTCCTATTGCGTTCTTATTTCGCTGTTGCACCTAGTGTAAGGTCTAAGGCATCTGTTTTAAGCTGTAAGGGTTCTCTTATTTAGAATACAATTAACACTAGTAGTATAATGCAGGCTTCCTTAAGCATCTAGAATGCTTTTCTTTATTCGTTTCCCTATTCCTATTTTATATCTTTTCTTGTAAGTTTAGTAAGTAGGATAGATTTCTTAGAGAAGTCCTTAATAAACTGTTAGTTAAAGTTAACAAATCCTATAAATAACTGTATGTCTTTAACTATTTTAGGTTCGGGCCATTCTTTCACTACTCTTATTTTTTCTTCGCTCATCTTTACTCCGTGTGCACCTACTGTACATCCTAGGAATTTAGCCTCTTCCTTATAGAACTCGCATTTCTTAGGTTTAAGCAGCAAACTAAATCTTCCTAAGTAGGCAAGAACTATTTTAACGTGCTTAATGTGTTCCTGTAGGTTATTAGAGTACACGAGGATATCATTAAGGTATGCGATAACGAATACATCTAGGTATTCCCTCAACACGTTGTTAATAAGTGCCTAGCATGTCGCTGGTGCATTAGTAAGACCAAAAGGTATTACTGTATACTCGTAGTAGCTGTAGCGTGTTCTAAACGCGGTCTTCTATTCTTTACCTTCCTTTATGCGAATAAGGTTATACGCTCCTCTTAAGTCTAATACTGTAAAGACTTTCGCAAAGGCTAGTTAATCCCGTAATTCTACTATATTTAGTAAAGAGTATTAATTCTTTATTATAATGTCGTTAAGCTTTTAATAGTCAACGCACAATCTTAGCTTCCTATTTTTCTTTAGTACGAATAGTATAGGGTATCCTACTAGTAACTGTGATTCCCTAATAAATCCTTTTTTTAAGTTTGTCTTAATGTATTCGCGCAGGGTCTCAAGTTCCTTTTCTGATAAACCGTAAATTGGGCTGAAAGTCAGTTGCTTTCCTTCCTGTAGGATAATCTCATGATCCCAGGGTTGATGCTTAGGCAATGCTTTTGTGGTTGTCTCTTCCCGAAAGAGTAACTCGTATTCTTTATACTCGTTGGGGATTACTGGAGTTGCGCTTTGCTCCTTAACTCTAGCTTGTTAGTCCAAGGGCCTCCTATTAGTACCTGCTGAGTCGGACCCTCGTGTCTTAAGGCCGTCCTTGTTCAAAGTAAGGATCCCGATCGTTATCTTCTCATCTACCCAGGCACTCGGCCGCAGCGTAGGCTTGCTCGTAGTTGCGTCCGTTCCACAGCATTTAAACAAGAACTTTTTCCTTTTCTAATCTATATCTGGACTATGTTCTCTTAACCATAGGAGTCCTAGTATCACATTATGCTGTGATAGTCCGAAGACGTCTAGGTCGATCGTTTCCCTATGGTTCTAGATAATGAGTTGCACGCTCCGTACCTCGTGTGTGATTACGGACTCTGATAGCATTGGTTGTCTATCAGCGACTGTTAATGGATATGGTACTAATTTCAACAATGGAACAAGGCCAGCTTATTCTATCGCTCGCGCAGAAATATAGCTCCGTTATGCTCCGGAATCCACTAGTGCCTTCATCCAGCTTCCGTTAAGCTTAATATTTAGCTTAAGGAGTCCTTGTGTGCCTGTTGCGTATAGGGTTCGCGGTTCTTACCTATCAGTGGGCGTGACCCTAAAAAAGGCTCCTCCTGATACCCGTTTAGTGTCTTAATGTCTTTATGCCTGAGGTAATCTAAGTTGAGGCACGTTTGCTATTGTCGCTGATTGCATTCTCTATTAAAGACTAGCTGCATCGCTATAGTAGCTGCAGGGTCGTTATTTCCTAGGAAGTAGAGGACAGTCCTCTTATCCTATAGGTGGTTGTCGCATTTGACTTTAAGACAATCATACCATTGGTATTTGCATTAGTAAAACAAGTGAGGGAAGTATCCCTGTTCCGTTTTACTTAAATAATGGATCGCGCACAGGTCCGTGGTACAAAAGGACTAGTAGACAACACCGTGTCGCTTATTGCGTGGATCCATCAAGTAGTCTGGTACTAGTTTCTGTAGTCCTTTGCGCATGGTATGTAGGGTCTGAGCTGCCTCAGCGTACTCACACATTTCTCAGGCTTCTTCTTCTGTAAGATGCCAGAGAGGGTCGACATTCTCTTTATTATTCTCCTAATGCATTTGTTATTCAAGCTGCGTATAAATGTCTTACTTTTTACCGTCTGTAAGCACGATTTCGCCGTAGGAGTTAACTCAAAGATACCCTTATTATACAGGGTTCTCGGTGTTTAGTATATAGAAAGCGTCTTCCCGTGTTAGTAGTGGCTTTATTTGGCGTCGTGGTACGTATTTAGGGGTCTTAACTACCAGGGGTTCTGGTGCCTATGTTTGTCTAGCTCGTCGAAGTTTCTGTAGTGCGTCCCTAACGCTTGCGGGTTGCCATACTTCTTTAGCTTTTTCCGCCTATTCCTGTGTTGCCTTTGTATAGTATTCAGGGTAACAGTAGTGTTCCCGCAACATGTCTTACATCGCTTGTTCAGCCGGAATAATCGTACTTATTCCTTGTTTTATGGCTGCTTCCCATTCTTCTAGGGTTAACGCGTTGATGTATTATGCTTCGTACATGTGTTGCGCGTGTAGTTAGCGGTTGAGTTCTGCAATATCTTTTTCTGCCTCTATAGGCGTCGATAGCCTTAGGGTTCCTGGTTAATATCGTTTCTAGAAGTTTTCCTTTTTCTGTTCCTTAGTTAAGAGTACTATAGTATCGTTAAGGTCTTCCTTAGTATCTTCGTAGACTAGAGACAGGGAGCCGTTACTCTCTTCTTCCTCATTACTATACCAGGTTCCTGGAATCCCTTTCTTAGTAGGTTCTGGGAGAGGTAGCTGCAGCGTCTCTGCGTCTTAAGCCTCTTCCTCTCAGGTTACGACAACTTCCTATGTTTCGTCGTCGCTGTTTTCTTCTTTTACTACCATCATATTAATCTAGGGGGTCACCTTATTCTTACTCCTGCAGTCTTTAGCTATATAGCCTTTCTTGTTACAGTTAAAGCAGGTTATTTCTTTTTTCTTCCCGCCCTTACCCAATTTCTCCTTATTAAGATTATCTAGATGCATTACCTCAGGACCCCCTGACAGGTACTGTCCGGGCACTCCCCGTGGTTAATACTAATGTCGTAGGCGACTGTTATTTGGCTTATTGCGATAATCTTTCCGGGGTTTCTTGTCTTCCTTTATTTATCCCAGTAGTTATCTTCTAAGTCGCACACGGAGCTTATAGAGCTCTACATCTAGTTAGATAGTTTTGTTGATCAAGTCGTCTAGTGTTACTATGCCCATGCCGGAGCGCATTAGTTCGGTTTGGACGTCTGCTTTTAGGCCTTGTTTGTACATGGTTTTCAAGGTGTCATCGTTCTAGTTAGTTTGTCTGGCGTAACCTAAAAACTTGTTGGCGTAATCAGCTGCAGACCGGGTTTATCGCATGTTCTGGATTTTACGTTCCACAATAGTAGTCTCGTTCGGCAGTCCAAACGCTTGTCGCATGCGTATCTTAAATTCTCCCGTATCCTCGAACATTTTGATTAGTTCCTCCAGTTTAGTCCCTTCGGCCAGGTACTTAACTAGGTGGGGCTTCACCCATTTGGCAGCTTCGCCCCTCATGTAGCTCGTCATAAGTACCGCTTGGTCGTCGTCGTCTATGGTGGTCGCATTAAACTTGAAGAACAGGTCAAACTGGAGTAACCAGTCTTCGAGCTTGAATCGATCTCCATAGAAGAGGTCTGGTTTGGCGACAGCGTTGCCTGGCCTGGTAGCATAATAGTGGGTGGTTTCCATCTCAGTGTCACTCATCTTGAGGGTGTTCAAAGTGTGAAGAATCTTAAAAGCTATCAGTGAGGATAACTAATAAGATTACAAGGTTAGTTCTCCGGGATAGAGTAAGGGACTAGATAGAAGGGGGTTTAATACTAAGACAGTAAGAGGGCGCTTCTGTAAAGAGTACTAAGGGTTAAGAACAATCAGTATTACTATCACTATACTGTAGAGTATAATATTGAGTTAAACACACTAGGCCATAAGGGTCCATTGTGGTGATCTATATACATAGAGGTTATGCATGTTGCTCAGTGTGCTCGGTGTGCTCAGTGTCACTGATCAGACTGATCAACTGAGCACATCACGTGACCTCGGTTGTTGTCCAATGCTTTGTGAGGTCCAGTTGGGGCCACTGGGACAGGGGCCTGGCAGGATCGTAACAACGTTCTTCCTTATATACTTATAGTATTACTAGCTAAAAATGCACCTGTTAATTAAACAGTATTACAACGCGTGCGCTACTTATTACTAAATAAAAAGCCCTTAGGATAGTAAGTATAGTTACTTACAGCTACTACTAGTGCCTTATAGACGCTAGACAGAAATTTTAGTTAATTTTATTTAAGATTTACTTACCTTTTAGCTAGATAGCTGTACTTTTAAGAATATCCTTATTATTATAGACTGCATTATAAAAAGATAGTATTTTTTCCCTATATATAGCTATACTGCAGCTAAAGCTGCTAGGTGCTTTATAGAAGTCTTTAAATTATATAGTATTCTCCTTAGTATTATCTCTAACTATAGTTTAAATTTTATTAGTTAGTTTTAGAGGCAGGTCTGTAAGTAACTGCGTATCTAATAGCGCTTATTAACAGCCTATTACCCTAAATTAGATAAGCAGACTAAGTAGGTAAATTAAGCCTTAGAAATTTATCTTTATTAGTATATTAACTACGCGCAAACTAACTAGGCTGCCTAGCTTTACGTCGCTAAGTTTTAGGCTAATAATACAGTTAACGCCTCTACAGGCATAACGCTATTCTTTACAGATCTTAGATATTACCCTTACAGTAGTATACACCTAGAAGAAAACTGCAATAAAAAGCTTAGTAGCGCTGCAGCTAGTAATAAAATCTAGGCAGATAAGCTTATAAACACCTACGCAGACCTAGTTACTTATTTATAAGAATAAATGCTATAAGCTTAATAAGAATAAGCTTACTATACTAACACCTCTCACTAATTAGTACTAAAGTACGCTGTTAGAGACTAAGTTATAGTTAATATAATTAATTAGTCTACTAAATAGGAATTAAAGAAGCTAGACCTTAAGTAGGTAGGGCCTTACAGCGTTACAAGAGTTATGCATAACAGCTAGGCGTATTAATTAGACCTTCTACTAGATATATTAGGCAGCAGAGTTTTTCCTATATTTTACCCTAAGCTTCTTTAGCCTGCGCCCTTAAAAGGGCTTCTAGATTAAGCGCTAGCTTAGCTAGTAGCTGTTAAGGTAATTAATCCTAATAGTAAGGTTTAAGATAAGTAGCTTATTAATAATTTTCTTAATTACTAGCAAACTAGCGTTAAAGGCCGCTAAAAGCGTAAGTAGTAGTACCTAATTAAATAGACTAGATACCTAAAACCTACCTAGCACCTAGTAACTAAGTACCCTAACAACTACAACGCTTATCTATTTTATTAGCGACAGCCTAATAAGCCTAAGCTACCTACTTATCGCATGCCTCTAAATTAGTTACTACTTAACAAGGATAGGCTAGCTGTAGAAGAGTATCTTAGCGGCAACAAAGGTATCTAAACAGTTTTACTTAAGTTAGCGCGCCTTAATTTACCTTAATTTGCGCGCCTCTAGCCTTAATTCGCGCATCTATAGCCTTAAGATTGCTCGCCTTTACCCTTACTCTATATAGTGCGCCTTACTTTGCGCGCTACGTCTAGGGACCTTGCAACTAAATAAAAATTATAAAGGTTACTTCTATATATATCGTACAAAGGTCTTTAGGTTCTGTTTTTGCGTTACAGGGTAGAAGTGTTAGAAAACACCTTAGAGCTCAGCGATTTTATATAGGAAACTGTTAAGACATGCGCAGCGCTATATAAAGCCTATTACTAGATTTACTAAGTTAGAAGGACTTAGTAGTAAATAGTTTTCTTATATTTTATTTTAAATTTTTGTCTCTTAGTTTAGAGGCTCTCACTATTTTGAAGGGGGAGGTTGTGTTAGGGTTTAATCCTTTCAGGTTACTAGACGCAGGTGAAAGGGTTCAATCCTTCTAAGTTACTAGACGCAGGTGAAAGGTAACGATCCTGCCAAGTTACTAGACGCAGGTGAAAGGTAACTGTTACCTCTTACCTTTTACTAAGCTAGGTAACTGGATCAGGACTAGCCTGCTCTAGCTTATGTATATAGGCAGCACCTCTCCCCGAAGGTGAGAGGTATCTGCTATTTTGTCTATTTCCTTTTAAATTGAGTTTCTTTAACTAAGACCGTCCCAACTGTGCGTGTTAACTGCCTTACACTTACTTGCTTTCTAAGCAATTAAACTGCTAAATAACTTAATTATGTATCCCTGCGAGCTTTTTCTATTAATTGTGTTATCTATAAATAAGGCATCGCTTACTACTTTAAGACAGTCATCTCTACTAAGCTTAAGGGATCTTAATTTAGTGCTTTAGAGGTAAAGGAGAACTTAGTTAGCTGCTGTATAGTGCTTAGTGCTAGGGTTTATAAGGAATCGGGCTAGTCTTAATATTGCAAAGGCGATGTCCAGTTAGGTTGTAACAGCTGCATATAGCAGAGATCTAATCTTACGTTAGTACTTATTAATTTCTAATAAAGTTACTAGGCCGTCTTAGGGCTTTAGTTTAATAGCTGCTATTAGAGTTTTATATCAGATATCTTTTCTGTTAACTAAGTAGCTAATCTTATCCGCGTATGCCGCTTATAATAGCTAGATCTTGCGCTGCTCTTAGTTCCTAATAACTTTAACTCTAAGAAACTATTAAAGATTATCTCTACCTATAATAGAATACTTGTCTCTAAGATGTTAAATCGCTTATTAGGCTTTAGTCTCCTTCTGCTTACTATATGTAAGAATAATATCGTTAATATAGAAGAATATAATAATTCTATCCTTAATTAGGTAGTATAGCTTATAAGGGACGTTCTAAAAGCTAAGTTTCTTAAGGGTTAATATAAATTCCTTTTGCTAGAGGAGAGGGGAGATCTAGAGACTGTATAAAGCCTTATTTACCTAGAGTATTGTTCTAGGCTTTTAGTAGCTATAGGGTATTCTTATATATACTTCTTAATCTATAGTTATGTAGATAAAGGCGTTCGTAATATTATATTACTTAAGCTCTAGATTATAGTAAGCTGCTACTGCTATTAGTATTTAGAATGAACGGCTAGCGAGAGTAGCTGCGTAAGTGTCTTGTAAGGTAATATTCCTTTATTAGTTACCTTAGATAACAAGTCGCGCCTTACACTTTAGTAAGTAATAGTTCTTGTCTAGTTTGTAGGTATACACCTATATATAATTAAGGATCTATTATCTTATTAGTTTAATCTTCTTTATTAGCACTTTAGACTATAATTTTATCTTATAATAGCTTTTAAGGTGCTCTTTCTTAGCTTCCTTAAACTATTTATAGAGAGGATATTTCTTAATTCCTATATAAGAAGTTAGTAGCAGTAGTAACTCGCTTTAATATAGCTTTAATCCTTAGGCTAATATTTACTTTATCTAGGCCTTATTAATTATCTTCCTATTATAGGTTCTAACGTGCCCTGCTTAGGTGCCCGCTATAAAGGCTGCTTCCTAAGGAATCGTTTTTAATAAGCTAGATGTTGTTTAGCTATCTCCTTAATGCTCGCCAGATAATAGTTACGTAAGCAGAGCTACTAGCAGCGGAGTAGTTAGTGGAGAGAAGTAGGTGTAGTTGATCTTCCTCCCTTAATAGTAACCTAGTTAGTTATCTTGCTAGGTCGTTTCAGAGTCTTAAATAGTGTCGTCTTTATAGAACGTTTAGGTCTCTGGTTCCTCATAGGTTAGTTCTGGCAGTTCAACTGTCCTTATCTATGCAGCTATCTCGTTTAACATGCTGTGCATAAGGTTATCTATAAGGTCTTCTATCTTCCTATTAAATAGTAATTCTTTATTAAACACTATATCTTAAGTGCTAATTACTTTAGCTATAGATAGAATCTAGATTCTGTAGATATTAGAGGATTAGTATCTAATAAGGTATCCTATCCATACTCTAGGGTTAAGACGTTAGAGTCGTAATTTACCTTGAAGTGTATTATTAGTAAGGGCGAATACCTTATAACTATATACCTTAAGATAGGCTTAATTTAGTTTCTATAGGGAGGTAATTATGCTATCATACAGGGCTGCTATAGTAAAGAAAACTTTGTAGGGTAACTTCTAGGCGTTTAAGTAGTTTAGCGTTTAATTATATAGGTACACTGCTGCTTATACGATCTCTAGCTATAGTTCCTATAGTAGGTTTGCGTCTAATTATATTATGCGTAATTTATCTTTTACTACACCCCCTAAGCGTTTAGCTCTACTGTTCTAGGATTAAGTGTATAGGGTAGAGGGCTCTAATTAAATTAAGCGCGCAGTACACTATCTTAAAACTTTAGGTTTAGTAGTCGCGATCTCTCTATTACATTTAATAACCTTAACTATAATATTATACTGCTTCTTTAGGAAGCAGACAATAATATCTAGAAACCTAATAATAGACTTTCTAAGTTAATTATCCTTAAAGTAGAAATCCTACATAAAACTAGAGTACTGATTAGTAACTAGCATCTAACTCTTCTCTTTTATTAAACTTCCTTCCTTGTACGTGTGGAAGTTAATAGCGAGTCTTTCCTTAGGGCCTTAGTCGTTTACTTAGGGTGTGCGTCTTATCTAGCGTCTAGTCTTAGCTCTTCTACATACGTTGCATTATACAGTAGTAATTTCTTTAATGCGCCACCCCTCAGATTGTTAGACTAAGTGCTCAATTACTGCTAGTCCTAGGTGTCCTATTCGCCTATACTACTGCATAGCGTCAGCCTTTTATGCTAATTGCTTAGTGCGGGAGTTAATTGCTTACGTGAAGAAGGCGGCTTCGCCCTTGTCCTAATGCTTAAGTATCTATTAGCTATGTGCCTCCTTTAGGTGTGTGATTATAGTGTTATCCCGTCTCTTTAGAGTAGTGGGGTCACTCTAGTTGTCCTACTACATCCCTTACTGTCTAAGTAGTCTAAAAGAGACTAAATTACACAGGATGTCTGGATACTAGGCTACGTTGCGCAGTTCGAGTTTAGTCAGCCTGTTTAGTCTAATAAGGTTAAGCAGGACTAATCTATATCCTTGTATCTAGATCTGTGTATTTCTAGCCTAAATACAGTCTACAGCTGTAGGCGGACAGAGGTCTTAGACTTAGTTACGATTGTTCGTGATATATATTGTAGATCCTAAGTCTAAAATAAATAAGTGCCTTAGTAGATAGCCTAAAGCTTCTGCTTAAAATAATATAGTAGTTAAGGTAGTATTAATTATTAAAATCTTCTATCCTTCTAGTTACTCTGTAGACATTTCGGGTATCTAAGACGTTAACGTTTTAATAGTTAGTGTTTTTATGCGAGCTCTTTTCCCGCTCCTAAGCTGTTCTTACAGGTCAGCGTTATATTCTAGTTAGTGCCTTACTATTACTGTAATTCCTAAGCGAGGTGTAAACTACTCTAGTGCTTTATTTGTGTAGACATAGTAATAATTCTCTAGTCTATAGCGTTATTTATAAGCAGAGTATTTTACTCCTTTAGCTGCTGCTGTATCTATTATTAGGGACTGCTTAGATATAGTATTTTAACTAAAAGTTTATTTTTAATAAGGTCTTCCCTAACTCCCCTATATAGTTAGAGTAGATAGTGCGCTATTAGTAATATAAGAGGCGTCCCTATTAGTACCTAGGGTAGATTTACTACTAGTAGTAAGAAATAAAGTGTTTCCTACAGTAGAGGCGCCCCTCTGCTGCTTCCCCTTTAAAAGGTGGTACTTACTTATGTATTCTTAGAAGCGTTTTATTATTTCTTTATAAGTTATATTTTATTCTTGCTAACTATAGTCCTAGAATGTTATTACCTAGGTTAGCGCTATCTTTATAACTAAGTTAAGAAAGTCTTATATAATATCTTATATATTCTGTATTTTAGCGACCCCTTTAGTCTCTGCGTTTTTTGCGGCGTGGTTATATTCTAAGAGCTAGGTGTCCTAACTCCTAGGCTATCTTATTAGTTTAAGTGCGGCTAGGTATTAGTAACGTGCTCGCAACTATTCTTCTTTAGTATCTATTCTAACTGTTTATTTTAGGCTAATAAGCTACGTTTAAATTAGTTTACCTAGCTTACAGCAGTTCTTTATAAGGTAGGGTAATACAGATTATTAGATATATACTACTACTTTATCTATATTCGCCCGTTCTTTGCGATAGTCTCTGTCTACTATCTTATATAACTTAAGGCGGAGTTTATAGAAGTTAGTGTCCTCCTTCCACGCCTTAAGGCTGTTTATTAAGAGCTTAGACAGGGCCTCTAGTTGTAGAGGTACCCTGTTATTATTATTACTAAGCGTTATCTTTCTCTTATACTTTATAATGTCTAGCTTAGTTAGGATTCTTAGTTTTGTTTTTAGAGGAATATTCTGAGTAGGATCTATCTATTCCTATACGTTAAGGGAGACGCATCGCGTTTCTAGCTGTTACAGCTATAGCGTATACGTTATGTAGTCTATTAGGATTACGGTTAGTTCTTATATTATTAACAGTGACATTGTTTTAGAGTGTAATTAAGACAGTAAGACTCTTAATTATTAGATAGAATGCTTAAATGCGATGAGGTATATTAATAGGTTTTATTTTATTGTATTAATCCTCTCCGAGTTCTTTTCTATTTTTTGTCCTTTTTATGTAGTGTGTGTGCCAAGTGGTTACACCCGAGCTATGTGCTACAATGCAGTATTGCGTACGCTCGCTGCTGTGCTATAGATCTAACAGCATACTCTTTCCGGGCACCTATCTTGTATCTGACAAGAGACGTGCCCCTCTAGCTACTAACTTGTACAAGCTTATAAGAAAAGGGGACAGAGGAGATTAAGGAGTTCGCTCCCCGTGCGATAGTAGCGAAGCCTCTCTTGCTTAAAGGGCGCAGCCTATTATAATTAGTAATATTTTAATAAAAATATATTATAATACTAAGTTATAAGTATATAGATAATAGATATATTCTTATTAAACTAGTATATTAAGTTTTATATTTATTACTATAATAGTTAGCTTTTAATCTTAAAATGTAACGAAGTATCGTGAATCTGAATCTTGGTGTTGCAGCATGGTTGCGCTAGACCTTTTCGAGGGCTAGCGCGCACTGTGACGGACCTGCTCAAAACCTGCGCTGGCTGCGCAGAGCGGGGACGACAAGTATTATTCTCTCCCATACCTGAGTTACAGCAATACAGAACCATCCCTTCACTATTATCTGTGGTGTGAAGCAAGTACTATTGCCTGAAACCATACGTTACATAAAAAGTCTTTAATTTTATATACTATTTTTTATTACTTTATTATAAAGTAATAATAATATAGTATATATACTTAAAAAAGTTATTATATAAATCCTTTATATAAATTTATATTATATAAAAGTAAATTTTAGTATTCTTTATATAATATAAGCTTTTACTCTAAAAGTATTATAAAAGTAGATATAATAATAGCTATAATTTATAATAATATTGTCTTATACTATATATTTATAGTATTAATATATATAATTAACTTTTAATACTTTAAACTTAAATTATTAAGTTTAATAATATTTTTTTTATTATTATTAAAATCTTTATTAAATAAGTTATTTTAAACTATTATAACTTTATAAGCTTATACTCTTAAGATCTTTAACTTTAATAATCTCTTATATAGTATATAATAAGTCTAATTCTTTTATTTTATATATATATCTATAATACTTATAAAAGTATTTAAATAAATAGCTTTTTTAAGCTAAAAGTTAAAAATTAAATAACTTTATAATTATAAGCTTAAACTTTTAATTCTTTTTTTTTTTAATTTTTAGCTTATAAATAGTAAAATAATATATTAAAGTTTTAAATTAATAGCTATAGTAATTAAAAAGTTAGAGGGGGTGTAGTTTTTCTTAAGCGCGTGCCTCAGGTGGTGGCGTTCCTCAGGTGGGGCGGTACGTTACAGCCACGCTATACTGAACAGGAAGCTCGACCTCCACGGGAGCCGCATGGTACGATGAAGCAGCATCCCCGCCTGTCCCTACATGCATGGCTTGAGGATTTAACCAAAATTATCATCGCGTCCGGCTGTGTTATGATATATGATGAATACTTGGCGGGGCGTAAGGCGTTCCGTTGTAACAAGGAGATCGGTCCGGAGAATAGTGGCAAGAAACTAACCGTTCTTGGAAGGCAGCCCCGCGTTCTGGAGGCACATTGAGCCTCACGTCGTTTGTACCAAGCAATCGGTATGCTGACAGCAAAAAGACCTCGGCGCAGAATCTTTCACTTGTGCACTGATTGACAGACAACTCCTCTTGAATATCATGGTCTAGCATGTTCCCCTGGATGTTCATCCTGACAACCATCTAGATCGTCCCACAAGTTGTCTCTAGCGACCTATATGGTCCCTTGAGACGCTTCCAGATGTCAGAACAATTAACCAACGCTTCTGATGACCTATCTCCGCTCGAGAGCAGCGACCTACCCATCCACAAAGCTGCATACAAAGGCGACATCCCATTGCTAGCATCTCTTGTGCCCCTCTGCGAGGACATCGATATCCGAAGTGCCTGCAACTGTACACCATTGCATCTTGCGATTCGAGGCAACCATGGAGACGCCGTTCAACTGCTCCTGTCTGCTGGAGCAGATCCCACGCTCCAGGATACCTTAGACACTGCGATGCAACCACCTTTCGATGCCGTAGATCTTGCTGCTTGGCTAGGTGCTCAGCATGCAATGTCCGCCTTGATTGATGCTGGTCTGGAAATACCAGCCAGTGCATTCGAGCGAAGCGCATCACTGAATCATGTAGAATGCATGCGCATCATGTTGAGCAAGCTACCTGACCAGAGGTTTTCCGATCAACCAAAACTTGATGGTGTAAGGTTAGCATTGGGCCGGGCGGCAATCTGCTGGCATTTGGAAGCAGTAGAATTTATTCTCACCCAAGTGCGCGGATTTCCAGACGAAACTAAGCCTGAAGATCGAACTGCCCTAGGTATTGGCGTTGCCCTTGCCGTTGACCTAGAATATATCTGCGTCGATGATTGTCGTTGGAGCACCATAGCAAACCCCAAACGGTTGCCGATTATACTAGAAAAGCTAGTAGCATCTGGTGCTGATGTGAATGCCGAACATCCTGCAACTGGGAATAGTGGTTTTTGGACAGTTGTTGAAGATCAAGACCTCACGCGATTCTTTCTGGGACATGGCTTGCGCCAAGAAAGCCAGACCAAGGGAGGTCATACTCCCATATTTGGTATCGTTTATAGCGTCAACACTGAGCCTACCCTCTTAGAGGCCTTTATAGCCGCTGGAGCAGATGTCAACCATAAAGATCGAGCGCTTCGAACACCTTTACACTATACCGCGAACCGAGCTCTTGCCGAAATACTTTACCAGCATGGCGCGGATCTTTCTGCGAAGGACAAGGAT
This sequence comes from Pseudopyrenochaeta lycopersici, assembly GCA_003313425.1. NCBI lineage: Eukaryota > Fungi > Ascomycota > Dothideomycetes > Pleosporales > Pseudopyrenochaetaceae > Pseudopyrenochaeta > Pseudopyrenochaeta lycopersici. The sequence goes on from NHZP01000006.1 coordinate 218,408, forward strand.
GGCTTGACGCCGCTTCACTCGGCTTGCAAGAACGGACGTCTGGATGTCATTCGATACCTGATATCGATGGGCGCGGCAATCGATGAGCCTGCCTCATGTGGATACACACCGCTACTTTACAGTCTTAGCAATGAAGAGGACGATTTCGAAGATTGCTCTTTCCCACTCCACCCTTCGGCAGAACAATGCCCAAGCATTGAAGTCACACGAATACTACTGGCACATGGAGCGAATGTTCATGCAGCTACAGCCAGTGGCCAGACAGCACTGCACGGTGCTGCCCGTATCGGTGACATTGAGCTTGTTCGTTCTCTTGTCGATGTTGGTGCAAATTTTCGAGCTGGAAACGCAAAGGGCGAAACAACCCTTCACGTCGCAGCACGTACAGCCAGCGTCCAGACCGTGCAGTATCTCATGGAGGAAGGCGCGGACGTTCATGCCGTAACTTCATCTGGCCAATCTGTAATGCATGCAGCGTGCTCTTCGGGTACTATAACAACATTGCCTGCCATCACCATCATCTTGGAAATGCTACTCGAAGCAGGAGTCGATGTCAATGCCAAGGACATCACAGGCGCAACACCATTACATGTTCTGTACAACCAGTGCTACAGATCCCGCTTGTGTGATACAAAGGCCCTCAACATGCTTCTACGAAGAGGCGCCGATAAAATGGCCGAAGACAAGGAAGGTGAGAGCGTCAATGATCTCGTTGAGAAGGACGACATTTGGACTTGGGATGAAGAAGGGCTGCTGGAGAGGACTAAAATTTCTACTGGGTATGGGACCTGGCGCGGTGTTAGGGGCCGAGGAAGTTGGATAAGAGGCCGTGGTGGTACGAGGGGTCACTGATCTGGGAAGATCAGATTCGACGAAGGGACAGTTGGAACAATGAGCGTCGATCGAGGTCTGATTTAACACGTGAGAATGATACAGCACCCATGTATGGGAAGATGACACGGCATCAGGGATGGTCTACTGTGCTGGGTGAGGGGAGCAGGAATCAAATCTCACATTAATGACCATTTTCGGTAAGTGCGGAATTGCCCGTATACATAGCATTTCGACACCAGTTGCCCATACAAGAGACAGACTTGTTATCTGCCACGTGAATGCTAATGTCCATGTCATGTCTTACAGAATGTATAGATAAGACAAGCAGCCAAGAGCTTTCAGAAGCCATCAACTCCATGTTCCGCTGGTATCAGAATGCAGAAAAATGTTACGCGTACCTGGTCGACGTTTCAAACGACTCTTATGAGGATGGCGAGTGTGCCAGGAGGTGGAAGCCAGCATTCAAGAAAAGCAAATGGTTCACCCGTGGCTGGACCCTTCAGGAGCTTATTGCTCCCGCATCAGTCAATTTTTTCTCTAGGGAAGGAGATTACCTCGGAAACAAACAATCATTAGAACGGACGGTCCACGATATTACAGGAATCGCTGTTGAAGCTCTTAGGGGAAAACCCTTGTCCGGGTTCGGTATAGAAGAGCGATTTTTGTGGGTGAAAGAACGTACGACGACACGTGAAGAGGACGCAGCATACTGTCTGCTTGGCATTTTTGACATCCAAATGCCACTTCTCTATGCTGAGGGACGCGAAAGGGCTTTAAAACGGCTCAGGAAAGAAATCAAGAATTATACCGATAATCATATCCTGCCGCTTGATGAAGAACAACAGCGGATGCTGCTAGACTCGCTCCGGTTTGACCAAATCGAAGCACGCCAGATGACTATTAAGAATGCTCATGCCAAGACATGCAAATGGCTGTTGCAAAAGCCTGAGTACCTCGAATGGCTCGATTCATCTAAATTTAATGAGCACAATGGCTTCTTATGGATTAAAGGGAAGCCCGGAGCAGGAAAATCTACATTAATGAAGTTCGCTCTTATGCATGCCCGCAAGACTATGAAAAAATGGATTGTTATTTCTTTCTTCTTTAACGCGCGAGGTGCGGATATAGAGAAGTCCACAATTGGGACATATCGTTCACTGCTCTTGCAGCTCCTCGAACGACTTCCAGCGCTCAAATGCGTCTTCGACTCACTCGGATTTTCAGCATTGAGCATCAGCAGAGGCTATCAGTGGAGCGTTGAGTCACTTGAAACGCTGTTAGAGCAAGCTATACAGAGTCTTAATGAGCCTGTAGTCTGCTTCATTGATGCCCTAGACGAATGCGAAGAATTGCAGATTCGTAATATGGTACGATTCTTCGAACGTGTCGGCGAGCTTGCTATGTCGAACGGTATCCAATTGCAAGTCTGTTTTTCGAGCAGACACTACCCTCACATCACGATCCAGAAAGGACTAGAGCTAGTGCTAGAAGGACAAGAGGGGCATAGTCAAGACATTGCTAACTATCTAGAGAGCGAGTTGAATATTGGACACAGCAGAATTGCGCAGCAGATTCGAAGTGAACTCCAAGAGAAGGCTTTAGGTGTCTTTATGTGGGTCGTGCTCGTTGTAGACATATTGAACAAAGAGCATGACCGCGGCCGCATTCACGTGCTTCAGCGGAGGCTACAGGAGATCCCTAGCGACCTGCACGATCTATTCCGCGACATCTTAACGCGTGATTCACACAATAAAGAGGAGCTATTGTTGTGTTTTCAATGGGTTCTCTTCGCTAAGGAGCCATTAAGTCCACAGCAGCTCTACTTTGCTATCCTTTCTGGAGTTGAACCTGAGGCAGTGTCAAGGTGGGATTCTGTTGACATCACCAAAGATGTAATCAAGCGATTTATACTCGACTCCTCAAAAGGCCTTACTGAGGTTACGTTATCTAAGCTTCAGAAGGTCCAGTTTATTCATGAGTCTGTTAGGGATTTTCTTTTAAAAGACGACAGCCTTGGCAATATCTGGTCGGGTCTCCGAAGCAATTTTCAGGGCCAAAGTCATGAGCGGCTGAAACAATGCTGCCTGGCCTACATGAGTATAGATGTCATTACTCCTCTTCATATCCCTAAGATTCTCCCCAAAGCTTCCTCCCAGCAGGCTGTAGGCTTGCGCAAGTTGGCCACTGATATGTTTCCTTTCCTAGACTACGCTGTGCAGAACGTGCTACACCATGCCGATGTGGCAGAAGGAAGCGGTATCACCCAAGCAGACTTTGTTCACAGCTTCCAGATCCCTTACTGGATTAAGCTAGACAACCTATTTGAAAAACACGAAGTACGGAGACATACAGATGGCGTGAGTCTTCCTTATCTACTAGCAGAGCGCAATATGCCCAACCTTATTACTATGCATTCATCTGCCACCAAATGTCTTGAGGTAGAGAATGAAAGATACGGTCCTCCTCTTTTCGCGGCGCTCGCAACTGGGAGCAAAGCAGCTGTCAAAGTATTGGTACAAGCTCTTGCTACGGATCAGGTGACAAGAGGTCGGCCTCAAGGACTAGACATCCATAACTACCAAGAAAAAGATATGCAGCAAATATTTGGACGCGAATTCAAATTTTTAAAACGAAGAGGTATGCTTTCCTACGCAGCGGAGCTTGATAATGAGGTAGTATTTGCTTTCCTTTTGAGGACGGAGGAATTCGATATCAACTCGGAGGACAAGGACGGACAGACGCCGCTATCGTGGGCGGCACGGAACGGGAACGAGGCAGTAGTCGAGCTGCTGCTTGAAACAGGCTTGGTCGACGTTGACTCCGAGGACAAGGACGGACAGACGCCGCTTTCGTGGGCAGAAAGGCTGGGATACATGGCGATAGTCAAGCTGCTTCTTAACACACGCAAAGCTGATGCTAACTGAAAGGGTTGGGGAAGGAAGATACCGTTCTCTTTAGCAAAAATGAATGAACATACCACCGCAGTGAAGCTCCTGCTTGAGGTGGATGATTCATATGTTGACTTTGAGGGTCAGAGGCTGCGGACACAGGTATTGAGAGCCGTTGTTGGTGAAAATGAGATGGCGGTGAACCATCTACGACTAGAGAACTACTCTTGAATCTCAACATTCACAATAATTCGGTCCTCGAGGAAATGCATAAATACCTCAATTACAGGGGCAGAGCGGACGCCCGGCCGGTACTAGCCATGGAAGTGGTCGCGACCGGTTTGCATGCGCTCGCTAAGAAGCAGTGACTGCGCTTTGAGGTTCCACTTTACGGCAAGGCTTTAGTTATTACTGTAGCTAATACCTGTAGCCAGCCAAAGCAAGAGGTTAGATAATCTTTAGCGGTATAGGCACACTCCGTTATGTTGAAGCTATTGCGGCAAAGTCTCTGCTGGGCGGGACAGGAGCACCTACGAGGCAGAATTTCTGCAGCGTTGCGCACTGCACTGTAATGACTACAGTAGTAGCGATTTTTTCAAGAGCGAGCCAAATTTCATGACAACTATACTTGCTCTTTTACCCTTGTAGATCCAATTGTGAAAGCATCGCAAACATTGAATGACATAAATATTCATCCGCGCTTGACCCAACAGCCCATATCTTGACCAGGCTATTGTTCTGGGCTCCTGGTCTCCTGGATAATGCTATGATACATGTGGATAGAGAGGGACAGATAACGCCATGATGCCATTATCGTGATCGAACGATGTCTACGGCTGAGCACAATATTTCTCGACCATGGAAACGCTGGTGAGGAGGCAGTCGAGGCTTCGTCAGAGCTGTGTCGGAGGCCACCCGGCTTGGCATAGTGGACCCCTGCCGAGGGACCATTCCAGACAATCAATGATGTTTCCTATACCCTGTAGCTTTCTTCGCACATGTAGCCACTGTCGCATAGAAATTGATGCCCTTTCCCACCATGATAACAATACATAGATAAAATTGCACTGTCGCTTTCCATCCCGGCCCTTTCCCCGGACGTACCTGCGCAAATGGCCGACGTTCCTCCCCAAAGCGCGAGCGCCGCCACCACGGTCCCGGTAGACTTCGATCTCGAGCACGGTAGTCGCGATAACAACGCCGATCGGATAACGTCAAGTGGATCGTCGCAGTCTACGCCAAATGGGACGCCATTGAAGGCAGTAACGCCGACGGTGCGCAGGAGCTTGGAGATTGAAGATGGGCTGCCTCGTCATCAGTCGGCATTTGCGTCGCAATGGAGAAAGGTAGAAGAGCAGGTTCCTGCGCCGATCACTCGCTGGGCGCGGAAAGGAGTGCGTTGGGTAAAGGGACCTGAACCACCTAGAACGTATAGAATCACACCATTCTTCGAGCGCTGGCAAACGCTCCCTGTTCGGTTGCTTGCGCGCCTCCCGAAGTCGGTCCGCATCTGCATCTATGGCATAGCATGTATACTCTGGATTGTAATATTTGGTGTCGTCGTCAGCGATTATGGTCTTCCTACGAATATCGGGGGCTGGGGAGCGCCCGTACGATTGGGATGCGTCAACAATCTCTGGTGAGACATTTTATCTCGCTTCGTTCTCGTAACACATATGATTCTAACACTAGATTACTAGGCCCTCTCCACAAGCTTGTGGCCTCGATGGTCGCAACTGTCTGCCCTTTGCCAACTCTTCCTTTGCTTTCAACTGCCCTTCTGGCTGCCAGAGCGCACAAGTTCTGAACCCACGGTCGATTGGCGCAACAATCATAAACTACCGCTCCCAAGTCGTTGGAGGTACACCAAGCACCTCTTCAAATGGTGCGTCTGTATATCGAGGCGACTCATTCATATGCGGTGCTGCAATCCACGCAGGCGTGATCCGCAATGGAAATGGAGGGTGCGGCGTCCTCTCCCTGACGGGCGAGTCTAGCAACTATGGCGCTCTGAGCAGGAACGGCATTAACAGTATTGCTTTCGACACAAGTTTCCCAATGTCCTTCACTTTCAACACCACCTCCTCCATCGTCAATGCATCATCTAAATGTCACGATCCCCGCTGGAACCTCCTCACCCTCTCCACAATCTTCACCGCGCTCTTCGGTCTTTTCACTACTAGTCCTGCTACTTTCTTCGCCCCAATCTTCACCATCCTCTTTTTCCAGATCAGCATGGCGTCTGATCCGCCTCCGTACGCGACATACGCCTCCCTCGCCTCCATAACACTCGGCCGTTTCCTCCCCGCAGCATTCGTCGCCGCACTGTTCTACCAATGGAGCGTCCGCAAGACACTTGCTCGCTGCCGTGCACATGTGGAGAAGACGGTGTTGTGGGTTGGTGGTGCATGGGTCGGCGCGCTGGGGAATTACACGTTTGAAAGGATCCCCATTCAGCGACTTACAAGACATGATATTCGGCAGCAGCCTGGTGCGATCACCGCTCTGGTAATCATTGTGCTTATATTGTTCGCTGTGGTGTTGTATCAAGCTTGGTGTTTCCGCAACGAAGGACGATTACTGCGGTATCTAGCCATCTACGCCACCCTCGGTATAGGTCTGGGTGTGCTTGCCGCGCTGCCGAAACTCAACTTGAGAATTCATCATTATATCATTGCTCTCCTGCTCTTGCCGGGAACGGCCTTGCAGACAAGGATCAGTCTGCTAGGCCAAGGCTTATTGGTGGGATTGTTCGTCAACGGCATCGCACGATGGGGTTTTGATCCAATCGTGCAAACTGCTGCCGCGTTGAGAGGCGATGCACAGCTAGGATCCGGTATACCGGCTATTCTCGAACCAGTCATCAATGGAAGTAGTATCACTTTCGCATGGCAAGGCTTGTTGCGCGGCTATGAAGGCGTTAGCATATTAGTCAACGATGTAGAGAGATACAGAGGGGGCGCTGGAGGAAGTGAGAGTAGCTTCACGTGGGAAAGGCGTGCTTTGGATAACCCAGAGTACTTTAGATTTGGCTTCATCAACTACCAACCATTCGGTGCAGTGTCGTACAGCGACTTCACCAGGGCGGGTATTTGGTGGCCAAATGGGCCATGGGGTGGAATCCCTCCAGGACGTACATAGTCCACCCATAAATGCACATATCAAATGAAGCATAGACAAAGTACATAGTTTCTTACAGAGACAATGCGTCTCACTGTCTCATTGTCTGTTGCTCAATCTAACGGATATAGGTAAAGTAGGTCCTCTGGGTATCATACGCTCTGTCCACCGCTCCCAAACGCCTCAATGCACGCTCCTCAATGCACGCTCATGGCAAGATCTTGCTCTCCGACTCGTGTCGCCGCCGATACTTAGCCAACGGTATTGGCACTTCACCCGAGTACCCGACTTCTCCCTGGGCCTTCTCCAACTTCCTCGTCACCTTGCCCACCAACCTCGCAATCCACCGATCATTCGCCATTGCACTCACAGTGTTGTGGCCCGCCTTGCGCATGCCTACAATTGTCTTGTTCCCCGCTTCCTTGAACCCCGAGTCAACTTTTTTCAAGAAACCCTTGAAACTCTTCTCGTCGTTGGCGTTGAGGGTGGATTGTGAGTTCTGTGTAGTGTCCGTGTTATTCGTATTGGCCGATGCGATGCTGCTTCCATCACTGTCCGATGCATTGGTGCTGACGCGCCTAAGTTCGCGCAGAACCTTGGCTTCTTCAAAATCCTTGTCCGATTCGATGACCTTTGTTGCCTTGACGATGGCTGCAATGAAATTGAGGAGGTCTTGGTGGAATTGAGCGGGAAGGTGGGCATGAGCAGAAACATGCATGCTTGCCTCATCTCTCTTGAGCTTCTCTAGGTCCTTTCGAGCTTGAACTGCTTTGGGTGTGCCTTCAGCTTCAGCAATAGCTTGCTCCATCTCCATAATCTCAAAGTCGGTAGGCAATTTCGGGAAGATATGCTCGTGTCGTGGAAATAGAAACGTGGGGATTGTCAGGGTAGCGTCGCCGCCTCCTAGTCGGACAACCTGCTTGAGCTCAACAGCCCCGGGGAGGGCTCTGTACGCCATGACATCGGAAACCTTGAAGTGACATTGGATGTTGTCGTTTAGATTGAGTGGGAAACTGGCGCCGCTCTTGATTGGCCCTAACTCGACTGCAAAGTTCGCATCTGAGCACCATGACGAAATACGCGATTCTAATCTACGGATCTCGGCGTCCGACGTCGAGTAGTGCTTGAAAAGATACTGTCGCATCAGGCTGACAAACCACTTGCCCGAGCCCGCAGCAGTGATCGACTTGAACACGACAGGATGGAAATAGCAAATCGGCATCAGCAACAACCTGTACAGGAATGGGAACCGATGGAGGAATCTCTTGAAGTTAGGGTAGGACGTTTTCCGGAGTGTAGATACCCTGATCGACTTTGATGGAGGATGGGGTATTGACGGTCCATCATGGATATGTGTGCAGATCGCAGCTCGCATTTGCTCCAAGTTACTCACATTTAGACGGCCGTCCTTCTCGTTTCCTTCGTCATCCGAAGAGGCATCCCCTAGCGCCTTTGTAGCTTCTTCCAGCGCTTTCCTCGCAATTGTTATCGCGCTTGTGTCATCGATATGCTGCACAAGTTCTAGGTATTTCGTGTTCGCATGTTCATCATCTGATGATGAGAATCTCTTGACAGAAGCGAATGCGGATTTTGCATCTCCAGCTTCCGTTGGCATTTCTCCGTTTGTCATATTCCTGACCATCTCCGTAGGCCGCCCATTGGCACGGTCATGGTGGGCCACGGACGCTGCTCTTAAAATAGCCGTGTCGGTAACGATTACCGAGTCATCATCGTCTGGTTCGGGTTTGCCATAGGCGACACTACCGAATGTGACTTCCCAGTCTCCGCCTTTTACATTGGCAAAGACATCGTCAACAGTAATTTGTCGAAAAAGAGGCACAACAACTTTATCAGTCTGGATCGAAAGCTCAATTTCATCTGATAGCTTTATCCCGGCTTCGATACCATGAGCGACGAGAGTCAATGTCGAGAGTGATAGAGTAACGCCTCGGATAACGAATAAGCCCTTCACTTCGGTGTCAATCTCCAATGCGGGCAGATCAAAAAAAGCGATCTGGTCCTTGATGAAGTGTAGTTCTCGCAGAAATGTCTTTCTCAGCAGACGCCTAGCAAGTCCAGCAGGGGCGTCGAACTGGTACAGACAAGCGACCAGTATTGTGGGCCAGCAACAAGCCCAGAATACCCAATAAAGGAGCCAAGATGTGGAGCAGACAGCGTAGACAAGGTTTATTATCGCGAATATTGACCAGATAGGAACAAAAGGTAGTATGCGATGGCCATATGCCTCGCCTAGCATGGCAGTGTATACAAGTATAGGCGCTCCGGAGATGGTCCATCTTAACGGCCAGGACAAGGACAGGGCTGCCATAAGGGTACCAATGAGGAAAGCATTTGGCGTTATTCTACTTTTAAGCTCGCGCTCAGGTTTCGGTGTTATGGATGGCCGATGTCGAGGTACAGGCTTGCGCTGCGAAACTGCTGGTGTCGTCGCATCGCGCTTAGTGGGCGATTCCATTTCGTCCAGGGTTGCGGACAACAAAGTATAAAAAGAGCAAGAGTTAGGAAATGTACTCGAGACTAGAGACCGACATGACGAAGTACGGGGTCGGGAGTTGGGTTGTGCGCGATGGCACTCAGGTAACCATGTGGTCATTCAGAGGATTCATCGTTCTGACGTCACCGCCCATTTAGGCGTCTTCCGCACCCCAAAAGAGACAGACTCGAGATTTTAGCCCCAGGACAGAAGCAATATGGCACACACACATCCGCGCTGTTGGTTGAAGACATGTTTAAGAGGGGTAAGATGCTTGCATGTGCCTGTTGATCTCCCACGCCCGTTGTTCAAGGGCTCCCATGGGGACGGTGATGACGTAAGACTCCGCTCGGTTTGATTGGCTGGTGGGCTGTTATTCGTCCAGCCTTACCTTGTACATCACAGTTGCTATTTGGTTCCTCGTTCTCGAAAGCAGTTTATTATTATGTTTACGGTTCTCGGTGCTTTGTATCTGAAGCACTTGGGTATCCAGAGCGATAGTCACCTACATATTCCTAATTGCCTTTGTTCCATCCCATCGCATGCTTTCTTAACTAGAGATAGGTCAACTCTGCTCACTCCAACATCCGGTTGGCAGTCATCTCAAACGACCCAGGCTGCAGATTGGCCATCTTTTGCACCGCCCTAGTGGGCAAACCCCATCTCCCTCAGTCCTCTTAATCGCCATCAATCGACCTGTGGAGAAACAAATTTAGATACGCGACCACCTCAACAACACCGCCGCAAGAATTACAGGCAGTACACTAACTAATTCTCCTAGTCCAGCAAACTCTGGTGGGATCCGTGCACGCACGAATGCACCTGCGCCTAGTAAGACGGCGAACAGGTTGTAGACGAAACTCCATCCAAAGTTGAACGCGACCCTGTGCATCGCTTTTTTGCTGATAGCGATGATTGTTAAGACGCTCGACAGGTTTGGACGTACGAGAACAATGTCGGCAGCGGATTGAGCAATATCCGTACCACTGGACATGTGGACCCCAATAGTGGCTTGAGCAAGAGCGACAGCGTCGTTGGTGCCATCGCCTACAAACATGACGATCGGCTTACGTTGCTTTGACTTCGAGGTGAGTGAAGGCGAAGCGGCAAGTAGGTCCTTGATATAAGCCTGTTTGCCTCCCGGCGAGCAGCGTGACCGCACGTTGCTATTCGGAATGTCGAGCTGAGATGCAATACTTCGAACAGCCCCGTCGTCATCTCCAGATAAGATATGAACATTCAATCCATGCTGCTGAAGTTGTGAGACTGTGGATAGCGCCTCAGGCCGAAGTGTGTCTTGGAGCCCGAATACGGCGACTAGAGCATCGTCGACAGTGAAACAGAATGCCGTCAGGCCTTGCGATAGCATTGACTGGACTTTCGCATTGGATTCCAACTCGAGCCATCTCGAGTTGCCAGCGCGAAGTATTTTCCCTTCATAATTTCCTTCCACACCCTTTCCAGGAAGTGCTTTCGCTTCTTGCACCATCGATGCAACAACATCTCGTGCATTAAGATGGGCAGCAACTGCTACGGATACTGGGTGCTTGATGTTGGCCAACAGGCCCAGCAGGAGTGACCCTGGGCTTTTGTTCTCGTCTTGAAAGTATTCTTCGTCCACGACCATCAATCGCCCAGCAGTCAATGTTCCAGTTTTGTCGAACACTACATCCGTCGTTTTATATGCCACCTCAATACTGTTTGCTGACTTGAATATTACACCTCTTCTTGCCGCGACGCCTGATGCTACGACAATCACCATTGGAACTGCGAGCCCTATAGCACAAGGGCAGGAGACTATCAAAACGGTGATCGCATACGTGATGGCCTCAATCGCTGCCTCGGATCCAGACTGTTTCCGCACAGCAATTCCAACCGCGATCCAAATAACGAAAGTGATAATGGTGAGAGCGACGACAACTGGAACAAAATAGCTAGCTACTTTGTCGGCAATATCCTGGATTTTAGGCTTGGAAAGCTTCGCTTCATCAACCATACATGCTATAGTGGTGATGGTGTTGTCGCCAGGTAGGCGTGTCAATCGAACAGTAAGCATCCCGCTTCCATTGATGGAGCCTGCAATAACGGTGGAGCCAACTTGTTTCTCCAGGGGTTTAGACTCGCCAGTAAGCATTGACTCATCTATCTCAGAAGAGCCATGGATGACTGTACCATCGGTTGGGATGCGCGAGTCTGGTGCGACCTTGAAAACATCGCCATATTGCAAAAGCCTCGCATCAATATCTTTTTCAACTTGGTCTTCTCGGACCAAAATCGCTGTTGGTGTCTGCAATGAGCGGATGGAAATAGACTCTGCAGCTTTCTGGCGAGCGAGCGAAGCAACCCAGCGCCCAACCATGATGAGTGTCACAAGCAACGTGCTTGTCTCGAAAAACTCACCAGTTGAGAGCGGGTGGCCAGCGACCATATAACCGAACGACACGACCGAGAAAATGTAAGCAGCGCTGGTGCTAAGCACGATGAGAAGGTCCATCTCGATCACCCTGGAAAAGACCAATGCCTTGATTGCTTTCGGGTAGAATGGGCCAGCAATGACTACTTGTACAATGGTAGCCAGTGCAAGTGAGGCGGAGCCATATGCAATCTCTCGTTCCGGAAGCGGTGCCCATGCCATAACCAGAACCGGAATGGTGAGCGCTGCCGACAGTAAAGTCATCCATCCCATATGTCGAACATGTCTATTGCCAGCATCAAGGCTAGGGTCGGGGCGCGGTGGTGCAAGCTTTAGCGATCTACTCCAGTCCTGCTCGAGCAGATCTCTTGCTCCGACCACCTTCGCATCGAAATCGACTCGTATTGTCTCCTTGTCCACCCGACGGACATCCAGCACACCATCCGGCCATTCGCCCTTGATGAAGCTCGTCGGCTCGCTGGAGCAGATGAGGTCAAGGCTAGAGCCTTGTGCCGAGATCTGCTCACACTTGAATTCGGTCGTTCGCTGGAGGTGCTTGATGACGTCTTCCGCAGTTGCAGCGCCTTGGGTGATGTCAAACTCTGCGCGTGCCAAAACCAGGCTGGTTTTCAGGCTGCTGACATATTGGAGTGTTCCCAGTGTCCGCTTCAACTTTGTCTCACACCCGGTACAAGTCATTCCGGAAATGCTAAGAATAATATGCTCCCTTCCTGTACCACCCTTCTCGAGGTCAACGAGGTCTGAGCCACTCGAGATAGACTCAATTGTATCGACAGTGGTACCCTTCTTGTTATCACTGCAACAGCCTGTCGTACCTGTGTTGTCGGAGCAACAGCCCGTCGCTTTCGCTCCAGGGTTGCATGTCGTTGATGTAGTAGCACTGCAAGGCGATTTGACATCACCGCCGATTACATCGCCATCAGTTTCATCCTGGGCACAACAGTCGTCGGCACAAGAGTTGCTCGAAATGCTTTGCGCACTGCTGGCACAGCAACTTGATTTGAGCTCCGCCCCATTACCGCATTGCTTGTTCTTTGGTGTGGAGGTAGCAGGAGCCCGATCGGATGAGCAACAGCCGCGCCCCGACGATGTGTATTGCAAGGGTGTTGCGGTGGTCTTCGCTACAAGTGGGTCTGGTGAAGCACAGCAAGAGCCTGATGTGCTCGCTTTCGTTGGTTTAGCTTCCACTGTAGAACAGCATGTCTTTTGGCACTCCGTATTGCTAGGCGTTAGATCTTGTTGTATCGGCGTTGTTTCATTCGGTCCGCAACAACTCTCTGCGCAGTCGTCTGAGTCGCTGTCTGTGTCTGTCAACGGCGGGTCGCAGTTGTTTGTATCCTTAGAAGGCGGCTCGCAGCAGTCACTCATTCCTGTTGCTTTGTTTTGTTCGATACTTGTCGAAGCCGACGACGATGTTGACGCGGGAATAGTCTCCGCAGTAACATCTTTGGTGTCTTTCTGGTTTCTAGCGTCGCCTGTCGCATTGCTCGATCCACAGCAGCCCCCTCCGCAGGCCATAATGGAAAATGTGAATAAAAAAAGGACGTGGCAACAGAAAAACCTTGTCAAAGGCCAATACGCACTTCAGTATGCTATTTGAGAGAATAGATATGGGCTGGTTTAAATTGTAGCGGTCAAGGTGGTCGATCTCAAATCGATATGTCACCGCTTTCACGCTTGGCATTTTTCAATTGAAGGCCCAGCCAACTCGCATGCAGGAGACTATAAGAAAGATGTTACAATAGCATTACTCTTTGCGTAACACATCTGAACAATCGCGCATCGTAGAGCAGCTAGGTTTCGTTTTTTGCGTTGCTTGATGTTGAACCTTCCAAATGCGGAAGCTTTCAACACAGTGTGGATTGCAGTGCTGCGCTGGCAATGTTAGAGTCTTTGCGACGTTGCGCGCAATCATATGTATACTTGAATTGTTATCGCACTGTAAGCAATAAGACCATATTCCGCTGAGAGGCTCTCGGCAGCCGATATGGGTTTAATTGGTCACTATCAATATCAGGGCAAAAGAAATATCCAAATCGAACTGAAGTACAAGTTAAACGTGCCATCGGGGTGACAGATCACTTTGCGGCTGATTACCGTGTCTTACCAGTGGGTGACCAACGCCAGTGAGTGGTGAGACCCAAAAGCCACCTAAAGTCGTAGAAACAGATCCTCAGTCTCACAATAACTTACTATTACATCTTGAAAGTTCATTTATGGTCGTCTACTTTTATTTAGTAGCTTCCATTATATCCTTACTCTCATAACTTCTAGTGTTCTCTAGCGATCGAGTTTGAGCTTTTAAGTCTAACATCATGTACAAGCGAGGCGTCCGCCACACCAACTTTGCTATTGTCTCAGCCTGAATTTGAGTGTGATTAACGGATGAGATAGTTAGCTGTATATAGGCCTCATTTGAGAGCGATTGGGGTTGTTTTGGTCGAGGCATGGTCGATTCAAGTTCACAAGGTGATCAAATTCTGTGGAGTGGACGCCTCGCTTGAACATGACATTATGCGATTTCACTGGTTTAGAAGGTTTAAAATTTTGATCGTTCTATAAGTATGAAATATAGCGAGTTTTAGAAAGCCATAAAATACCTTCAAAGATGTAATAATAGGTGGTTGTTGTTAAGTTTATGAGGGCCTGTTTTCTTGGGTTTTGGTGGTTTTTGTCCACTGACTGGTGTGCTCACTGACTGGTAAAACGCACTATGATCGATGGTTTGCGAAACTTGCCCGATACGGCAGGTATGGCTGACACTGCTGATTAGCATCCTGGCCCAGTATTTTGACCACCTTCCAGTTTACTATGATGCGTGACAGAATTGTTATGACGCGATTCGCTCTACTGGCCTTCGATGATGTACAACCTGTGATTTCGACTCACATCAGCAAATATTCGCTGCCGAAATTGCCGGCCAGACTCAGAGGGAATATCGGTTGGTGCAGCTTCGAAAGCAGCTTCCTGGGGTACGCGTTTGCGCTAGGGCGAAAGCTGATGTTCGCTTCGTATAAGTCCATGGGATTCGCGCCATGAGCGCTTCTAAAACCTAAGATTACAATTTGTTTCAAGTTGTTTCGTGACTGCAAGACATGATTCATGCGGCACTGATCCTACAGATACCCTGCACAGCCATATCTCACACCACGGCTGAATACACATCTGGGGCTTGACGGCTGTTCTTTCAAAGATCTTTCCCGCAATATTTTGAACAGCCATCGGAGTCGTAACACGAGAGTTGTCATGTTCCGAGACCCTTGGCGCGATTGGAGGAAAACAAGATTACGCGTGGCGGCTAAAGTTGGTGTCAGCATCTTAGCCAAACTCTGGATACGGTCGAAGCGGCTTCGAACGCTCAGAAGTGAGTTGTTTGTCTTATGTTATGATGCTGGCTTGCTGATCTAACAGCGGCGTACCTCCAACGACGTCTTACGCTCAAGACGCGGAAGTACCAACCACTTCGCAGAGGAGAAATTCGCCTACTTCAAATCAGACCGGGCCATGCGTTGAGCACGATTGAGTGCGAGTTCTCTTATGCAGACTTGAGCTCTCCTACACACTATGCTGCTTTGTCCTACACCTGGGGTCAAATTGCTCCCTCGATTCCTATTAAAGTCAATGGCCATGTCTCGCTCATCTCGGAAAATTTATACCTGGCATTGGTACATCTCCGGAAGAGAGACGTCCTCACACTCTGGGTGGACGCACTTTGCATCAATCAGGACGACAATGCAGAACGCGCGACTCAGGTCAGTCAAATGAATTACGTGTACCAGCAGGCGGCCTTCGTGTACATATGGCTTGGGGATAGCAACTACCTCAGCCAGCAAGCCTTTCATGAACTCCATCAACTAAGGAAGCTCTTGGAATGGGATGGCACAATACCTGAGCACCATTTCAGTCCAGCTGCAATGAATCAGCATCAAAAGTGGAGAGCGATAAGTGAAATCCTCTACCGGCCTTGGTTCCGTCGTGTGTGGGTTATCCAAGAAGCACTATTTGCTCAACGAGCCATGCTGGTTTGTGGTGAAAGCATTCTTGATCTAAAGCACTTTCTGCAAATAGTCGACTCTATGTTAGGATATAAAGTTTTCAAGGAGGTATTGTCGCATCATCCCAATAGGCAGGAGCTGATAGCAGGACCTATGCAAGCGACCCTCAAACAAGTAGAGTTCCTGGTGCAAGCTAAAGTAGCAGAGACCAGGTTTTCCCTTTTCATTCAGTTTAAAGGGACTCTCTTGGACTATTTAGCCGAGACGCGCTGGGCTGAAGCCACAGATCCGCGGGACAAGGTTTACGGTATACTCAATTTGGTGAAAGACGCCTCAAAGCTAGGCCATTACCATACGAAGACGGGTGAGCCTCTCAAATGGTGCCCATTCAAGGTTGACTACACACTACCCAAAGAAGTGGTCTTCACCAATGCCTCCAAGGCAATTATATGGACCACACGCTCTCTAGACACCCTCCAATTTGTTAGGCATGACCCGGGTCGTGCGACTGGACTTCCATCGTGGGTGCCAGACTGGACGAACGAGACACCACACTTAGTTCCGGATTATATTTCGCTATGCTCTAAGTTTGCCAAAGAACAACATCACTGGCGCCCGAGCAGACGTAAATCCGATGAGCTGTGCGAGACGGATTCTATCCATGATCGAATCACTGCATATTGTCGGCCAGTTTTCGCGTTCCAGGAAGACATACTGTCAGTTCATGGCATTTACTTTGATACCATCACTGCTCTTTCCCAATATACACATCCACGCGAGCATAATATGTACACAATTGATCCAGCAATCGAAGATGATCATCGAAGATTTGAGCTTATGCAGGAGCATCTGGACCTGATGGTCCCCTGGACCAAGGAATGCGTTCAAATTGCCACGGGGTGTTCGCCATATCCGACTGGCCATAGCACCTGGTCTCTCCTACGAAGACTACTACACAAAGATGCTACCCTGGAGGACGACTCAATGGTAGAAGATAGCGAGACTCTGCTCGAAGACTGGAGCAGACTTGAGTCAGCTCTTGCAGCAATGCGGAAGCATGTAGCACTGGAGAACTCAGGCGCTTTGGCCGAAATAGCAGTTGCACAAGCACTTGCACAATTTGGGTACCGTTCATATCAGTTGAAGATTGACGGAACAAACTTCTCTCAACGATTCGCCTCGACAGGGAATCGGTATATGGGACTCGTGCCAAAGGGTACAATGATTGGCGATCTCGTCTGCTTCATCTACGGACAGGAGTTACCACTTGTCTTACGAAGCTGCGCCGATGAATGCTTCATTTTCATCGGTCACGGCAAATTCGCTGGTGTGGACTTCGACAGTGTCGTTGTAGAGCGAACCTATTCTCCTAAACGAAGACAAAAGGAACCAGAAACTGAACGTCACTTCATTTCTCGTACTGCTAGTGGGCACAAAACATGCACAGTGCTTAAAGATCCGACTCCATTTTGTCTAGTATGAATCTTGTTCGTTCAAGGCATCCGCTCTGCGAGTCTCGCATGCGTCTCGGCCCATCAAATGTACTATTTTAACGTGCCCCACTGCGTAGCGAGACACACAGTGTGGCGAGACAAATAAGGGGTACTTTAACTTTTAATAACTAGAAAACCTATACGCGTAAAGAATACTACTATAATTTAATAAAAATAATCTACTATAGCTAATCCTAAATATCTATATTCTACTCTTTCCTAAAAAGTACCTTTATATTATTATCTCGAAGCCTAATTTAAATAGCGCCTTCTTTTATAGTGTAACAGACTACCCTCCCTATAGCGCTAATATTAAGTCTTTATTACTCTAAATTTTTATAGAATAGCCTTATCTAAGCCTTAGAACCTCCTTCTAATACTTAGAAGCTATTATTAGCTTAGTACGCGCTGTCGGAGGCAAATTTATACAGGGCTACTATATTAATTAGTACTTCTATAGAAGTAAATCCCTAATTCTAGCTAATACAAGATAGCCTTGCACTTCTTAGCTTATATATCTGTAGGTAAGATATATAGCTATGTAAATCGCACGTGCGCTTAGAATATAATTAAGCTTAGCTTAGGATTAGGAGTAGTACTAAGACTTATATAGCTATAGTACTTATTAGTTAGCTAATATACTTCTAGTATTAAAGTAGCTTTAATATAGTTTAATATATAATAACTTTAATAGCTTTCTTACTCTTAAGCTCTAAAACTAACTATTACTCTTTTACTAACTAAATAAAAAGCTTTTAATTTTAGCTTATAAAAAAAAATATAATTATAAAATAAGATAAAGTAAAATAGCTTTAGTAGTAATATAGCTGTTATATAAGTACTATAATTTTTTAAAGTTATAAAAATATACTTTACTTTAATATATAAAAGATATAAAAGGTTTAAATTATTTATATTTATAATATATAGTAAAGCTATAATAGTAGCTATACTTAGTAAAGTACTGTACTATCTAAGGCTTTATACTATTCTATTACTAGAAATAATAGTTATATCTCTTCTTAATACTATTTATTCTAGACGTTTACTATAAGGGTGCAGCTAGAGTAGGTTAGCTACTCTTCCTGCTACTAGTAGTAATATCAAGAGTTAAATTATCTTTAGTGCTGGTCGATCCTACTTTTTAAACGTGCTTACTTAGCTACCCTGCAGCTACCTGCCCCACTATCGTCCTCAACTCGTTCCTTTTGGGTATACTTCGTAAACACCTGCCAACTAAATGCTACTTTGGCAATGTCGCTGCTTGATCTAGCGAACGAGTTGCTCCAATGCATATCAGAAAACCTAGAATTAGAGAGAGATATCAACGCCTTTGCACAAGCCAACCGCCGCCTCTACCGTCTGCTAAATAACTACCTCTACTGCCACAACATACAACAG
Source organism: Pseudopyrenochaeta lycopersici (assembly GCA_003313425.1). NCBI lineage: Eukaryota > Fungi > Ascomycota > Dothideomycetes > Pleosporales > Pseudopyrenochaetaceae > Pseudopyrenochaeta > Pseudopyrenochaeta lycopersici. The sequence goes on from NHZP01000006.1 coordinate 237,067, forward strand.
TCTGGAAGCTTAGCGTTATTATGGGCTGCCCGACATGGCCAAGAGGCGGCGGTTCGAAGGCTTCTAGGAGAAGGAGCCAATGCCCAAGCTATATATATCTGCAATCAGACGCCGCTGTTGTTGGCGGCAGAGAAGGGGCATACGGAGGTGGTAAAGCTGCTGCTCGACAAGGGTGCCGACGATAACGCGAATGGTGGAAGGGACGGCAGCGCACTCCAGGCGGCTTCAGAAGGAGGCCACGAGCAGGCAGTGAAGATGCTGCTTGACAAAGGCGCCGACGTCAACGCGCAGGGTGGATTCTACAGCAACGCTCTCCAGGCAGCTTCAAAGGGAGGCCACGAGCAGGTAGTAAATATGCTGCTTGACAAGGGCGCCGACGTCAACGCGCAGGGTGGATTCTACGGCAACGCACTCCAGGCGGCTTCACATGGAGGCCACGAGCAGATTGTGAAGCTGCTGCTCAACCAGGGCGCCGACGTCAACACCCAGGGTGAACTCTACAGCAACGCACTCCAGGCGGCTTCACATGGAGGCCACGAGCAGATTGTGAAGCTGCTGCTCAACCAGGGCGCCGACGTCAACGTGCATGGTGGGAAGGACGGCAACGCACTCCAGGCGGCTTCAAAGGGAGGCCACGAGCAGGTAGTGAAGTTGCTGCTTGACAAGGGCGCCGACGTCAACGCTCAGGGTGGAACCTGCGGCAACGCACTCCAGGCGGCTTCACATGGAGGCCATGAGCAGGCAGTGAAGATGCTGCTTGACAAGGGCGCCGACGTCAACGCGCAGGGTGGATACTACGGCAACGCTCTCCAGGCAGCTTCAGAAGGAGGCCACGAGCAGGTAGTGAAGATGCTGCTCAACCAAGGCGCCGATGTTAACGCGCAGGGTGGATCCTACTTCAACGCACTCCAGGCGGCTTCATCAAGAGGGTACGAGCAGATTGTGAAGCTGCTGTTAGACGAGAGTGCCGACGTCAACGCTCAGGGTGGATTCTACAGCAACGCTCTCCAGGCAGCTTCGGCAAGAGGCCACGAGCAGGTAGTGAAGTTGCTGCTTAATAAGGGCGTCGACGTCAACGCGCAGGGTGGATTCTACAGCAACGCTCTCCAGGCAGCTTCATCTGAGGGCCTTAAGCAGGTGGTGAAGCTGCTGCTTGACAAGGGTGCCGACGTGAACGCCCAGGGTGGATACTACGGCAACGCTCTCCAGGCGGCTTCAGCAAGAGGCCACGAGCAGGTAGTGAAGTTGCTGCTTAACAAGGGCGCCGACGTCAACGCTCAGGGTGGATACTACGACAGCGCACTCCAGGCGGCTTCACATGGAGGCCATGAGCAGGCAGTGAAGATGCTGCTTGACAAGGGCGCCGACGTCAACGCGCAGGGTGGATCCTGCGGCAGCGCACTCCAGGCGGCTTCAAAGGGAGGCCACGAGCAGGTGGTGAAATTGCTGCTTGACAAGGGCGCCGACGTCAACGCGCAGGGTGGATCCTGCGGCAACGCACTCCAGGCGGCTTCATCAAGAGGGTACGAGCAGATTGTGAAGCTGCTGTTAGACGAGAGCGCCGACGTCAACGCTCAGGGTGGATACTACAGCAACGCTCTCCAGGCAGCTTCGGCAAGAGGCCACGAGCAGGTAGTGAAGTTGCTGCTTAATAAGGGCGCCGACGTTAACGTGCAGGGTGGATACTACGGCAGCGCACTCCAGGCGGCTTCATTAAGAGGCCACGAGCAGATTGTGAAGCTGCTGTTAGACGAGAGCGCCGACGTCAACGCGCAGGGTTAAAGTGGAGGCGAATGACAACAGTATAGGTCTGTTTGAGTCGCAGCATCCATGGACGCTCTCTAGTATATACGCTCACCTTTACTTTTAAGTCATAACAGCGCAACGCGAAAGCTATATTACTAATACAATCTTACTCCTAGTTTAGAATAAATCCTTAGCCTATATTTTGCTAGCACAACTGCCTTTGCATATAAATTAGACTTTGTAGTATAAGGAAAATACCTAGGACGTTAATACTAATTCTTCTAGAAAGATGTTAAAAAACTAGTACTAGCATAGAACAAGTTGTAATACATAAGCATATAACAAGGTGTATATATCACGATAACAAAGGTAGAGTAGTACAGTATATCGCTACTAGTAGCAGAGAGAGTAGCTAACCTGCTCTAGCTGCATATAATACTAATATTTAGATTTATAATACTTTGTTACACTATAAAAGAAGGCGCTATATAAATCTAGCCTAGAGGCGATAATATAATTATAACTTTTAGGAAAGAGTATATTATAGATATTTAGGATTAGCTATAGTAAATTATTTTTATTAAATTTGTAAGGCAGTCAACACGCACAGTTAGGACGGTCTTAGTTGAAGAAACTTAATTTAAAAGGAAATAGATAAAATAGCAGATACCTCTCACCTTTAGGGGAGAGGTGCTGCCTATATACATAAGCTAGAGCAGGCTAGTCCCGATCTAGTTACCTAGCTTAGTAAAAGGTAAGAGGTAACAGTTACCTTTTACCTGCGTCTAGTAACTTGGCAGGATTATTACCTTTCACCTGCGTCTAGTAACTTAGAAGGATTAAACCCTTTTACCTGCGTCTAGTAACCTAAAAGGATTAAACCCTAATACGACCCCCCCCCCTTTAAAATAGTAAGGGCCTCTAAACTAAGAGATAAAAATTTAAGATAAAATATAAGAAAACTGTTTACTACTAAGTCTCTCTAACTTAGTAAATCTAGTAATAGGCTTTGTATAGCGCTGCGTATGTCTAAACAGTTTCCTATATAAAATTACTAAGCTCTAAGGTGTTTTCTAATACTTTTACCCCGCGACGTAAAAACAGAACCTAAAGACCTTTATATAATATATATAGAAGTAACCTTTATAATTTTTATTTAGTTATAAGGTCCCTAGACGTAGCGCGTAAAGTAAGGCGTACTACGCAGAGTAAGGGCGAAGGTAGGTAATCTTAAGGCTATAGATGCGCGAATTAAGGCTGAAGGCGCGTAAATTAAGGCTAGAGGCGCGCAAATTAAGGTAAATTAAGGCGCGCTAACTTAAGTAAAACTTTTTAGATACCTTTATCGCTGCTAAGATACTCTTCTGCAGCTAGCCTATCCTTATTAAGTAGTAACTAATTTAGAGGTATGCGATAAGTAGGTAGCTTAGGCTTATTAGGCTGTTACTAATAAAACAGATAAGCGTTGTAGTTATTAGGGTACTTAGTCGCTAGGTGCTAGGTAGGTTTCAGGTATCTAGTCTATTTAATTAGGTACTACCACTTGCGCTTTTAGCGGCCTTTAACGCTAGTTTACTAGTAATTAAGAAAATTATTAATAAGCTACTTATCTTAAACCTTACTATTAGGATTAATTACCTTAATAGCTACTAGCTAAGCTGGCGCTTAATCTAGAAGCCCTTTTAAGGGCGCAGGCTAAAGAAGCTTAGGGTAAAATATAAGAAAAACTCTGCTGCCTAATATATCTAGTAGAAGGTCTAATTAATACGCCTAGCTATTATACACGACTCTTATAACGCTGTAAGGCCCTACCTACTTAAGGTCTAGCTTCTTTAATTCCTGTTTAGTAGACTAATTAATTATATTAACTATAACTTAGTCTCTAACAGTATACTTTAGCACTAATTAGCGAGAGGTGTTAGCGTAGTAAGCTTATTCTTATTAAGCCTATAGTATTTATTCTTATAAATAAGTAACTAGGTCTGCGTAGGTATTTATAAGCTTATCTACCTAGATTTTATTACTAGCTGCGGCGCTACTAAGCTTTTTATTGCAGTTTTCCTCTAAGTATATGCTACTGTAAGGGTAATATCTAAGATCTATAAAGAATAGCGTTATGCCTGTAGAGGCGTTAACTGTATTATTAGCCTAAAACTTAGCGACGTAAAGCTAGGCAGCCTAGTTAGTTTACGCGTAGTTAATATACTAACAAAGATAAATTTCTAAAGCTTAATTTACCTGCTTAGTCTGCCTGTCTAATTTAGGGTAATAGGCTGTTAATAAGCGCTGTTAGATACGTAGTTGCTTATAAACTTGCCTCTAAAACTAACTAATAAAATTTAAACTATAGTTAGAGATAATACTAAGGGGAATACTATATAATTTAAAGACTTTTATAAAGTACCTAGCGGCTTTAGCTGCAGTATAGCTATATATAGGGAAAAAATACTGTCTTTTTATAAGGCAGTCTATAATAACGAGGATATTCTTAAAAGTATAGCTATCTAGCTAAGAGGTAGGTAAATCTTAAATAAAATTAACTAAAATTTCTGTCTAGCGTCTATAAGGCACTAGCAGTAGCTGTAAGTAACTATACTTACCGTCCTAAGGGCTTTTTATTTAGCGATAAGTAGCGTACGCGTCGTAATACTATTTAATTAACAGGTGCATCTTTAGCTAGTAATACTGTAAGTACATAAGGAAGAACGTGTTGCGAGGGCCCTTATAACTAGTAATTTAATAGTTATAACATAACTCTATAATGCGTTAGCGTAACTATAGGTTAGGAGATACGTAAAGCCTAGTCTTATCTATCTACAGGCGTTAGGAAGCTCCTTTACCTATGCTTAATAGGTCTGTAGTAGAGAAATAGTAGCTATTCTTATAAAACTATAATAGTAATTTAGTAGTTTCTATATTAATAGCTTTAAAGGCCTTTTTAGCTATAGTGTTATTAGCGTACGCGGCGTCTAGGATTTCTTCTATTAACTAATAGTTGTCCTTATAATAGGGCAGCGAAGGATCTATTATACTATTAATAGGCGTAGGATTATTATTATTATTATTAAATTCTATAAGAAAGTCTGTTTTATAAGCATAGGTAAAGCAAAATTACACTACCTTAGCTTATTCCTAGAATATTTAGTCTAGGGACTTAGGTTAACTAAGAGCTAAAGCGCGCAAGGCTGTTACAACTGCTAGTTGCATGCCTAGGGAGAGTACTTAGGGTCTAAGAATAGCAGCCCGTATACTGTAACGAGGGTCTTCTGCGTCTGTTAGAGTATCCTAAGGTTAACATCTTAAAGCGTCTGCTTTACTGTTAGTTTCCTTAGGAGTATAGATAATCTTAAAGTTAAACTAGCTAAGAAATAAAGACTACTATACTTACTATTAGCTACGTTTTTTAGTTATTATAAACTATTCTAGGTTCTTATAGTCTATTATTACCTATATTAGTTAAGAAGAGCCTATAAGTTTAGGCTCTTATTCCTTAAATACCTATATAATTACTATAAGTTTAAAATTATAGATATTATAGTTATACTCTACTAAGGAGTGTTTCTTTAAAAAGAAAGTAATAGGTTATAGAACTTCCTTATTATTATATTACTTTATAACCTTACCTAATACCTATCCTAACGTATTAGTAAAGATATAGATTTACTTAGCAGGATTAAAATACTTTAATACTACGCTTACACGAAATACTGCTTTAAGAGCCTTAAAAGCTTTTACTTCCTCCTCCTCTTATATAATTAGCTTATAATAAACCTTCTTATAGGCAGGTTTATTAAGATAGCTACTTTTCTTTTCTATAATAGTAGCCTTAATAAGGCGTGTAAGTAGTAATACTATCTTTAAGTAGCCTTTAATAAAGCGCTAGGAGAAGCTAGTATACCTAAGGAAAGTAAGTATATCTTAGGTAGTCTTTAGTATTTCCTATTACTATACAGCCTTAATCTTCTCTAAGTTAATTTTAATACCCTTATTTATAATTATTATACCTAAGAACTTAATATAGTCTGTATAAAATTCTAATTTACGCAGGTCTATATAGAACCCTTTTTTCTTAAGGCGCGTAAGCACCTTTTTAATATACTCTATATAAGCTTCTACTAATTCTAAGAAAACTAAGATATTATCTAGATAGGTAGTATAAAACTTATTAAGGTACTTAAAAAGAGCGCTGTTAATTACCCTTTAAAACGTAGCTAGAGTATTACAGAGGCCTATAGGTATTACGCGGTATTAATAAGTGCTTTAACGCGTAGAGAAGGCAGTAAGCTACTCTAAACTAGGCTTTATGCGAATTTAATAAAAAGCGTGTATAATATTAAATTTAGAAAAGATAACAGCTTTATTAAGCTTAGCTAAAGTCTTATAGAAGAAAGGAATTAGGTATTAATCCTTAACAGAGGCTTTATTAAGGTCTTAATAATCTATATAGACTTAGATACTACTACTAAGTTTAGTAATAATAAGTAAGTTATTTTATATAGTAGAGGGTCCCTAGAAGATAAAATCCTAGGCCTCTATCTCCTAAATATATTACTTAATAGCTTTAAACTATTTACTAGAAAATAGTCTTACTTAATAATTAGGCACCTTAGCTCCTAGCTTAAGCTTAATCTTATAGTTATGTTCTAAGTAATCTAGGAGCTTAGCTGCGGCTGCTTTATTAAATATAGGAATAATTAAGGTATATTCCTTAAGTAGGTACAGAGGTAGGATATCTTTTAATAAGACTTCCTTAGGAGGGTTAAAGAACTTATTATAGTCCTTTTATGCTACTACGCGATAGATTTTCTATAACGCTCCTAGTAGTAAGTAATAAACTATTATAAATAGAGGGTAGTTTTTTTATTTAGTAAACGCCTAAATAGCTCTTAGTAAGATAACCTTAATACCTACCGCAGGTTTAGTTTACTAGTATAGTACTTAGTGTTTATTGTCTAGCTTTACTAAGGCTGCAGTATCTAAATTTGCCTATTATTAGCTAGTCTTACCTTTATTCCTACTATCTGTAGAGGAACTAGGCTGTGTAGAGGCGTTAGGCGTAGCTCGCTCGCAGATAACTTATAGTATATGCGAGTGTTACTAGCATTCTATTTAGTAGTATACGTTAGGGAATTTAATTATACTCTAACAGTAATTAAAGCGTAGTGCGTATAGTTTCCTCTAGCAGAATCCTAATACTAGGTTAAAGGCCCTATACTAGTTAAGAATATAGGCAGAAGTATACTTAAAGTAGGAATTAATTTTTATATAGAATTTAACCCTATAAGTAATAGATTCTAAAGTAACACCTTTATATCCTTTATATATAATAGGCGTAATAAGAGGAATTAGTTAGAACCCCTAGGTAAGCTAGAGGAACTGCTATAAGATAAAGTTTATATCTGCCTTATTATCTGCTAATATCTAGGCGACGTAGGGGGCGTTTTCTTATTATCTAATTATACTTATAAAAGTAAACTAGTCTAGGCTGTCTAGACACAGCTTATCTTTCTAGACAGCCTGCGTGCGTCGCAGGAGTGCCTGCGCCACGGGCTTATGTATGCCGCCCTAGTAAGTAGTAGCTAGCGCAGTTTCCTAAAACTAATTATTAACCCTAGATAAAGGACTTTTATCTAGGGTTACTCTTCCCCTAAATAAATAATAACCTTAGCTTTATTACTATTACTATTAGAGGCTTCTTTATAGTTAGAGTTACTAGTCTCTAGGCTTACGTGCACGTAATAATTAGTAGCTAGGTTACTGCGCAGATTTCCTTAATACTAGTTACGGCTAGAGTTTACGTTGTAAGGCTTAGGACTGTCAGCTAGCTTGTAGTTACCTATTCTATTGTCTTTAAATAACGGACGTAGGCCTAGAGCAGGCTCACTAGCTTTCTTAATAGGCTTATCCGCCGCCGTCCTTAGAATAAATTTATAAGGCGGTGCTAGGCTTAGTCTAGCTAGCGCGTTACGCCCCTTTATTTAATTAGCGAGATACTAAGGTAATTACTAGAGGTTGTAGCTCTAACATACATTATTAATTATATTATAAAGAGATTAGAAGTTAGTAGTAGTATAGACAGCGGGCGCGCTACTAAGGCTCTGTTAGAGATAGCCTAGAAGCTTAGCCTAAAGCTTATACGCTTAAGTTACAGTAATCTATCTAAGCTAAGTAGTAATAGCGTTAAACTCTGTCTAGAACAGAGCCTATACTTTAACTATAGTAGGGTATTCTAGCAAGCTATATTCTAGGAAGACTAAAGCATTATATTACTATTCTACTATAACGTAGTAGTTGCAGTCGCTAAAGATAGAGTTAAGGATATAAAAACACTTAAAGTTGTCTTTATATTAATATAAAAACCTATTAGGCTCTTATAGTAAGGTTTAAGCAGAACTGCTAGTAGCTTAAAAGATAAATTATACTTATATATTATTATATTACTAGTCTAACCTGTTATTTTTAAAATAGTTAAGCATCTTTATAATCTACCTATAAAGATTAGGACTCCTAGAGTATACTAGAGGCACCTAAATTTACTTATTCTTTATAGATAAGAACTAATATAACCCCTTAATCTTATAGTAGAGCTTAGTTAGATAAAGGCTTAGCGTTACTATATTACTTAGGGATGTTTAGTATTTGCGAGTAAGAGGAAGGTTAGTTAAGAGTAAAACACGCTAAAGGGAACTAAACTTATTAAGAATACTGCCTACTATATTACCTTATAGGAGGATTTATATAAGCGTACTTATTCCTCCTAGTAGAGGCTTATTTATAGCTCTTAAGGCTAGCTATAATAGAGTAAGTCTAGTAAGGCCTAAAACTTTAGGAGAGCTAGACAACAGACAGTTACGTAACACAAAGTTACGCTTATTCTTAATTTCTTGTAATAAACCTTCTAAGGTCTTATAGTTAGTAATAAGCTTATTCTACTACTTACTAAGCTTATTATATTCTTTAACTAGCTTATTCTTTTATTAAGTAAAGCTGCGTTGTTATTTAGTTAGTTCCTGCTTTAGAGTAGAAGCGTTAAGGTAGTGTATCTCTAATAACTTCTTATTCTTATTAAGAGTATATAGAGCACACCTAAATAGTATTATTAGGCGTGTAAGTTACGTAAGCTTAAGGCTTAAGAACTTACTAGAGTAGTTCTTTATAAGCTAGATACCTAAAGGTGCTAATTACTAAATAGAAGTAGGTAGACTTAAGCTCGCAGATAGTAGTAAACCTAGAAGGCTACTTAGAGGAAGATAGTTATTAAAGTCCTTAGGGAGACCTAGATTAGCAGCTTCCTTACATAGCTATATCTAATAAGCTCTCTTAGCACGCTGTATTATATCGCGAGAGAAGGAATATAGGTTAACTTCCTTAGTTAATAAGTTAGCACAGGAGCTTATTAGCGTAAATTTAGGGTACTCTATATCTTTAATAATAGGGTTTTCTAAGATAACTAGTTCTAAATCCTTTATAGCCTTATTCTTATTCTTCTTCTAGTATTAATAAGCCTTTTCCCTAAGTTAATTATAAGCCGCCTGTATTTTAGCTAATGCGTTGTCTTTCTAATAGGCTTAAAATTTAGGCTGCTAGCTAGAGAACCCTTTATTATAAGAGCTATCTGCTATTAGGCTAAATAAAGAAAGTTAGATAGAAGTAAGAGTAGCTGTAGCAGTAAAAGTAAAAGTTAAAGTAAAACTAAAGGGAATCCTTAAGCTTTAGTAAGTAAACTTAAGATTTAACTATTAGTTAAGTAGTATTATTAGTTAGGTAAGGTTACTAGAACTAGGATAAATACTTAGGAGTGTTATACACAGGCTAAGTTTAGAGAATTACCTAATTAGGAAGTTTTAGAGGGTAAATGCGTGCTTAAGGCAGCACGTGCGCGTAATTAAAACACACGTACAGACTATAGTATATAAAAGTAGGAATAATCCCTAGAGTATTCCTATTTAAGGAAGGGAATAATAGGATATATCTTATTAATAATAATCCTAGCGTTTAGGTAGCGTAAAGCGCAGGTACTAAGGTGTAAAATAGGTTACTAGTAAAGAAACCTAGCAAATTCTAGGCTATTCTAAAGCTTAACTAAAAGGGAATAGCTTATAAAATTTTAGCTAAACTAGCAGCAGAGGATAGCACTGTAAATTAACTATTATACGAGGGCTATCCTAAAGCTTAACTAAAGGGGGATAGGATCTAGTCCTAGTACGTTAGTACTACCTTACTATTAAACTTACCTAAGAGGTAACAGCTTAAGCAACTATATATTAACTACAGAGAGGAGCTAAAGCGCTGTATAATCTGCTATTATGTAAGGCAGTTAACACGCACAGTTAGGACGGTCTTAGTTAAAGAAACTTAATTTAAAAGGAAATAGACAAAATAGCAGATACCTCTCACCTTTAGGGGAGAGGTGCTGCCTATATACATAAGCTAGAGCAGGCTAGTCCCGATCCAGTTACCTAGCTTGGTAAAAGGTAAGAGGTAACAGTTACCTTTCACCTGCGTCTAGTAACTTGGCAGGATCGTTACCTTTCACCTGCGTCTAGTAACTTAGAAGGATTGAACCCTTTCACCTGCGTCTAGTAACCTGAAAGGATTGAACCCTGACAGTAAGTAAGATACAGTTATAATATTAACTACAGAAGCTGAGCTTCTTGCGCTATTACAAGTAGTAAAAGAAGCTATATTTATATTACGACTACTTAAGGAACTGCAAATTAATCTGCCTAAGGACATAATTACGATATAATACGATAACACTTAAACTATCTAGCTAATTAATAATAAAGTCTTATAGCTGTAAACTAAGCTCTAGTATATAGATATTTATAATTATTAGCTAAGATAGGAGGTGTTAAGAAGAAGTATTTAGGTTATCTATATCCAATTAGCTAACATGCTAGCTAATAGCTTTACAAAGGCGTTGCTAGCTAATAAATAGACACAGTTTCTAAGCTAAATAGGCCTTATAGAGCTCGCAGGAAGTAGAGAAATAACAGCAGCACGCCTTAAAGAGATCTAAAGCTAAATTAAGAAGCTAGAGATTAAATAGGCGTAGCTAGACAGCGATTAATACTCCCTGTACACGACCTCTAGATTCACTAGAAGACAACAGAAGTGGTTCTTGTCTAGCTTAAAATGGTTTCTAAGCTGAGGGGGTGTGTTAGATACAAGATAGGTGCCCGGAAAGAGTATGCTGTTAGATCTATAGCATAGCAGCGAGCGTACGCGATACTGCATTATAGTACATAGCTCGGGTGTAACCACTTGGTACACACACTACATAAAAAGGACAAAAAATAGAAAAGAACTCAGAGAGGATTAATACAATGAAATAAAACCCATCAACATACCTCATCGCATTTGAGCATTCTATCTGACATCTCTCTTTACTTATACGAATATATATATATCCTCTAATAGTACCTATAACCTCTTCTCTATCTTTCTTCTTCTATAGTATAGGATAAATGTGTTACGAATAGGAAGTAGGAAGGCGGCGGTTATAAGGATAAGGGAGGAGGCAGTGGCACGGACGACTAACAAAGAGACTGAGCCTCTAAACTAACTAATAACGCTAAGGTTACGTAATCCTAGGAAACCTACACTAAGACAGACTATATCCTATAGGACAGAGATAAACCTAGAAATCCTAAAGGAGGCTGTTAAAGATCTAGTTAAGTGGTTACGATATAAAGCAACTGGTGTTAACTAGTTAGTATCTTTGGAGTATTCTATAGATGTGCAGTGCTAGGTAGATCGAAGGTAGAAGTATCTAATAGTAGTATACTTGTAGATTGTCTTAAGTTGATTACAATGTGCCGTAGGGCTATATTGTGCAAGTCTATATATATAATTGTCTTATAGGATTCCTATAAGGCCCCCTCTAGGATTTCTAGGTTTGTCTCCGTCCTATAGGACATAGTCCGTCTTGGCGTAGGTTTCCTAGGATTACATAACTCTAGCGTTATTAGTTAGTTCAGAGGCTCGGCCTCTTCGTTAGTCGTCCGTGCCTCCTCCCACATCCTTATAACCGCCGCCTTCCTACTTCCTGTTCGTAACACTATCCTCCCCTCCAGTCCTTATATCCTTATAACTAACCTATAGCTTCTTATAGTACTACTTATTATTATTCTATTAGAGATTATATAAATACTATTAGTTAGGTTACTATAGTTTCTTATAAATATTATTTAAAAAAGAAGTTAGAGTATAGGATATTATTATTAAAAGAGAAGTGTAGAAATTATTATTATAATAGGGTGTTATTATGCGAGCTAGTAGATATACTAGTTCTAAACTTTTCTTATCTAGATAAGGAATTAGCTTAGTTAGACGCGTAGGAAGCTGAAGCTAATAACGCAGAAGAGAAGGCGCTAAATACCTTTCTTACTGCTCGCGTAAAAAAAAATTAACTTTATAAATAATAAAAGTTATTACAGCGTTATAAGTAATAATAGGTAGATAATTCTAGTTATATCGTAGAAGAGATTAAAGCGTTAGAGGCGATTAAGGATATTAACTATAAGGTTAACGTTCTTAAATAAGGGCTAATACCTAGTACTTCTACCTTAGACTAGAGCGTCTTTACTCTATCCTAGCTTAAAGGCAATCCTCTTCCTCTAGGAATTATATTATTAGATTAAGTTAGTTATAGTTCTAATACCTAAGGTCTTTTTATTCTTTATTATAGTTATATTTACTAATTTATTCCTTATAGTTTCCTAAGTTTAATTTAGGTTCCTATATATTTTCTAAGTTAGGGTAGTCCTTCTATTTTATAAGGTACTCCCTTTCTCTATATTAGTTTTCTATAATTTTTAAGTGTCTCTTATTAAGAATTTTCTTAACTTTATACTATATTTCTTCTTTAGTCTCGTACCTAAAGGTCTTCTATAGTAGTATTATTAGGTGCGCAGGTTCTAATAGCTTAATATAGAACCTTAGGTAGATCTTTACGTCTTTAGGTAGTTCTAATATATACGTAACTAGTCTATTATATTACTTAATTAAAAATAGTCTAACTTTAACGTAGTCTAATCCCTTATTAGGTTATTTCGTGCGTAGGTTTTTTATAAGTAAATATACTTTATCCCCCTTTTTTAGCTAAGGCACTGTTTTTCTTTTCTTATTAATATATAAAATTTATTATCTTTATCTTTTCTTAAGTCTTTCTTATAATTATTTTAACGTTACTTATAGTTCTCTTGCTGTTCTAACTGCAGCTTCTACTTTAATATTTAGAAAGTTTCTTTTAAATAGGTTTAGGTGTTTTCTATAATAAGCGTAGAATAGTGTTTTATCTATTACTTTAGATTTACTGTTATTAAATGCAATTTGTGCTGTTAGTAGTAGTAATACCTAGTTATTCTGTTATTTGTTATAATACGCTTGTAGGTATTATTTTAGGGTTCTGTTTGTTTGTTCTGTTTATCTATTAGTTTCTAGGTAGTATACTATAGATAGTTTACTTTAGGTACCTATCTTAGCTATAAAGGTTAACTAGAAATTAGATATAAATAACTTATCTCTATTACTAATAATAGTTTTTAGTATACTATAGTGTTAGAATATTTAGTCTTTTATTATTTCCGCGAGTTATAGTGCTGTAAAATTCTTCCTAAATAGTATAAACTCTGCGTATTTAATATATCTGTATACTACGTTACATATTATATTATACTTATATCTAGTTACTTTATCTATAGACTTAGGTAAATCTGTAATAAATTCTATTACTATATCTTCCTATAGCTTTATAGGTATCTTAACTGCCTATAACTCGCTATAGGGTGCATAAGTAGCATATTTATTTTATTAGTAAGGTACATATTTCTTAACATGTGTTTCTACTTTCTACCTAAGGTTTATAATATAGTAGTTTCGTTAGATAAGTTCTATTATTTTTATAATTCCTAGGTGTCTATATATTAGATTATTATAGTATTATTAGATAATAGTTTTGTGTAGGTCCTTAGGAACTTTTACTTATACTTTTAAAATTACGTAGCATTCTTATAAAGGTCCTAGGGTTCTATCTTTATTTATCTTTAAAATTACTATGCGAACTTTAGTTTTCTTCCCTATTATATTATATCTTCTACTTAGTATATCTACTCTTCTATTTTCTTTTTTTAGTATATAGATAATTTTAAACTTATATTATCCTAGAAGTTCTAACTATCTTACTTATCTTTAGTTTAGTTATTTTATTATTATAAAGTATATTAGGTTCTAGTAGTTAGTGTAAATAGTAAGTTCTAAGTAACTTTCTATATATACTCTCTAATATTATAGTGCGTTAATAATAGCTTTTAGTTCCTTATTATAGATATTGTATTATTCTTCTATCTATAAGAACTTTCGTAAGTAATACGCTATAGGGTACTATTTTCTATCCTTCTTTTATAAGGCTACTGCTCTAATTATAAGGTCTAATACGTCTGTTTTAATCTTTAGTAGCTGTCTACTAGTAAATAATATAAGTACTAGTTTAACTGTATATACTTCTTTTAGCGTTTTGAAGGCTCGTTATTATTTCTTATTCTAGTCCTATTTTTCCTCTTTCTTTATTAGTCTTATTAAGGGTGCTATAATCTAAGTAAAGTCCTTAATAAATTATTAATTAAAGTTAATAAATCCTAGGAATAACTAGATATCCTTAACTGTTTGTAGTATTTTCTATTCCTAGATTATTCTGACCTTAGATTTACTAATTCGTACTTCTTATTTCCTAACTATATATCCTAGGAATTCTACTTCTTCCTTGTAAAATTCGCATTTCTCTAGTTTTAACTTAAGGTGATAGTTTCTTAGTTATTATAGTACCTCCTTAACATGTTATTTATATTCTTTTATATTTCTAGAGTAAACTAAAATATTATCTAGGTAGGCTATTACATATATATTAAGATATTCGGCTAAGACGTTATTAATTAAGTCTTAACACGTTACTAGTGCGTTTATTAAGCTAAAAGGTATTACTGTATACTTATAATGTCTATATTATATCCTAAAGGCGGTTTTCTATTCCTCTCCTTCCTTTATTCTAATAAGGTTATACACTCCTCTTAGGTCTAACGTAGTAAAATATTAAGCTCTTGTTAATCTATTACGTAGTTCTTATATATTAGGTAGTAGGTAGTAATTCTTCTTAGTAATATTATTTAACTTTCTATAGTTAATGCATAACTTTAGCGCTCTATCTTTCTTTAGCGCGAACAGGATAGGGTATCCTACTAAGGACTTAGATTTTCTAATAAAACCCTTCACTAAATTTTTATTAATATATTTTTTTAAGACGCCTAGCTTATAGTTACTTAGGCAGTATATTAGTACAAACCTAAGTTACTTACCTTCTATAAGTTCTATCTTATAATCCTATTCTTAGTACTTTAGTAGTACTTCTCTTTATACCTTTTTAATAAATATATTTATAAATTCTTTATATTCTTCTAGGATCTTAGGAGTAGTAACTAACTCCTTATTCTTCTTAGTATTCTTTACTAGCTACTAATAAAGTAGCTGTTTCTTAGTTTCTTGCGAAGGTTTAATACTTATTATCGCCTTCTTATCTACTAAGGTATATAACTATTATATAGGCATTCTTACGTTTTCTTTTACACGTACAGATACTCTTTATTTTATCTAGTTAATTACTAGATTATAGTATCTTAACTATAGTAGTCCTAGTATAATATTATAGGCGGCTGTCCTAAAGACGTCTAGTCTTACCTAGTGTATTTTAGAGGCTAGACTAAGGCTAGTAGTAACCTTATAGGTTACTATTCCTCCTAATTTTCTGTTTACTACTGTTATCTGGTAGAGTTTTTTCTTTAAGACAGGTTATAGCCCTGCTTTTAATATAGCTATCTTAGAAATATAGTTTACTTATAATCTAGAATCTATTAGTACCTTTAGCTCCTTTCCTTAGAGTTTTATTCTAAGTTAGAAGAGACTCTCTTTCTTTTGTTAGATAGCCTAGTATTACTTCTTAGTACTATCTAGTTGTAGATAAATCCTTTGTCTAGTTCTAGCCTTCTTACTATAGGAAGGTTTAGTTTCTAGTTTCTGTCTAAAAAAGAATTTTCCTTAAAACTATTTACTTCCTTTTCTAGCTTATAGCGCTTATATCTTAGATTTATATAGGTTTGCTATAATTTGTTAGTGTATTACTTATTTATAATAATATTTTAATTTACAGTATATTTATTATTATATCCTAGAAAGTAATTTATTGTTTATTTATCCTATAAGTAGTTAATATAATTATCCTGTTAGTAGTCGTACTATTACTATTTACACGCTCCCTTTAGTGTTAGGAAGTGTCTTTCTTATAGCTTAACAGCGTAATAGTAGTTATAGTAGTTATATATATAGTAGAGGTATAATAGTGGCCTGTGTTTTAGGTTTCTCTAGTTATAGTTATATTAGAAAAGTTTTTATCTTTTCTCTACTTAGGCTATAGCTTTTTATTTAATTTACTGCTTAGCTTATTCTATAGAGAATCTAACACACTTAATATTCTCTATTATATATTCCTAACATATATTATTCTAGTTTAAGGGTTTACACTTTATTTTTTAGTCCTAGCATTATATGTATATATATTTCCTACTATATATTTTCTATAGTGCTAGTATACCCTATATTCTCTGTATTTTATTATTTAGTGCTTATACTTCCTTAATACTTTCTATAGGTAGTAGTTAGTTCTAGTTAACTAGGGTTCCTAGATATAGTTCTGCTAAAGCCTTATTATTCTAGTTAATTTCCTATGTGTTTAAGGGTACCTATCTATAAGTCTTTATAATCTAGTTATTATCCTACTATAGTAGTAATAAGAGTCTAGTACTATAGTTAGGTGTAGTAACTACTTCCTAGTCCTTAAATTAGGTGTTATTAAAGTTTTTAATTATATTAACTTTAAGTTAAGTAACTTTATTCTTTTATCTATAATTTTTTATAAAGTATCTCTTCTTCTTATAATTATAGTAATTACCTTTTATCTTCTCTGTATCTGTCTTCTAGTTTCCTACTTTCTTATTCCTGTACTTCTTATTAATATTATCTAGGTGTATTAGTTCTAGTTTATTAGAAGTGTAGTAGCTAATAGTATAAGTATTCCTTAGGTAGTAAATATAGCCTTTCTATTTACTTATGTAGTTTATTCTTCCTTTTCTATAGCTTTATAGTTCCTAGTTTAATTTATATAGGTTATTATTAATTCTTATATAGTTATTAATTAGGTTATTAAGGTCTTTAATAACATATCTTATTTTTATAAGTTCCTCTCTAACCTATAGTTTTAGGCCCTATTAGAATATTTATTTAAGAGCCTTATCGTCCTATCTAATAATTATAGAGTACTGCTTAAACCTGTTAGCATAGTTAGCGATAGAGGTATATTACTTAAGTTCCTATATATGTCTTTCTGCTGCGACTTTCCTTATCTATATTCTAAAGATTTGTTAGATATACTTTTTAAACTTATCCTAATCCTTAAACATTTCTATGTTATCTACGTTAATAACTTCCTAGTCTATATACTATTCTAATTACAGCGTAACCTAGTCTAGCGCCTTACTTATAAAGTAAGTAATTATAATAGGTGCTTTATTACTTTTAGTAATATCCTTATAGAGGTAAAAGTATAGGTTAAGTTAGAGTAACTATCCTTTAAGGTGTTATTAGTTACTACTAAACGTAGTAGGTTTACTAATTAGGCGACCTTTAGTAGTTATAGTTAAAGAGTTAAGGGTAGCTACGTATTTACTAGGGCTACTTATCTTAAGAGTAATTAAAATGTTAAAGATCTAGTTAAGTAGTTACGATATAAAGTAACTAGTGTTAACTAGTTAGTATCTTTAGAGTATTCTGTAGATATATAGTACTAAGTAGATTAAAGGTAGAAGTATCTAATAGTAGTATACTTATAGATTGTCTTAAGTTAATTATAATATGCTGTAGGGCTACATTATGCGAGTCTATATACATGATTATCTTATGGGATTCCTATAAGGCCCCCTCTAGGATTTCTAGGTTTGTCTCTGTCCCATGGGACATAGTCCGTCTTGGCGTGGGTTTCCTGGGATCACGTGACTCTGGCGTCATCGGTTGGTTCAGAGGCTCGGCCTCTTCGTTGGTCGTCCGTGCCTCCTCCCACATCCTCATAACCGCCGCCTTCCTACTTCCTGTTCGTAACAGAGGCCTTATAGGAATCCTATAAGATAATTATATATATAGACTTATATAATATAGCTCTATAGTATATTATAATTAACTTAAGATAATCTATAAGTATACTACTATCTAATACTTCTACCTTTAATCTCCTAGCACTGCATATCTATAGAATACTCTAAAGATACTAACTAGTTAATACTAGTTGCTTTATATTGTAACTACTTGTTTAGATCTTTAACAAGCCCTACTAAGTATTATATAAAGATTAATTAATAAGATAAAAGAAGAGTTTAGTAATATAAACTAGCTTAAGCTAAATAATATTAGATATAGAAAAGAAAAGAGAAATAAGATATATAAAAGTAGTTATAATAAGATAGTAAAACTTATCTATAACTAAAGTATCTAAGATATATTAAATTATATAGTTAGTAGAGAGAAGAGACGTATTACCTTAAGTAGTAAGAATAATAATACTAGTAGGTTAAGTTTAGTTAGAAGCTATTTAAGTAAGCTAAGTATAAGTAACTTAAGTAATATTAGCTCTAGTAGCTATATATATAGATATAATATTACTAGTAGTTATATAAGTAAGATAGTTTATACTACTACTATAACTACTAGAACTCTATATACTATAATTAAGCTAACTAGCTAAGAAAGCTACTTTAAGAGGTATATTAGTAATAATAAGAAAATAAGTTATATATAAGTAAGTTAAAGTTAAGTAGTAAAAGAGGAAAAATAAGTTAGAGGAAAAGCTCTTTATATACGCACGAATAAGTAAATAACTAACTTCTCCTCTACTTTATATTATTAGGTAATAATAATAAGTAAAAGAAAAAATTGCTTATAAATAAATAAGAAAAAGTATATATAATATCTCTACTTTTATAGTATAATAATATAATACTACTTATACTAGTATAAGGTTAAAGTTAAACTATATATAAAGAAGTGTTGCAAACAACGCGCTGTGACCTGGGGTACGGTAGGCTCACGTGCGCGATCACGTACGCGCTCGCGCACGCGTACACGCTGCTTACGCTCCTACCGTATAATAGCCCCTGTAATAGGCCGTGCTCAGCTCTCCTTTATATAGCTGGCTCTCCTAAGGCCTCCTAGATAAAACAGTGGTCCATCTCATAGATCACCTGGGTAACTGTTGCCAAGCTCTCCCTTTTTCCTCCACAAGAAGTAATATAGTTATTTAAGGAGGAGGAGGGTATTATAATAGGCTGCGCCCTTTAAGTAAGAGAGGCTTTACTACTATCGCACGGGGAGCGAACTCCTTAATCTCTTCTATCCCCTTTTCTTATAAGCTTATATAAGTTAGTAGCTAGAGGGGTACGTCTCTCTTTACTCGTACGAATATATATATATCCTCTAAGGATACCTATAACCTCTTCTTTATCTTTCTCCTTCTGTAGTATAGGACAAATGCACACTCGTTAGCTAGGCCTCTTCGCTTATAACATTAATTTTATATTTTCTAAGTATTTTCTTAATTAATATTTATAATTATAGTTATTCTTTATAATAATATTATATTATATTATATATTTATAGTATTAATATATATAATTAACCTTTATTACTTTAAACTTAAATTATTAAGTTTAATAATATTTTTTTATTATTATTAAAATCTTTATTAAATAAGTTATTTTAAACTATTATAACTTTATAAGCTTATACTCTTAAGACCTTTAACTTTAATAATCTCTTATATAGTATATAATAAGTCTAATTCTTTTATTTTATATATATATCTATAATACTTATAAAAGTATTTAAATAAATAGCTTTTTTAAGCTAAAAGTTAAAAATTAATTAACTTTATAATTATAAGCTTAAACTTTTAATTCTTTTTTTTTTTTATTTTTAGCTTATAAATAGTAAAATAATATATTAAAGTTTTAAATTAATAGCTATAGTAATTAAAAAGTTAGAGGGGGTGTAGTTTTTCTTAAGCGCGTGCCTCAGGTGGTGGCGTTCCTCAGGTGGGGCGGCACGTTACTTGCGGACCGATGCGCCCTTTCAAGATCGTTCGTTCCGCCTCACGGAAATTAGGTGGGACCAATGCGCATTAGGCAGAGAAATAACCCCTGTATATCTAGGTATAACGACTACGCCGCAGTAAACTAAACCTCTTTTGCAAAGGCCACGGCCAGCCAGGAGAAAAACTCTGTCAACTGTGCCGCTTACATACATTCTTCAACTAACTGGCCATTGAAATGGGCTGGGTTCTAGCCTTGGCTAATATGCTCCGAAAATATCCCTACGCATGTGCTCATGCATGTGCCAAGCCAGCTATTCCCAATGCCACATTAATCTCCGCACAACTGTGTGCTATGGTACCTTCACATCGCAATTCAGGCGCACCCTGGTAGCGATCTTCTCTAGGGAAATGGACGAAAATACTGCGTAGTCTGCAAGTTTGAGCCATGAGGTTGAGTTATGATGGTTGAACAACCAATCTCGACTTTCAGTGCGGCGCGAGTCCTCATGAAATTGACGACGCGGCGAACCTCATGGTGTGCCTCTCCGCCGACATGAACGAGCGACACTTCACATTGATTCAATGCAAGGCATAATCCCATCTCGACTACAGTGTATTGTGTCGTATCTACGTCCCGTGCACACTGAGCAGTGTGCCCCAGAAGGCAAGGCTGCTTTAACTGGCATGGAGCAATTTTCGCACCCAGTGTACAGCAAGTGTATTCACTAAAGATGACCGATTGGAGCAATAACAACAGCCTCGCGTATCTGCTAATTTCCAGCCCCTGTTACGCCTGCTTGGATACACCATACTATGCAGGGTCCACATCTCTGGTCTGGAATGCATCTGCATTCGGTACCTGCATTAGCCTCGGCCCGTGCATCTACCTTATCCTGAGCGCAATTTTCGAGAATTCCATGAGCCAGTGCTTTGCCCTTCAAGTTCAACGATGACCGGTGAAGGCTTAGCATCAAAACGTCGCTTGGTGAGACTTTTTTTCTCATACCTCGTGCTTATAGCCAGGAGCTGCAAGGGCTAACCGGCTTTTTCATTTACAAGCAATAACCGGCTAGAAACATGTCCACTTTCCATCAGTTTCCGCAGTTGCCAACGGAGCTTCGTCTTGCGATATGGGAAATGACTGTTGAGCCTCGCGAGGTTGAGGTCCGTATCGTCAAGAAGTCAGTCGAACAAATTAGTCGTCCGGTGCCCATCCACACCGGTCCATCCGCTCAAGCCCAGCCCCGACGCCACAGTCTTATTGAATCATCAGAAACCAAGAATACGCTCCAGCAAACTCCCTTCGAAATGAACACGGGACATGGCCATGTTGTCTCATCCACACCGGTGACGGCGATAGTAAAATCAACCAGAAAATCACGAAAGGCGAAACGGGCTGAGCAACTATATCACATGTTCTCGTCCACGATACCGGCGGTGCTACACTCATGTCGGGAAGCCCGAAACCACGGACTATATCGGCAGATTTCCTTGGATGTGAACATCCAGCATAGTGCTGAGCGCCGATATGTCTGGCTGAATCTGGACATTGATTTAGTCGACCTCGGGTCATTTCAGCTAGGTTACCTCAGACCGATTGCATCGACCATCAAGCGGCTGAAGTTTAGCCGCGCGAATTCGGATGAATTCTGGTATCGGACTGAGAACAGGGAGCTCTTACAATTTATCAATGTTGAAGAGATTCACGTAGTCTGCGAGGATGGCTTTTGGAATTGGGGCGGAGCTGAATACGAACTTTGCTGGCCTTGCGCCTACGGGAATGTGTTCTTCATCGAGGATTGGCAAGGGGTCCGAGTTGCAAGAGGTCCTGAGTGTAACGGGCTAGGCCAGTGCTCGAGGCTGCGCCGTCGTGCACGGATATACGGCTCGTGCACGGAAAACTTTGTACCTCGCGTGGCACCCAATTCTCCTCTTTTCTTCCTATCTTGGTTGTAGATAGCATCTGGACTAGATAGCTGGAATCCAGTTACTAGAGACCGCTCACATACAACCAAGATCTCGCAGCTGACGAGGACACTGAAAAAGCATTATGCAGGACCCTACCGAAGAAGTCAATATGCGGCTTAATAACATGGACCAACTAGTCCAGCAGTTGTTCGCCAAACTCGACGATATAAGCATCCGATTGGAAACGCAGTTACAGCAGCCATCTAATACGCCTGAACTTACACCACGCGCCACTGCCGCCCCAACGCCGTCGCCCGAACCTACCCCGGTAACTGTGAAGTCACGCCTTCCCCACCCTCCAATGTTCAGCGGCAACAAATCACAATGGCGAGGATGGAAGCTAGAGATGGAAGCTAAGATTGAAGAAGATGCGCGAGCTATAGGGAGCTCGAAGGCTCAACTACGCTATATCTATGCACGCCTTGAAGGAACAGCAAAAATCAACGTTACTACATACTACGAGATGGCAAACAAACAAGAGTCTCCAAATCCTCGCGAACTTCTTCACCGTCTTGACCTCCTCTACGGTGAGCGCAACCGGAAAGAAAAAGCAATCCAGAATCTACATTCCATTCGCCAGAAAGAAGACGAGACCTTCATATCCTTCTACCCCCGGTTCGAAAGGGAGATAGCCAACGCTGACGCAGAGGGATGGGACGACGTCGCTAAGACATCCTATCTGCGCAACGCGCTCAACAACAAGATGAGAGACAAGCTAGTAGGTACATCAGGAGGCGACAACCATACATATATGGGATTTGTCCAAAAGTGCGCAAACCTAAGTAACGACATGGAGCTATATGGCCAGTGGACGAAGAAGAGAAGCGTTATCAGAGACGCCCAAGTACCTACGTTGCCAACAACTACTAGTAGCAAGGCCGCCATGCAATTCAACCGCGAAGACATGATGGAATGGGAACCAACACCACCTACTCCAACCCAAGTGAACACTGTCCGCCTCCGCGACAAAGGCAACGTAAACGGATACCCTTCAAAGCGTCCGGAAGACCAAGAGCTACTTGGGAAACGAGCAAAGTGGGTTGGCCAGGAAGAGATTGACGCTCGACGCCGTGAAGGGCGTTGCCTTCGATGCGGCCGCAGCCGGTGCCGAATAGTAACATGCCCGCTAGCAGCCGCTATCCGACCAATGTACACCAGCGTCAAAGCCGCGTTAAGCGCCGCGGTTACAAGCGCTGCTATTGAAGACGAGCTAGACGAAGCTGACAAAGAGCAATAGGACTACGTGGCAGCTCAGAGAGAATGGAAAGAGGAAGGAAGAGCAAAGATGGACGGTGACCCCTTTTTAGTGGACGTTAGACTTAATGGAACTGACTTCGTTACCGGTCTCGTAGACTCAGGCTGCCTTTGCTACTCCGCTATAAGTGAACGACTCTTTCAATCTCTGAGATTGCCATCGTTGAAGATAGCACCGCGCCGGTTAGAAGGAGCCGCAGGGAAGAACGCAGAATCAACGACAATCCTGAACACTATCACCTACGCCTCAATCGATATAGATGGACACCAGCAGGAGCGCATCTTCTTTTACGTAGTCCCTGGCCTCACGTACGACCTAATCCTCGGAAACCCATGGCTAGAAGATGCTGATGTCACTATCTCTACAAGACGGGGCTGCTTGGACATCGGCGTGTCTGGCATCCGCGTTTGGAACCGCAAGAAGACGTTGCGCAGGCCGCCCCAGTTCAAGGCCGCACAACTTATAGCTAGTGCGTTTCTGGCTGAAGTAAGAAGAAATCGTAGGAAGAACCGACAGGAAGGTATCAATCTTGATACAGGAGTATACGCTGTCTCGATCGCAGATATCGAGAAAGCTCTGAAGCCACGCAAACGATCGGACCCTAAGGTCAAACTGCCACCTCATTACCAGAAGTGGTTGAAGGCTTTTGATCAGCACCTAGCGGAGAAGCTACCACCTCACAGGGAGGGTGTCGATCTGCACATTGAGATTGAGAAAGACCAGAACGGATCTGAAAAAACGATTCCTTGGGGACCTCTCTACGGCATGGGCCGAGAAGAACTGCTCGTATTAAGGAAGACTCTCACTGAGCTGTTAGATAAAGAGTTCATTCGAGCCAGCAACTCGCCGGCTGCCGCGCCAGTGTTAATGGTCAAAAAGCCCGGAGGAGGAGTCCGATTCTGCGTAGACTATCGTGGCCTGAACAACATCACTAAGAAGGACCGCTACCCACTCCCGTTGTTCACTGAAACATTGAGAAACGTAGCGAAGGCGCGATGGTTCACGAAGCTTGACGTCATTGCAGCATTCCACAAGATACGACTAGCGAAAGGAGAAGAATGGAAAACAGCCTTCCGGACGAGATACGGATTGTTCGAATGGCGCGTAGTTCCTTTTGGATTAACAGGAGCACCCGCTGCCTTTCAGCGGTATATAAATAGTGTTCTGCAGGATTACTTGGACGACTTTGTATCTGCATACATCGACGACATCCTGATTTACTCCTCAGGGTCCCTCCAAGACCACCGGCAGAAGGTTGGAAGAGTCCTTCAACGTCTGATGGACGCCGGACTCCAGATTGATATTGACAAGTGTGAGTTCGAAACTAAGAGAGTCAAATACCTTGGATACATTATTGAGGCAGAAGTCGGAATACGAGTTGACCCCGACAAGATTGCCGCCATACGTGATTGGGCCACGCCATCGTCCGTGAAGGCCGTACGAGGGTTTATTGGATTCGCCAACTTTTACCGAGTTTTTATACCAGAGTTCTCCGATATCGCTGAACCCCTCACTAATCTAACAAGAAAGGACGTCCCCTTCCGATGGGACGAAGCGTGTCAAGAAGCATTTGAGAAGATCAAAGAGCTCCTTATCACAGCACCAATATTGGCTCATTTTGATCCAGAAAAGGAGACCTTGTTGGAAGCAGATTCGTCTGGACACGCTACTGGTGGCTTACTCTTACAGAAGGACAAGAACAGCAATTGGCAACCTGTTGCTTATTATTCTAAGAAGCACTCAGCGACAGAAGCTAATTACCCAATCCACGATAAGGAGCTCCTTGCTATCGTCCGTTGTTTGGAAGCCTGGGAGCCAGAGTTGCACATGGTTAAGCACTTCACTATCTTAACTGATCACAAGAACCTGAAATACTTTTACACTGAGAGACAACTATCAGAGAGACAAGTGCGCTGGTCAGAATTCCTCTCAAGGTTCAACTTCACCCTCGAATGGAAGCCCGGGAAGATGATGGGAAAGCCTGACGCATTGTCACGACGAGAACAGGACCTGCCCGCCAACTATGACGACGAACGCCTCCGATCTCGGTTCAAACGGCTCTTTCAGAATAAGCACCTCAGGAACACTCAAGTCCTATCTCTCGCCTCATCACTAACCAATATCGATTTTGCGAAGAGTGTACGACTGTTCGAAGATGACCAAATGCAAGAACTATGGCATAAGAGTCGACAGCAGGACAAACTCTACCGAGAGCTCACTACCCTGGTAATACGCAAAGAGAGAAACCTTCCAGTAGATCTGCAGAAAGAGAAATCCGTAAGCATGGCGGAATGCTCCGTGGACGAGAGAGGCTTGCTACGATTTCGAGGAAGGATCTGGATTCCAAATTGCGAACCACTACGCACCCAGATCATTCAAAATATCCACGACTCGCATATTACTGGACACCCTGGGAGAGATCTCACCTACGCAATCCTATCAAGGCAGTTCTTTTGGTCGGGTGCTGCGAGTGACGTGCGACAATTTGTTCGAAACTGCGAAGTGTGCGGGAGAAACACTATATGGAGGGAGACGAAGAAGGGCCTCCTCAAGCCAATGCCAATACCTGAACGTATCTGGGGGGAAATCTCCATCGACTTTATCACGGACTTGCCGCCATCAGGGCGAGACAATGCTCCAAGCTGCATGGTTCTGACAGATCGGCTTACAAAAGGAGTAGAACTAGAGAGTATGCACGATCTCTCCGCTGAAGCAGTCGCACAAAGGCTCTTTGAACGCCACTACCCAATTCATGGCATCCCTACTGCAATCACGAGCGATAGAGGCCCTCAATTTGTCAGCGATCTATGGAGATATTTTTGCAGACTCTTAAATATCGAGCAACGACTATCAACTGCTTATCACCCACAAACTGATGGTGCTACTGAACGGATGAACCAAGAGATTGAGAAGATGATTCGCATTTGGGCAACCTACACGCAGGAGAACTGGTCAACACTCCTGCCTATTATTATGGGAGCGATCAACAACCGAGAGGCATCATCTACAGGACTAAGCCCTTTTTTCTTTATGCACGGATACCATAACGAGCCAATACAGCTTGTTGAAGAGCGCACAATCCAGGACCGAACAAAGAAGGATGGCGAAGTACTAGCAGAAGATTTCCTTAAAAGACTTCAAGACGCAACAGAATGGGCCCAAGCTGCAATAGCTATGGCACAGGAGAAACAACAACACCAAGCTAACAGAACCCGAACAGCAGCACCGCAGTACAAGGAGGGAGACTGGGTATTCCTTAACCTGAGGAATGTAAAAACATCAAGACCCTCGAAGAAGCTAGACTGGTTGCATGGCAAGTACCGAGTTGTACGACAAGTTAGCTCCCACGCATATAAGCTTGACGTTCCTGGTAGGATACATCCCGTTTTCCACGTTGATGTACTACGGCCTGCACCAAACGATCCCCTCCCATCCCAGAAGACTGGGGACAGCCAACCAGGGCCCTTACTTATTGACGGAGAGGAAGCCTGGCTAGTTGAGCGAATATTAGACGAAAGGGCTACAAGGCGGGGCCGAAGACACTTTAAAGAAGCACGTGTGAAGTGGGTTGACTATGCGGACCCAACCTGGGAGCCAGTTGAGAATGTGCGTAAGACTGAGGCATGGAAGCTATGGACGAAGACGCGCAGAAAGGGAGGAGGGGGGTAATGTAACGGGCTAGGCCAGTGCTCGAGGCTGCGCCGTCGTGCACGGATATACGGCTCGTGCACGGAAAACTTTGTACCTCGCGTGGCACCCAATTCTCCTCTTTTCTTCCTATCTTGGTTGTAGATAGCATCTGGACTAGATAGCTGGAATCCAGTTACTAGAGACCGCTCACACTGAGATGGAACAACGATATCGGAAAATGCTAAAGGAGGCGCGTTTGGAAGCAACCGGCGAAGCATATTCTACTGGCGATGAGTATTCCAGTTAACGGCTGGTCGTCTCATCGACAGTTTCCGGTCTTATTGAATGACATTACTTGTGCATTAGTATTCGGATAGCAGAAGAGCGGATTTTCTTACATAGTATTGCTGAGGTGTATTACATACTTGAAAAGTACAATTGTTCTATCGAATAACCATCTAACGACATCCTTCGCTTATGAGCGACCACAGGCAATTTGTCAATCCTTTACCCGTCGATACGAGTCTATGACCTGCTTGTGTTCCCGGGGAGTGCCAGCGGTCGAATAAAACCCTTTCAGGAAGTCCTGGGCTTTGGTGCCCGCATCTACTATGCCTGCATCGGAGGCCTGCTTGATTGTCTCTGGCCAGTCTACTGTGTCCCAGACAACGCCGCCGGGTATCTGCACATGCCAGAAGCCAACTGATTCTTATCAAAACCCTGTATTTTATCGTGCAAGAAATAGCATAGAATTGCAAATTCAAGCTGTTTGTACAAAGACGTGGGAAAAGCTTTATGAACAACTTTGTGGTAAGGAACACTTACCGGATTGGTACCTACAAGTTGATAACAAAGTTAGCTTTTGCTCTACATGAAGAATGTACATGGTATTTGCTTACCAACGTTCTTTGTTACAATATTTATACCATTGTCATTGAGCGCAGCTCTCGCTGAGCGGATCAAATGATCGCCATGATCTCCAGTATACGTGACTGCACAACAAAACCTCTAGTTTTATTTAAACGATGAAGACAGTTTAGTACAAACTTCACGCTCGATAACAGCCAAATATGACTCACCAAAGTTTTTAAACAGCTTCTTCTGATCGTCAGTCAGGCTGGAAATTTTGTTTTTGTACGTCTTATCAACTCTAAAGGTTCGTATCGAAATCAGTATTCGTATCACGTACGACCCACGCGTTACCTTGGCCAGGCTAAGTAGGGTTTGGCTACTAAAAAGGTAGATAAGTACTTCAAGTGCCAGGAGACTAAGTACACAACGTGCTGTAAGAGCTGCAACTATCCAAAACGTATGCTTAACTGCGTTCCTAGTAAAGACTGTAAGGATATTTGGGGCACATTCGTCATCTCATGTCTACGGATAGAGTTTGAGGAGAAGGGACTGAAATCTAGTACAGTCATTCTAGACGCCACTTCCGTTCTTAAAGACTTAGATGGCTTTTATAAGGAACTTGCAGACACGTGGGGCATACAATAGTTATTTGTTACATTGTTAGGAGATGCATGTAGATCAATAACGGTTAGTAGTTCGCCGGCAAGGACGTTAAAGAGTGTATAGATGCGAAACAAGACTAGTAGTATAATTAACCTCGACTGAGGGACAGGCCGAGATTTACAACCCGCAAAAAACTATCGGCGACTCTTACCCTAAGTCTGTTAAGATGCTAATTGATCTAAGATTATGGGAATAGCTGGAACTTACGACAGTAAAAAAACTTCCGTGCACGAAAGACAAATATAATACACAGGCTAACTTCATATTCCTAGTTATAAAACAAATGCAGGTGACTTGCTTTGTCAATGCAACGTGCCTTCCTTAGTTCTCAGCTGTAGAGGCGGTCGAATTAATAGAGAAGATCGCGCTAGGGCGGACGACATCAAGAAGCAGGAATGCGAAGAGTTCATCATGAACTTCATCATGGGCCTACTTTGTGTGTATCCTCGATGCAGAAATCGAAAAAGAGACACACCCTGACTTGGTAATTCTAGTTTTCATCCCCGTCGCTGGAGAAGCTGACGGCGCTGCAGGTCTGACCGCCGCCCGGAGCCTGCTGCGTTTGATCACTGCTGCGTTTGACCGGTGCTGCTGGAGATGCCGCTATGACGGTTTACGATGTGATTTAAAGCCTAGAAAATGCCTTTTCGACCGTCTTCATGTAATTGGCAGGCGCTGGTGTTGGGCGAAGTGGATTCAAGACGCCAGACGAGGCATGACCTCGAAATAGTATAACAGCCTAAGGAATGTGAAGCTGAAATTGGACAAGGTGACTAGTATTCGCGGCAACGTGTGCGGACTTTGAGATGGTGAGACGAGCAAGGATTAAGAAAGTTAGAACTTATTTCCATTTGTTGCATATTCAAGTACCCTGACAATGAAATCAAGGCATTAGAGCCTTTCGCAATCAATACCTCCATCGAGTGTTATGACCTGCACGCTCAAGCTCTCTAAAACTGTCGTTATGTCTGTTATCTATCTGTGTATAATTAGTAATCACAGCTCAGCAGCGACGTAATGAATAATTGATTCTTTTGCTACTACGAACTAGTGATGTTGTGGCATGATACATAACCCTCTTAAACATTGACCAAATGAAGAAGCAACAGTCAGGTACAGACAAATACTGTACTAGTACTCTTATTTCAAGTGGAAAGTCTTTTTCAATATTATATTCCGATTAAATATACCACAAACCTTTCTAGATTCAGGGAATTCTCAAATGCAATGTCAAGCAATGTCTAGCAATAAAACAAGGGACAAAACATGCGTTCGCCTGGGATCATTACTAATGCCTCGCAACCACATCCTCTTCCTTCACTGCCTAATGTCCTAATTGGTCTATTCTCCTCTTATGATCCTCCTCATCTATGGATCTTGTCACAGCTCTCAATTTCCGAGGTTTGTATGCTTGCAGGATTGACATGAAGAAGCTCAGAGAACTTTTGCTTCGCAAAACGTTCATCAGAAACTTTATTTTCTGGACTCATATTGATTGGGCTCTTAGGATGCCTTTTATACTTTGATTTCGTTGTAGCCAAAGAAAATAGGTACTCTTGCTCAGTAAAGCCCACTCTTTGAAAAATTTGGGGCGTTATACATGGAGACTTAGTGGGGCAAAGGCTTTGACATTTGGAATTTCTTCAAGTTAGGAGGATCAAAGAGCATTCACATCATTTTTCAGCCCAATCTAGATATGTCCATTCCTGGAAACATATATTTAAGCCTTAACTCATAACCCGCTTATACAACTTACCGCGGCTAGTAGAGCACGCAATATGCACAACTGCCGAGAGCACTGTTTGCTCCACAATATCTTTCACACTATGAAGCCGAGGTTGTCGTGGTCAAAATCGTGGTTTGCAATCAGAGTTCAAGCTGGGTCTTTGAGCCGTCAACATTTCGAATTTCACTGCGCTTTGCAGAATTCTCTCCTATTTTTCTCGAACCCACGACACATCATGAATGTTGTGTAAAATTCAGGTGCCGAAGGTTTGCTCTTCAGGTTTGCGGGGCTGACTGGGGTCTGAATTAAGAAGCCATTCAGCCTGCAAGGCGTTAGATTCGGTAACCCCAGAGCCTCATTTATAACTCCTCTAACCTCCGTAATATATCTTGGCTACCGTCCAGTCCGCCGTAAAGCACTTACGGAGAGGCTAATGGCAGCATATCTGGACCACATGGCCTAATCCCGATTCGAAGTGGGACTTGTATAACATCGCATTGGAATGCAAGTCAAACTTTCACTCCTGAATATTCCGTCATTGTTGTGAATACCCCAAGCCAGCAAGATGAAGTTCACTGCTGCTTTTTCCTCGCTATTGCTCGCTGTGCCAGCCTTCGCGCAGTCCACCCCAGCTGGTTTCACCCCTGTGGTCAATGCGACGCTAGACGTCTATTATGGCACTCAGTACATCAGCCCCGGACTGATTGTCAAAAAGTCAAGTATGCGATCCAGCATGATGTAGGAGGGAAATGGAAGGAAATATTTGCTGATGGCTCCCAGTTACGCAGAGAGCACCAGTAATCGGCGTCACCAATGCTGCACTCACTGGCAAATATCTGCTAGCTATGATTGGTGCGTGAATATCTCCTGCTCAAAAGGATGATGTGAAGTTGACCAGTGCAGACATCGATGGCTCTTCGGGTGGCAAGACAACTACCGTCCTACACGCCTTACTTCAGGACTATACTCCGTCCGGCACGACGCAGAACGGTACTTCTGTTCTCACTACCAAAGCGACTGGACCGTCTTCCTACTTCGGTCCCGCCCCACCGGCTGGTCAACCACCCACGCATCGATACGTGTTCCTATTGCACGCGCAGCCTGCCAATTTCGCAGTGCCAGCAGCACACAAGCAAGCTGTGTCTAGCCGCTTTGCAATTGACTGGCCTAAATTCATCGTTGATGCAGGTCTATCGGCGCCGCTGTATGGAAATTATCTGCAGGTGAAGAGTGGAGACAACACGAAGCGTTGGGTCGCATAATGCATTTAGATGGTAAAGAGGGACTCGAGTTGTGTCGGACTAAGTGACGATGATGACGATGGGAAGCTGTGGTAGCTATATATATATAAAGTTATTGCAATGATTGAAAATTTTGGCATCTGTAGCCTTCCAGAAATGTTGACTTTGTTGCATCTTCGAGGTTGCAGAAACACCGAGATGCATGTTCCTGGCGAACCGAACAGAGTGAATTGAGCCAAAGACCATGTCTGGAATGTACACCGGTAGTTGTCAATGTTCTCAATTGAGCCGGGTGTCTACTTGCGACGCACGATGTTCCTATAACGTCAGAGATCTACATCTCCTGAATTGCGGCAAAACTCACTCATTCTACTACATCCCAACGACAATGTCCAAGTCTATGGTAACACTTTCAGGAAATACCTTGCGCGCTGTATTGTTCATGGTTATGCCTTCAACCAAATCATTCCAACACATGTTCTTGATGAGAAACGCGCGTACGCGACATTACCATCTTTGCGCAATGTAGTACCGTGGATATAACGAGGAGGCGGGTGTCGGTAGATGTGATGATTTCGAGTCGGAGAAAAAGCCTCGATACCATGTTCTGAAGTCAATAATACAGTTATAAAGGGAGGAGTTCTCCTAGAAGTTATTGAGATACTATAATCCTCATTCTATATTCATCCAAACGCCATCCCGGAAGTCAAAACAATGAGATCCTTCGCTATTGCCACCGCGCTTTGCAGCGTTGCAACGGCATGGCCGCTTCTTCCGTGGATACAGTCGGCTCCTCCAGTACCTGGAACACCTTTCTACCAGTTACAGGCCAAGTCGTGAGTTTGTGTTGTTTTCCAATTGCCACTAGGTGCTGATTCAAAGCGGTAGAGCTGTTGCCTCAGTTGCCAATCAGTGGGTTACCTTAGCAAATGGTTCAACCAGCTATACTCTCGCGAGCGCTCAAACCGCTGCCACCAAGTTCTTCATCAACAAGTTCAATGCCACGAACACCTATGCGTTCCACAACGCGGATGACACACGTCAGCTTGCGCTCCGGGGCTCAAATGGAACGCTCCTCTATCTTATTGACGTAACGAATCCCCGCGCAGATACTATCCCTGGAGGCCAATTGATGGAGTGGGCGACATTCACCACGGACAATAACATCCTTGGTGTTAATGATGGGAGTGCTCTGAAGAATCGAACGTTTGTCGCTGTGGGTGGCCAGCTGGCACTTTACGACGGTGAGTAGCAATTTTACTTGAAAGGCAGAAAACTAATTACCCTTCAGGCGTCAGCAGTACAGTACAGTCAGTTACACCGATTACGCTCAATCTTGTCAGGAGTGGGAGTTCCTAGATAACTAATGGAGAATGACACGGGCGTGATGAAGGGCTTTTCTTTGGTGGGCTCTCCTTTCGTCCAAGATGTAGACTCTCTCCTCAAAGCCATAATCCAAGAACTGAACAGCTCGCAATGAATTCCTCAAGTGTACAAAATGGCATGTATGATGGTGCACACTGAGCCTTGCCACGACAATTCACCAGATGGGGTCCGTGCGTATCGATAGCGACTTCCGAAACGGAAATTTGACACTCTTGGCATCCCACCACGGAAAGCGCAACTCATTGACAACACCGCAACAAGCCCCGCGCACTGCGTCCTCCGCCCTATCGCTCCTCCAGGCCTATCCATACGCGACAATCACTATGCCGGGCCCAAAGAATACGCTCCTCATCGAGGGCAGCTTCGAGGAGCTTACCGACGAGTTCGCACAATACATCGACAGCCTCAAAAAATCCCAGGGCGACGAGACTTCGAACCTCCAGGGCGAGAGCGCGGAACTTTTGAAGGAGAACAAGAAAGATGAAGTGCTCAAGAAGCTGGTCGTAGGCAGTCAAGCGCTGAACCAGGCGCCAGAGAAGGGTATGAATGATATACAGTGACGGGCGAGAGGCGGGGCTAACAATATGGTGAATAGAATTCATAGCAGCGTATAACCTCCTGATCCACCTCGTAAACCAGTCGCCGAATGTGAGCATGTTCTTGCCCAAGATCTGCCAAAACCTGAGCGCGCCCATCTCTTCGTCACCACAAAACGGTGGTGGCCTTGCCCTTTCTATTCTCAGCACAATCTTCAACACGACTTTGGCGAGCAGTGAAGTACGGTACCATGTTCTCCTGGCAATCCTCCGAGTCATTCGCGCGACCAGCAACTTCGAGACGCTGCGGCCACAGTTGAAGCAGTTGGATGCGTGGTTAGAGGCATGGGAGACAGACGAGGAGGACTCCCGCAAGCTGTATCTCGCAGTTAGCGACGTCGCAGCTGACGCGGGCGAGGAAGAGCAGGCATACACCTACCTTCTCCGCGCTCTCCGAACATTTACCTCAGAAGAAGCCTCCTCGCCCGAAGCCCGCGAATTATCCCTGCGCGCACTCAAGTCTGCGCTCACACACCCGACCCACTTCGATTTCCAGGATCTCACCGATCTCGACTCGAT
Source organism: Pseudopyrenochaeta lycopersici (assembly GCA_003313425.1). Lineage (NCBI taxonomy): Eukaryota > Fungi > Ascomycota > Dothideomycetes > Pleosporales > Pseudopyrenochaetaceae > Pseudopyrenochaeta > Pseudopyrenochaeta lycopersici. The sequence continues at coordinate 270,836 of NHZP01000006.1, forward strand.
CCAAGCCCTCCGCAACTCAGACGCAGTCCACTTCCAGCTTCTCGAGATCTTCAACTCAGACTTGCTAGACGACTTCAATGACTTCAAGGACGAGCACGATGGTTGGGTTGAGGAGTCTGGCCTCGATGGCGCTGCGCTGAATCGCAAGATTCGTCTCCTCACACTCGCCTCCATGGCTGCCTCGGCCGGCCAAACACGCTCGCTGCCTTACGATAAGATCGCCAAAGCACTTCAGGTTCCCTCCGAGGATGTTGAGATGTGGGTCATCGATGTGATCCGCGCTGGCCTCGTAGAAGGCAAGCTCAGCCAGCTGAATCAAACTTTCCTGATCCATCGCTCAACGTACCGGGTCTTTGGTGACAACCAATGGCGGGAGGTTGCATCGAGACTAGACCTATGGCGAAACAGCTTGCAGAGTGTGTTGCAGGTCGTGCAACAGGAGAAGCAAAGGTTCCAACAAGAAAAGGAAGATGAGGCAAACAAGGCAGATCAAAAGGCCGAGATGGCGACTCGGTTTGGCGGACGGGGTGGGCAGAGGAAGCAGCAGCCCAGGGCTATCGATGATGATTTGGATTAGGCGACTTGCGTGGTACAGGTAGTGGTTTTTGTGTTCTTCTATGGATAAGGTCGGGACGGTGTGAAAGCATTCATGGACTCCCTGAGCTAATGAACAGCGGCCCTCGTGCTGCAGGATAGAAAATGCGATACAGATAAAACATTTGCATATGGTTTGAGAGAAGTCGCCTAGCTGTGATGAATTCTAAAGGCCGTCACTATCTACCGTGCATGTCCGAGCTCATTTCCATATGCAATTGCCTAACCAGTCTGCACGAACTTCAAGGTAATCGGCTCTACGCCCCTCTCCTTGAATTTCTCTTGCACATCTCTGTACACTTCATCCGGACTCCTCTCAGCATTGACTTTGACGACCTTGCCCTTCTCCTCAAACTCGTTGACCACGGGCATGCTCGTCTCGACGAAGACGCGGAACCGCTTTTTGATGCTCTCGAGGTTGTCGTCTGCACGGCCAGAGGTCTCGCCGCGGTGGAGCAGGCGTTTCTCCATGACCTCTTCTGAGCAGTCGAAGAACAGAGTGAACTTTGATGGGACGACTGAGCGCTCGAAGGCGTGGGCTTGGTCGAGTTTGCGGGGGAAGCCTGGCAGATGTTAGCATTTGAGGTCTTTATTCAGAGCATGATATGCATACCATCAATAAGGAAGAGTTTCTTAGCGTTCTCGCCGCTTTCTATGCTCTTCTTCATGGCGTTCTCTAGCAGTTGAATCGTAACCTCCATAGGCACAATGGTGCCTTCCTTGATGTACGTCTTGATCATCTCGCCGAACTCGCTTCCCGGGCGGTCTTGCTCCTCACGAAGCAGGTCACCGGCAGAGAGATGCTTGAAGCCATAGTCAGACACGAGTTTCTGGCATTGCGTTCCCTTTCCTGCACCAGGCCCGCCCAGGACAAAGATTACGGTGACGTCGGAGTCGGACCAGAGGGGAGAGCTGCGCGTTGTTGCGCCGAGATTCTCAATCGCAGGCATGATGGTGCTTATTCTCCGTCAATCCAAGCTGCTATTGTATTCGCTTTCTAGGAGCTTGTAGCTACTAGTGGGGGTGTGATGGCTTCACAGTTCCCTTCCCACTTGGCGAGTGTCCAGGTAGTGGTCCCTTGGGCTGATATCCCTCACCCTTGCGCTGATCTACAATCCTCGTGAAGAGGAAGGTGCCCGTTGCGAATATAAAGAGAATCGGCCAGACCTTGAGGGGTGATTTGGAGGGTGGGGCGGAAATGTGGGAGGGGGGTTCGTTAGGGCCAGTGGGCTCGCCGGGTTGGCGGAGGCGAGATGCGTTGGCTCGGGAGGTGGTGAAGCTACGGGATGTGGTATCGCGTAGGGTGGGAGTCAATTGAGGACTGAAAAGCTTTGTACGGGGGAGCTTGGTGAGTGAAGAGGACATGGTGGTGATGAAAGGCGGTATGACGATGCACGAATGGGTGTTGTGCAGCGGCGCTTTTCGCTAGCGTGGGGTCAGTGTTGGCTAGGCCCATGTATCACCGCGCCGCAATCAATCGAGCCAACTCACTTCCAACGAGATCACGACTTGGCAGCAGTGTCTGCCTAGCTGTGACTCTTCTTCGTTTTTTGTTGGTTAATCTGGTTGCTGACCTACTGGCTAAGAATTGACAGCGTCCCTGAACCATCGTCCATGGTGAAGACTTGAAACTACGTGCAACTCGATTTACCTTCTTCAGCATTCGACCCAGTCTTAAAAGGTTTCCTTGTTACCTCCTGCTTTCCCCATTCACGATCATAATCAACTTGAAAGTCTTTGTTTTTGAAGATGAAGACCGACACTAACCTATTATCTCTCTCCAAACCGGGGAAGTCTACATCGAAGACGGTCTGTGGCTTTCTTGCATTGCCTGGAGAGATTAGAAACATGATATATGCATACTGTTTCGATTCCGAATTTCGATGTGAGTTCGTTGCCAGAAATCGTCGATTCCCGCAACCAAACGATCACCCCGTAAATTTGCGATCCACTAGCATGTTTGCAGATAACAAGGTCCCCAAACCCGATACAGAGGATGAACCGCCAGTCACAACCCGTGTCTGGGGACCACTAGAGAAGCACAGTGTTGTTCGAGGTCTACAAACAATCTGGCCTGCCTCACTCTGCGCCCTCGTCCTTGTTTGCAAGCAGCTCAGTGAAGAGTCTCTCTCCCTGGTCTATCACAATACCGTCTTTGTCTTTGAATCACCTAAGCGCATCAACAACTTTTTCAAAGTCGTCCCGAAATCAACACTTGAGAATATCACCAAATTGCAGTTGCACTATCCGACATACGGAGAAACGAAACTCGCTGATGGCGCCATGTGGCAGGATAAACACACCGAGGGCTGGACACGGGTATGTAAAGCTGCGTCAAAGAAGCTTATCTCCTTACGGAACCTGGAAATCTCAGTGTACGTCAATCGCAAATCTCTTCGCTTTGACCTGCAATAGAAATGGTTGGAGCCTGTGCTTCAATTTCGTCGATTGGCATGTGCAACGCAACCAGCTTTCAACGACACGAATTTAGCTCCAGGGGCCCAACTCCAGAATCGACTCCAAGTTGTCAATATTCATATCCGAACACATTGGACCAAGGATACACAGGAGTTTCAATATAACGAAGACTTCGCAAGAGCATTCCTGGACTTGCATTTACTCTTTGGCCGGGCCGTCGGCTTTGCAATTCTTGGAGCCAACGAACAAGAGGCTATGGCCAAATTCAATGAGGCCTGGACAGTAAAGCATAGGAAATGGCAACATCATTTGGGCTTTGCGGGCACCAGTTGATAAGACGACGAGGGAGCGATCACAGTCTATCATAGGCTTAGTTTGAGCATTAGCGATCTCGAGAAGACTTGCGAGACAATGGCTTTTTCACAAAGATTACACAAACGAGGATTTGTACAGGTGGACGCATTCATTCTGCATATATCGTGGACGTTCGAGTAGGAGGTTCGGTGCTTTTCAGCAGGTCTCTACGATGTTAATGGACAGGAGAGTATATAAATTGCTCGCAAGATGCGCAATCGCGTAAGGTAGGACTACTTTCGGCACATCTTAAGCCTTACCTCGTCACAGTACTACTGTAAATTTAAGAGCAATGAACGGAAACACATATTTCGGTAGAATTGTCGTTGAGCGCGAGCGTTGGTTCAGCTGAACAGCTAACGATGGCTTTGCAGCTGTAGCAAATCAGGCAATTGCCCGCGGCAACCGCCACTTTTCCGCAAAATCGAGTTCAGCTTCATACACCACAAGGGTATTCATGATGACGAATCCAGCGAGCTCAAAGTTTCTAGCACTACCAGCAGAGATCAGACTGTTGATATACGAACACTTGTTTGTGTCATCGGGCGCCTACATAGACCCCACCACCACTACGAAGGCTATTCGGCAATCGCAACTCCCAACTCCAGCTGCACTCCATCTTCTTCTGACATGCCGCCAAATTCGTACCGAAGCCTACAAGATAGCCTACAGAAAGCACACTTTCGCGATTCAACGCTCCCTTCCACCAGACTTCCTTCAAGGACTCGCACAGCAGGTGCCTCATTGTCTGATCACGTCCGTACTTATCGCGGCACCCCTATGCCATCAGCGCTTCACACGCCCTCGCCCCGCAGCAGAATACAGATATCTAGAAGAAATCCTGTTCCCTGAGTTATTCGATCACATTTGCTCTCTTGTGCAGCACTTTCCCGCTCTCCACACTGTTTATTTTGTGGAGGGAGCAGTGTCTATCGAAAAAATGAAAAGGTTGTTTTTTTCAATACGGGAGCGGATTTATGATCATTGGAAGGACGATGTCATGTCGGGGAGGGAGTTTGGATACGATGACCCTGGGCGCGACTTAGAGCTCAACAAGGAAGATAGGATGATGTGGAAGGTCAAAGTGCGAGTCTCGAAACAGGAGAAGAATGGAAAGAGAGAGGATGTTTGGAAGGAAGTTGACCTGCTCATTTGTGTTCTTGGAGAAGATGTCAGGCGAAATTAGACTGTAGTGCTACAGTGATCCAGATGCAAGAGGCGTTGACTTTCAACCATCTCGCGATATATCACAGGCCATTTCCTTTGGGTTGCCGACAGGATCGGAAATTCTATGATGCAGTTCTGAATTAAGAAGTTTCTCAAGTTCTTTAGATTTGGCAAATGATATAAGTTCCGCTAAGCGCAAACTGGGAATGAATAGAAGTGACTGAAGACCGCCAAGGAAGATGGTTTTGTGCTTTGGGCAAGAAAATACAGGCTCTTGAGTCATACGGTAGATTATTTCTAGGGATTCATACCCACGCAAGGCAGCCTTTGGCTGTATACATAGCGCTGTCTCGTTGCATATATGGCGCTGTCGTTATCGTGGCTACTACATTTGCACTACTTCACCTCATGTCTTTGCTCTCGGATAGCGATTGATGTCTGAGTAAACTTATAGTTTGATCAACAGTTATTATGAAAGCTCATACTAATGTTGCACCAGGGTTTCCTGTAAAGATTCATTCGGGAGCGAATGTTCGCTCGTTCTAACGGCCCGGTATCTATGAGATGCTACGCTGGACATAGTGTTAGATCACGTTTTGTCAAGAACAGATGAACGTTGTTATGGAAATAAGAACCACGTTCACAGATATGTATCAACTTGGGGACCATCATCTTTTCGAACGCACTCAGTGCGCTTACTCAGAATGCTAAGCAATTGGCGTGCTGTGGTCAAGAGAGTTGACGGCAAGGCTGACACAAATGGGGCCATAGGCGGGAAAAATGAACAGAGAGAGAGAGCAGAATCAGAGGAAATTGTTGGAAAATACGTTACTACAGCTATTAATGAGTAGCTACAAAGTTACTTTGAGAATTGCCAAATTGTACCCTAACATTGCGATTATGGTTGAGATTCGGAATATATCTCAAGGTCTCTTGTCAATCTCACTGAAGTTTGAAATGAATAGTGCGAAACTCGGGCCCTATCCCCTTCCCATTGTACATGGTAGATCACCGTTCTTCTTGTCGGTTCGTTACGCTGGGGCCGAGATTCATAGGCCATGTAAGCCTAGTTGTAACACCGTTCAGTATCAAAGGAGAAGGAAAAATAGTAAAGGCAACCAATCAACAACACTACTGGTATCAAGACAGTGCATCAATCAATGTGCGGTTTAATTTGCCACTCTGTTGGTTTCCAGCACTGCATTGTTCCTGCACATCCTCCTTCTTACATACACAAGCCGCCACTCACCTGCCCAAATGCTGTCCACTTGACCCACTTTTGTTTTACCTAGTTTGCTGTGTAAACAGAACAGTTGGGGCGGTCAGGTCGAAAAAGGTTCTATTGAGAAGGGAAGGACAAAATAGCAGATGCCTCTCAAGTTACTGTACGGGCTATACTTTCGAGGGGAATCTACTAGCTTGTATGCTAGGCTTCCCTGGGCTTGAGGGAAGGCTAGGCAACAGCCGCTGCCTTCACTCAGCAATTCTAAGCTCTGTGTAACGCTTGGGTCCTTACGTGTACTCACAAAGCTATCGTTCCTGCTAGGATTTCTCTTACCTCTGCGCATTCAACTGTGCACCATCAGCACTTATACTCTGGATTAAGCCGTTGTTTAGATCGTTAGCCCTTTACAGTCAACTCCAAATATTTCACGCATGAGAATCTCAGTAATGACACAAGATAAATGGCCGCGCTTTGCTACTCATTGGAGTGAAGGGCAGCGAGAGGATATTCACCCCACGTGGGGATGGCACGCACTTCATCGCCTTCACTTACCTCTATCCCTAGTTGGGCTTCCTCTGCGCCCTGCCTACGTCCTGGGACGCCTTTGTGAGTAATTCATGCCGGCCCGACGGGTAGGCCCCAGAAATTTTGGTTCTGGAAGTCTGATTTCTTCTAAATCACATTGGGCTTTGGAAATCTAAGCTTCGCCGGGGCCAAGGCTATCAATATAATTTGGACCACGTAAGTGCCTAAGATAGTGTCTAGTGCTTCATCGCTGATGCTTTGCGGTATGCAAAGCTAACAAGATGGCAGGTTTTTGGCTATGGTGGTCTGGCACTTCTCGTATTAGTTTCACAACCCGTCGTCGCCATATATGTGACAGCATCGATGGACGTCACACATCCTTTATGTCGAACATGTCTATTGTCAGCATTGATACCAAGATCACGATCTCAACGGAGCATCTACGGTGAGGAAGTTACAACCTGAGAGAGATTCGACGCCTAACGTGCTCTTCCCATCTTCGGATATCTAATTTTCGCAGAACCATGGTTGGGAAGTCCCAACGCAAGATTAGAACGATATTAACCTCTCATCACGACACTGCTTTCTTCTTTCTTTGACTCTCTTCCCTAAAAGACAGACGTTCGAAACTTCCAAGCAATGTCTTCTACCCGAGTCTTCTCAGACACGTCCCTGCGATTCCTGCTCGAAGCTGGCAATACAATCACTGTTGAGAAAGGTGTTCGAACTATCTCTCTTCAGACTATCTCATCATATCAGAGCGATGACACAATTGAAATACCAGATATGCTGAATTCGCAAGAGAGTCTAGAGTTCTGCGGTTTACAAACTGAAGTCGCAACCATGTTGTATCAGAAATGGCTGGACGATCAGAACCTGGAACCTGGAGAACTTGGCTACGGTCAGACTGTTATCGAATATGCACGGTACTATATACGCGAAATGGCCAGGAGGAATAATGCATTATGGGAGGAAGATAACTGGGATGAAGCGCTGAAGAGTCAGGGGGTCAAGGAGTCGACTAGATCACGCATTCTGGATCCAGAGTTCAAGGACTTGCGACTTTCACACTCAGCCGCAGAGTGGGCCTTAGATACTCTCAATTCATCTTGGGAGTATCTCGATGGGCTTGATGGACGCCTTACAAAGCTTCAGAAAGAGAATGATATTCGCTCAGTCTCACCGGATCCTTCCACAAAGCCATCAAAGGCCAAACGACAGTCCGACTCGTTGGCTTCAATCCTGCATTCTGGAAGCTCCTCTCTACAACTTGCTATAGAGACTGAAATGCCCAAGCAAGTCCCAGGACGGATGGTCCTCTATAAAGGTGGAGGCTGGAACAGACTTATTTCGGTATTCAACCCTGATGGATCTCTAGACCTGTCTGCAATTCTGTCCACACCTCCAGTTGATTTCCATCCATTCCACTACGATCTATACTTCACGAAGCAATTGGATGTCGCGCGAAAATACGCCGGTTACGCCCAGCGACGCGTCCCGCCTGATGAAGCGACTATCATGTCCGTGGCTATTCCCCTCAGCTTCACCGCATCTTCGCTGGAGGTTGTTGGAGAAGAATGGAAAAAGTTAGTTTGGCATAGCAGGAACAAAAAAGCTTTTGCTGCAGGTTATGGGGTACTTCCGAAGGAATTGGTCAAGTACGAGAAAGCTGATTTGCTCATCGGTCCAATCTGTGGGATTGGACATGACCAGATTCAGGCTATGAGGAGTTCAGATGATCTAAAGTGTATGAAGACACCGAGCGGAGAGACGGGCACCCAAATTGTGCTGCAGGGTCCGGAAATGTTGGAGAAGTTTCAGAAGGAATGCCGTGGTTTTGTATGGGTCGCGCCAGCAGCGTTCCCGAACAAGGCGAAATATTTCCCTGCTGCTTGAGGTGGACATTTCTATTCTTGTGGTCGTTCTTGTCACTGTCTATATTGTTGAGTCCGATTGTGGTCTGCTCGTTAGTATAAACGTCGCTCTGCGAGAAGTACCGAGAACCATGACAGCAAGAAATGAACATATTTCAACTACAAATAACAAGGAGCTCACAATACTGACGGACATCTGACTAGCAGAAAACAAAACAGAAACTTAGTCACCTTGAGTAATTGAATGTTTGCACACATAATCTAAACCTAAATAGTGTCGAGATTTGGCGGTACTGAAGGCCTTCAACACCAGCTAAGAGAACAGAGACCTGCACTAATCGCGGCACTGTAAGTTACATCTGGCAGATTTACGGCTTGAGTGCTCTAACTAGCATTCGCACTAGGTAGGCTAGTAAAGAGCAGGGGGTCAGTTATGAAATTGAGTCTCAGTCCGAAACGTGACGAAACCTCGATGTTCAAAATCCATAGAATCGCTCTTCCTTTCGCGCATCACAAACAAACAATACCAGAGGATAAAAATCTCTCATTCATTTAAGCAGCATCTGCTAGCTAATTCACATAATCAACTTCCTTTTTACGTGATATTCTTCCCCATGACCTCACCCCTCTTCTTGCCCTTCTGCTGGGCACTCTCATGCTTCCTCAGATCCTCAGGAACCTTACTGATAGTACTCTTCATGAGCATTTGCTTCAAATCGTACAGCACATCGGCATCCTCATTGCCCCAGAAGGTAATGGCGACACCGCTCTTGCCGGCACGACCAGTACGGCCAATACGATGCGTGTAGCTCTCGATGCTGGTGGCCATGTTGAAGTTGACGACTAGTGACACGTCTGTGATGTCGATACCACGACCGGCGAGATCGGTGGCGACGAGGACGTCCGTGTGGCCGTTTTTGAGGGACGCGAGGGCTGCTTCACGCTGTTCTTGCGTTTTGGAACCATGCAAGGTGACAGAGGAGAAGCCCATGTGTTTTATGTCTCTGGCGATGGCGTCGCAGTTTCTCTTGATATTTACGAAGACGATGATGGGGGCGGCGAATTCGCCAGAAGACAAGATCTCCTGGAGGCGCTTCTTGCGCTTCTCTTCGCCTTGTATGTGCTCAACGCGCTGCTCGACAGTTTCAACTGCCTCGCCTGCATTACCTATGGTAACGATAGCTGGTCTTCGAAGATACTTTCTGGCGATGCGTTCGACGGCTGTGGGCATAGTGGCTGTGTACATCATTGTCTGCCTGTACATGCCTCGCTTCATGGCATTGGCGTCTTCGGCAGCGTCGCTGTCAGGCTTCTCGTTGTTGACAGGGAGCGCATCAAGAATCTTGTTAACAGGTTCTTCGAAACCCATGTCGATCATACGATCTGCTTCGTCCATAATGACATATGTGCATTGGCTCAGGACCAGGACGCGCCGCTCGATGCAGTCTACCAGACGACCTGGAGTGGCAATGATGATTTCCGCTCCGTCACGCATTTGGAATGACTGTTCTTCGATTGAGTGGCCACCAACGATGACGGCCGTGTTGAAACCAAGTGGGGCAGCAAATTTCCTTGCCTCTACTTCAATCTGTTGCGCTAACTCACGGGTCGGTGCAAGAACGAGAGCATATGGACCGTCGTGACGATTTGCTGCAGTCAAAGGAGGCAATTGCGAGATGTAGACGAGTAGTGGCAGAATGAAGGCGGCTGTTTTACCTGAACCAGTGACGGCGACACCAATAAGATCGCGGCATTGTAGGGCAATGGGTATAGCAGCACGCTGGACAGCCGATGGCTCCGTGTAGCCAACCTGCTCTATGATACGCATGAGCTTGTCGGGAAGCCCAGCTTCCTGCCAATTGCGCATTGGATTCGGTATAGCACCACCCTTTGTAGCAATGTTGAAGTCTTCCTTGAAGATACGCCAGTCGCGCTCCCGCATATGCTCCAACTTCTTTTCGCTCCAATGCTTGTCGAGCTGTGCCCTGCCGCCCTCCTCTTTTCGTCTCCTCTCCATCTCCAGTATTTGTTCTGCTCGTACCCTGCCTGACTCGGGATCTCGCTCAATCATAGCCTCGATGAATTTCTGGGTACCAGCATCTGAGTTCTCTTCCGTAAAGCCGCCAAGTCTGCCACGCCCGAAAAAGTTGGCCTCCGCTTTTTGTTGGTAAATGGGGTTGTAATCGTAACTTGTGTCTTCCTCTTCGTTCCACTCAAAGTTGAACTTCTTCTCCGTTGTCCGCTTCCTTTTCTTCTTTGCTGAGAAGGTAGATTGGTTTTGCTCAGCACCCATGTATCGTTGCCGTATCATGGCAGCCTCTGCATCCTCTGGCGGGGGTCGTTTGCCCGCCTTCTTCTCAGGTACCGGTGGCGGCGCCATATCTGCATGTCTCCGATCTTGTCGCATATGCGATGGTCCTGTCGGCGGCTCCGCACGCATGGATCGGGGCCCAGTAGGTATCGATGGTGCGCTTTCACGATGTCCATTCGAGCGAGGTTGTCCATTCTGTGATATTCCATTTGTACTGCTATTGGAAGCTTCTCTCCTCCTTTGCGCCTCTTCGACTTCCTTCTGGCGCTTCTCCAGTGCGATACGCTCTCGTTCCGCTTTGGAGAGAAACTTTGGTTTTGCCGCAGCAGCTTCCTTCTCGCGCTTCGCCTTCAGTATATCGTCAATACTTGGTGGTTGTTTCTTCTGTGAAGCCCATCCCTTCTTTTGCTTCTTCTGCACCAGCGCTGGACCTAACTCTTCATTCTCTGGCGGTGGAGGAGGCGGAGGCGGCGCATTTGTGCTGGGCGGCGGAGGCGGAATGCTCTGCTCGAGTGGAGGCGGCGGCGGAGGTATGGTAGCCATATCGTTTTTTCAAAATACGATCTGCGGGGTTTGTTCTCGGAGGTTTGGCGACTCTCCAAGCAGTATAGCTAGGCCGCGATTCAATATGTCGAATGTGGTAGTTGATTAGAGAGCGCGACAGAAAGTTAGGTTGCGGCGACGCTAGAGCTACACCTGCTCACGTGATGACGTACTGCCAATCAACACAACTTCATGCATCATGCAGTATTTTACAACTGCAGTCGAACAAGGATGCTTAAGAATAGAGAGTATACTCAAGCTCCTATGTTGTCAATCACAGGGTATATCTTTCAATAATAGATCATACCCAAAGGGCTCAAATGGACAGTAAATGCCTGTATTTAAGCTGATACTATCCCGTTCCGTCATCCTTCATTGAGTTGGCTTTTCCATCTAGATGATACAGATGCTCCTCAAATGCTGTTCCCGTGATCATAATCATGTCGTTGGAGCCTCGAAGCAGACCCGTTGTCTGGCTTGTGGCTCATGGTAGTTCTAATCCGTAGCGCCACCGCATACTATCCTCCACCTCAATCTTGCCTTCCCTTGAGTAACCGCTTGGTTACCTTATCCTTCTCGATGATGTAGACGTGTGCTCCCCAGCCTGACAGTGCGTCTCGGTCGACAGCGTTAAGCAGCGCTTGTGAGATGGTCTCGAAGAGGTCTTCCGGGCCCTGTTCAAACCGTTAGCCACAAATATCATCTACACCTTTACATGAAAGTAAGGCCTACCAGATCCGGCTCCCACAGTCCCTCACAAGTACCGAACAGTTGATCACTCGCTGTCCCGCTGACAATGAAATCCTTCGCAAAGTCAATGCAGCCAATCGAGTCGAACCCGCAGATGAACGGCTTCCCACTCGTTTGGTTAATCCCCGCAATCACCGGGCTGATAAAGTACGGCCCAAAACGCTTCTCATACAGTGACGAAGAGACAAGATTGGCCATGGTCTGAGGGCTGATGTTACGCTCCTCGCGCAGGCGGTACATGTTGACTTTGTAGCGGAACAGGTCGGACACGGTGGACACATCGGTAGCGAGGCCTGTCAGCCCGAGGAATACATCGCCGTATTGGAAGATCTTGGGGAAGTTGTTGGACACAGTGAGGGCCTGCATGCCGAGACGTAGATCACAGGCTATGGCTACACAGTCTTTGCCCACCATGGCTACACAAGCGCCTCCGTCTATTACTATATTAGAGATATTCAAATTCGGTGGGTCTGGGTACCGGCGTACTTATTGAGAACGGTGACGACTGGTGGTGTTAGCAGTACCCCAGGTACATAGGGCGGAAAGCTTACCATGGCTGTGTTTGTATGATGTGAGGCCCGTTCTTATGTCGTCACTTATCTATGCGAGAGAAGAGATGTGGAGGAGAGAGTGCAGACAGGGAGAAGTCGTATTGGCAGTGCTTGTACTTGGAGCGGTAGGTAGCAACAGCTAACGCGGCGGGCGGGCGAGCTCCAATCGAGCTTGGACCCGCTCTCTTGGCAAAGATTTGTGGAAAGTCGCGACATTGGACATTATTCAATCAATCTTCAATTCAGATCGCAGCAAACATGAGCGTCCAACAACAACTCGAAATAGCGAAATCGCTACCCCCACGATTACTTCGCTTCTTCCAGCGGTATCCTCCGCCCGCGCTCTTCCCAAATCTCGCATCGTCACTGCCGACCGCATCGCAAATACCCTCATCCGCAACCCCAGGAGCCGAAACAATATCAACAACCCCACCCAGCGACGCCAATGCCTCTGCAACGGAAGTCTCATCACCAGACACCCCCCTAGCTGTCCCCTCAAACTCGCCTTCCAGAGTCCCAGCACACGCACACGACCTCCCGTACCCAAATCCCTTCCTGCCAACGAAGAACTTTGCAACCGGGCGCTGGCACTCCCCGGCCTATGGTCTGCGCAAGCAAGCCGACCTAGTCAAACTCGCCTCCCAACACGGCGTTATCGATCTCCTGCCCTGGACCATCAAGAAGCCTGGAGAGAAGGAGGCTTGGCGGATAGAACGAGGCTTGCGAGTCAAGGGTACGGGAGAAGGGCAGAGGGTTAAGGGAAAGCTGTGGGAGAGAACACTCAAGGGACGCTTGGAGATGAGGAGACAGGCCATGCTGAACATGCCGGCTCTGATCCAGGAGTGGAAGCAGAAAGGCCACGGTCGCGGATGGAAGAAGTGGCCGAGCGGGAAGGCAAAGAAATAGAGTCTATCCGTGCATCTGGGGCAGAGGCCATGAAATGTCTGTCAGAGATGTGTACATCTATGTGTAATGGGATTCAGCATCTCAGCAGGAGTTACGGCATGAAGCATTTCTGGCTTGTATCATACCATATCATATTATATTGGAAATTTCTTGTACAAAATGCTCAACAAGAAATTGATTGCAATCTATGACAGAGTGGTGATATCTGTTGGGTATCCGACTGACTAAACCTCTTATGCAAACTCCGGTCGTAGTACTTCCACATCGCTACTATGATCTGAGACTCCTCTCCAATCGCTCAAGACAATAACAAAGAAAACGTATGCATGCCGCTCTATCCACGAATGACCTCTTCCGCCGTTTAGACTCCAAGCCTGCCTCTCCTTCGAATGCTATAACTATCTAGGTCTCTAGCCACCGTGCTTCATGAAATTTCGCACTCCATATCCGCCTCTTTCTCCTTGCGCATTCAATTCACATGACCATCTCTTCATCAGCGTACATAGGCTGAAAGTTATTCTCCCTTGCATAAGCGAATGCCCCATAATTGTTTTCCATATCTAGTATGCTCCCAACATTCTTCTGCCACAATCCATTACTGCCAGTGCTGTTGTATACGGGATCCGTTGCTTGGTTATACTTGCTCGAATCCTTCAATAGGTTCTCGGCTGCTTGCGCCGACTTCTCGTACTCGCGTTGAGCCATCATCTCGTAGCCCGATGTCATATAGGGCTCCGCGGCTTGGGCATTCATGCTCTGATCAAGCTGCTGCTGGTGCTGCTGAATGTGTTCCTGTTGCACTGACTCTTGCTGCGCCTTCTCATACCTGAGCTTTGCCATGGTCTCTTCCTGTGCTAGACTGGTGGGTGGCCAATCATACAGCTGGCGAGACATGTTGTAATCGGTTCCTGCAGGGTAACCTTGCCGACCTTGAGGAGGTGAGATGCGCCACAATTCAAGCAAACGTAAGCGCTGGTCATCGTCTGCATTTTGAAAAAGATCAATCTGTGAGGGAAACAGTAAGGAGGGGTCGATGCTGTTGCGCAGAAGCATTGCGGCAAGGTCTGACCCATCTATGTGTGTCTTGACTGGGGGCTCCGAAACACTACGAGAAGGAGCGACATGATGAGAGTGCGTGTAGTGCTGGGAAGCGTAAATGATCTGCTTTGGGGCATGTTCCTGGGCTGGCTCCTCTTGCTGCACTGCTTGTTCTTGCTGCACTTGATGCTGCACTTGCTGGGATGCGACTTGGGAGAGGGTCATGTTAGCTGAGAACAGCTGGGCAAGTTCATCTTGCTGCATGTTTGCGTCCTCTTCTGCTTTTCCTCGGATGTTAATACCAGTTGATATGGAGCCGCACTATGACGTAATCAGCGTCAGTATAATGAGATGGCGAAGAGACGGAGCCTTACGTGTGAGCAAGTGATGTTCTGAGAGAAGACGGATGAGCTGTATTGGACAGGAGTATTGTAAGTACAGTTGCAGTGGTGGACCAGAATTGGCTGCATCCTGATATATGTCGGGTGTCAACAGAGGAGCCGGGGCAAAACCGAACAACAGGTTTGCGCAGGGTACCAGGCAAGTTCTATGTTAGTCCAAGACGTAAGTATTGCTCGTGGCAAGATTATCGGTCAGATGGACTGGCTGTACCACTGCAGCGTCGAGTCCACTGTTGGTGTTGATATTGAATCGCGATCTCGCGGCACGTGCGTTGGGCGCTGACCAGTGTTTGACGCCGTCGACAAAGACGCCTTTGTGCAGATATTGGCAGAACAAGCAGAAACAAAAGAACAAGGGTGTCCTGACGAGAATCGGCACAGAAGGAATGAACGGGAAAGTAATTGCAGCGGTCCACAGCGGGCGACGTGGACGTGGTTTCCTTTATGTACCGACAAGTGTAGCGCGGAGCCGATGGGTCATGCGTGAGGGCGGGATGATTTTGATAATTTTGTCGCCAACGGCCAGTTAGTGACAGACCTGAAACATAAATTGGCCCAGCTAGCAAGTGGACAGCCAATGAAGCGCTTCTGCTGCCTGCAAATTGTGGACGGTTAGGGACGACAACTCATCAATCCTGTGCAGGCGGAGACGCCTTCGAAGCGTAGTCGTGCTCGATTGGAGCGTTCAGAACGGATGGAGTTGGGGATCAGAGCGCTATATGCGTTCAGAGTGGTCGAAAGAACCAGACTCATCTACTTGTGCAAATCCGCAGAGGCCTGACGCGTAGTAAGACTCCAAACACGGCAGTGTCTGTTTTTGGCGGGGTGTTCGTTGTGTCGATGCCTCAATCTGGAGGCGTCGGATCGCCTTGGCGGCGCTAGTAATTGGAGCTTCGACGCGCAGCTCGTAACTGCCTGCGATTCATCCACACCACCAAGCTCTGTATTTCCACTACCTACATTAACCTGCCGAGACTTGTCACTATATTTGCTGCTTAGGGCTCTTAGCAGACCACAGCTGCATACTCTCCCCGCATCACCATGGTGAGCCGCAGCGGCAATGTTTGTGCAACATGTCCACTGACAGCTCTTTAGACTTCAATAGGCACAGGGTATGACCTGTCCAATTCTGTCTTCTCGCCCGATGGCCGAAACTTCCAAGTACGATCTGCCCCGCCAAAACAGTCGGCAGCAACAGCTCACACTGCCAGGTCGAATATGCGGTAAAGGCGGTTGAGAACGGTGGCACAGCTGTGGGAATCAAGTGCAAGGATGGCGTTGTACTGGCTCTCGAGAAGCTCATTACCAGCAAGCTACTCAAGCCGGGAGCGAACAAGCGGATAGCAACGGTGGACAGGAATATGGGCATAGTAAGCAGGTCTGCGGGGGTCGATTGAATGCCTGGCTGATAGCGTTGCCCTAGGTCTCTTCAGGTCTCCTACCCGACGGTCGTCATTTTGTCTCACGAGCCCGCGATGAGGCAGCACAGTGGCGGCAGCTCTACAAAGCGCCCATCCCCTCATCGTCCCTTGCCGACCGCATGGGAAGCTACGCCCAAGCATATACCCTGTACTCGAGCGTGCGACCTTTCGGAATAACAGCTATTATTGCAGGATGGGATTCCGAGGCAGAGCTGCCAGTAGATGCACAGGTTGGCTCAGGCCCCAAGGTCGGCTCAGGAGGCAAGAAGGAGGGTGCGCAACACGGTGGCCCATCACTGTACATGATCGAGCCAAGCGGTCTCTACTGGGTATGTGCAATGGCTGTTGTACGGTTTGATTATGCGGCTAATAACAGGTATAGGGCTACTATGGAGCAGCTACTGGCAAGGGTCGCCAAATCGCCAAGTCAGAACTCGAGAAGCTGAATCTCGCTGAGGGCAACCTCTCCCTAGAAGAAGGCGTCAAGGAGGCGGCACGCATCATCTATGTCGCCCACGATGACAACAAGGACAAGGATTTTGAGTTAGAGATGACCTGGATCAGCAACCTGGCCGGACCCACCAAGGGCAGGCACGAGGAGGTCCCCAAGGACATTAGGGAGGAGGCTGAGAGACTTGCCAAGAAATCGCTGGAAGGGGACGATGATGAGGAGGATGAGGAGAAAATGCAGGAATAGACGGCCATCGTGGCGGTGTACTGTACCAAGCGTAAGGCGCTACATAGATGGGCTTGCATGATAACGACGACATTGGAAGCGTATTCACGAACTACACGAAGTCTTGAACATTTCAAGCGTTTCCAAGAAATATCCCAACTATGCTACAATTGCTTCATTTCTTTGTCTTTCTCTCAACGTGCGGGCTATGAGGCTGCGTCATGACGATCCGGGTACATTAGCGCGTTCTCATATTTAAACCCCAGAAGGACAGCCACACATTAAACACTGTCACACATCAAATACTCGACGCTCCGAATCACGAAGAATTCACTTACCAAGTAATACCACCTTATTCCAAAGTCCTGTTTACGTTACACACACCATCTCAGCTCCAATGCCACCAACCTTACTTCTCATTCGCCATGCACAGGCGCTGCACAATGTTTCAAGCGACTGGTCCATACACGATCCTCCACTGTCTGAACTTGGCGAACAGCAATGTAAGGAATTGCAAGAGAGCTTGAAGGACAGTAAAATTGGCAATGAGGTGGACCTGATCGTCGTGAGCGCCATGCGCAGGACCCTCCAGACCGCAACCATAGGTCTCGATTATCTCATCAAGAAGGGCACGCCAGTCCTCCCAGACGCAATGTGGCAGGAGAATGCTGACAAGCCATGCGACACCGGTTCCCCAATCTCAGTTATGGAATCTGAGTTTCCGCAGTATGACTTCAGTAAGGTGGATCCGAGTTACCCGGATAAGACCACGAATCTATCCAGCAATCCCTACGCCTTCACGCGGAAGGCCATCCTTGCTCGTGGTCAGACGTGTCTCAAGAATCTCTACTCCCGCCCTGAGAAGGTGATCGCTGTTGTCAGTCATTCCGGCTTCCTCAGGACCGCGGTGTGCAACCGCATGTTTTTCAATGCGGATTGGAGGGTTTTTGAGTTCGATGAGGAAGAGACGAAGAAGCAGGGGAAATTCGTGCTGAAGGAGAATGAGGAGACGGAGAAGCAAGGTGGCGGTATGGGAAGAAGTCGAATAGGCTTTTTTGGAGTAGAGGAGAGAGATTTTCCGCCGGAGGTTGAAGAGCAACAGGCAGAGAGCGAGGCGAAGGTTGAAGAGCTGGATGAGGCGAGCAAGCAGAAGCCGGAAGTTTGAGTGTCCTTGTGCCAATATCTCACCAAGTATTTAATTTGAAATGATCCAACACCGTGGTTGGGCAGAAGACAGATGTAAACTGCATGTTGGTGCCGAAATGCTTGAAGTAATGTCGACATCTACCCAGCCGAACGTTCCGTCATTGTCCGGTCAATGTCAAGCTGCCGTTCGAGTACAAGCTTAGCCTGGGTATTTTATACCCTTGTTTAAGCTTCCCGGTAGCACGGATGGCCTTACCGTCTCACAGGAACAGCTCGCTCAATTCCACCCACTGCGGTCGTTGATTTGACAGTTCAAAGTCAGTAACTACATGCCAATCACTGGCATTTTCGGGCTATCTACTGACGACTAGCCGTCCCATTAGAAAGCAAGGAAGCGCCAGGAATAGAAATTGGCCCCCAAAGACTAGTGCTTGGTATCGATGTTTATCCAGCGGCTTCTAACCGTTTTGGACGCTGACTGAATCCTTTCGAACGCCATTGCTGCAGAGTAGAACGACTTAAGTCCCACGGCAGGAAAGGCAGATCGGCATGCAGCTTAAAATACGATAGCGCCAATAATGCAATCAATTCTTGATCGTCTCTTCAACGTGATGTTCTCGAAACCTCTGCGGCCATTATGTGCCCTGCCTTACTTTCGCGATCCTGAGTAGGATCCGGCCGTCGACCCCATGAGAGGCCTCGCGTCATCAGCGCTCATCGCTCGCATCGTCTTGCTTCCGCTTACGGTGTTGCTTCTCCTCGGTTCCATCCCGCGGCCTGTGAGCGCGACATGCTTTTTCCCGAACGGCGACACAGCAGATTCTGGCCACAAAGAGTGCAATCCCAATAGCAGCGGCGCCACAACATGTTGCGCAGAAAACTTTGAATGTCTGAGCAATGGCCTGTGCAATGACTATCGATATGAGAACTGGACAAGAGTATTAAGAGGCGCATGTACGAGCAAAGACTTTGGGGAGGGCTGTAGCAATGTCTGCGTAGATAGTACGTCTAAGAGTTTTCATACCTGCAATTGGCGACAATGCTAACAGAAACCCACCAGTATGGCCACAAGGTGACGAAGCAGTATGGTACTGCGGTAATGGAGAGTACTGCTGCTCAGTATCCAACGACTGCTGCCCAAACTCCCAAATCGAGAAACACAACCTCGGCGAACCAAGCGTTGTCGCAACAGCTGGAAAGGCAACCCGAACAGCCACGACCTCTCGAACTTCAACTTCCATTGCATCCGCTACTGCAACACAAGGCACCGCATCTTCGAGCGGAAGCAGCTCAAATACCCGAACAATAGCGATTGCCGTGGGTGTCGTCGCAGGCCTACTTCTCGTTCTACTCGTTGGGGCAATATGGTTCATACGCAAAAAGAGGAAGGCGCGGCAGGAACGGCATACAATGCACGAACTTTCCGGCGCACCCCAAGGCCCTGATGGAGACGACGGACAGCCACGGACCTACCAATTCGACGACAAGCGCGGGGGATGGGTCAGCAACGCCATCGGCAAGCCCAGTCGTAAAATGAGGAACGAAAGCGGAGGAAACATTCTCCACGAGGTACCTGGACACAGAGGCGTGGAAATGTCAGCACAGCCTGATCCCAAGGAAGTGGATGGCTGGCAGGCAGGCGGCGGAGGGGCAGGAGGAGGGGCCAGAGTGGTGCACGTGAACGAGGGACATGGTAGGAGCAGTCCGATGGAGAGCAGACGGAGCCGGTTTGTCGAGGGTGATGTGCAGGGGAAAATATAGGCGGGACGGACCATAAGAGGAGGGAAAAATTAATGGGTATATCGATAGAAAGTGATGAGTAAACGGTCTTTTATCTATACATATATTTTTTGGAAAGTTTCATGATTATTGTCAATTTGTTGTACGGTGTTGTGAGTCGACGAATCACCACGACCCTACTGATTCCACGACTTATGTGCGCTCTTTCCTCTTTTTGGAGCTTGTGAATGGATACGGAAAGCTGCCCTTCGTCAGTGTGAATGAGCGTCTCTCGGTCATTCTGAACATCCTGGTAATGAGCAATCAGGCTTTTCACCCATTAGTGACCGTGTGGTTGTTCAGTGCGTGCCACCGATGCTCTTCTTCAAATGCCTCTACGGTTGGTCCATCTGATATCGTGGGAGTTAATATGATTGAGTTTTCGACGGTGACTTTGTTAGCATGCTAAGGTTCATCTAATTGACTTTCTATGTTTATTAAGCTGTGCGCTGGAGTGACCCTCTCGATGGGGTTCGATCACACTGACTAGTCTTCATAGGTGTAAGTTTGTGATTACTGGCCTAAAGCCTGCACACCACAGGTAAACAACGCTTGTTGTAGATGGGTAATGTTTGAAGAGTTTTCGTGTTGCTCGTTCTGCCGTGCTTGTGGTTACAAGGTAATGGACTAAGCTTCTTCCCGCAAGTGCCACCTGGAGGCCTGAAGTTTATCTGAAAGTATCCTGCTTTTTTGGGTATCAACGGTCGCAAGCTCGACAGGCCTATCACTACATCCGTGCCTCGACAATTCTTTGCAGTAACAAGTCCGAAAATCTCGTCATTTATGGAATACCGCGGCTGCCCATGTCGATCATCTGGTGGGAGGTTTCACAAATTGATAGCGGCGGCCAGGACCGTCCTCCCCGTCTTCCCAGCCACTATGAAATCATGCATTGTCTCAACCGTTTTGGCTTCTGATGATCTCTTACATCACCGGGTCAACGTCGATGCCATGCGCGCTTCCAATGTCTTTCCAAGTGCAGCAGGTCTTGCGCCACTCTGCACTTGGGTTCAACGTCGTCGCTTGGAATAAGGTTTCCCGCACCCTTGTGCTCATGGTTGAACAGCGTCAGCTAAGGGGAATGTGCCCACGCATGCAGTATCACTGCGCATTTTCGCAGGACTTGACGCGCGGATGCCTGGACCTGGCTGCATATTGATAACTTTCTTGTCTTTCAAGCAGTGTGTTTCACGGTTTTTGGGCGTGGTACGGAACAGTGCCTTTCTCCACACTCTAGAGCCAGGATGATGAATTGTCAGGCGCAGATGGAGAAGAATCCATAGTTGACCAGCAGCGGTTTGACGCGTTTGAAACTGGTGGCGAGTCATCAGGTGGGCATAAGGTGAGCAAGGCGCTCAGGCACCACGACCTTCATGCGGCACCCCTGTCACGCTACCGCAGAAGGCCGACGCCTCAATACATCAGTTCCACGTGCCTGCTGGACTGAAATTCAAGATCATCGGGATCAGCCTGGACGTTCATGCGAGCACGTTCTTTTCAGCTTGATCTCTTTTTCAGCTTTGGTGAAGGCAGAATTCCTGTCCCATCATACTCGCATATATTTTACCGCGTGTATTGGAGTGGTGCCATCTTTATCAATATGTTTTCCGTCGCCAAGGACATCCTGGAATGAAACATCTCGGGGGAACTACGCTTGATAGCTTTCATAGCATTGAAAAGCGTCACTTTAGAAACATGAAACAGCTGCAGAGGGCCAAGTACTCTCAGACTTGCATATCAGCCAGTATTCGAGTCGCATGGCTCGCTTGATTGCCGCGCTCTCAGGTAAGGCCAGGATTCTGAGTTATGCTTCGATGTCTTCTCACAGTGTTTGCCATCTTGAATAAGGGATCATCTTCCACGAGCAAGTCTTTTTTCAAGGATGGCTCTTAGATATGCAAGCAATTCAGGGATCCAGATGATTTCCGTCTGCGGCTGCCACGGGTGTGGGGTTGCGGTTCACGGGGTGAAGGGTGAATGCATGTCGAAATTAGCCGACACTAAGACCATATACGTTTCTGTCCCCAAAGTCAAGCATGGCGTTGCGCCACTATTCGGCCAGAGTTTCGATTCGGCCCAAACTTTGGACGCTTCTGACTGAGTCTAGCCCATTATTACGTCGAAATCATGGTTCAGTTATAAGTGTGCATGTACCCTGCATGATGCCCTCCAGTATGAATTGCCACAGAACAGGCTCATCCATCCATTTGATTAGTGAATTCCCTACTCGTGGGCAGAGGCATGGCTATCCTCGAGATCGCTCATGACATTTCCTTACCCATCGCCACCGGTAATAATTAGGTATCTAGAAAGTAGCCATTCGCCCTGGACGCACTGACCCTCATATGCTATAGGTCCAATATTCTCATTGTGCTGATGAGGGTGGCATAGCGGTTACACGGCCTTCGCTTTTTCAGCTTCCGAGATAACACTCCAAATTCATAATGCTTGAAGAGCAATCAAGTAGCGCAGCCGCCCCGGATTCAAGTCCCGCAGCCTTCTTCTCGGTATTCCCAAAGTGCACCACGAAAGGATCACATGTGAGAGACCGTAGCATGAGTGTGAGCGGAAACCCCTAGAGCATGTATGAAAAAATAATTACTAACGCCCTTCGTAAGCAGGAAGAAGATAAACTATCCAACCGCAGCTCTGGTCTCACAGCGTTACCGAGATGGGACAGTTCACGGAATCCGGATCGACCCAGGTCTGCAATTCCATTTCCCGGTAGAATACATAACGGCCACATGCGGATTAGTAGCAAGAACAGCCAAGCCCCGATGTTTGAAGAAGATTCAGCCAGAAAGGAAGCTGGACTATTCGGTGCAATGACAGGTGCGGAAGTTCATCGCTCAGGAAGCAATAGATCGGGTGTCAAAACACCGTTGCTATCTAGTCCACGTAGAGTCGACTCGTGGGTAAAACGTCACTCTCGCAGTATGGTATGGTTGGTTGCGGTGTTAATTGCACTTCTCATTCTAGCAATTATACTGGGCGCGGTACTGGGTACTTTGATCAAACCAGGCCATTCAAGCACACTGCCACAAATCACAGAGTTTCCTGCGGGAACAGTACCAACACCAACCACAACACAGCCAACAGCGTCGCCAACAGGAACAAGATTACCACGGCCGGAAGGCCTTCTTGCCTCCATTGCAGTGACTGGATGGACAATTCCTGGGCCCGCAGGTTACAACAGCATTTGGCTGTTCTGGCAAAATAAGGAGGGATTTCTATCTCGTGCTGCGTACAATTCAAGTACAGGCAATTGGACGAGGGTGACAAATTTCGCAAAGGCCAAAGACGGTACTCCTCTTGCTGCGGCTGCGGTAAATCTTGATTACTACGCCACCCAGGAGGTATGTTTGACTTCCTTGATGTCCAATGTATGCTCACATTTCCGCATCATAGGCTTATTCCTTTCCTGCTGGAGAATACCAAGCAAGCGTTGCGTACCTTGATAGCAAAAGTAAGCAGCCTTTTTTTCTAGCCGCATAAGTTATCCGCTCAAACATATCATAGATTATCTTAAAGAATGGGCATTCTCTGATACTGGGCCTGAGATCGGACATGCTGGATCCCTTGACGAGCAGCATGAGATCGCACATGAGGAGACACAACTTGGTTTTTACTGGCCCAAGATCGTCTACCAAGGTATGTCCGGCGAGATACGGGCATCATCGTTTGAGTGCTACCGCAAGGATCAGTGCTGGCATCAAGGGGTACTAGATACTGGGACCCCGAGAAATGGAACTCCGCTCGTCTTATCACCTTCTGGGAATAACCTATCGTCTACCGCGTTGTTCTACCAGGAAGAAGACGGTAGCTCCGTATATTTCACTAAGAATAGCAAACAAGAAGACCAAGTTTGGTCAAACGGTCAGCATGATAACACTCCATTAGAGGCCAAAACTGATAGCAAACAGCAGCTTTCTCTTACCGCATACCCTCAAATGCCTCAATCGCGTCTTTCTCCACAACCCGCTCCAGTAACCCCGCCGACGAATCCCTAAATAAATATCTCCTTTGGCAGGACACAAATGGTACAATACAAATGAGTTGGACAGATAACGACGATGGCTGGAAAGGTCCTGTCACATATCCTGCATTTGCGGGCGCAGACAAGAATACTGCGTTGACCTGTTTGACTGCTCCTACTTTCCCAGGCTTTCCCTTGCAGGTGGGGACTGAGTTGTCCAGGTGTTATTTTCAGACCGGCCTGGCGCTGCGTGAAGTGAGCTTTGATGGGAAATCCTGGAATGTTGTCGGGGTGGTGCCGATTGACTTTTAGCAGCCACGATGAACCCGTCAAAATTATATCACCATATCCATTTGGATGGTGTAACCTTCCTGTTATCGACAAGCAGAGAGAAATATCGAGAAGCGGTAATATTTAATGCGCTTCGATGAGATGAGACGGACCTTGTTCACTGCGGCGAAGTTGCCGATATGTTCAAAGGCGTAGCGGTGAAGGCTGAAGGTCCTTCCCTTCCGGTCTGTTGACCTCGCGAAAGTTGCCGTTACAGAGAGACAGCTGTATCTGGTCCTAGTAGAGTATTCCCAGAACAAGAATTCAGCAGTGGAGGCAGGCGCCCTGTAGGGCCGATCTACCCCAGACTTGCTAAGCCTCAACACGTTAGCAAGTGGAGCTACCCACGTCACTTATGAATATCAACCCAGAATCGTCCGCGTGCTTGGACGCACGCACCGTTGATGTGCTTGAGCGGTGAAATTTCTCCACTTGAGTTTTAACCAAGCTTGTTTCTTTCTCCTTTTGATTCAATCACATTGTGCCTGCAGTCGTTTGTTGCACATCATACCATTCGGACTCACTCCATGTTGACGGAGCGCCTGCAAAATTGAAAATTTTCTGGTGTCGGGGACAATGAGCGTGGAATTAAGCATCAATCTCGGACGAACGAATACGCGATGGCGTCGTTGTCAATGAGCGCTGTTGCAAGCGCAACTACATCTGCCTTGCCCTGGGAAACTACGCCGGCCCAAGGCGCGCTTGACTCTGCTGGCGCTGGTATTACTGGAGGTAATCCACAGTCATCTCCACAAGGTTGAATTTTGCCATCTAACAACCTTGTTTATAGGCTACACAGGTGATTCTCTTCCACTTCAAATCATTATCGCCTTCTTTCTCGGCCTATCCCTTTACAATGCTCTTGAACTCATTGTTTTGGTGTTTGTTACGTTTCAGAGATACCGTGGACTATACTTCTGGAGTCTGGTAATATCAGCTTTTGGTATCATACCGTACTCCCTAGGTTTTATTATCAAATTCTTTCAGTTGCTGGATCCAAATCAAGATGAGGGGTATTTGGCCGTTGTCTTACTCACACTGGGGTGGTATCCCATGGTCACTGGTAGGTGAATGAGGTAGACATTGAGCAAAGGGGAGAATTGTGTCCGTTGACTGTAATTTGTAGGTCAATCCGTGGTCCTATGGTCGCGTTTACACCTTGTTACAAACTCGCGGCGCATCCTTCGATGGACCCTCTACATGATCATCACCAACGCGTTGGTCTTACACTCCATTACCACGGTCCTCACTTTTGCATCAAACTCAAATTCTCTCACTCGCACAACGCTGGGGCGCTTCGTAAGAGGGTACTCCATCATGGAGAAGATACAGATGGTGGGGTTCTTTCTCCAAGAGGCGGTCTTATCCATCATCTATATCCGCGAGACAGTTCGATTGTTAAGATTGTCTGAGTGTGTGCAAGATGATGTCCAAAGTTTTGATGACGGAGTCGGGGCCGGAACTTTGAGAAGCGCCAATGTGCGGAAAACGATGTATCAGCTGCTCACCATCAACGTCATCATCATCGCCATGGATCTTGCGCTTCTTGGTGTCGAGTTCGCAAATTTGTATCTGATCGAAACAACACTAAAGGGTGTTGTATACTCGGTCAAACTCAAACTCGAATTTGCCGTCCTAGGAAAGTTAGTGCAGCTCGTCCGCGATCGCACCAGTTCGGACAACAACTCTGACCCCCCTCGACATGGCAGTGGAGAACGTCGAGTGGGCTCTACCGGCCTCACGCTTGAGAAAACAAATACCGATACAACTGGTAGAGGAGGTGCACTCATGAATGGCAGTCCGCTCGGCCACGACTTTGGAAACCAGCATTTCCCGAACTTTGTTGATCCGAGTAGAGTAAGCGGAGACGTAACACATGCAGACGGAGCAAATGCAGATGATGGATGGGAAACAAGGGTCAGCGAGAATGGGGAGAGATGGCGGCGACGAACGAGGTTCAATCGCGAGAGCTGGATTGAAGAAGAGATGGACAAATACAACATTGGATGAAGCGCTTAGTTCTGCGAAAGGACTTCAAATGAAGCTTTGACAAGCACGAAAGTAACGAGTATGGATTTGACGATGCGACCGCCATACGATGACTGTTCGTGGCAGCATCGGACGCTGATTACGCCGCCATGCTCAACATAATGTCAACCAGACATGACGCATTACAGATGACCACACGGTTTTGCACCAATACGGAATTCAATTCGGGTTGGTCGGACGCATGTCTGTCCGTTTCCCAGCTCAGTAGAGTAAGCGGCAACGCTTGGTAAGCAAGAGCGTGCACTCAACATGGTTTTGTCCTATTCGGGAAGGCTGGCACAGTTTGGCGAATAACGTGGGTTATTAGTGGAGTACTTCCTTAATTTTTCCAACGGGAAGACTTTACATTAAATTCCTACCCTGTCTGCAGTACCTTGGTATTGTCAGCGGTAACTACTATTGTCTTGGCTCCTTAACAATTCCGGCCAGCCTTGGTTCTGCAAGGGAGACGATAACAGACGCGAGAATGCCGCGGCTTGGCGGTCAGCTTACGTCTTCACGAGCCTTGGGCGTCGTCAAACTTGACAAAGAATAGGTGATTGACTTCGCTTATATCAATGTGAACTGGAGCAATCTTTTCCCACTTAATTCCATCTTCAACCTAGTTCAGTTGTACTGAGTAATTTCAACTAGAATATGGACTATATCAACGCTGTGCAGATGTTGAACTCTTTCGCCATCGCCATCACTTGGGCACTCTTCGTGGTAACCTTCATACTTTATAGATGGCTTCTACCTAAGCCCATTCCCGGGATACCGTTCAACCCGGAGGCGACGAAATCGGTATTTGGCGATATCCCGTCCATGCTCAATCACCTCAAGACACACAAAACTGTATCGGACTGGGTTTTGGGTCACACCATTAGACACAACTCTCCTATTGTACAGGTCTTCGCAAATCTGTTTGGGAAACCATGGGTTGTCATCAGCGACTATCGTGAAGCTCAGGTATGGGAGAAGTGCGTTACTATTGGCGATTGATTGCTTAAAATCCTTAGGACATTTTAATGCGGCGTAACAAAGAGTTTGACAAACCGGATTTGCTCAGCAACATTTTCTGGGGTCTGAATCCAGATCACCACCTAGTGAAGGCGTCGAACGATGAGTTTCGATCACAGCGCAAGCTCATGCAGGATCTCATGTCTCCCGCATTCCTCAACGAAATTGCTGCACCCCAACTTCATGACAATTTCATGGACTTGATCAAACTGTGGAAGGAGAAAATGCGTCTTAGCCAAGGTCGCCCTTTCACAGTAAAGGAAGATGTCTACGATACGGCACTGGAGGCAATTTGGGCAGCCGTTTTTGGTATTGAGGAGACTGCTACCATTACGCGCAACCAGATCGACTTGTTATCTCCAATGGAACACCATACACTCATGTCAGTAGCCGATGAAGAATCGACGTTCCCACGGGCACCAGCACCAGCAGCCTTCGAGGCAATCCTACGATTGACTGACAACTTCGAGCATATACTCAAGTCTCCATTCCCCAAGCTCCAGGGCTTTATGATGCGCTACATGCCCTCTATCAGTAGATTATTGAAGCTTAAGGATGATGTAATTATGAGCCAAATATCCAAGGCTGAAGAAAGGTTGGCAAGTGCCAAAGACAACGGAGGGAAGATCTCGAGCGCCGTGGATCACATGTTACGTAGAGAATCAATGGCTGCAGAGCGACAAAAAAGATCACCAGACTATCAATCAAAGGTGATGGTTGCAGAGGTAAGCTAATAAATGATCTAGCGCGTTTCATTGAGAACATATGCTGACGATATGGACTAATATCTACAGCTCTTCGGACTGCTCATCGCCGGCCACGATACAACGTCAACCACCCTCCTATGGGCGATCAAAATTCTTGCAGAGAACCAGGACGTCCAGCAGAAACTCCGCTCAGAACTTCGGTGCTCCCTCGCGGCCGCGCATTCACAAGCCAGAGTCCCCAACCCACAAGAGATCGCAACAACACAGATCCCCTACCTCGATGCATGCCTTGAGGAACTTATACGTTGCTCAGAAACTGCAATGATCCCGTCCCGATGTGCAACCAAAGATACTGTTATTCTTGGACATGTTATACCAAAGGGAACAATGGTTTTGTTTATGGCTAGCGGGGGCGGTACTTTAAGACCCTCCTTTAAGATTGACGACAGACTGCGAAGCCAATCCTACCGCGATGCAGACGGCGGCAAGGTAGGCGTCTGGGACAGCGAGGGTATTGAAAAGTTCAACCCCGAGCGATGGCTAGTACATGACAAGGATACAGGTGCGAAGGTCTTTGACTCGCTGGCAGGGCCTCATTTGCTTTTTGGATTGGGCCCGAGGGCTTGTTTTGGACGTAAATTGGCATATTTAGAACTCAGGTTGGCGATTGTGCTAATTCTCTGGTCGTTTGAGTTACAGCCTGTGCCGGAGAAGTACGCGAGTTGGGAAGCCATTGATCAGCTGACACACGCCCCCATCCAGGCCTACGTGAAGTTGAATGAGGCGTAGAGCAAGTAGCATGAAGTAAGATTAAAAGCAAAACCAATAAATCAACACTTCAGTTACTCTCAAGATGCGACTAGCGCTGCTAGCACGTTCCCGGATAACATCTGAGCCAAATTGTGCGTGAGGATGTAACTCCTATAATCCCTCTTCTTCTAATGTTCTTGGCTCGTTACATATTCAGTCGTATTTGGTCGCATTATAGCCAAAATGATATACTGTTTCAGGCAATACAGAAGCAACTCTCTCAAGTTTCTGATCGTATACATTCGAGACAAAGTTTCATCCTTACATATTTGCTATCCTTAACCACTCGCAACAATCAGATCCGCAGCTTTCTCGGCAACAGCATACACTGTGCTACTTGTGTGCGTGCCTGGAATCAACGGCATAATACTCGCGTCTATGACTCTCAATCCTTGCACACCATGTACTCTCAGATCTAGCCCAACAACACCACCTCGTTCCACGGGTCCAAGACTAGCGGTTCCCACAGGATGGTAAAAGCTAGGACTCATTGAGCGCTTCAGCCAGGCTGTCCACTGCTCGTCGGTTTGCACACTCGAACCTGGGGTCTGCTCAGATGGACCGAGAGCACGAGCTGATGGCGTAGTGTATAGCTTCCGGAGAATTTTTGCACCATGAATGGAGAGCGTTATATCAAGGGGGTTTGTGAACGTACGATAATTAACTAGTGGCTCAGCAAGTGGGTCTTTTGGATCAAGATTCACTGTACCTCTCGAAAGAGGCTTGAGAAATGCGATCATATTGCCGTATCCAATAGGATACTCAAATGTGGCGGCATTATCGGAGGCTAAAAGGCTCTTCAGTGCAGTGAGTTGGTGAGCGTAGCCTTCGGCGACAGTGGGATGCGTGTTCGGTGGGAGGTATGCCGTGGGCGATTGATCAGCTATTGCAGAGAGGATAGCTGGGGTTGAATTTGTGAGAAGGGTCAAGGGAAGGAAAGCGGCAGAGTTGCCGCCAGATAATGTTAGTGGTCCTGCGGTTTGTAAACCCCTAGTGCTAGCGTAAATTTTTGAATCAGCATACCCGTCTTGTTCTCTGCGTACTGGCGCTGCGCTTCCTGCATGAGCGTTCGATTCATGAACATCTGATCTGGCCCAGGAGGTGGTTTCGCCACTATATCTCATTTAGTAATGTCGCAGACTATTCTTTATAATGACAATAACTCACGATTATAGAATATGTTGAGCAGAGCATGGTCCTGGAAATTCTGGCCAACACCCGGTAATTCCACCTTGACGCCAACTTTCGCTGCAGTCAGTACGTCTTTTGGGCCAACACCACTTCTCTGCAGAATTCCTGGCGTATGTATGGCACCAGCGGCGAGAATCACCTCTTTTTTGCTGACAATATCAACGGGAGAGGCATTTTTCCCATCGATGGCCTGGATCTTGACGCCGACAGCCTGCCATTTCCGCTTATTATCCACATTTTCCTGAAGCAAAACCTCAGTGACTTTATGCCCAACGAGAAGATGATAATTTTGGCGTGTCGCAGCAGGATCGTAGTGACCAGTTCGAGCATACGAGCGAGTCTGCGTCTTTGGATCCTGTGAACTGGGAAGCCAGAAGACTCCGACTGCATCGCCACCTGCACCTTCCTTTGGCGCCGGTGTGCCAAGTTCTTTCCATGCATTTCGCATGACCTCTGGAGATGTATTAATACAAGAATATTGAATTGATAGACAGGTCTCACTTTCGCTCGGCCATTGGAACGGCGGATAGCTGGCGTGAATACCTCCGCTTCCCCCATACGCAGCTTCGATATCATAGGTATATCCGTACTTTTCAGCATCCATTGCCGAAGGAGGTGTAAATATAGTGCTCTATACAGCGTTAGTTTAACTTCTTCTAAATTCGTTGTATACGCGCCTTCCTGAAGTACGGCAACAGTCCATCCCAATTCCACCCAGCATCGGTGTACTCCTTTCCCGCCACCTCGCCCCACGCATCATAGTCTGATTTGCTCCCGCGATCGAACATCTGTGCATTAATTGCAGAACAACCGCCCACGATTTTCCCAACGGTCACTGTGAAACTTCTATCGTTCAGTCCAGGTTCCGGTTGTGACAGAATTTGAAAAGCATAGTTGCGGTTCGAGACTGTTGCTGCGGGAGTGAGAACTTCGGTAGTATTGACCAGTTGACCGTATTCCACAACAAGAACGTTGCGGTCGGGGAAGGCCGCCGTAAGGCGGTTGGCAACTGTTAGGCCGGATGTGCCACCACCAGCTATGATATAGTCGTAGGTGGAAAGCAGTGAGCTTGTGCTTCGTTTTATGACTGCAGGGTTAGCTGTAGCGAACGAGATAAAGATGCAGGAGTATAAGGTAATCAAAGCGGCAGAAAGAGTTCGATCCATTGTGCGTGTTCAGGAACAATTCAGTTCAAAAGCCAGCTAGATTGCACTGGAAACATGCTAGATATAAGTATGTAGCTCGGGCAGTTCATAAGCTACTCCATTACCAAATGTGGAAACCTTGGCACCTGATGCTGCTGACATGCTATTGCAACTTCGGTAGTTCAAACAATAAAGCATGCATTATGTTATACTGTCCATGTCGCATGGCAGTCTTGGGCAATCAATATTTTGGAGAGTTTTGCGGGGAAGCAGGGTTGCCTGGATTGAGCCTATATGCAGGGCGTCGGCTTGTGTACAGATACGATCCACCATAGCACGCAGCATGGCAACACAAGTTCTAAGTGGTCCTTATTACCGCGTGAGAAGTGAATTATTACAAAAGCTCAGGCCTTCTGAGCGTCATGGCCCCAGTTCTTCAGACTCTTATAACTCTTGCTGTTGGCGTCCTGTTTCGCCTTCTCCTCTTGCGCGAGGTGTCTCTTGCAGTACGCAACCACCTTCCTCATATGATCAATGTCATCCTCGCCGTATTTGTTAGGGTCCTTCTTTGGGTTCTTTTCGAGAATGGTAACGATTTTTCGGCCACTGTCATGCCCGATTGTTTCCCCCGATCCGTCATCCTTGGACCTTAATTTTGTTAGTAGAGGACAAGCGGATAAGTGATAAGGTTTGAAGAGTGAGGCCAACACTGCCCACAAAGGCAATATAAGGAATAAGGATCTCCAGTACCAGCCTGCTCCAACAGAATCCTCACTACCAAGCCAATCTTGTAGCTCTTTTGCGGACATGTTTACGAGCTCATTGAACTCCCTTCAGTCGTGATTAGTACACTGGATCATCTCGCCCACACTCCAACTCACTCAATGACTGTTTCGTTGTCTTTGACCATTTTGTGTGTTCAATTGGAAGTATCTACTACCTACTGAAGGCAATTATGGAATAGAGTAGGTTTCTTCTATTTTGACGGGGCCTCATCCGGAGCTGTTTCATTTTTGGGGTGTGTTCGTTGTGACATCATGACAATTACATAGAGCACGTGATCCCACAACTGGATGCGTCTGAAATCGCTGCTGAAGACGATCAGCGTGTCAGCAGGTTCAAGAAAGTAAGAGAAAACAAAGAATTGAGATGCTCTGCCATGTGAAGAGCGTCTGTATCAAGAACGATGTGGCAAGCGCCGCTGGGGCGGGGGAAAAGGGAGGACTGAAAACGTCTACTTTGGGGGACGCGACGATTCAAAGCTTTGGCAGGTAATTAAAAGTCGCAACTACGGCGTTTGATGCACTTTAGCTCGCCATTAGTTTGTCGCGGAATTCACAGGGGGCCATTAGGGTGTTAAATTCACTCGCTGTTCCCTCATTTATCCACTCAACATGTAGATCAAAGGGTTCGATTCGTGCCTCGCTTTTTTCTCGAACGTTTCTAGTCAGGAACGCTGACGAAGAAGCGGAGGCGTTTCTTATTGCCTCATGGACCGTGTATGCCGATCACGGACCGGAGATTGAGGACATCGGTGCTCTTGCTATCTTTGCCATCGCCTCATCGGAGGTCGGCATCCAGAGGGGATGAAGTATATCTCGGAGCCCGTTCAAGTGGATTCCCGAGGCAATCCTTTGAAGATTTGAAAAGCTTGAAAAAACGAGAAGCCAGAAATGTTGAGATAGCACAGACACGAGTGGATCAACGTCGTCCCCACCGCCGAGACCTTCAACCTCGTAACGCACCTTGACCGATGTTTGTCCGGGAAAGCGTGAAGCTTCGAAACACGACCTAAGAAGTCACGCGACAGCAGAAGTCGAAGTGGAAGTCGATGATCGATTGAACGATGCAACGTAAACAATCTCACTTTTGACATGGATATCACGGCACGTTGACAAGCGTTCTGTTTGCGGGGCACACGACTGAGGCGTAAATGCTTCGCTGTGCCCAAGAACACGGTTCAAAGAAAAAAACGCCTCCCGTCAGACAAAACCAGCGATCCCGATGTATCCGCACGCGATGTCCGCGGTAGTGGATCAACGATTGCTAGAGCAGGGACGAGTCATGCTCTTGGCCGCCGAATGGTATTGCGCTGTGCCAGATACCCCACAACCAGGCACCTTGGAGGAAACCCGCTGTGTCGCATTGACAAGCCCACTACTGCAGATTTAGACGCTCAGATGATGGTCGTTGGTTTGCCTGATGCGATAGCCAAGGTCGTGAAAGGTGTGTGCGTTGATTTTTTGGTGACGGCGTGGCGCGAATGACGTACCTTATGCTTACGGTTGCTCGGCATAACGCTGGGCATTACCGCATAGTACAACATGAAGAGAAATTGGCATTGGTACTTAAGAAGGGAAGGAGGAGATCGTGATCTTTTGAAAGGTAGCTTTCAAGCCTTACAATAATTCCACCGTTGTTGAGTTGTTGTTGTAGTCATGGGTTTAGGAAAAGTGTAAGCCCAAGATTAAAACAAACACCCGGCATGCAAGCAAAATGCTAACATACCACAGTTCCGTCCGCGTACGGGGTGCCGACTGCGGCATCGAAGCAATCATGCTCGGGTGTGTGACTTCCATTGGAGGTTTTTTGTTTGGCTATGATACGGTATGCTACGGTCAATCCAAGAATCACAACAGAATTGGATCTAATGAGCAACAGGGCCAAATTTCATCCATGCTTCTCTTTCGAGACTTCATCAACCGCTTCGGTCAAGTCCAGCCCGACGGTGAAATTAGATTCGACACCACAATCCAGTCCTTAGTAGTTTCTCTGATGTCCATCGGAACCCTTATTGGAGCTCTAGCAGGAGCCTACACAGCTGACTGGTGGGGCCGAAGACGCAGTTTGAGTTTTGGTGTCTTAATATTTGTGATTGGCAACATCATACAGATCACAGCCATGAATAGCTGGGTCCATTTAATGATGGGCCGTATCGTCGCTGGTCTCGGTGTCGGTAACCTGTCTGTCGGTGTGCCCATGTTCCAGTCTGAGTCTTGCCCAAAAGAGATCCGTGGCGCGGTTGTAGCATCATACCAACTTATGATTACGATTGGTATCCTTGTCTCTAATCTGATCAATTTCGGCGTCCGCGACAATCCAGGACAGGACAGCGATGCGTCTTGGAGGATAGTCATTGGACTCGGAATTGCCTTCTCACTGCCCCTCGGCATCGGCATCCTTTTTAGCCCGGAATCACCTAGATGGTTGGCTGGCCGCGGGCGCTGGGAAGATGCACGCATGTCACTGGCCCGCCTACGGGGCATGAAGGACAATCCAACACATGCCCTTGTCAATGACGACTTCAAGGAGATGGAAGAGTCGATTGAGAAGCAACACAGCGCTGGTCAGGGTACTTGGCTTGAGTGCTTCACTGGTCAGCCGTCTGGTATCCCACGTCTCGTGTACCGCACCCTGCTCGGATGTGGATTGCAGTTCTTTCAGCAGTGGACGGGTGTTAATTACTTCTTCTACGTAAGTGTCCATGCAAATTTTTCAAGCTTAGCTAGACCACGATTAACAAGCAAATCAGTATGGAGCAACGATCTTCGAGGCCGCGGGTGTTGACGATCCTATTCAAACTCAGCTTATCCTTGGTGCTGTAAACGTTCTCATGACGCTGCCAGGGCTGTACCTCATCGAAAGGCTCGGCCGTCGTGTGCCTCTTGTCGCTGGAGGCCTCTGGCAGGCCACATGGCTACTTATCTTTGCCATCATTGGCATTGTACGACCCCCGACCGACCATCCTAGCTCAGGCATCATCATGATCGTGTGTGCATGCATGTTTATCGCATCTTTCGCGATGACATGGGGTCCTTTCATCTGGGTTGTAATAGGCGAGACATTTCCCTTGCGAACACGAGCAAAGCAAGCTTCTCTCGCCACTGCTTTCAATTGGCTAGGTAATTCCTTCTTTATCGATTGGTTCCCGCTTCAAACTAATAGGTGATAGGTAACTTCCTCATTGCCTTCTTGACTCCCTACGCAAACGACGGAATCGGATACGCTTTCGGCTTTGTATTCTTTTGCTGCAATTTCATCGCAGCTGCGATCGTCTACTTCTTCTTATTCGAGACCAAATCCTTGTCTCTCGAAAGTGTTGATCTGATGTACTCTGAGCCCAATCTCAAGGCTATAACTAGTAAGAAGTGGGTGCCAGCCGGCTATATCACCAGAAATGAGCGCGACAATGCGTACTGGGAGCGACGCCCTAGTATCTTAGATCAACGAAACGCGACTGGCGGAGCAATGCCTAGGTCTATTGATGAGAAGAGAGATGAGAAGGATGTCGACACTACCCCAGAGAGAGGTGTGTCGCTACACCAAGAACGTGTTGGCGACGAAAGGAGGGTCTGAGGTATCTGAAGGTTAGGTTGATGGAAATTAACAACTTCTCATGTTCATTCTCCTCCCTGTGTTACTATTGCCATTCATGTCGCTCCTTCTCTGGGCGGTTACTTGCATTTCCGAAGCAAAATCTTGTTGCAAGTGTAGACAGATAATTGATGCTATTTAATTTCAACGTTGAAATCGCAAAATCACTGATGTGTATAAAGCATATTGTTGTGTGCCGTAAAGATGCCGACATAGCCACCCCCTACTAAATTTAGCGTGGCGCATGTCACAAACCACAGCGAAACGCGTCAGCTCTCTAGCACGTCCCAGCCTCAGCTGGAAATCGCAAACATCAAAACCACATTTCACCCCCCATCATTATATTGTTATACACGTTCATTTCGGACATCTAGTCCTATCAACAATATGGCCCCAGCGATTAGCCCATCGACGCGCTCCTCCTTAGGCAAACTAGCGCGGCATGCCTTGCTCGCCAGCGGGCCCGCTCTCGCTCAGCCGCATCTACACCATTTCCAGCGCCGCGGACTAACAGTGAACCACACACAAGGTGTTACACTAGGCGTGATAGCTGCATATGTCGTTGTCATTGCCCTACTATGGAATCTTCCATACGTACGATGGGTCCTCTGGCCGTTCAAGGTATGCGTGCTGTTCAGCTGAAACATGGACTTGGCGAAGTGTCACCTGACATGATACTAATGTTTTTTAGATGTTGGTCATTGCTTTTCATGAATTCGGCCACGCGATAACAGCATGTTGTACGGGTGGACGGGTAGAATCGATATCTTTGGATCCTCATGAAGGCGGCGTTACGCATATGCGTGGCGGCAAGCAGTTCATCACTCTTCCAGCCGGTTATCTGGGATCCAGCCTTATCGGAGCATTGCTGACGTTCTGCGGTTTCAATATCGTCGCGAGCAAGGTTGCGAGTATCGTGCTAGGAGTCTGTTTTCTATTGACGCTTTGGTGGGCGCGCAAGGATTGGTTAACAATTGTGACTATCTTGCTCGCGGTTGGACTGCTTATCGCATTTTGGTTTATTGAGCATGGCGAAGCTCTGCGCTTCATGGTCGTAAGTTCCTTTCACTTCCTAACAAACTACATCTCTAATAGCCATACAGCTGTTCATTGGCGTAATGTCATCGCTCTATAGTGTCTGGGATATCTGCGACGATCTCATCCTTCGAAAGGTAAACTCCAGCGACGCCAGCGTGTTCGCCAAGAGGTATGGTGGCTCTTCGCAGTGCTGGGGTATCCTTTGGAGTGTCGTCTCGTTGGTATTCATGGTTTGTGGAATTCTTGCCGGCCTAGCAGCATTCAAGCAGAGTTTTGAACAGCAAGAAAAGGACAGCCAAAATTTTATTCCTACTGTTCGGATGTTAATGAAAGTTTGAACGATACTGGCTTGGGAAAGCTGAAGATCAGTCTCGGATGGCGTTTGGGTTGCCAATGCATCGGAAATGTCTGGATATACCCTTTTTATCACTCCTGCTTCAGTCTTATAACTGTAAAAAAAAAGTATATTTTCCAACAATTGACCAAAAACGTTCATTTCCATTGTGCGGATATTCCGGATCTGCGAGAGTAGGATCAACTGAGTCGGAGAACTTCACCCGCGGCCAAGGCAATTAGCGTCGTTTTGGCCTTCTGCTTGTCCACACTTTACAACGCTTTATTCTAACGTCGCCCTTCATCGAAATTGATCAAACAGTCTCCTGGATATTCACTTCCCTATCCTTCTCATAGCCCACCATGGCAGACCTCAAGTCCAATATTTTAGCGCACCATACATTCACATTTCCCCATCTCTCGCCTGGTGTAGGCTCCAATGAGCAACCGTACATACGCTTTCTCATGTTCATTAAAAAGCGTGCCGACATATCGGATGAGAAATTTCATGAATGGTGGAAGACAGTGCACGCTGATCTCGCGGTTTCAGTGTCAGGATTTGGTGGTCATTGTTTGAGATACGTCCAGCTGCACCAGACGCCTGAGCACAAGGCGGAACTAGAAAGGTACGGTATGAAGCCACTACCGTATGATGGCATTGGAGAGATGTATGTGAAGAGTTTGGAGGATTGGATAAAGTTTCAAAGTAGTCCGGCTTTTTCGGAGAAGCTTGTTCGTAAGTGTACTGATTTTCTGTTACGTTCCTTTCATTCTTCGCTGTCAAACACGCGTGAAGCGAGACTGGGCACTCATGTATCAAGATAACATGTGTCGCTAACATGTTACAGATGATGGCGCAAATTTCATGGATGGCAAGTTGAAGGTGATGATGGGATACGATAATCTAATCTTTGGGAGTAAGTTCAAGAACGGCGGTGGAAGCGATGGAATACTGCCAACTGACAGGCGATTAACGCCTGCGTTGAAGGCTTCCAAACTGTAAATATTGTACTCATCAAACCAGCTACCATCATCCAATCTTCTTTCCGCAATTTCGTGCCTCTAACCTCGTCAATCTTCACAGCTAGGTACCGTTACTTCTCGCCATCATTGTCCTCTACTCTTGGTGCTCTATGTTCCTCTTCTAGACCTTATGCGTTCTACTGATGAGAAAAGATTGTAGCACACATTACTGGCCATACTCTACTCAATGCATCCCAACACCAGGTACATTGTTGAAGAGATCCTCTTCTCTTACAAGTATACTCCGATTCAGGTGTTCTTTCGCCACGCTCGGAATTCCAGCCAGATGTAAAGTCAATTCGAACTCTCCCACCAAGCTCTTAATCACATGCTCCACTCCCTTTTCGCCACCCAGCGCCAAGCCATAAACATATGGTCGTCCGATGAGAACACAGTCTGCCCCGAGGGCCAGCGCTTTCGCGATATCAGCTCCAGACTGTATACCACTGTCGAAAAAAATCGAAATCTTGTCGCCCACGGCGTCAACGATGTGTGGTAGGACACCGAGACTCGAGTTCCCGCCGTCTTGCTGTCTTCCCCCATGATTACTCACAACGATCCCCTGGACTCCCAGTTCGACGGCCTTCTTCGCATCCGCAATAGTTTGAATCCCTTTGAGC
This sequence comes from Pseudopyrenochaeta lycopersici, assembly GCA_003313425.1. Lineage (NCBI taxonomy): Eukaryota > Fungi > Ascomycota > Dothideomycetes > Pleosporales > Pseudopyrenochaetaceae > Pseudopyrenochaeta > Pseudopyrenochaeta lycopersici. Next base: position 309,110 of record NHZP01000006.1, read on the forward strand.
ACTATTGGCCCACCCCAGTGCTCCTGTAAAAACTTAACATCCTCCCATCCATGACTCTGCCCAGGGAAAATAGTCCGCATCCACTCCGGCGCGGCAATGTCCATTTTATCTTCAACTTCAGCTCCGTGACTCCTCTTGAACTGAGCGCGGAAAACAGGATCAGTCATACCGAGTTCCACGCCCGTCCGGTCCGCGCGCAGGAAAGGGTTATAGCCGTTGTCCATATCTGAGGGCCGCCAGCCGAGAATGTAGGTATCCAGAGTTACGAAGAGCACAGAATAGCCAGTCTTCTTTGCCCGTTGAAGCAGACTGATGGTAATATCGTCGTGCTCGCGAGAGGGCCAATAGAGTTGAAACCAGCGCTGGCCGTCTTCGCCATTCGCCTTTGCCACATCCTCAGTGCTTGTTGCCGACGCCGTGCTGAGAATGTAAGGTACAGCTGCCTTTGCAGCCGCTCTTGTAGCAGCAACCTCGCCATCAGGATTGAAGATTTTGAGTACGCCCACGGGCGCCATTGCTATCGGCACTTGCAATTGTTCACCCAAGAGTTCCGTTCTAAGATCCGGAAATCCATTTGTTTTTACTAATCTATTAGGCACAATTCCCCACTTCTTGAAAGCACCCCGATTTTTATCAAGAGTCTCACGCGCACCCGCAGATCCATACACATAACCCTTCGAATCCGCAGACATGCGCTCACATGCCAGCTCCTCCCATCTACTTGCCTGGAAGGTGAGTGGTGGACGCTCAAAATCTAGGCCGCGGGTGTATTGTTGCATTTCATAATCAACGGCATCTTGCTCGGCTTTGTGATTCTCGTACTTTGGATGGTGTTGAGTCGCTGATTGGTGAGACATTCTGGAGGTTTGGAGATGGTGGCGTCCAGGTAATGTTCGAGACTAGATTGGTGTCTCTCACATCCGGGCCATGATGCATTTTGTTTCTTTAGGGGTTCATGGAGCATTTTGGATAGTTACATCATAGTAACGTCCGGACGCCTTCCCGAAATGGCGCAACGCAGGGTCATTTTGCGGCGCCGCCCTAATGTTCATGGCAAAAGCTTGTCGCGCTCCCTCCCGAGAAATGTCTCTTAGTTCAGCATGTACATGTTTTTTATGCAGGTTGAGCTTGTTTGCAAGTTTCAACGTTCAAGGTGATTCGCCTTGGGAAAACGACAAGAATTGTGTCGCTGACTTCTTGATGCACCAAGCTGCTTTTGTCAGAGCATTGGATTAGTACAGCAGACTACTGCTTGAAGCTTGTGGAATTAGAGCATACTTACGCAATACTACACTGATGAAGATTCTCCTGCATACCTTATCAGCGTCATGTGGAAGTTTGTATGGGTATCCGATGACGTCATCGCTCTCAATTGTGTCCCTCGCCACCGTTTCACGCTCATAAACTTTCTCAATGTTAGTATCGCTAAGACCGCTTTCTTTCACAAGGAGAAGCTTGATATCTTGTGTGCAAGGTTGTCCTTGATGGGCGCCGGAAGTGCCGAAAACAAGTTGGACACAGGGAACAGCAAGGGACACCTCCGTCTTGCTTCCCCCGCTACGACCCCATCACAAATCAGCAGGACACGCTCTCCAATCCACTTTGAACCCACATGGAGATTCATGGGGGCACTCGTGGTGTTCGTGACTCCCACCGCTATTGTTGAAAAGTTGGAGCTGGCGGTGCGGCGAAAGTCCGGTCAACAACGGCATTGGATAAAAAATTGTGGAATTGCGGATACCAGCCGCAACAAGAACCTCAACGGAGGTTGCAGCCGGCGCAAATATGGTGCAAAGATTTCGCCTAGGGCCATGCCATACGTCATTGCAGCATTTCAGGGTCCATTGAATGGGCGAGGATGGCGTGTAGAAATACTCAGGTATTCGCAGTCGCGCTGGGAAAATATCTTCCAAAGCAAGAACCACCGCTGGACGGCATATTTTACGTATTTCACAATATACCACTAGAGAAAGTAACGAAGTGATTCGCGATATCAACGATACAATGAACGGCATCTCAACCCTCAACCTCAATAAGCCGATGCGTCCCGGCCTTGGGCGTGCACCCACGTCTACGAACCTCACAAGACCCCTTCCTATCCACCGTCTAGAAGGCAAAGTCGTCTTCATCACAGGTGGAGGAGGCAAAATCGGCGTTGAGACCGCAGGACGACTGTTGATTGAGGGTGCGAACGTTGCACTTATCGACATCGATCAGCCCGCACTTGAAGCTGCTGTCCCAGTGCTAAAAGCCGCGATACCCACCGGCGTACCGCTCGAGTCACGGCTATTGACAATTGCTGCAAATGCGACAATTGAATCAGATGTCGAAGCATGCGTAAAGAAGACTGTACAAAGATTTGGTAAACTGGACGCCGCGCTATTGAACTGTTCAGAGCGTGAGGAAAGCAAGAGTCTGTTCGATGTGACTGAGCAGGATTGGGACAACATCATGACCATCAACGCGAAATCAGGTAAGTCTTGCACCATGTCGTATATTCATGGGAGTATAGTCTAACATTATGCATAGCATTCCTCGGCGTAAAGCACACAGCCGCCGCCATGCGATCATCGCCCTCAAACCCTGCCCAACCCCCTGGCGGCTCTATCATCCTGCGCTCCACCATTGCCGGGCTACGCGGCTTCCCCGGCCTGGTCTCCTATTCCTCTTCCAAATTCGCACTTCGCGGCATCGCCCTAACCGCCGCTGAGGAGCTGGGCCAGTATGGCATTCGCGTCAACACCATCCACACAAGCATCATCGACACGCCTGGCTTCAAAGACGGCTGGTCAAAGGAGAATCTAGCGGAACTGAAAGAGGATACAGCTCTCGGAAGGTTCGGATTGCCAGACGATGTTGCTAGCGTTGTCGCCTTCCTGGCGAGCGAGGATTCAAAGTTCATGACGGGTGGGCATTTGAAGATTGATGGAGGTTGCGTTAGTGTGTGAGCAACTTGGAACCATAGAGAGGGAGGAAGATCGATGAGCATATTTGGAGTTTTGTTTTCGGGTTGGGTTTGGGATTAGCATTCTGTGAATAGCATAACATTTTGGGTTCGCCCTAGAGCCGAAACCATAGATGAGAGTAACGACAATTACATGAGCAGAGATTCTGCAGTAGTACTTCACAGCTGTTTGCACAATGGAATACTGTGACATACTTGATGCCGCAGCGCTGCCTCGGCGCATTGCTCATAGTGCCAGCAGAGCAGAAGTCAATCAACCTGTGCTTTCCAGTGAGTTAAGAAGGCGTCAACTGTTTATAGGATTTCCTCATTGCTCCTTCAAACATGATATATCGTTCCATATACAGCATACTATTCATAATGCCCGCCTCGAGAACTACCAGTCAAGGAAGTAATCAATCCCATCAGCTAGCGCCACAGCGCCAACCGCCGCATGGTCACTGAACGGATACTCATGCTTGCTCACATCCCTCAGCACGGGACTGTTCTTTACCTTGTTGTACAACTTCGTCGACAGATCCGTCATGCGCATCGGCACGAGAATGCTTTGCCTGAATGCAAACTCCTCCGCAGTCTCCGTCTTTCTTCTCACCGGAGCTTGTTCGAGCGCACCGTAGCTGATCTGGAACGCCGGTTTGGTGGAGTTCTTCGGCGGCTTTGTTTTTGGGGATGTAAGAGGGGCTAGGAAGTTGGTGTGATTGAAGACGTAATCATTGTTCCAGAACAGGGCGGGCGATGCGCTGAGGAAGGTATCGAAGAGATCTGGACGCGTCACGAGGGCGTAGAGGACGAAGAGGCCGCCGAAGGAGTGGCCGTACAATGCGTCGCGGTCGAACGCAGCGTTGGGAAAGGCGGTATTCTGGATCCAGGGGCGGAGAGCAGTGTCGATGAATTTGATGAAGTTGTCGGCGTTTGATGGAACACCAGGGAATGCTGCAGGGGGGCAGGTGTTGCAGACAGGAGGCTGAAAGTCGTTGCTCCGGTGAGTGCTGTAGGGTGAATCGGGGATAGTTTCTGGGTATCCGATGCTAACGATGATGCTGTCCGGCTGGTTGAATTCGACCGGGCGACGGCGCCGAAAGGCTTCCGTGGCGGTTAAACCAAGGGCATTGCCGTCTAGGACGTACCTGTTCGTCTTAGTCTACAATAGTTCAAGAGTTGATATCGACTGTCAGTATTTACATTGTCTCTACTGTTGTGCTCTCAGCCTGAGTGGTCCAATTAAGTGGCCACGCGAGCTGGATCTGGTACTCCCAAGATCCATTAGTCGCCTTCCAGAATCCTGTATTAGGGAGAACATTCGTAGGAAACTCCGTGACGAGAGGCGTGAACTGCCAGGTACCGATTGAACTCATGACGGCGATTGCAGTGTGTACAGTTAATCCGGTGGAAGTTGGTGGCTCCTTGGAGATACCTGTTCCGACAGGTTGGCTCTGGGCTTTTGTACCATAATGGCTCGAACCACTCGATGTGAGAAAAGTAAGCGCAGACAAACGCAGGGCGGGGAGTACTTCGTGTTCCATGCAGGCCTCAAGCCTCCTTGCAAGGATCGCACGAATAGTCCATACCTCAACAAGTTAGTATCGAATGCGGCATGGCAATCTAGTCTCGGTATTTGTGAGTTGATGCCCCAGGTCTTAACAGATGCCATCTATACATCAGGTGGGAACACCCGCCATTCCCCGACGCCTTTGGTGTGGGAAGTGACGTATGTGTGTGGTTGTAGCTCCATTGCTTTTGCTGTATCAACGGAAGATGAACCGCTATCACACTGGAAGACCTCATGTAGAATTATCGGACTGTTCAATATGTTGATTGCGAGTCAAGCAATTGTAAAGGTGGAGAATGACGCCTGCAAGAGTATTCGCTACCTGCGTTCTGGGTGCTTCGATGGCTAGGAAGTTTGCATGCGTGCATATCCACAAGTGTCAGCTCTTACCGACGACAATGGGCTTAAGCAAGCCATCATGCAGATGTCGCACACTCGTGCTGCAAGTCTACGCTTCCTCCATCGTGTCAGCGAGGTCACATGGGAGTCAAAAGGGAATACAAGTGAAGATATTCAAGAATGAAAGAGTATGCCAAGGTCGCTTAAGAACTAAAATAAATGTTTTGTGGTAAACAATGCAGCTCGTCACGCCGCAATTATGCAGTAACTTTGCGCCCAGAAATGTTGGTACGTGATGCGATGATGGGGCGATGGAGAATTGTCAGTCCCACCTAACGTGGCTACGGATATGCCACGAGGGACGGAAATTCAATGATGTCGCCACAGTCGCGAAATACAACGCCAGCCCAATCAGGACCCGCAAACATAAAATCCAAGGATGGGGACGTTTCGATAGCACGGTTCTTGCGTCAATTTCACTCTCATTTTACGGTTGGCGCCGCGCTGGAGGCGTGGACCACGGGGATCCCGCTGGTTCATGCGCCGGGCCGTGACCGTGACTGGCAACATTGACCGTACATAGCCAAGCCTCGGTTGCTCAAATGCCGGGGCGCCGCGGCAAAAGAGAAAAGTGAACTCGAATCCGGGTCGTTGTCGAGTCGTTGCAATATTGGAAGTTTGTGAACGGTGTGGGCCATTAGACACTTGGGCGACTCCTGAGACCCCAGTTCGACACAGGATAACATCCAACGGGCATCACACCACTCTTCAAATCTGGCATTAGTGTAAAGCAAGTGATGTCAATACTGAACGTGAATGCGCGTTAAAGAATTGCCCGCATCAGGGCGAATATTAAGTACTGATTAATCTACATAAAGCAATGTCGTGCTTTCTAGAATGCGCCTCGACCAGGAAGTGGGTCGTTCTTTGCTGGACAAGGCGCATCGTAAATAGCCGGATCTACAAAGGTTGGCCATATACGATTGTTGAAGGCCAGCTGGACAAGCGTCTTGGCTGTGATAACATTATCAGTAACAATTAACAGGGTCTTGTGAAATAATGGGGACCTACCATTCTTCTTATAAGATGGCCACCCGTACTTCGTTAGGCCATTTTTCGAGTCCCTAGCAAAGGCAGCCCATGCACCCTGGATGTACTTAATTGTAATATCTTGAGCCAGCGTATTCTGAAGACCAGACACGTCTGCAGCTGTACCAAACACAATATTGAGATCAACACCATGGTAAGCGGCGCTACCTCTCGATCCAAGACCCGCAGTGCCGTTGTACAGGCGAAGATTGTCCCAATCACCATGGTACCTATAACGCCATGTGGGAACGCCGTGCTGGACTCTGTAATCAGTTGAATATGCAGTAGGGCAAGTAAATGCACGCTGCGCGAAAAGGTCCCATTGCGCGTCTGTGAAGTTAAGTCTCGCACCCCACCCAGCAATTCGATACCAGCCATCTTCATGATCAGTATTGCCGGCTAGTACGGGAATCTTGGCGAAAGCGCCTGAAGCTGATAATTTTTCATAGTCTGCGAAGACCGTGATGTTGTCGATTGTTGGATGAAAGGTTGCTTGATTCAGGGCCTGACTAGGAAGTGGAGGCACTCGGGCAGCTGCAGCCAGAAGGACTGATGTATTCCTGGAGCGCACGCACGATAGCACGGTAGCAGTGTCATCATTGGGGCCACCGCAGCCGACTGTTTGGGAGACGTTGTACCACAATGACTGAGAGTACTCCTTGGTGTTTGGTAAGAAGCTCAAAGAAGTTCCGGACATGGGAATGAGGCCGGAGACAATAGGGTCCTTCTGGTGGGCAAATGACCAGTAGTCGACAGAGGCACCACCAGCACTTTGGCCGAATATGACAATACGAGATGGATCGCCGCCGAAACTTGCGATGTTATCACGCACCCATTCAACAGCGGCACGGTGGTCGCGAAGTGCCGCATTTGCTTCAACACCTGGAGCACCAGCGAATCCAAAGATACCGAGGCGGTAGCTAATCTTGGTTAGTCAAGTCGAGCGTATAGTTGTGTAGTTGACTGTCATACTTGGGTGTCACAACCACCACATCCTGTGAATCCGACAGATATTGTCCATTGTAGAAGGGGCTATGAGGCCCGGGAATCTGGAAGCCTGAACACAATTGTGAGTCGTCGTTACTGCATTTTTCATATCGAACTTACGTCCACCATGGAGAAACACCAGCACAGGCTTCTTCGCTCTGGTATTTCCTGGATTCTTCGTCCACACATTGAGCTTCAAGCAATCCTCGGATGCAGGATTACTGTTTTGGGCTGCAAAGTTCTTCCATACACGCAGGCCGGAAGGTTGCGTAAAGTTAGGAAATGCGCTCACTGGGGGCTTGTTTGACGGACAGTCGCTGTTGCAAAGTCAATATTAACTTCAGCCAGTATGTCAAACTACACATACGCTGACTAGTGCTATTAGCAAATGTGACATGTAGGTTACCTTTGAAAACTACTTACCCATTCCGACGCATCAAACACCGTTCCTGCAGGCGCAACATACTTCTTCGGCGCCGCGAACCTTAGCTCTCCTACCGGCGCTTCTGCATAACGGATGCCTAGGAACTCTGTCACATAGGACCTGTTAGAAGCTTGATGGCCGATGAGAGCACCACTCGTAGTCTGAACTCTGGGTGATCTCTGCTCTACTGGAACAGCGGAGCCAAAGACGGTGGCCACAGCTGCAGCTACAAGAAGGAGGTGCTGCATGTTGTCAATTTGAAACAGCTGTCCTGCGCTCGAATGGAGACAGCTAAAGGTCACTCAACATGATGGACGGCCGTAAACTGGTTTTAACAAATGAAATGCAAATTGCGGCGCGTGTTGCATGCCATGGAAAGTGGCTTGTCTAAGCGGCCGGACTGCAAGGAACCGGCTCACGGTAGCCGCACATGGTTCTGCAGGGTCGCCCTGGAATGAGGCATACCACCGAGAACACGATCGATTCTGAGTAAGAGATTGAGTGAAATGGGCGAGGGGGCGTAGCAAGCGTTTGAAACGGCGCAACACGGGACGACAAGTGAATGTTCATTTCGGAGGGGCAGAAGCAACGTGCCGGAGCACTAACACAAACACGGAAGTCACCCCTTCCCGCGATCTTGGGAGCTCCACGATGTCCAACGCCACAAACTTTGACATGAATATGTCAAATGCCAGCCAGCCCCGCATCGCTGACCATGCGAGTCATTTTCAATGGTTTTTGATGGTGATTGTGTACTTGTAGTCGCAGTTCCAACGGACTGGAATGCCCAAGCGCAAACAATACCAGTATTCGAGAAAGATGTTGCGGCGTCTTTCCTCGGGCAAATACTGATCTACCTTCCAATCCAATCTCTGCGCCGCGCCGGCGGGTCCGCTCCTTTGGGTGCTTTGCACTGAGCCGAAGAGCTCCGCCCACGGCGAATTATCTTGTGCGACCCTGACCGAACCGCAGCGGCCCAGGTAAGGCCTTGTTTCGTTACAAGCGAGATAAACACAAGCCAATGGTATACGAAATGGCGACGGAAGTACGTCTCCTCATTCGCTACCGCACCACGCTGTCAAAGACGGGACTAGTATTTTGACAGTTCCGCACCCTGACCTCCCGTGTGTGTGTGTGAGTCTGCCCGAACCATCCGTCGTAAGGCTGCCCAAGTTGACGGGGCAGACTTATTATCTTGCTGGTTCCTGCTATTGTGGGTCTCCTTTTGTGCAATCAGCATTCTCTATACTGACCATACTGACTCATCATGACCCCCAATGTCGGTTTGGGCACTCAAGGACCTGTACAACGTGGGTGGGGACTATGGCTGACGAGTGTGCTCGGTGTGGTGATAGCAACACTGTTTGTAGTTGCAAGATTGGCACAACGGTTTATCAAGAGAAGTGGACTAGGATGGGATGACTACATGATTATTGCGGCTTTGATATCATCGGGCCTACTCTCACTGACTGAGTGCCAAGGTAAGTGGTTTGAAATCCATACTGTACACTGTAGGCAACTAACAACGTATAGCCGTAGTGTATGGGTACGGCAGACACTGGGCCTCACTCCCGCATGACTCCCGTATCACAGCGCGTAAATGGTTCTATGGCGCCCACAGTACGTATAATTCTGCACTGAATTCCCATCCTATCCATGTCTTGTCCTGGTCAGCTTCGCCTCGCGTTTGGAAATGGACTTGAACCTGATTAGGGGCTGCTCAAGAGTTGATCACATTGAGCACTCAACGATGCTGACTACACTATTTAGTCATGTACAAGGTCGTCCTTATGTTCAACAAGATCTCCGTCGTATGTCTCTACTACCGTATCTTCGCCGTCTCCAACAAGACTTTCCGCATCGTCTGTCATGCTATGAACGGCTGGATTGTGGCTTCGGGATTGGCCTTTATCATCGCCACGGCATTTCAATGCTCGCCAATCGCGGCATTCTGGGACCGCAGTATACCAGGTTTCAAGTGCTTTAAGAACGAGCCTTGGTGGATCTCCTATGCAACCACACAGATCACGACTGATTTCATGCTACTTGCAATGCCCATTCGCCAAATCTTTACGTTGTCTATGGGTAGAGCTGAGAAGCTGGGCATCTGTCTGGTGTTTGGAACAGGTATCTTGTAAGTTAAGACTCACTGGTTCCTGGTACCATATTAACACACAGAAGTGTCACATTTGCATCCATCTACCGTGCAACAACAATTGCAGCATCTGCAAAGGACCCTGACCCAACTTGGGGTCCTATTCCTGCGACCATCTGGTCCGTGATCGAGGCCAATACTGGCATCATCTGCGCCTGCCTTCCGATGCTGCGTGGTCCCTTCGTCCGCATGTTCGGGCCACTCCTTGGTTCCTACCGCGGTTCCTCAAAACGCGAATCCTACCAGATGAGTTGGAGAAGTGGCCAGCCTCGTGCTACGCCCTCAGCTGGCCACAAAATTGACATTTCTCACACTACAAACACCGAACTCGACCATGAAAGCGAAGAAGGGATTATCTTGGACGACGATGAGTTTGAGAATAAATCGTATCCACGAGGCCGAAGAGCAAGTGGTATATTTGTCAAGAACGAATTTAGCGTGATAACAAGCGAGCGTGAGAGGCGGAAGCGTCAATCCCAAGCTGAAGCCCAAGACCTAGACACGCTTACCTCAAGGAGTGTAAATGAAGAAAAGCCGGATGGGAAGAGCACATTCTACCACGTTTGAAACGGGTTCGGTGGGCATGTCTATAGATTCCTTTCATTACGATGTTCGACGACTACTTTCGATCTCATTTTTCTTGTCAGTTTTCATATTTGGAAGATACCCCCATTGTTGTCCGGCATCATGTAGCCTTTCCTTTGGTCGCTGGTAAAATTTTGTTGTTTGACTCGATGAGACACGATTAGCCCAAAAAGTACTGGTTCTTCTGCTGTCATGCAAAACTGCGCCCTCTCAAAGTCTATGGAGGACCATTCCGATATTCCATTTTCGCACGCGAGGTGTACCACGGTACTGCTTCGGGAGCTCGCTCGATGATGACCCACACGACTAGGAACAGAAATAATTGTTAACAAGTGTACTATTCCATGGTGCTGTCGAGTGTAGCAATTGGATCGAAATTGCTATTTTGGACATCTAAGCCTACATAGCCTCTTATTGTAGGTTACCACATTGACCATAACCTAATAACCCCGGCGAAGCAGTCTTCGAAACACCTGTATTACCGGACACAAGGCTTAAAAGCATGAAGATAATGCGTTGAAAGTGTCCAGCCGGATCTAGATGGCTGTTGGGGACGACCCTGAGGTCGAGTTCCGAGACTCGCCGGCCTGGAGCACATGACAAAAATATGTTACTGGAAAGAATCACGAAAGTATGGACACGCTTGCTTGAGAAGGCTAATCTACTCACACTGTTGGGGTATCATGAGCTCCAGTAATTTGATGTATGCGTTCCTTCACCGTCGTAGTGCGTTCCACTCTAGTTATCTCTTCTCAACTATCATCTTCAACACTAGACTACATTCTCTACCTCAGCATATCGGCTCTACCTTGTAGGAACGAACAGTCAAAAGTACACCATCGGTACAAAACCGCAAATATTTCTGCAACCATATACTGCCCAAAGGAAAATTGGCAACATTGTCAACTTTTTCCATGTCCAAGCAACAGCCGAGTGATAATGTGGTGTACGTATGTTTCCTTCGTTCAAATTTTCCGGGACAAAGCTCCGAATTTCCGTTGCGGAATCAACGTGAAGCTATGCCAAGTACCGTTCAATGGAACAGTTGCAGTAGTATCCGCTCTTTACTTGCCTTTGCAAGGACCCTGAAGGCGTAACCCACTGTGGCTAAAGAATACGGCTGTTGGGCCAATTGGTCTGAGATAGTGAGGGTTAGAAATCTCTGCGATATTTCTTGCGGGTCTACACTTCCCAACAACGAAGAACGAGCGGTGAGGCATTTCTTCAGCCAGAATCTCTACACGGCCCGCGCCACAACAAATGGGCCACTGGAAGGAATCGCGGCATACATTGGTACATATGCTTGAGTACTGTGAGATAGAGCGTTCGCGAATAGCGAGGCTGCAAATAAGCCCAAAGTGGTCGGAAAAGGTGCCGATCCATTGAGCCCCGCTCCTTCGCGTCTTGTGCGCAGAGTCTGCGCCACACCTGAAAGCAAGCATGGTCTGGGTCAACTCCTCAGACGTCATGCGCACATGAAGTCAATATTGACTTTGTCTGCCCAGCTATGAACTATGCGTTCTCTCTTCGCATCGCGTGCTTGCATGCAATTCCGTCACACACATCCAGTGCATTCAAGGCTTTTCCATTGACCCCGCCTGGGACTCGAGTCTCAAGGTTACCCCGCAAACATGGCCGACAAACCCATGACTGACACTATCGAAGCCACAGCGCCCGCAAAGAGCAAGGCCCAGATCCTCACCGACGTCTTCTCTCTGGCAACTCAATTCAGCACCTGCGTCGAGGCATTCAACCTCATCCATCCGTCCAAAGACAACGACCATGCACAGAAGGTTGCGCTCGCGAAATTGGGCCTGCAACAGGGCAGGTTGCTCATTTTCGGCGATGCAGTTGGCATTTCTGCGCCACCAGCAACCATCGCAAAGCATATGATTCCCAGCCATCCTGGACTGACCAACCCAGACCCGCATCTACCTGTGAATTTTGGTGTTAGAGATCCTCAATTAGATGATGAGGTTATCAACGCGAAGGTTAGGAAGGCGCTCCATCAGATTGCAGGCAGACCTACAAACACATCACGGGAGGAATTAATGACTTTATACGGTATGAAGAGTCCCAAGACCTTCTCAAAACTAGAATACCCGGCCCTTGACACCAACCGCCTTGAAGGCTTCCGCGAGAAGTACGCTCTCCTCCAGGACCTCATAAGGCAAACTGGTTCCCGGGCAAATATTAAGCGCAACATGAGCATGGTAACAAGTCACTGGACCGTCAAAGATAGCGCGCGCTTCTTCTCATTCGTCAAAACCGTACGCACAGAAGTTGATGCGCTCATCGATTTACTGGGAGTGAAGGAGCAGGTTGATCGGGGCATGCGCTCCGATATCCGCTGTATGGCGTGGCATCCCGACCTCTCAGGCCCGGTTGTACGACAGGATTGGGAGAAGCTGAAACTCATCAGGGAGGCGTGCGTGCCAGATTATCCAGAGTATGTTGATGTTGTTGATACAGCGCTTCAATATATCAATGAGGAGATCAAGGAGTCGAGTCTTCATGCTCGGCGCGCCAGCTTAGGACTCGCTGTTCCTACGGTTAGCGCAGCCGGTGGGCGACGCAAATCGGACTACGATATACGCTCCGTTCCACCTGTAGAAGTCAAGGCAGCAGAGAAGTCACACATCCAGCTAGCCGCGGAACGCGCCTTGGACCCAAATGCCGGCAAAGAGAAGCGTCCAGGCTGGCTTTCAGCCTTCAAACTGAAGAGTTTCTCCAAGAGCAGCAAAAGTGAGAAAGAGCGCGCCAGGAGCACGCCTGGCCCCGACGAAGCCGTTGACCCCCAACGCTCCTTGTCAGAAGGCGAATTCCTACCTCCATCCCAACGCACAGAAGAAGAGACCAACAGCCTCGAGCCTGTGCGGTCGAAGTCCCTCTCCGCAATCCCTGACGCACCCGCTCTTGACCTGGACAGCCGCATGCGCGGTCTCTCGGTCACCAGCTCCCACTCAAATGGCTCGCCCCGACCTGTGCCAATCGTGCTGGAGAATGGCGGCGTGATTAAAGATTTTGGAAACGTGGATTATGGCCCGCGCAGCAGTCTGGACAAGAACGCGCTGGTGCAGACAGACACGATTAGTTCCGAGGGCAGTCAACCTAGACTTCATAACGCGACGACGGTGAACAGCCTGATTGATAGACATGATATGTATCAGGGTGTGGGGAGGATACAGACTAAAGATATCAGAGACCAGGCGCATGAGACGGACAGGATGGGGTAAAACCAAGCTGAGCGAGTGAATGATGGAAAGGGGTGATATATCTTTTTTTTGGGTTTGGGTTCTATCTGTGTTTATTCTTGTTGATACCAATGGATGTTGAGCAGTGTGCAAGGAGTTGACAACCACGTATGTCTGTATGCATTTGACGAGTTAGGCTATGTAGGGAGAGTATGTGTAATAGCATGTTAGCACGAATTTGTGAAAGGGTTCCCTCTCAGTATTTCGACGTATTCAATTTTGAACTCCAAAACTCTTTTCACATGATCTTGTGCCCGCCCGCGATGCAATGGGTCCATGTCACCGCCGGGTCAATGTGACATGGTAGTGACGGGTTGGGAAGTAGCAGCTTCGTGGCTTCCAGGTCATACTCATGGACAGGCCTATATCGACATATTGGTGGCGCGAAGCCATCTGTACATGAGTTGCACATGCAAACAGGTTTTGCCAAAATTTGCCTCGCTGTTGAATGCCGGCTGGCGACTGCTGCAGCGATTGGAGGAGACATTCGGTATTCTTCTAAGCATGTGCTTGCTCGCGAGGCTCGCGTTGAGATGTACCACCACTCAGAACCGAGTTTACACGGATAGTCGGTATCCCGCAGGTGTTGTGAGCTAGCGGCCTGTTGCTGGATACCATGTTGTGCAGGGGCAAGGGGGGTACATGGTTCGCGTACCGCAGTGCATATATGTGCTCGTGAGGGAGATCTGATGTCGAAAGCGATGCGTCACTACTAGACCCAAAGTTTATCTGGGGAAGGTACTGTCCCGCAGGGCCCTGCACGGCAATGCAAGGGCATTTGGTTTGCCTCGATTGAATCTCCCGGGGTTACACAGCTGCGGCTTGATAGCCTTGTTAGCTAGCCGCGATGCCCGTGCTAGTGGGCTTCATATTGTTTCCAACACCGTACTCTCGTATTCTCCCGAGATCGGTCGTTATGCTCCTTGTGGACCTCTGGAGATGTTTACAAAGATTTTGCTAAGCAGACGATTCGCGACACTATCAATGCTTGCTCAATAGGACGGTTAGCGTATTAATTAGTTGGGTATACAAAGTATGTCGCTACGCTCAATAACCGAGACTCAGCATGCTCGATTCGTGCTGCGCACTCGGGCCGCGCGATAACCGGGAAAATAGCGCTAAAGGTAGAGGAGTCTTTTGTTTGAGGTTTTTCAAACACATTGGTCCTTTTAGGAAATCTGGTTTACAGAGGGAGGTGAAGGAATTCCAAGTGCTTGATACCTGGCGATCCGCTCCCAGTCTTGGTCTGCCTAGCCTTGCTATCACGTGTACTTGGCCAGTCGAAGCACTAAGCGGAGTTGGCACTGATCAGCTCCTACTGACGACTTTCTACATGGGCAAGGATATCCAGACGATGACCAACTGTCGCTGGTCTCGACTTTAACGTGTTATCTTAAAACCAGTCGTTCCTGCCTCATCGAGAATCGCAGCGGGGATCGCGACACCGCCCCCATCCCAACACTCACACCTTCCTCTAATCACATCTTCAGTCCCCATAATTTGTATCAAGCAGCACGGCGAGGTGCCCCAAATTAGCAGTATTTGCGGTTCTCCATCATCCGGTGCTGTGCAAATACACTGGCGAGGGCAAAGGCCAACGTTGCGCAAACGGCAGGATAGATTGCTGCATCATGCCTTTGGGGATATTATCCGCCAACAAGGCCGCGCCTACGTCGACAATGCAACAAACGGTACACAGTGGCAACAACAGTGCAAATCGTAGGAGAAAAGGGCCGACTTGGATATGAACGTGGCCTGACTGCTGCAATACACATTGTTGACCCACGCCCATCCTCGGTTGGACAAGTTTGCCGAACTTGCCCGCAATTTCGCAACCGCAAAGCCATGCGGTAGATACGGTATTGCGCAAGGATTCAGCGATGCTGGAAGCTCGCAGGCCGCTTTTCCAGGAAGGCTGCAATCCCTTCTCGGCAATCACCAAGCGAGAAGCTGCTGTAATACAAGGCGCGCTCAATCTCCAACCCCGCCTTCAACGTCGTTGCTTCCGCTGGAGCAGCGTGTTAATCGGTATGTTCCGAGAGAACGGGAACCGGGGACAAGTTACCTGCAGCGACAGCTTGCTTAGCCATGCAAATTGCGGGTGCTGGGAGCGACGCAATGGTCCTTGCCACCTTGAGAGCTTCCTCAAGCACATCCTGCTCCGAACCCAGGACCCGATTTACAACTCCAAGTCGCTCCATCTCACTCGCCGTGGCTGGCGCTCCGGTTAAAATCATCTCCATTGCCTGATCAGTCAATAAGAGATTCATGGTCATGTTCAATACCAAGACTTGAGAAATTAGGGATACGGGCGGGGCACACACACCTTCTGCTTCCCAACTGTCTTCGTCAATCGTTGTGTGCCGCCGAGTCCGGGGATGGTGCCCAACTGTACCTCTGGAAAGCCAAAGCGGGCACTTGCAGACGCAAAGATCATATCGCACTTTATGCGCACCAGATTAGTAGCCGGTCTCAAGTAGAAGGAATCCAGGAAGTGGCTGGAGCCTTTACCATTAGCGCCAGTTCAAACCCTCCTCCAAACTGTAGGAATCTGTTAGTCTTTGCCATCCGTCCGGCAGCCGTGTGAAGCTTGGACAAGGCCACCAGGGCGTTAAGGTTTCCTTACTGCGAATCCTCGTACCGCCGCAATAACCGGCTTCCGGAAACTCGAGAAAGCGTCTTCAAGATCCTTCAACCATCCGATGCGATATGCTTCAGCCGTTGAGATCCCGGCCAACTCACTTATGTCCGCCCCAGCTGTGAGCACAATGTCAGTCTTGGTGGGGTTTCAACTGTAAATTGATCCACATACCACAAAATGGAGATGTTCCAGAACTGCTAAGGACAACGGCGCGTACAGTTGGACTTCGATGAAGCTGGGATAGAGCCCCTGTCAGCTCATCTATGAGATCCTGGGACAACGCGTTTCGTTTCTTTGGGCGATTGAGTTCCACCACTGCCACTCCAGCTTCCCTGATGGAAACAATCAGTGTTGGTGGTTTGATCGGCTCCATGCTGTTGACTGAACCGCAGGATGTCTGACAATATCCGAGCCACACACTCTTCAGTCTGTTTGCCTCTTATTCTTTAGTGGTCCTCGTGTGAGTATGTGAGCGAGTGGACCTCCAAGTAGGTAACGATCACGCGACGAAATAACAAATTGATTGTTCGTCAGATCAGTGGTCGACCTAATCACCTTTATGCGCAGGAACTCGTGCAATAGCGGCGGATACATTTCGGTCGCAAAGGTAATCGCGTAGTGCGCAATCTTGTTTGTAGTTGCGGTGTGATACCTTTCGGCTCTGCGCATCCTTGCATTCTGACCACATCAATCTACCCCACAAGTTTCCTGCGAGGCACAAAGATCCTGCAAGTCTATCCGGTGAACGGGGGAGCAACTCCTTGCTTTTTCCGGCATGTCCCTAGACCCATCTGCGCCGCACGAGCCTCCCGGAGCGATCCCAACATGGTAACAGCCTCATACGGCCGACTAGTGGCGACTGCTAAGAGAGCATTCTGTTGTCCACAGCTCTTCAAGATGTCCCGTTTGCGGATCAAATGGTCCTATACGCAATATCCGCAACCAGATACAGGCTCTGCTTCCGCTTGCGGTCACTGTCGAGGCAGCTTTAGCGTGAACCGCTGATCAGTGACAACACACGCGGTTCGCAGGACCTCGCATACGTAGGTCATGCGCGTTCCGCAGATGTACGTCTCTCCACTCATACTCTAAATCCCACGAGTACCCCTCTATCTTACAAGGAATATGCGCGCCAAATGCATAGTTTGCCGCCCCGGCCCGTGGTGAATGAGGTGTCGTCCAGCACCCTTCCTTCTCCTAGACCCTATCGAGATATTGGCAGATGTCCCGCATTACGAATGAAGCACGGAACAATTCCACGTTCTCGCGCCTTGTCTTTCAGTATGCTTGTCCTAGACGCTTAGACACGGGGCGAGCATCATGTAGATGCCGATCAGGCATAGTTTATTGCAGGTCCGCGTGGCCTCAATTAGGTATTCAACCATGGCTGCCGTGAGCAGCTTGTTCAGAGGGTGTGACCTGGTAGGTCTTTGAAGACATCGGCGAGTAACTAGGACCATCTCCCCCGCTCCTGGCAAACCTTCATTCACTGCTTGCCGGAATTGCCAGTGATTCCACAATTCCTCCGAAAGTGCGCCTGTAAGTGGTTACTTTTTATTGCACATTTTATCTCTCATCCACTCGTAGCCCACCTTTTATCCTGCACCTAGTCAGTTAACCCGCTACCAACCTTCCCTTTGCAGGAATCACCGAGACGCAGGACCTTCCGAGTATTAGGGAAATACATCTTGCTTCACGGTAGGACCCACTAACGAAGTAGCATAGATCCTTACTGCCAATACCTTGTTTACACGTCAATATTCTGCCGATCAAATAATGACATGGGAGGCATGACGGGCTGGCGTTATAGTTCCAGGCTCACTGTGGGATCCACATCGTCTACCTTGACGATACAAAAGGGCACATCTTCTGCACAATCACAGTGCATCCATGAGAATCAAACGGATCTCACCGACTCCGAGTCAGATCTAACTTGCACCATGCCGACTCAGGCGTATCTCAACAACATGTTGGGCCTTTCTTTGGCAGATCAAAAACTTCTTACTCGTTATGGACTCGGTCCTGTCCTTCCAGTTCCGCGGTCTTTGGTTCACGAAGCTTTCGAAGACATAGCGGACTCGCATCCTACTGCTCTAGCAGCAAGATTTGGAGAGAAGACGATCACTTATCAGCAACTAGACATTGCAGCAAATCGGCTTGCACATCATCTCATCGAATCAGGCTTAAGACCGAAGCAGCGGGTATGTCTCGTTGTACAGCGTTCCTTCGAGATGCTCATTGGACTCTTCGCTATCCTGAAAGCTGGTTGCCAGTACGTGCCTATCGATGGAGGAGTGGCTTCCGAACAGGCATTACAGCACATCTTTACCGATACCGAGGCACGCTTCATTCTATGTCTACCAAAGTACTGGGATAAAGTACGGAGATTTGCTAGAAGAGATGCCATAATTCTCGCTCTCAGTATGGATGTTGGCGCTTTCTACTCGACCGACCGACCTGGTGCTCAAGTTTCTCCAACCGATGGCGCATATGCTATCTACACTTCAGGTAAATCATCACATATTATGGCCGGAACTTAGCTCACAACGCGACTAGGAAGTACTGGAAACCCGAAAGGAGTCGATGTTTCACATAGTAATGTTACAAATGCATTGTTATTGGAGCCGGCGAACCTTGGGATCAAAGTCGGCTCCAAGGTAGCTCAGGTGCTGAACGTTGCGTTTGACATGGGTACGATATACGTGCTAGACTTGGCTGATGCAACTAATATCCTGCAGGTGCATGGGAAATTCTCGGCTGTCTCATGAACGGGGGAACCTTGTATATGAGAAGCTCCGACTGGGTGGTAACGCTTCAAGAGGTCAGCCTTACCCAGTCTGGCAGGTGCACCAAAGTATGCTAACCGAGTGTCCAGGTTGATACCTTGATTTCGACACCGTCCATCTTATCCAAGTATCGACGAAACTCCTTCCCTAACATCAAGACTATTGTCACCGGTGGCGAACCATGCCCTCAAGCGTAAGTTACCTCCGGCTATTCTCGTATTCTCGGGCTATGCTCACTTTCAATTAGTCTCGCGGACGAGTGGGCGGAAGGCACCTGCTACTACAACATTTGCGGTCCGACAGAAATCACAATACTCAATTCCGCTCATCGTCATACTCCTGGCACGCCATTATCCATTGGAAAGCCTTTACCTAATACAACATGCTACATCCTTGACGATGAGGAGCAGCCAGTTCCTTTGGGATCGAAAGGCTCAATGTGGGTTGGCGGTGCTGGCGTTTCGCGCGGATACATCAATCTCCCTGACCTGACTGCAAAGCGGTACAGGTTGGATCGTTTTGTAAACGATGGGTATTTACCGCCCATGTGTCTTAAAACATACATCATTGTCGACTAACAAGTGATAGTTCGATGATGTTTAATACTGGTGATATCGTTCGTTGGGGAGAAGACGGATGCTTGGAAACATTCGGTCGAATGGACGATCAGGTCAAGATCAAGGTATATACTATGTCACCTGTTCAAACTTATTTCTGACAGCTTCAGGGCTTTCGCGTTGAGCTCGATGGTGTCACAGCTGTCATTGAGGTACTTCTTCTTTCTCAGACAGCACCGTCGTGTACACTAACATTGCTCAGGAATTTCCCGGAATCACAAGAGCATCCGCTATGCTTATTGACAATCGCCTACATGGTTTCTACAGCGCTCAAAACCCCATAGACGAGCAGGAGGTCGATACGTTCGCCAGACAACAGCTTCCCTACTACTCTGTCCCAGAGCAATGGAACTATGTCGCTTCTATTCCGCTTACTGCCAACGGCAAAGTTAACCGAAAGGAGCTCAGTGCATTAGCTGTGCGCCGAACAAGGGCTGACTCTGGTTTGAGCATTTCCTCGCCCATAGTGGAACAACCTTCGATCAGTGCCGCGATGGAAATTTATCAACCTCCTACAGTGCAGGCCCCGCATGTCGAACGAGACGTTGAGAAGGGAGCCATCATAATATCAAGCAAGCTATCTGACTTGGAAATTTCCTCGTCAGGAAGTTCAGGAAGCAGCATTGTCGAAATCCCCGACACATTACCGGCAAAGAATGGCGTCCACGGCCTAAGATGGCTACGGCATCGGGCTTTCATATTGTATCGCCGCTTCTTCTCAATCGTCATTTTGGCGAACCTCGCTGTCGCTTGTTTTATCCTATATCGCAAGATCAAGGAAGCCAAGTATATTCTCGCGGATCTCGCTACGGCCACAGCTGCCAACCTCTGCGTCGCTGTTTTGATGCGCTCTGAACCGGTCGTCAACCTGTTGTTTACCGTATTTTGCTCCGTTCCTACATCTTTCCCACTTTCTATCCGCCGCCACTGTGCAAGAATCTTCCACATCGGCGGTATTCACAGTGGCTGCGCGATTGCAGCGATCATGTGGTTTAT
This sequence comes from Pseudopyrenochaeta lycopersici, assembly GCA_003313425.1. Lineage (NCBI taxonomy): Eukaryota > Fungi > Ascomycota > Dothideomycetes > Pleosporales > Pseudopyrenochaetaceae > Pseudopyrenochaeta > Pseudopyrenochaeta lycopersici. The sequence goes on from NHZP01000006.1 coordinate 329,497, forward strand.
GATCTTCACCGTCGGCGCCAGCCTCGAACTCGCGAAGCCAATAGAGGTCAGGTGCATCACAATGGCACCACTCATTCTATCATATCTCGTCGTATTGATATTCATCGCCATGGGTTCACTTTCGCACCCTGATATCCGCGCCAAATACCACAATGCCTGGGAAATGACACATCGCTTTGGTGGCTGGACATCACTTATTCTCCTCTGGGTGCAAACCTTTCTCGCAACCAAAGATCTCAGCCCCGGCATTGCACCTTCAAAGGCTTATCTTCATTCACCACCCGTGTGGTTACTTACCGTAGCCACAATGGCCATTATCTTCCCCTGGCTCTTTCTCCGCAAAGTCCCCGTCCGCTCAGAAGTCCTCTCCAACCACGCTATTCGCTTGTGGTTCGACTATACGACGCCCGTTGTTGGTACTTCAGTGCGTCTCGCCGAACGCCCATTAGTCGATTGGCATGGTTTCGCTACAATTACAAACCAAGGAACCAACGCAAAAGGCTTCTCGCTTATCGTGAGTCGAGCAGGCGACTTTACAGGTCGAACCATCGAGCGAGCACCAACACATGTTTGGGTCCGTGGCATCCCCGCCTGCGGCGTTCTCCGTATTGCAACACTATTCAAATCTATCGTCCTCGTCGCCACAGGATCAGGCATCGGCCCGTGTCTCGCCGTTATTCTCGCCAACAAAATACCCTGCCGTATTCTTTGGACCGCTCCTAATGCGGAACAAACATTCGGAAAGGAGATCGTGGACAGTGTAAAGCGCACAGATCCCCACGCCATAATCTGGAACACTAGAACGCAGGGTAAGCCGGACATGTCGCTACTGGCATACAGACTCTGGAAGGAAAGCGGTGCAGAGGCGGTGTGCATTATCAGCAACAAAAAATTTACCACCAAGCTTGTTTACGATATGGAAGCCAGGGGTATTCCATCGTATGGCGCGATCTTTGATTCATAAGCGGTAAGGGAAAGTCAGGACAGAGACAAGTCGATTAATGGTAGGGGAAGGTGCCAAAAAAAATAGTGGGTGCATAGAGGTTAGATGGAACGCGATGTTTTCGCTGGTGTTGATGTAGAGGCTTTTTACAGTTCAGGATGATTTTGGTTGGAGTATCGCAGATTTGTTGGGATATCTCCCAATCTTATACCTGAATCACGTCTAGTCCAAAAGAAGCATGCCATGAATAATTTTACAGCTCTCTCATACAAACTAATGACCCTCACAAAGCCAAGAACTAAAAGGATACCTTGCCAGAATTGTTCCAAGTATGTCAATGAAGATATGGGTGGCGATGAGACATGTCAGCAATGCCCTTTGAACTCCGCAAATGCTTGGTAAGAGCTTCGCATTACTCATGGTCCACTACTTGGATAGTCTACTACTACTACTTACAGTCTTTATATGCTTGGCGAGCCATTTCTCAAACCTCATACCAAGTCACGTGCCTAGTCCTAATGCTAGGCATGCTAGTTCCTGCAGCCCCCACCACGTCCAAATGGTGTCTCCACTTTGGTATTGGCCTCTGTAATTGATTCTTGTAGCAACATATGACGTGTTCAACCACGCATACCTGTTACAGAGGGGTAAATGCTCAGAATATGTTTGTATATGCTTTTCGACATTATCAGATTTTCATCCTCAATCGCAGCAAAGGTAAATGTAAATGGAACTAGAGCAGTTTTTCGGTATGCTGCGTAGGGAGACTGCACAGAGAAGAAAAGACATGGCGCTCAAGAAGCCTGGGATCGGCTGAAATACTAGGCCTTAAGATGGCAATCCAATGACGTAGTGCTTTCCTCTATGGACGTTGACTTGTGTGCCTGATAGAATAGGGTCAAATTCAAGCGTGAATGAGTCCATGACTATGATACGTCGAAGCTGCATTGAGCTAGAGTCCCTCCCTCAGCACTATTGCTAATTTTAGGAGGCATGGATACAGGCTCAACCAAAGAAAATCCTCGGTATCCATGTCATCCAATCGGCTTCAAAACCATGGCTACTTATCCCGCGAACGAGGTATGCCGTGGAGTTGAGGACGAGGATTAAGTGTTTGTACCAGTAGTAGACGCAAGAGGAGCGATTGCAATGCAGATTAGCAAAGAAATTCAAGGGCAAGTAAAAAAAACTATTATATTCTGAGTTCTACCTTTAACTAACATTGTAATGATGGTCTCTTACCAATCATATCTCACGACCAGTCCGGAACACTTTCTGTTCCTACACACCAATAGACACCAAAAAAGGACCATCATTTCTAAATCCTCGGAAGTCTCTAGTACAACCAGCCAATACCCATAGTAATTAATCTATTCACCATCCTATAGACCTCTATCTCTCTAATTGTAGCAGTGTGTCAGCCCAGGCAATCGAGATTTTCAAAGGATGAGTATAACGCTGTTTGAAGTTCCATCTTTTCAATTCCATGGATGTACAACTGGCACAGAACGCAGTACTCACACTGCCTCTTTTGGTCGCAGCACCAAGTCTGCCAACACATTGTGAGGCGATCGGTAATCTATATGAGCTTATATTGTCAGTCATGAAGGTCCGACTGATTTACAGTTGCCAGCATTATGGTTCATGAGGCTGCAAAGTATGATGGTATTATTTATGTAGAACGTAGAGAAAGGATTGACTTCGAGCCCCGAATTGCTTTTCGAGCTGTCAGCAGTGGTTGGCAGCTCCTTTTCGTCTGCATTGAATCTGTATATTCAAAAGCTGTATTGACAATGCTAACCTTTCCAGTGCCGTCGAAGCACCGGGAAATTCGCGGCTTTGTAAGCGCAAGTGCAGCGCATTCACTGGTAGATGTTGCTCACTGGGGTAAAGGGCATACAGTATCTGTTCGGGGATATGTGCTCTCACGACATGCCAAGTCGCCTGTCTCCTTCCCTTTCACACATATAGTTTTGATAGCTAACCACTATGATAATCCCCAAATTTCTTCTTAGAACAGATATTGAAAATCGTATTTCATTCACACCTATAGATTCGTCGTTGCGTTTGACCAAGCCACATCGTAAAGTGCATCTATGTCATCGAACTATTCGCGCTCTTCGTGATTAAGAATGGTCTCAAACATAGAAGCACCGCATATCGATTATCGAGAGTCTTGACATCAACCTTGAAATCGCTTTACTAAGCATAGCAGTGAGAATTGATGGCCTTGAAGTATAGAGACAGATGAATCTTCTTCCCAGCATTAGACCAGGTAAAAGAGTGATTAGTGAACGAATATAGTGTACCGGTTGGCCAGTGCCGAATACCTGCGTAGGATATAGAGTAATACCCGAATCTGTACAAACTTGCGAAGTCAATCAAACCTAGCACTCGCAGCTATTGAGACCTGTAGAAATATCTAAGCATCGCCAGAAAGCTGCAAGGATTTTGGCCAAGGATAGGATACAGCTATGGAAAAGTCAAAGTGTGTAAATCTATGCAGTATCGTGGATGCGCTGGTAATGGCCGACTGTGATAACTTGTGGAAAAGCTAGACGAGTGGGGACCTGGTGGACATGTGGTGCACAGCGCTAGGGAAGCGAGATTGGCAAGTGTCTCTACGCGTGCCCGTTTGGATCGCATAAGCAGAGGGAGTCGGTGAGAGAATGGTGGTGCTTAGAAGTTTTGGAAGGCATCATCGAGCGAGCGCCGAGTTAATGGTGATCTAGATCCAAGCGTGCATTGACGCACTGGGCTAGAAGTGACCGGAAATGGAATAATTGTACGGAGGCATTTACACGTGGGCGATAATTGGCGGTGGACCAAGCATTGAACATGCCATCCTCATGAATTTGAACGTGTAATACGCGTGATCTTTGTGCATCACGCACCTGGCACGTGCAGACCGGGAGTCTAGACTAAGGTCAGAGATCGAGGTCTTTTACTACAATCGCCTAAAAGCAGTGCGGAGTCATCTCTGTGTAGATAGCCGATACACAACAGCTAAGATAGTCGACCAGATAGTAATGACAAAAACATGCGAACCGTACCACTAATGGCCTGACGGATATCACAGCACCCGTCAACCGGCGCTCAATAGCAGCTCTCTACTGGTATCTAACAATATTCAGAGCCCCAAAACGCGGTATGACGAAGGTGTGCAGGTGGATCATGCGATGGAAGGCCATGCCGCTTGGGGGCTTGATCCAGACCAGTCTACGACGCCGGGAATAGGAAACGGCGCTAAGGTCGGAGCGGAAAATAAGCTTAGAAACATGAATAAATGTTATATTCCGATTCTTGCAGGGAGTGATATGAGTCGGAATTTTGGCGAGAATGAAAAGTGAGATTCATATTACGTCTGATGAAATCGATATTGAGTGCGCGCAATAAAATCCTGGTGCGTCAAAGAGCTAGGATCAAGCTTGGATAAGCTGGCCAGTACCTGGACGGATAAAGAAAGACAATAAGAAAATGTGATTACTCTGGACTTATGCTGTGGCCGACCAGACCACACATCAAGAGTAACTTGTACAACGTTATCCGTTCATGGCTGTGTTGGTGTATCCTGGGCGTCAAGTCGCGTACAGCAAGCCAGCCGTGAACGACTTGGTTTGCTGCTCTAAGTGTGTTTGCATGTAAGTATTGCTGACTACCGCTTTAGGTATTTGCGTGTTCCGCTCTCTATGCCTGCTGTATTGCGGGATGGGACGCCCATTACTGGGTAGGTCAGACTACTTTCATGTTCTGGCCATTTTTCCCGGTGGTTCTCGCGTTGTGCATGTCTGCTTGTGCATTCAATTCACCTCGGTTGGGCAATGAGCCCAAGCCAAAATTTCGATTAGTATGCGAATCCTAATGTAGATGCTGTGAGCTTGGTGCAGGCCCCCATGTAGGAGATACAGTAAGGCCAATGCTGAAGGGGTACATGGACAAGGGAACCCAGGACAGTATAATCCAGACCGTTGCCAAGAGATCCAGGTTCATGTGGAACAGCGGCGGCAGTGGATTTGGCGCCCGCGTCGTCATCATCGCAGGCCACACCAACAAGGAGAGAAGCTGTTGGAGTCTGCAGAAGCGCCGTGGAGAGGATCTCGTGCCAATCGGTGCTGGTCCGCAGTATGTAAGTCATCGAAATCGTAAGGGACTAAAGAAAAGACCCGCGGGAAGAGGTTTCGCGAGACAATGAAGTCGATGGTCACTGGTCTGGCCTTTGGGCTACTCCGCGGAGGGCGATATACTCGGGTACTATGAGACGCAGAAATGCTGGAGTTCTCATATTAGATCTTTGGTAAGGTAAGGGGACATTCTGGTTCGAAACGGCGCGATCAAGGAAGTGGTCAATATCGCCTATACAATGCGAGAACGTTGCTGTAAGCCGTATACTGGTAATTGATTTCCTGTCACATTTACTGGTTGACGTTTGGGTCGGTGTTCGGCCCTAAGAAGTGCGTTAAGGGTCTTTGCGCATCGCCTGGTCTAGATGTGTCAAGGCCGTTGGCCTTTGAGAAGCACTTCGGCTGGCGGCACGTCTCGACTTTGGGAGGATTGGGTGTTTGAAAGAACTGTGATGAAGAATAGCACGTCTGTTGAAAGCGTCTTAGCAGACTCTAATGGGAAGGGGTGACGAGAGCTTTGAAATTTGGTCGAGGTGAGATTTTGTCCGTTTGGAAATGGCCGGAGATGTTAGTTTCAGAGGTCAGGATGCCGGGCACTACTGGAAGCTAACCGGGATACTTGTGCGACATTCAGTGTTGCGGGGTGCTGATGGGCTGTCATTTCTCTATGGGAGGTCTGTATAACGTGAGGTTCGGGGCAAGGATGTGGAGAGACGGAAAGATAAGCGGAAAGTGTTTGTTTTTTTGAGGACACCCGGTCGGGATGTCCTCTTTGGGAGGAGCGATCGACAGACGCAAGCCGAAGCACGTTGCGATGCCAATCATTGCTTGTAGAGGGAGCATCCACATGGTTTGTTTGATGATCCAAAGCGTCTGGGTACTCTTCCGGACTAATAGCGGCTTGGTGGGTGCGATGCATCTGTGAATATGAGCACGGAAGGAGCCACGGTTGAGTGTTTTCAACGCTCGCCGCGTCATGTGCAGCAATGCACCACCATGTAACGTTACTTTCAACCGCGGGACATTAACAAGCGTTCAGACGGGAAGTGTGCTTCTGGGCGCGGGACTGCGGGAGCGGTTGCGGATGATTCGCCAGCGCGAGCCGTTCACCATGAGATAAAATAGCGAAGGCCGAGCGTGGCAGTAGCAGGTGGGCTAGGGTACCCAAAGATATGACCAGCCAATATCTGGTAGACTAGTAATCACTACCGCACTGTACAAGACATGCAGCCAGGACAAACTAAGGGGCTACGATTTCGAATGCTGACACGGAACGCACAAAAAGGTAGTTGCCGCACGCTGTGCAGTGGAAGCCCCGGGAAGCCACAGCTGAAGCCTGCACCAAACGTTGAGGCGCTCGAGCACACACAGTAAAGACACAGGTCGTTCTTGGCCCTACAAGCCAACGCCGATCTGCTCCAAACGTGCCGTGTTGGGCAGTTCTGCGCAGGCTCCGAGACGGTTGTACAGATGTACTGTGTCGGAGATGGACAAGGCGAGCGTCTCGCCGTCACAGGCTGCGCTTTCACGGCCTCACTGTCAAACGCAGTGTGCCTGGTACAGAGGCTGCAGACTGGAGCCGCTGACGTAGGCCAAGCACGCCTGAAAAGGCCAGCGCCTCCAAACCTCTGGCTTGTCTTTGTTGCTATTATTATTGAACGAGCCCACTTGCTCTGAAGCTGGTAGCAAGGCCACCACCTCCTGACAGTACCCAGGTGGCACATGCCTCCCCACAACTGCCCACAACTGCGCCGACTCAGGACAGCAGGGCAAGCACGGAGAACATCATCTCCACGCTCGTATGCGGCCAGGACGACTGCGGTCGCGGCAGGTGTGTGCGCGGCGGTGATTTTGTGCGGAGGTCAGCATCAGGGGCCGAGCAGGAAGCAGCGGCCGGGCTAGCGCTGCTCATCGTGCAGGAGCCGAGCGCGTCTAGACTGCTCTAGCAGGTGCGACCCACTCTCTCCTGCTTACCGAAGTCTGCCAGGGTCCCTTTCCAGCCCAAACTCTCCGGGACGATCAGAAGTGCCATCCGCCCATGACAGCGACCAGCAACCAGCACCACTTGGTCGCACGCTGCGCCCGCCATTCCAAGCGGGGCACCGGCACCTGGCGAAAAAAGCGAGGCAAGCAGCCACTGCGCCCCAGATGCAGCCCTTTGTCACTGCCCAAGCATTGCGCGGACGCTCGGGGTACAAGGACACGCAAAGGCCTCCACCGCATCAGAACATGTTCTAGATCGTCCTGGGCGCGACTGCGGCCAGCCCTCTAATGTGCGACTCTAGCAGTCTGGTCTGGCAAACCAACCATACCGCCGCACTGCACCTTTGATCCCTCACATTCCTCTCTTCGTCCCGCACACAACCCGCATTCCTCACCCTGCCAGCCTGCTTTCGCGACTCCACACAACCCCCAGTTAGTCATCGACTGCCGCATGCGATCTGTTCAACGTTTGTAGTCGTCCCCGAGGCCAAGATTCCACCACCGTTCACGCGTCTGGTGTCACATTGTCCTTCCCAGCGTGGCGTTGCATACCTCATCTCATCGTCACCATCACCCACGCTACACCACTTTCTCATCACCCCGGCACAGTTCGAGCTGGACCCCCCCGACCACCACCCGTCCGGATGGACTTCTAAACGATGGGGGAATCCACCACTTTCCCGCCCGATATAGTCGAGCGCCAGTCGCTCTGCTTCTCCCAACCCCAGCCCGGTATGGTGATACAGCAGGGCGACCACGGCTTCAAGGAAGGATTGTCACAGCTATTCGACCCTGCTGAAAGCAACGCTGCCGAGCAGCTCGTCCACCTCAAAGACGCCCTCCGTGAAGCTGACACCGACACCTTCTGGATTCTGCTCACCAAAGGACTTGCCAAGATTGCCGACGCCCAGTATGCTTTTGTGTCTAAGAGAATCCTAGTCGACGACAAAGACGTCGCCGTTGAGTTACCTCCCATCGGAGAGCCCGGAGCCTGCCTCATGGGAGAGGCCTTCTACATCAACGACGATGAAGGGAACGGACCTGGCCACCTGAGAAACTTCAAGTACCACGCCTACCGGTGTCCTTGTGCCTACATGAAACATGACAAGATCTTTGTCATTCCTGAGAGACTCAACGAATTCATTGTCAACAATCCCAACGACCTGCTCATCCCCGGAGAGGCCTACCTAGGAATTCCATTGTTTGCCGAAGGGAAATGCTTCGCTCATTTCGGTGTAATGTGGGGAAAAGAGGGGGCTGCACGGCGTGTGCTGAGCTGGGGCTTTCTCGAGATGATGTTTCATAGTCTAGAGGACATGATATTAGGTCGCGTTCTGGAGGGGGAAAATTTCGCACACTCGGCACAATCCGTCAAGAGCGAGCTGCCCAAGATCGTACCGCACGAAGCCGTGTCAGTCGCTCAGTCGCTGAAGCCTTACGCAAGGAGTCTGTCGCACGAGTTGAGGACGCCCATGCAGGGCGTTGTTGGCATGCTGGACGTCATGATGGCAAATGTCAAGGAAGCATCCGAAACATTGCAGATTGATCCGCGAACTCGCCAAATACTCGAAACACTAAAGGAGAATATTGAGGCGGTACAAGGTCAGTGGAGCGCCCTCGACACATCATGATATATATGCTTCTGCCACTTCCTTGAACCTCATTGCTCACCCCTGTTCGAGGAATTCGTAATCCAGAATCCAGCACCTTGGTACTGACTGAATAACAGATAGCTCAAGACGCGCAGTCGAAGCAGCCGACAACGTTGTTCACGCCTATGACATGAACATGGGTGTACCAGAAACCCCCCTGTCACCCATGGACAAGACACCCGACCAGTGGAACATGTTCTGGCGCGAAATGCGTCCTGATCTTATAATTGCAGGCAATGGCATGCCGCGACCGTATCGCGGTATCAAGAGGCGAAGAGATGAGATATCTTGGGTAGACGTCAACTCCAAAGCGCGGGTATCCCGGCCCGCCCGCCGAAGGATACGAGAATCTTTCTCCGAAGAGCCTCCTACTCGAGGCTCAGTATCCTGTCCCCCGGATACGGCACCTATGGACTTGGATCGGCTAGATAGTGAGTGCTCGCATGGCGCCATTTCAGGTCGATGTGATTCGACAAGCTCGCCAATGTTCGCCTCGGAACACTCAAAGGTCCCAGGGCTACGCCACACCAACTTGAGGGAGGTCCTCCAATATGTGATAAATGATGCACTCAAGGTAGGAGGAAGGCCAGACTCCGCTATTGCAGAAGCTACAGATACTGGAGAACGTATCGAGGTGCGAACGCGTGGCTCCAACGGCGACGCACACACCAAGTGGATCCAATGGAACGTGTCTCCCGATGTCCCAGACACAATTCTTATCGACGAACGGGACCTCGCAAAGATGGTGTCTTGCCTCGCATTGAACGCAATCAAGTTTACGCACGATGGCTCGATCTCACTGCAGGCGACTCTCAGCCCCAAAGGTCGGTACATTGTCATTAACATCAAGGATACGGGCTCGGGCATCCCGGCCGCTTTCCTACCGAATCTCTTCAAACCTTTCTCACGGGAAGACGACTCAACTACCCGACAAAGTGAAGGGCTAGGCCTGGGTCTTATGGTTGCCAAAGGTATTGCTCGAAAACTCGGCGGCGATCTTTTCTGTTTGCGCTCGCATGTGTCCGGACCAGACAAGGGGTCAGAGTTTGAAATGCGCGTTCCTCTGACACCTGGCGAGATCTGCAGCCGCCCCGCAACACCCTTCGGCTCGCCTACACCTTCCATTAAGTCTCGCATGTCTGTCGATCCTGAGATTCCACGACTCGATATCAGTCGCACTCCCGTCACACCACCTTTGACATCGGACCCATTCAAGACTGATCGCGAGCGTCGGGCGCTAATCACTGGACCAGACACGCCGTTGATCACTGTTCATGCAGTGGACAACAATTTCAGTCTCATTACGCCGCGCCGGACATCATCGTCGCCTCCTCGTCGACGTCCTATCCCACGGACGCGTGCGCTATCTACTGATCAAGATGCTATCCCATCTGATCTTGCCCATCATTTACCTCTCAACATGCTAGTTGTAGATGATAATGCTATTAATAGAAAGGTCCTCGTTAACATGCTCTCGAGGCTGGGGTACAAGAACGTCTCGACTGCATTCAACGGCAATGACGCTGTCGAGACTATGCGCCGCAACGTCCATGGTCCGGCGTCTGAGGCCATTGATGTTGTCCTCATGGACCTATGGATGCCTCTGTTGGATGGCTTCCAGGCGTCACAGACAATCTTGTCGATGCAAGAGTTCCAAAACGGCAGAAAGCCCACCATTCTGGCGGTCAGCGCCGACATTACAGATGCCGCTCTCGAAAAGGCGATCAAGAGCGGAATGAAGGGATTTGTGACAAAGCCCTTTGTCACAAGAGATATCGCCCGGTTGATCCGGACATATTGTGCCAGTCGATGATGTTCCATCGGCTTTGCAACGTTTACTTCTCCCAAGGGACAGAATTTCCTTGGTTCTATTCTACCATATCCATGACCTAAGGTACATGTGGTATTATGTACAGTACTCAGGCGATACCACGCCACCGCTGGCTTGGTTCGGCATGTTCATGATCACGATAGCATTTGATAGACTCTACGGCTCAGACTTTGGCGTTTCGGAGGTGTGCCCACGGGCTACCTGTCTTCGATACCCCTCTGACGATTTGGTGGCGAGCTGGAGGACATGGGCAAGGGGATTGTAGTGATGGATAAGCTATCATATTGTAATCAAGAGGTATAAATGAATACTTTGACAAATCCTGTTCCAGCGCTTGGTCGCCGGTGACCCACGCATTTGGTATGAAATTCTCTAGTGGGCGGATAGAGCGCCCGAGAGCCACGTTTTCGTTCAAGGCAATCCCGGACGATCTTGAGAACCCTGCAGTGAAGGCTTGATGAGGCTCTGACGATGGTGGGCAGCGGTTGTGCGGCACTTGCGATGATGTAGAGGTGGGGGCCAGCTGAATCGCGGGGCAATTGGTTAGTTGTGCCCCCAAGCCGAGTATTCCGAACGCAGCGCAGGGTGTCGGAACCAAGCCGCGCTGTGCGGTCGCAAACGGTCAAAGAGTCGACAGCTCCAACTCAAACGCAAGCACCTCGTGATACGCGAGCGTAGGCATGTAGCCAAGTGTGAAATTGGAGTTAGCCAAAAGGGAGACCCATGCTCGGAAACGTGTTGCAGATTCCAAAGATGGCTGGTTGGAACACGATGGAAGCTTCGTCGGTGGGCAAAAGTGCCAGTGCTTGTGGCTTAGCGTTACCGTAGCGTGGCGGGCGAGAGAGGACAGATTTCTGGGATGTTTTCTCGACGAGCCGAAGTTTGACGTCTCTGTTGCGCCGCCCGTTAAAGAAGCCGATTTTGCCGTTCCTTTTGGTGCAAAAAAATCTCTCGCCCATTCCTCTGCGACTGCTCACCTGTCGTCAGCATCACGCTCTCTTCATCCAACCAAGTACTGCACTGTTCGTGCCTTCCAATCCCCAGCGGTACCTTCCATCTGTCTGCGCGCCCAGCCGCACGGGTGCATACGTCAACGCGCGCATCGATTGTCAAGCGGCCACAATTTGCGCCGAGCGGCATATTGAGGATCAGGGATATTTGTAGAAGCGGAAGACGGTCGCAGGAGGCATGGAGAATGCATATACAAAGACGCCTGTTGAGGCGCTCAGACAGTTCCAGGTAACAGAGGGGCGAGGTCTGTCCGCGCAGCAGGTCAAGAGCCTGCGGGAAAAGCATGGCAGAAATGGTACGTCGCCAACGAGACGGCCCTTGGAGTTTTGAGAAGGGGCGCATTCGCTAACGAAAGGAACAGCGCTGCCAGAAGACCCGCCAACGCCCATCTGGGAGCTTATTTTGGAGCAGTTCAAGGACCAGCTAGTCATCATTCTGCTCGGCTCGGCGGCAGTGTCATTTGTCCTCGCGCTGTTTGAAGAGGAGGAGGGCTGGACTGCATTTGTGGACCCGGCAGTTGTAAGTATCCATACCCAAAACCGCAGGTGCATGTGCTCACAGTTCTATTCTCCAGATCCTCACCATCCTGATTCTCAACGCTGTCGTCGGCGTCTCGCAAGAAACCAGCGCCGAAAAGGCCATCGCCGCCCTCCAAGAATACTCGGCCAACGAGGCCAAGGTCGTCCGTGACGGGCACATTACACGCATCAAGGCGGACGAACTGGTGCCTGGCGATGTCATCTCGGTCGCAATTGGCGACAGGATACCCGCTGACTGCAGGATCCTGTCCATCCAGAGTAACAGCTTCAACGTCGACCAGTCCATTCTGACTGGTGAGAGCGAGAGCGTGCCCAAGGACACAAAGACTGTCAAGGACGCAAATGCCGTCAAGCAGGATCAGGTCAATATGCTGTTCTCTGGTACCACGGTTGTAACGGGACATGCGACTGCCTTGGTTGTCTTGACAGGCGGAAACACGGCGATTGGAGATATCCACGAGAGCATTACGGCACAAATTTCAGCCCCCACACCGCTCAAGGAGAAGCTCAACGACTTTGGTGACCAGCTGGCAAAGGTTATTACCGCAATCTGTATCTTGGTCTGGCTCATCAACATCCGCAACTTCAACGACCCCAGCCATGGAAGCTTCACCAAGGGCGCTATTTACTACCTCAAGATTGCCGTTTCCCTCGGTGTCGCTGCCATTCCTGAAGGTCTTGCTGTGGTTATCACAACGTGTTTGGCTCTCGGTACAAGGAAAATGGCAGCGAGGAACGCTGTTGTGCGAAGCCTTCCGTCTGTCGAGACGCTGGGAAGCTGCAGTGTGATCTGCTCCGACAAGACAGGCACTTTGACTACAAACCAGATGAGCGTTAGTAAAATGGTCTTCATCAGCGAGGATGGCAAGGGACTCGAGGAATTTGATGTCGAAGGCACTAGCTTTGCGCCAGAGGGTCAGGTCTCGTTCCAGGGCAAGCCGTTGGAAAATCTCGCTGCTCAGTTCGCGACTGTGCGCCAGATTTGCGAGGTCACTGCACTTTGCAACGATGCGGCTCTCTCCTATGACAGCAAGAATGGCACTTACAGCCTCGTGGGTGAGCCTACTGAGGGTGCGCTCCGTGTCCTTGTCGAGAAGGTCGGTACTCCTGACGCGAAGGTCAACGCAAGCCGCGCCAGCACTTCCCCTGAAGAGCGCCTAGATTTCTCGACCAAGCACTACGAAAGCCAATACTCGCGCCTAGCTACCTACGAATTTTCCCGCGACCGCAAGAGTATGTCTGTCCTTGTTAAGAACGGCACCGCTCAGAAACTACTCGTAAAGGGTGCCCCTGAATCCATCCTCGACCGCTGCACGAGCGTTATCGTTGGCAAGAACGGCAAGAAGGTTGCTCTGAACAAGCAACTCGCTAGCATCATCAACAAGGAAGTTGTCGATTACGGTAACCGTGGTCTCCGTGTCATCGCTGTTGCGTCTGTTGAAGATGTTGGCTCAAACCCCCTTCTCTCCAAGGCCAAGACAACCAAGGAGTACACCCAGCTTGAACAGAAGATGACTCTTATCGGTCTCGTTGGCATGTTGGATCCCCCTCGCCCTGAAGTCCGTGCTTCAATCGCAAAGTGCCGTTCAGCGGGTATTCGCGTTGTAGTCATTACTGGAGACAATCAGAGCACCGCCGAGTCCATCTGTCGCGAAATTGGCGTCTTCGGGCCTAACGAAGACCTCACTGGTAAATCTTTCACTGGTCGCCAGTTCGATGATCTCAGCGAAGCGGACAAGATGAAAGCAGCCAAACATGCATCCCTGTTTTCCCGCACTGAGCCTACCCACAAGAGCAAGCTTGTTGATCTCCTCCAGCAGGCTGGTGAGGTCGTTGCCATGACAGGAGATGGTGTAAACGACGCGCCTGCTCTCAAGAAAGCCGATATTGGTGTAGCCATGGGCTCTGGAACTGATGTCGCCAAACTCGCCGCAGACATGGTTCTGGTGGACGACAACTTTGCCACCATCGAAGGTGCCGTTGAAGAAGGCCGTTCCATCTACAACAACACGCAGCAGTTTATCCGCTATCTTATCTCTTCCAACATCGGCGAAGTTGTATCCATCTTCCTTACCGCGGCCATGGGCATGCCCGAAGCACTCATCCCCGTACAACTCCTATGGGTCAATCTCGTCACTGATGGTCTTCCCGCTACTGCCCTGTCCTTCAACCCACCAGACCACGATGTCATGAAGCGCCAACCTCGCAAGCGAGACGAACCCCTCATCTCTGGCTGGCTTTTCTTCCGCTATATGGTAATCGGCACTTACGTCGGCGCCGCGACGGTCGGTGGCTACGCATGGTGGTTCATGTTTAACAGCGCCGGCCCTCAAATCTCCTTCTACCAGCTCCGCCACTTCCACTCTTGCTCGGCCAAGTTCCCAGAGATTGGCTGCGAGATGTTCTCCAACAACTCCGCGCAGGCTGCTTCAACGGTTTCGCTCAGCATCTTGGTTGTCATTGAGATGCTTAACGCTATGAACGCCCTTTCGAGCTCAGAGTCTCTATTGACGCTTCCTTTGTGGGAGAATATGATGCTCGTCTACGCTATCTGCCTCTCCATGGCACTGCACTTTGCACTTCTCTACGTACCCTTCCTCCAAGGTCTCTTCAGCGTCATCCCGCTCGACTGGAATGAGTGGCAAGCTGTACTGTACATCAGTGCGCCAATCATGTAAGTCAACCTCACATCTCCATATCTACACTACATCTGTACTAACGCATCACTAGCGTAATCGACGAAGTCCTTAAAGCCCTAGAACGGAAGTTCTTCATCCAGAAGGGCAACGAGAAGCTAGAACTAGCAGAGAAGGCGGAGCAAAATGGCCACGTGAAGAAGGACTAGACTTCCTTTTCGCAGATCGTGCTCGTGGGTCGCGGAAGACCAGCTTGCGAGTCACGACGTGTATCATAAAACTCTGGATTGAACTTCGGCAAGGGAGGCAATTCAGTCGGGCATTTACATTTGCATCGCGTTATAGACGGATACGCCGAGAGAGGATTTTGCTTACTTTTGTAGAAGGGCCCCCCAAACCCCACCAACAACATACTTACTTACTCATGCCTGAGTATCCACATGTACGCACACGCGTATTCACATATCCCACCTCCTTTTGTTAGTTTCCTCTTTTCGGAGTTGTGCGCCACTTGCTATAGAACGCAGCGAAGACTCGGAGATCGGCCAGGGCAGGGTTTTTGTTCAATCTGATGGCTGTCCAATCAGGGGGAATAGGGGGGGTTTGGAGCTTGGGAGCACTGTGTTGGCGTATAGGAAGGGGTTGCTGGGATGAATAAGTACTAGTAGTAGTGTATATAACTGCACGGATAAGAATCGAGAATAGTCCACTCCATATGCATTGAGCTAGCATGATGTTTATTGTGGTATTATACTCATGCTCTACGAACTGTTTGAGTGTAAGGCTCTGCTCATATCGGACTCCACTTCGTAAGTCACTCATGTCGATAATGTGTCCCCCTCTCCAGGCAGCCTCTAATCTCAAAAGTGAAAAAGTCACACCAACTCCCCCACACTTCCCTAATCCTCCTCCCCTCCACCATCATACTTCGCAAACAACTTCCGCCCCATCTCCTCCAGTTCATCCCTCTCCTCCCCCCGCCACTGCACAGCCTTCTCATGCACACCCACAAACTCCATAACCACAGCGCCCCCATCTCCACCTTCCATCGGCCTCCCCAGCAGCAGAAGATGCAAGTCAAGCCACAGTTGCATGTACCCGTTTCCCAAAAACACAATGTCGAGCTTGTACGCTTCCGCGCCTGTCTGCAGCGTCAACGCGCGGAAACTGGCGTGTGGCGGTGCGGTGATGCATGGGATTGTGTACGCTAGCGAGCGTGGCGGGAGGGATAGCCGCGCGGTGTATGTAGCGGGCGAGATGGAGCCAGGGGTCGAAGAGATGGTGAGGGTGCGTTGGCCGGCGTTGTATTTATCGACGTGTGTTTCACTGTATTTGGCACAGTGCAGTGTCCAGACGCCTTCGATGCGGCCAATGGGGACGGGCACGCGTGCAGTGACGGCGAGCGCGAGGAAAGATTGTGCGGTTTCGCAGCGCTGCGTTACGTCGTCGAGGGCGGGAGCTGGAGACTCGGATAGACTAGGTGGATTTTGTCTTGCCAGACGGAGGGTTTCCTCGCGTTTGGCGTTGCAGCCCGTTGCCTTGTTCAAGCAAGGTAACGGTGAACTTTTATCATTGTTCGCCTTCCAGCTTAGATACCGGTCCATGTACTCGCGCTCGTCTGTGAAATTGACAGTCCGTTGACTAGCCTTGAATGCAGCAGTAAAGGTCACGGTATCGCCTTCTTCGTGCGTCTCGCGATGTTTCTTCTTTGTCTTAATCTTGGGCCCAGTGAAGGGGTCGATCTCTGCACCTGAGCGGGAATACGGCTTTCCAACACGGGAAAAGGCTTCTGGAATACTTGTAGATGTGGCGGAAGAGCCGGTGGAAGTTGTGACTGACATAGCGTGACCGCTTGGTCGGGGTTTAGGCTCATTTCTCAAGGGTTGTGTGTATTGGTGGAGATTGGAGGATGCGGGATGGTTCCGGCTTATACTATTGTCATGAATTGAGGTCTTTTGCCCGCTGATTGTGTTTGGTGCACGCATGAGCGCGGCTGATACGGGTGCTTGTAGTTGACCACTCTCAGACATAGCTGGAGAGGAGATGTTGATTGTTGGTCCCTTCTTCATCTTCTTGTGCGCAGGGGGTATCGTAGCTGAAGCCTGCAATTTGAAAGGTATATGGGTATTCAGGGTAGCATTTGATGTCTTCTGCGTCTGTAAGGGCAGTGTTTCCGCGGTGAGGATTCGATTGTCTTCACCCCCGGTCTTTGCACGCTTCCGGTGCGCCAGTCCAGCGGGCGAATTCGATGGGAGTGGAATTGGTGTCTGCTTTGGTGTATTGACGTAGGGGCTTGCAACAAATGGCGCGGTAGTGTTAATTGGGCTTCCGGGACCGTTCGCGAGGGTGTTCTTACGAGGCCTTCCTCTCTTCTTCTCTGGCTTGCTCGCGCCAGGCGGGACTTCATCAGCCGTAGCATTGACCGCACCTTTATTATTGGTGGCCATAGTGTGACTCAGTCCGCTCTTGCTCTCGGGTCTCTTAGAAAGCTTCTTTGATGGTTGAGCTGCACCGACTGAATTCCCAAAGCTTGCACTAAGGTCACCCATAGCCATCTTCACACCCTGTAGGAACCCACCACCTAGGATGGACCTATTGTTGCTCACCCCATCCTGCGGTCCTGTCAAAGTGTCTCCATGGTGTTCGCTTTCTCTCTTTCGCTTCTTTGCAGACATACGCTCATCGCTGTTACCCTTCTCCTTCCGGCCATCTTTCTCCATTATTGAGCTGGTAGTCATAGGCGCAATATCAGCCACTTGACTACGGCGTGTGTTATCGCCTTTCTCTGTCTGTCTTTCTCTTGGAACTTCAAGAGAATCCTTCGTTTTCTTCTTATTCTTTCGTTTCTTTCCGTCTAGCCTGCAATCAGTAGAAACTACCCCACTCACAGTGTGTACTGCCTCATCTTGTGTGGTCGCAGCTGGCTCAGGACCGTCGTTTTGGAAATTCATGCTGTTGAACGATGGGCGCGCTGTTGATGGCGATTCACCATAGAGGTGATGGTGAGGAACTCGGTAGAGACCAAAGGGTGGCATTGTTTATTGCACATGAACCCTCGGTCCGCGTGTTGTAAAGATTGTCGGGCGGTGGTAGAGCTGAACAGCGTGGGAAGGTGCGCAAATTTAGAGGAGATTGGAGAGGAAACACGAGGGTCGTGATTGCCAAACTCGAAAACAAACGCTGGATGCCATGAGTGAAGGTGAAATCCATCTCCAAGATTCCCACACTCACCACAACATTCACTGCGAGTCCAGCCTACATCTTATTTGCCTGGGTTGGTTAGACATTGGTCTTTGCATGTCGAGGACGAAGTTATAGTGCGGTAATGTCGTATGACTTCTGTTCAAGACAAACATCTTTAACAGCCCGTGAGTTCGCGTTGGAAAGGCTTTATTGTGCAGATGGAAGCGAAGAGCCGACTAAATATAAAAGCATAATTGGCGTCAATCCCGTTTGCATTCCACCGCATAGCCAATGTGAACGAAATCAGTGATGTGGAGACCATGTCCTCGTTAGGGAAGGAGATCAGCATAAAAGACAGATGAGGATACTACAAGATCAGAGAAAGAAGAAGTGCTTTAACAATATCTTCCAACTACAGAAGTGGGCTACTGCTTTATAGTTTAGCCTTCCCTTCAGTCTTTAAGCGCGTGTGATACTGATCCCTCATCTCTCTTCTCAGCATCTTGCCTGATGGTGTCCTGGGGATCTACAACATAAGTTAGCGTAACTCGTGAAACATGAACGCACAGAGACATACTGAATCAACGACCTCAATGCCGCCAGTGAGCCATTTGTGCTTGCTCAATCTACTCTCGACCCACTCATTCAACTTTTTCGCAACAGTCGCTTCACCCTGCCTCTGGCCCTCACTAGTCAATACCACCCAGGCTCTGACGAATAGTGACCCATCACCCCGACCATTATCGACACCTGCAACGCACGCATCGCGTACGAGGCCTTCTGGATGGTCGAGCAATGTATCTTCAACTTCTGTCGCTGCAACCTGTAGACCCTTCACTTTGATCATTTCCTTTAAGCGATCAAGGTAGTGGATTCTATCTTGTTCGTCCCGCATAACTAAGTCGCCAGTGCGTAGCCAGCCCGGCTCTGCAAACATGTCAGCGGTGGCTTTCTCATCTTTGAAGTAGCCTGGAGTAACAACAGGGCCTCGCGCCCACATTTCGCCCTTCTGGCCCTTCGGTACGTCTTTCAGCGTGTCTGGATCTACCACGCGGCCTTCCATGCCCGGAAGAAGGTAGCCGATACTCCCTGGTGGGGCAGACTCAAGGCCGAAGATCCCGGGTGCAGTCGGACTTGCAATACTGGCAGCCTCGCTTAGGCCGTAGCCGCTGGGAATTGGCATTCCAGCGCCTTGAGGCAGCTTCTTCGCCAATTGATACGCAACATCCGGTGGGAGGTATGCAGCTCCACTCACAGCGCCAACCACAGAACTCAGGTCGTACTTCTCAGTCAGCGGACTTTGAGCTAGTTGGCGGACTAGAGGCGGCACCAGCGGGAGTACGGTGATTTTATACTTCTGAATGCTCTTCAGAGCGAGTTCGAGATCCCATTTCGGTAGCATGATGTTGGTGCTCTTTGTCATGTTGACCCGTAGAATCCAGACAATCATGCCGTACGAGTGGTACATTGGAATAACACCCAGGCTGATCGTTGGTTCCAATGGTTCGACACCGCCAAAGCGTGCGGCTTGTACAGCTGTGATGAGGGTCTGCATGCCTGAGTGATATCCGTTCTTATGCGATATCATCATAGCTTTCGGTAGACCAGAAGTGCCTGAGGACTGGAAGAGATACGCCATTCGATCACCTCCAAGCAGTTTCCTTGGTCGCTCTGGTAGCTTGGAGCCTTCTCGGACGAGAGACTCGATAGTTCGGTGGCCAGACACAACATCCAATTTCGAATCATCACTCAGCACAATCACCTTTTTCGGATCCAATTTCAACTTCAGAGGTAGACTATCGCCCTCGCCAGAGCCCAATTTGAACGCCTCTTTTAGCACCGGAAGGAGCGACTCATGGCACATGATGCTTGTAATCTGCATTTTCCGAAGGACCCACCACAACTCGTAGGGGGTACTGCCTGGACTAATTCCGCCAAAGACCAGCTCTGATCGAAAACACGCATGAGCGACCATTGGGTAGTGGACGTGGTTCTTCGAGAATAGACCCAAAATCTCGCCTTCTTCTTTATCATTCACCGGGCTCTTGCTTAAGCCTAATGGATTTGGCCCATCGTAGCGAAAAACACGTGCCAGTGCGCAGACGCGTGCGTAGAAGCTATGAAGCGTGACGACTTCTTCCGTGACGGCATTGATGAAGAGAGGGTAGTCTTCCGGTAACGGGTTGTTGGTTGGGAAGCATAGTTCGTGAATATTAAGAACTTCGGGCATTGGTGGAAAGGGTCCAAAAGGCGATGCAAAGATAGGTTCATTATGAGGTTTATACTTGTATTGGTGTGGATCTGGAGGGTTGGGACCAAGGAACCTCGACCAGTGAGGCTTGAAAATGTCGTGTGTCATGTTCGCTCTGTGATGCAGGATTGTTGAGTTGCAGTAGAGTCAAATCGGCAAACTGACTGCTTTGGGGGCGTCTGCAAGAATACATAAACCACGGCGGTTCTCGTTGGTCGAGCCGACGGAGGTTCATCATCGTGCGAACTTCCGAGGTGCGGTGCGATGTATCCCCCGCGTTTCTCTCTGGGCCAATTCGACATCGTGCATGCGAGTAAGCCAAGCCCAACGTCAACTCCAGATTTCGTCATAGACACTATTTTGCCATTTATATACACAGTTTGTTTGTATGATATTCCAACATGTACTGAGTCAAAGGTAGCTATACACCATAAATTTTGATGAAGAGAGCGGGGTTGAGGATTCGAAAGTCGTCATTGCGCCTACCATTAGTCAGTACCTCAACTTGATCAATCCTGACCCATCCCCTACGCTCACCTAGTCAATATAGTGAGTTTGTTCTCATTCATCTTAGCGAACTATGGAGGCTAAAGTGTGGGTGCTTATAATTCTCAAAATTCTGCGAGCGTCTATGTTCCCTTTCTCAGCTATGAACCAAGAGGATGTAAGAACTACTCGACTCATTCATTTGGAACGTAGCAACATCTTGATGCAATTATCTCTATACCTTTTATAGAAAGGTAATGTACAGTATCTACAAGATTGGTGCTTTTAAAAGTTTAAAGACAACCGTGAAAGGAAACGCCCCGATTGTAGGATGAAACCATCGTGAGCGGTTAAATAGCGGAAGGGAAGACTTGTTGATTGAACATCCCTTTGCTTTATAGCGCGTCTACTTATATGTCAACATCATATTTTACAACAAGAGATTCATCATCTGCCCTGGCCGCAATACCTCACATTGTGGGGCGAAAGCTACTCATCCCAATGCCAGGCGGCACATATCTAATCCATCTCAACCATAGTTACGCTTATGACGGAGATAACCATTCATTTAATTACTAAAAATATTTAGACCTTTCAGGCCCACCAGATACAATTACATTTAGATATATACTTGTTCAACACAAGCAACAGCTCGGTAAGCTGTACACTCAGTGCACCGTCTACAGAAGTGAAAGAGCTAAGGATACCCCAAATGATATTCTGTGATTAGAAAGTGCCAACGAAGGCGATCACTGATCTGAATAGGAGAAGCACCCATGGGCTCAGATACATTATTGCCGCTGTGAATGACGGAAAGAACATTGTCCGGAGACACGGCGGGACCCCATCTCTGACATCTCTCACTACATCTTCCCTCGGATTGCAGTGGCCTCTACTATGTGTGTCGTGGGATAGACCAGATAAATCACCGAATTTTCCGGGGGCAATAAAGTGGACATTGTTGAAGGCTCAAGGCTGAAGTATTGTGGTCTCTAGATACTGAGGTGCTCGCGATTAGGCGTCAAGGCATTATTGCAAAACGCACTTTGCTTACCGGGTAATCGGCATATTAAAGGTCTGACAATATCTCAGTCACAATCCTACGAGGGCAATGATTTACCGATAGCGGCGAAGCTGTCATGGTGTTCGCTACAAGGCAAATTTTGATGTTTACGAGTTGTCGAGCTTTGGAAACAATGCACGTACACCCAATAAGTTGAGCGCCGAAAAGCCTGACCAAAGTAGGTTAGTAGTGTAGGAGGCTGAAGAATTGCTTACGTTATGGCTGTTTTGACACTCCTGTTGGAGCCCCTTTTGGTGTCTAGTCTGAAATGAGCGCGTGCGTTGTTTCAGCTGGCGGACCCCGGACTCTGATCTTCAAACCTCGACAATCTTTCCATCCCATCGTTCCCATCTTTGTCCTTGTTTACCGCAGAAAATGCGACCCACACCCGTCCTCCACTTTGATCTGGGACTCGACTGATTTATCCGGATGCATAGTAGTGGCAGGCGCGTTGAATCCGAACGTGATCGCCGATGCTTCAGCTGTAGCTTCAGCTCCAGCCTCAGCCCTCCCCTATTGGTCACTTATGCGATGTACACCTTGCCACCAAACTATATAGGTAACGAGTCTTCGCGGACATTTGGCAAAAGCCTTCTCTTTATCGCAGGTATAGAGCAACAGCTGCGTGTGAAGAGAATAGTCTCAAACCATGTCATCCGATTCTGAGGCTCATAAACTGAAGCCTGCCAAGACTGCTACGATCGACCTTGTGCCTTCGTTATGGTCGGCAAGAGCGATACCGCATATTCCTCAGTTTGGTGATCCATACAAACTAATAGGAGACTGCTATGAACGTTCTCCGGTAGCTGAGGAGTGGGAGATACCGGATCCGTAAGTAATACACAGTAGGTCATTTGGGCCGCCTTGCTCACATAGTGTAGCAAGAGCCAGAATTTGCCATATCTTGCACATATCAAATCACTCTCGACTACATGGAGGACGTTGCGCCATCTGGTAGACTGGATGCAGGTTGGGACGACGCCATTACGATGGAATGACTTGAAGAGACATTCGGAAGAACGCGAGAAACGTGCTAACAAAACGCACATCACTTTTCTCGAATATGTTCCTGGAGCAACACCAGAACCAACAAAGATTGACTCTCCAGAAGCGCTTAGAGAAAAACTCCATGCCATCGAGGAAGAGCACCCAAAGGATCCGCCACTGAGATTGTTCATTGTAGAGGACCTCTCCCGGCAAGTCATCGAACTCCTTGGCGCAAGATTTGATATCGACCCTCTTTTCTTCCGTGAGCAGATTGATGATTATGTATGGCATAATACACGCGATCCATGGGCAATACCACCAAGCTTAATGTCGAATATGAAGCGCCGCCAGTGGTTCCGAATGCGCAACATGCGACTTCGTTACTACTTCAACCAAGCGGACTTCGAGGCCTCAAGATTAGAGGCCAATACATGGAATGTACTCCGACGACCAGACAACGACGAAAATCATTGGAACTATCAAGACCGTAAGGGGTCGATTGTGTCGGTCATGCGAACACGAACGACAGTGTGGGTCGGAAAGGACAAGAAATGTGGCAATGGAACTGTCGGTATCGTGCTGCTAGACCCGACCCAAAGTCATGGACTTCCGCTCTGGTACGATCGTACAAATTGGCTCCCTACGCCTCATATGGACACAAAGACAATACCAAACATTAAATCTTCCGTGTCATGGTATGAAGAGTACGTATCTCCGTGTTTGAATATCACTGAGACATTGCTGACTTTAGACCCCCGCTTTCAGTATAGTGCAAATGACTCTAGCATTTCCATGGTTCGAGATGGCAGCAGGACATGAGATCAACGCTCAAGTTCTTGTCAAACCTACAGTATACACCATTTGTGCAGAGTGGCTCGTCGTCTGTGACTACGTCAAAGCGCGACTTAGCCAGATCGAATGGGAACTTGAGATGCCGCGTCTCTTCCGCTCGAAAGGTGACGCAATCGATACCTCACTCAGACGCTTGCACACCTGGCGTCGCCAAATTCCTGTGTTCAGGGAAATGGTCATAGAAACGCTGGATCATGCGCTTCCAGCTGCTGCGCGACTGACTTCGACCTCTGCGCATCACAGTGGTCCGCTCAACTCCCCGTCTTCTCCTGCTTCTGTCCGATCGATGTTGTCAGACACTTCAGTGATAAACTTCGATAATATCGAAGGCTTTGAGGACATCGTCCCTGACTTCCGACGCGTCCTTGCTGCGATCAATGAGCTCCAAGAGCGCGTCGATCGACTATCTGGTATTGTCACCTCCGAGATCTCGATTGAAGATTCACGCCGTGGGCTCGAAGAGAACCATAACGTGGCGCGCATTACCTGGCTTGCCACAATGTTCATTCCTTTGACATTCGTGTCGGGATTGTATAGTATGAATGAGAGTATCGCCGATCTGAAGTCAACGTATGGTTGGTACTTCCTGACGGCGATCCCGTTCACTTTGATTGTCATGGCGATAGGTTGGGTGGCGGGCGGGGGAAGCTTGACGCCCTGGAGGAAAACGAATACAAAGCAGAAGGGCATGATTGGGGGAAGGGACAAAAGGACCAACTGATTCGGTTTTGGCATCGCAATATTGGCGTGTTTCCTTCATTGTGTTTAGGTGGTATAGGTCATCAGCGTTCTTGTCAGACTTGCAGTACGCCTCGCACAACTGCATATGTTATGTCGCCGATTCTTACAGCGTATACCTAAAGCTTGGATGCCGATGGCCAAGCAGCTCCTCATTTTCTAGCAATAGTCTCTCATCCCGCTCACCTCTGTCCCGTTTTCTGTTCTCCCATCGCAAGTACAGAATTTGCGCCAAAGCGAGTACAAGTGTCACGACCAACGCACCAAGGCTGACAGAATGACCAAGCGTATATTTTGGTGCATCCCGCTGGAGGTAAACGAATGTGCCGATGAAAGCAGAGCAGTTAGCGATAGAGATCACGATACCAATACCAACTGCTCGAACATAATGTGGTGCAAGATTGTTGGATGACCAGCCCTGTGATAAATTCAGCAAGAAGATGTTTCAATCAGAGAATTTGAGCATACCATGACCATAGGTGAGCCCTGGAAAACACCTATTGCGACCAAGAATGTCCCGGCATACCGTACGGCATTCGTCTTGGCAACGAGCATCATGACATAGCCGCAGATTCCGACAATTGAGCCAACAACAATGAAGTAGCCGCGGTTCTTTACTCTGTCTGAGTAGTATGCTGTAATGAGGACAGTGATGAACGCTGCCATGTTGGGTGGGACCGTAAAGAGTTGCGCTGTGGTTGATCTATAACCCATGCCTGCGATAATAGTTGGTAGGAATAATGAAAAGCTCTGTGATCAATCAGTTTCTAAGTAATTGTACTCAGACATCAAACGTACATATAGTGGCACCAACAGAAAGAACCAAATGAACGAGCAAAAGTACGTCTGCGGAGCCTTGAGCGCCATTTTTACCCAATACCAGTTCAGCTCTTCATCGTCGACAACAACAGCGGTGGTTGATCCATGAGCGTCCAATCTCATACGTCGTAGTGCCCATTCTTTTTCATCATCATTGAGGAAGCGAGCCGCAGCTGGAGTATCAGGCATGAAGAAAAAGCAAATGATGCCGAACACGATCGTTGCTGCACCTTCAACTAGACAGCTAGTAAGCTTCTTGGGGACCAATTTACGGAGTTAATCTTGTTAGACTTACTGAAGAAAATCCAAGGCCACCGATCATAACCCCCAGCTTCAATCCTCGCCAACCCACTTGCCAGCGCACCACCGAAGGCACCACTCAAGGGAGCTGCACAGTAAAAAAGCCCACTCCTCAGGAGCATCTCATGCCTTCTATAGAACATTGCAAGGTATATAATGACACCACCTAGTATACCACCCTCGAAAAGCCCCAACAGCAACCGACAAACCACCAGCCCCGCAAAGCTAGTGACGAAACCCATACATGTGCATACTATGCCCCATGATGTGATCAAGGATGGCAAGTAGACGCCAGCGCGGAGCTTCTTAACGAGCAAGTTGGAGGGTACATCGACAAGGATGTAGGGTATGTAGAAGACGAGCAGGGCGATATTGAAAGATGTACCGTGAGTAATATTAAGATCATCTGTCAGACCGGCGATGCGAGCGTTACCAATATTGCTGCGGTCTATGAAAGAAAATAGCCTAGAAGATGTTATTAGTAGCGGAAATCAATTTGAAACTGCAAGTAATGTAGTACCAGATTCCAAATAGCCATGGTAGGATATGAAGGTCAAATTTCCGATTCAACCGCTTGTCGAGCTGCGGGTCATCGATGATTTCGCCGGGCTTCATCACACTTTCGATGTGCGTTGGATCCGGTAGTGTGGACTTTTCCACATGTTCTGGTTCTTGTTGGTCTGCCATGGCCGTGATTGATACGCAAAGTCACTTCGCTCGAGTCTGCCGTTAATTCATTTGGGCAAAACAGGATGAGAGAATTTGAAAGTAAAGCTATAGTACGACAAACTGAGCTAGGCTTGCAGAACATCATCATCGAATTGTCATGCAAGCTACTTATACAACTGCCGTTATGCTAAGGCAGCCTATACGCGGGGAATAATGCTGGAAGGATCGCCAGTCCGATGCGGGGAACTACCAAATCAGGTACCCCGTCATGCCTATATCCGTGTTTTTCACCAGGATCAATTCCAAAGCGCCAAAACCACACATAGCCTGACATACCCGCCAATTACGAAGAGCGGAAATATCGATTGTGGCTGCCGGCAAAGCACGAGACTACCTAGCGTTGTGTTGAGGGTTGTGGTCGCCTCAGTTGTTTCTTCTGTCGATGGTCTGCCGCTTATTTCGTCATCCATCCCCAAAATCGTTTTGCAATAACGACGCTTGGAATATCAACCACACGATAAAAGGCTTCCGATGCCACTGCGACGAGTGGCACACATACACAGAAGCATGCGAATGTGTTCAAGGTGTTGCTCGTACCCAGAGTGTTGATGTGGAGGAACAGCTTGATACCAGCTGTGTAGATGATAATGGACTGAATGAGGAAGACACCTAATATTATTAGAACACTTTCAAGAAATCGAAAGAGTCAAAGAGAACTTACTGAAGCTGCGTCTACCAAGCGCTACGAAGGGCTTACTTCGGAGTAGCTTCTGTGGCCATCCAAATGTTTCGATCAAGAGCTGAACGCCAAAGATAACAAGGTAATTGTCCACTCTGGCCAGCGGTTGTTCCTCATCCAAGTTCTCGTTCAGCATTCCATCCGCATAAAGCCCAGTATGTCCATACAGCTCGTTGATTCGCATTTTTGGGTTCCAAGAAATGAACAGGTACTGCAACACCACGCCTGTAATGACCATAGCTGCATATAGCGGCCACACAGGGACTCTGAACCTGCCAATACGGAAGCCGTTGCGTGACTTAGTTTGGAAATTCATATTGAGGACGGCATCAGCGACGAGCAAGCCGGTGACACTGTACCACGCCCAGCTCTGCACCCAGAACGCTGTCACGATGAATAAGAGGAGCGCTTTCACGCGCCATGATATGCGCGTATATGGAATGATTATCATGGTCATGTAGACAGTATAACTTTGCTGAAAGAGAAGGGACACGATCCAGAGGGTTCCAGAGGGGAAGACTTTGTTGGCAGCTTGGCTACTGTATTCTTTATTGAGCCAAAAGATGTCGAACAATGAGTTGAAATAAATTAAGAAGTTTCGAAGGCGCATCGGCGTGGCCGCTGATATGTTCTCTGTAAGGTTCAGGAACTCGGTGATATACTCTGTCGATGTTGTGCTAAACGCTGCAGCAGCGAGCGAATAGGCAACGAAAGTTGGGATCCATAGTCTGATACAACGACGGAAAACGCTAGATGCACAGATTTCCCGGGCATTGTCCGCAAGATATGGCAAGCAGATTGTACGTGCGGAGAGGAAGATGATCCATGAATAGATCAGCGCCTCGTTGCAAAGAAGCACCGAGAATGATTTTCGAAGCACTCTTTGGTAAAGTGGACCATCGATGTTCTTGGAATCTGGTACGGCTGCTGGAAGAAATGTCTGAAAAAAGATGAAGAAAAACGACTGTATCACAAGAATGCCGCGAAGTCCGATCAGATAGTCTTGATCGACCATCGTAGAGGATTGATAAAGGCTTGACAAATCGAAGATTGACGTTAAACGAGAGGACTGAAGTTGAGACTTCATGATTCTGGTGCTGGTGTTCGAACGCGTGCGAGTGAATCTTGTTCGAAGCAAAATAGAATGAAAGCTGGCACCAACATCTACCCCCAAAAGAAAGGCTTGCTCTCCGCGGCTTGATTTTCTCGGGTTAAACGACGCGTACGACTCGAAAACGTGCTTGAGATAGTGATACAAACCTGCATTCTCAAGCCGCTGTCGGGATACCCGAGATCAGCGTCTTTGGGCTTTGGAAACATGTTCCTGGAAGATACCAGGTCTCTAAGCCTTGTTATCCTTGCACGACATATCAAGACAAGCATTAGAACCCACTTCCAAGGCGAAAAGTCAGCTGCAATTCGAGACCGTTCCAAAAGATCCTGCATGCCAAGATACGATACTTTTGACGGCGCACGTTGGAACACATTGTTGCACTGATGGTGAGCTGCGCTGATGATCAGCGTTGGATCTAGTCTAGTTCAGCGGGCGTCATACCCGGAGCAATTTCGAGTGTAAGGTTTATTCCACGAGTGGATCAATAAAGTGTGTTTTCCCTATCTTGTTGAAGAAAATCCCAATCTCAAACTTCCGAGGTCAGGGTGTGCAGGGTTCGAATTTTGCGGCCGACGCGCGACATGACGTCCTGGATGGGGTCGACTACGAACACTGATGTCTCCTTATTGTCCTAGTAGAACAATCCGGAGCTCGTTATGCAAATGGCTCGGCATGTCAACATCAAATGACAGGTTTTGGGCGCATGTTGACAACAGGGATGAAGCTGTACAGAACGAATGTGAATGGCCTCTAATCTTCACCATCCACAAAGCTCCACCTTTTACGAGAATTTTGACTAGCTCTCCCGAGATGCATACGCCACAGCTGGTTCCTGATTCTTATCCACGAAGAAAAACGTGTACAAGGGTTTCAGCCTTCGGGTGTTGCCGCTGACCAACGATGTTTGGGCTTTCCGAGATGTACGTGTTGCCCACCCCACGTGTTTCACCATTTTCGGTTGCTCTGCAAGGTGGGGCGCTGGTAAATAGCGTTTGTCGATCACTATGAGAATAGAAGTGATTCGCGATGAGCGCAACTACAACTATACGTTCAAATGACGAGTAATGTTAAAAGTGCATGTATGACGTATATTGTTCGTAAGGACACTATAGCAAAGTTTTCCATTGTTGGCTCGGCAAAACCAGGCTTGACGCATAGCCCCTAGGTTTTTGTGGTACAACATGAGAAATGTTTCGAAAAGCCGAAGGCTTACTGTAGGCAGGTACAAGAGTAGAAAGGAGATACCACTAAGTGATGGAACACGCCTGGCTATGGGGTCTTGGAAACTGTTGCATATTCGCATAACGACGTACTGCATTCAAGTGCGCATGCCCCAGTCATCTTAAATAGTGAGGAAGATAGTCCAATGTAGCAATATCGCGGCTCAGCTGAGGTAGAGCAGGCAGAAGTTGTGTTGTTCGATCTTGCTATCTACATTCCCATCTCCACAAGGTCTTGGAAATACGCAATAGGGAACACTTTAAAGAGAAAAAAAAGTGCGCTCTAAAGTACAGTACATTACTTCCTGGCGGTCGGATTCCAAGAGCTGTATCTGACAAGCTGTCGGGCGTGTCCATACAACCCAATAGTCGCATTGACCACAAGGTAGAACGGATAAAAAATTGAGAAGACAATAATCATTCTTCTTGAAACAAACTCAGATTTAACCTGGTTCGTGATCCAAAGTGTAGCAACCAAGCAGACAATACTGTTGTACGACTACGTTAGCGAACTGCCTTAAAGCTGAAACGTAGAAGGGTGGTGGCACAAACCTGATTATGAAGAGCCACTGTGATATCGGATACTGGAAATAGACCAGTTTCCACAGCTCCGCGCCGGATGAAGGAAATTTGACGATAAGAAATGAGAAGACCAAACAAGTATACTGTGTTACTAAGTAGTAAGACGATTCGCGGATCAGCAGAAGGGAGAGTACACCGAATCGAGCAGTGAAACTTCGCTTTGCATGCTCCTCACGGAGTGGATTCTGAACGCCATTGTAGACCATTTTCATATGGCGCATACTTGCTTGCGCCCAGCCCTGAGCCCAACGAAGGCGCTGCTTCCAGAATGCACTGAATGTGGTAGGCGCAAGCTCGTATGAGGTGACATTGAGATCATGCACGGTCCTACAACCGCGTGAGAAGGCGCGTAATGCGGAATCAATATCCTCAGTGAGCATAGACTCATCCATTTTCATGTCGCGGAGTAATGAAGTTCGCCAATATCCATTAGAGCCACAAAATAGACCAAATCCCCACATTGTCGAGCGTCCAGGGTGCGAAACCGCGTAGATCTTGTCGAACTCGACAGCAATCATGCTGGTGAGGAAAGTATCATTGGTGTTGAATACAATGCATCGTCCCTGAACAATATCGACGTCTGAATCTGCCATGAACCGTTCGGCTGCCCACCTGGGAGCATTTGGATGCGGGTAGTGGTCGCAATCATAAATGGCTATGATATCCGATCCAGTATCTAAGGTGAAGAAGTGATTGAGATTGTCCGCTTTCGAGGTCGAATTAGGAACCTTGATGATTCTGACATGAGCGTACTGTAGGGGCAGTTGGTGCAGCTCGGTCTCTAAGGGTTCGATTGGTTTTGGTGTATTGTAAAGTATATTGATTCGAATTCGTTCCTTGGGGTAATCGAGTTGCTCCAGCGCGTAAATAGCGCGGTCCATGATGATATCCTGCTCGTTCGGTAGGTAGGCAACGATTATAAGATCCAGAATTGGTAATTTGTCGTGTGCTGTCGGAAATAACCAGTCCTTCTCCTGCGCCTGCGTGACAATCTTTCTCGCTTCACGACAGGGTGTGATACTGAAGAATGCTTCTAAAACAGTTGTTCCGGCAATATAGAAATTTGTACACATGTAAATGAACCAGAAAATGGCGATAAGACCCTCGCTGCAGTACATGTATAGGCATACTGAGAAAACATAATACGAAGCGACAAGACCAAATGGAGTCCATTCTGAAATGAAAGCGGAAACATTTTCCAGAACGTCGACGGCAGTCCAAGGTTTCTTTGCGGGTGCCTTCTCGTTGGGCACAATAGGAAGCTCTTCTCCGACCTCGATGATGCAATCCTTCGATTCAGACATAACGGAACAAGCGAGCGGTAGTGCTTCAATTCTGACAGCACGTTAATGAGTGGATAGACAACTAAAAAGACTGAAGACAAGAAAGAACGAGGTCAAACGAGTGACAACGGAGTCATAAAGAGCAGAGTGACTAGAACTTCGCTGGTGCGATGCGAAGGGGGTGTTCAAAGAAGGACTGAAGAAGATTCGAGCAGAGGAAATGCCGAACTCTCGAGTGCACAATACGCCATAGCTACCACCATGCAAGAAGTCGTGTTGCGTACAAGATTAGCATTGGCATCAACACGTTCCGAACCACAACATCGATGCCGGAGTGGGTCAGCTCTGGATCTTTTCACGTCCATCCTTGTCAAGCCTTGCATAGACGAAAATGTTAGCTGCGTCAAGAAGATAGCGTAGATAATTTGTTTGTTGCCCATGTCGTCCAACAAAACGATCTGTCGCATTGGGATCGGCATTTTCTGTGACCCTATGGATAACCAGGCCCTAAAAAAGGTAGTGAAGCGGAGAATGCCGGTTGAATCGTTTTCTCTGGCCTTCAGTGTATCTGGGTCTACAGAAGCGCTCCGTCCCTAAAATTTTAACATTAAGGGTCAGGCGTCAGGATCCCACCGCTTCCGCGGTCAGTCTGACGAATCACATAGCAATGAAATGTGAAGCGATGATAAAGATTGATTGCCCACGTATCGATCATCATTTGCACGGATGAAAACTGGGGTGGAGAGATAGAGTGGGTTCAACAGAATGTAGAGTTGAAATGAAGAGTGGGTCTGTGCTAGCGCCATGTTAGCTTCCGACCCACCGACAACGATAATACAACGTCTCGTCATTTTTCTTCTGCCCTACACGACGGTAACCTTGCCCGCAAGCCACGACGCGTGTCGTTATCTTCTAGAATATCTGGGCCTGCCAAGGAAGCTTACCGAAGTCTGCCAGGCCATGCTTGTGCAAAATCCCCGATCATGGCTACATGCAGCATGTGGAGATTGTGTGTTTGATAGGAGCGAATTCAGAGCTGATCTTTGAACCTCATGACGGTCCCGAACGGGGAGGCGACACTTTTGTGAAGTCGGTTCAGCTGGCTACTCCCCAGTCGCAGCCGCAGTTGTAGTCGTAGGGCCATCCTTGAACCCTGCTGTCCGGTCTTTCCAGTCTTTTCTTTTGCCCAGCTACCTCGACATGTGGAAAGACGTAATCATTCCAGGCTCCTGACTTTCTTTCATTGTCCATTTACCACCCTCGTTTGTTCTTTCCTGCAGGCGCTCCTTTACTATCGATCATGATATTTCCTCGTTCGCTGGTGCTGGCCCTTCTGTATGCCCTACCTGCTTCGTCAGAAGTTCTAAGTGGAGAGAAGAACTGTACTTGTGGATTCTACGACACCCAAACTGAGGAGCTCTTCACAGACTCTATCATCGTCTATTTCAACGAAACAACCACTTTACCTAACGGCTTCGTAGCTGAGGAATATGCGCAGAAATATGAGAAAGATTGGAACGCTATCTATAGGCAAGGCGCGGACCCTGCAAATGTAAGGTTCAATGAATCCGAGTCGCTTCAACTGTTCGTGCAACCATCGACCGAGACACATCTTGTCAGTGGTGGTGGTATTCGAACTGCAAGGCGCGACATCCAGCATGGTTCGTTTCGCACATTTATTAGGTCGCCAAGACGTACGGCGAGAGGCTCTGCTATGTCCATGATGTGGAAGTACAACGAGACCGAAGTCGCAGAGATCAGCGCCATGAACATGAACGACGATTCAGAAGCATGGGTGGGCACCTTCGTCAGCAATGAGTTCACGACCCGAGATCTGGGAGTTAACTATACCCAACTTTTGGAACAACGAACGGCCAATCGCAACTATACCACACTTGGAGGGAGCTTGAGTAACGGAAGCGTTGATCCATGGGAATACACCGAGTATCGCATCGACTGGACCAAGGACTACGTCAACTTCTTTATTGGCGGTAATCTAACAAGGCAAGTGCTTCATAAGGACAACAATGGTATGCCGTCAGTTCCATCCGCTTTCTTCTTCAAGCATTGGTCCACAGGCAACCGCTTCTCTATGAAAGGACCTCCAAACCAAGCGTCGGTTGCCAATATCGGCTGGATCCGGATGTTCTTCAACTCGTCATCGACAACTGAAGACATGCGCGATGACACAATCGCTAGATGCTCTTTGACGGATGCATGCTTGTTGGACGATTTTTCGTTGCGAGGCTCAACACCTTACCCAGATACAGCAACAAAAAAGTGGAAGCAGGACTCAAATAAAAGTATCAAGCGCATGCCAGCATTGTGGCTCTCGGTCGCTTGTATCGCTTTCTCGACGTTTTTACTTATTCATACCTTCATTCGGCGCGTTACACAGCCAAAGGTAGACATTACCCCAGCCCCATCCCCAGAGCCAACGACAACCGACGAGAACAAGGATCTACACTATATAAGCGATCACAGTGTGGATCCACGTGATTCTCCTATGACGAGTCGACCTCCGTCCTCCAAGTACGACTCAGTAGACGATCTTGCGATCGAGCGAATTGGGCCCAGTCCTGGCACTTCAGTGCTAGGAGGCTCAACCCCAAGGAACGGGCCTTCGCGCCAGAATTCTGCCTTCTTCGACAGCCGTGGCACAACACCCCATGTCTTGTCCCCTCTGAACAGCAACTTCAATACTACCAGGGAAGATATAGCTGCTTTCAAGTTTCCTCACAAAGATTCCGAATTGACCCTCATACCACCACAAACTCCACATATGTCTACCGACAAGATCCGCATGGAGACTGTTACAGAACCCGCTCTACCGGCGCCACGCATACACGCTCACCCACCGCCAGCACGCCAGCGTATAGACCATCTTGCCGGTTTGACTGCGCTTTGCTCTCTCGTAGTCACGGTGATGCACTTCGGGCTTACTTTCGTGCCTGCCATGGTCATCCCCGGCGCACCGCAACACCATAGATCCGAGTACTGGGCGCAGAAAATCATCGCACCATTCTTGTTGAATCAAATGTGGCTCGGTGTCTTCTTCACAACATCAGTCCGCTTCCTCAGTGCGCCCTACTTGGAGAGAGGAAACGTCGAGGACATTGCTAAGGCGGCTGTGCGCCGAACACCACGCCTCATGATACCTGTTGCTTGTATGGCGTTGTTGCAGTACTTCCTTATAGATGTCGGCGCTACATCGTATCTTCGGTCTGTCCCAAGTTTGTCATGGTCGACATGGGCGTACGTGACACGTTTCGAGAATCCGGGGCAGTACGTGAGCGAGGTGCTAGAACTCGTCTTCTTAATCCCGAACGCAGTGCCGCAAATCACTCTGCACTACTGCACAGGTGTTCTGTGGACCATTGCTGTGCAACTCCAAGGCTCGTGGCTCGTCCTTATCGGCGCCATTGTCGTCCGTGAAATAAAATCACCCTGGAAACGCACATGTTTCTACATATTTTGCGTCGTAAACCACTGGTATGCGCAATCCTGGGGCACATATTTCTGGCTTGGCCTCCTGATCACCGACCTCGACATCACGTATCAATGGAAAACGTACCTTAAGGCCCATCCAGCGGCGTATTACCCCTTAATAATGCTGTGCTGGCTCTGTGTCGCTGCTGGATTCGCAGCAAACGTGGTGCCGAACTGGATACAGAGCGATTTCAATTTCACGACATTGGAGCGCAATATTCACCCTGACATTCCCTCTGGCGACGCGCTGGCAAATACGGAGGATGCGGGATATCCACCGTACTACGCACCTCGACTCAACGGCATCTTGTTCGCAGGCGGCATGCAGGCCGTTGTCGAGCTGTCCAGTGTGGTGCAATGGTTCCTCTCCACACCCCCATTTCTCATGCTGTTCCCACACATTTTCACACTCTACCTTCTCCACGGCCTCGTATTCTGGACTTGGGGCAGCTGGTTGATGGTATTCCTCGCTGGGCGTAGTTTCAGCTATGGTGTCAACGTCGCAGTTGTAGGCGTTACATCTTACGCCATTCTGTTCCTTGCTTTGCCTATCATCACGCCGGTTCTTGAAGCGCTAGGCAAAGATATGACAGCGTTAGTGTGGATGACGGCGCAGGAAAAGAGTCCACCGAGACGCAGGACGCTGTTTCCCTTCCCAGAGGATCTGTTCACGAGCAGAGAGGCTAATGCGAAGGACGACGAAGCAGCTGATGTGGAGTCGGGGCTTAGCAATCGTAGCTCAGCTACGGGTACGTTGCGCAGTAGCAGTGCAAGTGAGAAGCACGCGTCCACGGGCAAGGTTGCGGCGTATGACGGTTATGCACTCTCGAAAGATGAGCAGCGAAGAGATGAAGGAGTGCCGACGGTCAGTCGCTTTTCGTTTGGTTGAAAATTCCACATTTCGTTTTGAATTGGCGGGAAACATAGTGTGAATGTATGAGTATACCGTATATTAGATCAAGTAAACATCATGTACGTACACATTGAGAGTAGAAAGGTTCAATTTCTTGTCGTAGTAAATATGTCAAAAGTATCTAGATAGTTACGACTTCACGGGCTACTGTTGAGAGTCCTTCTTCTCATTACCGCCTAAACTCGCACTCCTAATATATGGCTCCAGTGGGAACACCTGTCCCTCTTCCGTTACATCTTTATACACTTTATTCCATCTTCCCTTCAGGCTCTCGGGAATACTCCACGCGTTCTCCGGATCTCTCAGCCAAAGCCTCACCAGGTGTCTTTGCTTCTCTGCCGTGTTTGTAAAGCCGTCCCTTGCATGAAAGATGGAGAGGTTGTTGACAAACTGAACGTCGCCTTTCTTGAAGTCCAGACCCAGAGCGTATTTTTCTGCTAAGAAATGTAAGGTATCGAGTGCTTCAGCTTGAGCTTCAGTTATGGGGGGAATTGAAGAAGAGCGTGGAAGACCTTGAAATCCTGTGAATGTGCGGCGTGCATATTGGATGATCAAGCGTTCGGGAGAGGTGGATGTCTGTGGAGTGTAGTGAAGTAGTGAACGGTTGACATATGGCGTAGATGGATCGCCAAAACTGCCATTGCTTGTTAGTCTTGAATTTCTTACATATGATGGAGAGATGAATGCATACACTTCTGTCGGCCATTCCTCGGCCAAGGTCCTGATCAAGTCCTGTCTAGTCTCTGCCAACTCATTGTACACTCTCCAGCTACTGCTGACTTTGCTCTGGCCACCTTCTGCTGCTTCTTCTAGACATAACAGTGCAATTATATCTCCAGAATCCGTGTGGAAGACTTGCTTATCTGTCGTGTACGCGGGTGCGCCAATCTTGCTCGCATCATAGACACTAGTGAGGTCTTTGATGTGGTTAAGCACTACGTCAGCAGGCTTGTCATTGTACCTATTGTCCTGACGGCCTCTAACTGGCGCAATGTGTGAAGCGATACCGGTGTAAATAGTTATGATGTCTTCGCGATTGTGTGTGGAGACTGGTAAGCCTCGCACGACTTTG
This sequence comes from Pseudopyrenochaeta lycopersici, assembly GCA_003313425.1. Classification (NCBI taxonomy): domain Eukaryota; kingdom Fungi; phylum Ascomycota; class Dothideomycetes; order Pleosporales; family Pseudopyrenochaetaceae; genus Pseudopyrenochaeta; species Pseudopyrenochaeta lycopersici. The sequence goes on from NHZP01000006.1 coordinate 365,973, forward strand.
AAGCCGAAACCATTGTGGATATCGTTCGAGATTTCTCGAAGTTTGGCATGGAGCTTCGGAAGTGGAAATGTCTCTTTATCAACATATCCTAGTGGTCTTCCTAAGCTCTTGAAATACTGCAATGCAGCTTCAATTTCGTCCAGATCAAGTACGGTAAGCTCATATACCCAGTCATAGCGAGAGGCTATGTCGGTGTTATCCCATACAAGATCGGAATCAAGCCTTTTGGGGAAGCCAAGCGGTAGAGATTGATCAAGTTTCTCGTTTGCCAGACGTCTCTTGACACGGGCAAGGTACTTGTCGTGATCTGGTGTGTAACCGATGTCCGGCTGGCGATGTTCTGTGATCTCTGATATGGCCATCGTGCCTCACTATTAAAACTGAGTGTTTATTATGTTGATTAAAGAGGGCGCTGTCGGTATATGAATCCTGGGCGGGGCACAAATCGACGTCAGTGGGGTAGCAATTGACGTGAACTGTAGCTCTAACTTGGTCGGGCAGTCGGGAATAACTTAAGACCAGCATGCGATTGCGTGCTTCAAGTCCTCGGCATAACTTCAAAAGCCGTATCACGTTTAGGTGAACTGCAACTTTTAAGAGGGCTGGAAGGCGGTCCCGAAGGGCCATGCTAGCTCTGGGACAGTTTTTTAGGTCATTATTCGAACAGCTCGGCCCACGCTTCCAGTCTCAAAGAGCTCTACAAGACCGGCTCCAAGGCACTCTTCAAGTATCCACTCAAATCTCATGCCATAGAACTGCTTCCACTTCTTTGTTTTACCAGGAAGTACGCCAGCAAATTCTCCTCTTAGCTTTTTTCTCTCCGCTTGTTCAGTGTGGGTCGCAACACCGCCGTCCCATCGCTCGCGTAAAACATCCATCGGCATCTCCTTGTATTTGGTTTTCTTCAACATGTTCAAAACATGATTTCGCGCGTCTACTAGTAGTTTCATATGCGTGCCGGTATTCGGCAATGAGAAGTTGAAATTGGCTGCTAAATTAGTTCGGGAGCTGGCGAATGAAGCTCCGCCGTGGATGTGCTGCGTCGCGTGAGCACCTCCTACAGCTTCCAAGGACCCTGCTGCATGGCGCGAACCAGAAGTGGAGATTGCAGCGAGCGAGCTAGCTCCAGGTGATGAAAAGAATGAAGAACCGGCATTGATAATGGTTGTTGAGGTTAGGAAGCCGACTGTTACTAGAGCGGAGATCTCGGTTGGCGTGAAAGTTGTGCCTGATATTGTTGTCGATGTTGGGTTTGCATTCATTGCAGATATGTACTTGGCTGACTGATGGTTAGAGGCTTCAATTGGACACCTCGACATAGGTATAGGGCTGTCTCACCTTTAAGTTCTTCTGTCAAATCGTCGTGTAAACGAACAAGGCTCTGCCACTCTTGCACAGAAGCAATGCCATCGCCGACTGCTGCAGCACCAACACCGCGAAGGGGTATGGTCACTCTTCTCAATATGCCGGCTTGGGCCAGCTCAGCAATCTCGCGCTCGATTCTTGTTGACGACGTACTCAGCGCATCAATGTGCGCGATGGTAACAAATGGTGGAAGTCTTCTCCGGTAGTTCAAAACCTCTGCTATCCTTGTCGAGTTCATCCCTGCCTTCTCAGGCATGTCGCTAAACATTCTATTGCGGATGTATACCATGTACTGTGGAACATCCCGAAAGTTGAGGTCCTCGGCAAGAGAGGCTATCACGCCTGTGTCATCCAGCTGATCTTCATCATCGTAGGAGATAGACATCTCAGATGGCAGCGATTTCTTGCGCGGACTAGCTGAGGAAGGAGCCGACGTGGCTCGTCTCAATCCTAGTGCAGCAACTCCACTGGGCCTGCGTGACTTTGTGATACGCGATGACCGTGCTGGAGTGGCTTGAAAGGACATCCTCTTCGCTTTTGCTATCTCTCTTGAGGGTGATGAAGTCTTGAGAGGCGAAGAAGCTATGGAATAGAAGAAATGGAGAAGGCTGCGCCACGACGTAGGCAGCAGGAACGGGTCAGTCTGGTGGAAGGAACGTCTCGAAGTGCAGCACTGAATAGGAAGTCGGAGTCATGGCAGATCGGACCATAAACATGACCTTGGACTGGCGAATCAGGAAGTGGCGAAGGAAAGAGGTGTAGTCTTGAAAGCTTTGAAGCCTCGGTCGAGTACCCGTGCGCCACAAGCATTAGTGCAGATCATGATGCGCATGCTTCCTGACACATGAATATTTATTCTACTTGGGCGCAGTGAGCGTTCTTGATACTGTTGGGCTCCTCCTAGCATAGATTTTGCTCGAATCTGCTCTGTTTGTCGTACGCCGAACATGCCTCAACGCTGGCGGGTGCGGCCGTTCGCAGCTTCCGGCTTAGTTCCGGCGGTGCCACACCTGATGTCATTCCACGCAGCAGCTCTGGAAAGCTCGTAACACGCACTATTCACCCAACAAAACCCAAACATGCCCGCATAGCCCGCCCTGCACTCCTCCCACCACCGCTCCCTGTCCCAGCCCATTGCCAGCCATGTCGCTGAATCCCGAGCCATCCGCGCCTGAGGAGCGCGCAGAGCAAGCCCTCCCACCAAAATCCTACGCTGACGCCGCGGAAGAAGCCCTCGAGCCCGAATCACATGCAAATAAGACTGATGGCTCTCCTAAGCACACCCCAAAACGCCCAAGGAGCAAGACTGATCAAGTAAAGACCAATGGCATCAGGATACCCTCGGACGAGGACAAGGAAAGCCTCGAAGGCGTTGGCCAGGATGCATCGCCGAAGAGCCCAACGGTGAAGGGACATCGTCGGGTTGGATCGCGCAGCTCTCACGGTTCCCTCGGCCGGAAACACGGCGAGCACATCGAAAACGAGCTCTATGAAAAGCACCAGAACGGCAATGGTGACGCCCTGACAAGTGTCAAGCCGCCACAGGAGCTTGAGCAAGCTCCAAGAACCAAGCCGTCCAAGCGCAGAAACTCGGAGCTCAAGTCAGGGCGACAGGCAGGCGCTGGATGGGCAAGGAGCAAGTGCGTCAAACTCGACTCCTGCTCGATGGCTTGTTACTGACAACTGCAGAATACGATTCGCTCCTATGAACGTGCCGCTCCAGCGTCGCCTCCAAACCCTCGCCGTGCTCATGCACACGCTCAGCATCGTCGGCAGCCTCGCCATATTCTTCTTTCTCTGCAGTATACCCCTCCTTTGGCCAATCCTTCTTCCCTATACTGTCTACGTTCTCTTCTCCAATGCTGGTACATCGGGTGAACTGTCCTTGCGCAGCGAGCGCTTACGACGACTGAAGGTCTGGTCGCTGTTCGCATCATACTTCCCTGCGCGTCTACATCGGTCGCAAGAGCTGGAGCCCACCAGGAAGTATATCTTCGGCTACCACCCACATGGCATCATCTCGCATGGTGCCTTTGCTGCATTTGCAACCGAAGCATTGGGCTTTTCACAGCTATTCCCCGGCATCACGAACGCGCTGCTAACCCTTGATTCCAATTTTCGTTATCCCATCTACCGCGAGTACGCCCTCCGCCTAGGTATGGCCTCTGTCTCACGTGAGTCTTGCGAGAACTTGCTGTCAAAAGGCGGGCCCAATGGCGAAGGTATGGGCCGCGCCATCACCATCGTTGTTGGCGGCGCCAGCGAATCGCTTGATGCACGTCCCGGCACCGTACGCCTCGTCCTCCGCCGCCGCAAAGGCTTCGTCAAGATGGCGATCCGCACCGGTGCCGACCTTGTCCCCGTGCTCGCCTTTGGAGAGAATGACGTCTACGATCAAGTCGACACCGAGTCGCATCCCTACATTCACAAGTTTCAGCTGCTCGTTAAGAAAGTCATGGGCTTTACAGTTCCCATCTTTCACGCGAGAGGTATCTTCAATTATGATGTCGGTATGATGCCATATCGACGGCCGATCAATATCGTCGTTGGCCGTCCAATTCGAGTGGTGCAGGACACACACCCAGACCCTGCTTATTTGGACGAAGTGCACGAACAGTATATCACGGAGCTTGTGCGTATATGGAACGAGCACAAAGATACTTTTGCCAAGAACAGAACAGGGGAGCTGGAGATTATCGAGTAATGGATTTGGCGCTGGAGCGTCTTCTCGATTGCGTTTCTGTTCTACCTTCTTCCATGATAGCAGGATTATGGTAAATGGGAATATCCTCGGTCAGAATGCTTGATTGAACACCAATATATACCTGAATGCGCAGATTTAATGAATGAGAATATAAGTTACCATCTACATCGTAGATGCCACTCAACATGTTCGTTTACCTGGATTTGTTGTCCAGAGTTTTGTCGACCTCCACTCCACGATTCTGTGTTTACTATCCAGATCAGGCTCAGAGTGAGTACTATTGAGGCTGCTCTTTAGCCAAGCTGGGGAGCCTCTTCAACCACCTGACTCACTACACGGCCCAGCTGAGACTGATCGCCATCAAGAAATGCGCATCATCAGACGCGCTGTCAATACGTTTCGCTAGCTTGTTCTCTGGTCTGGAAATTCGAAATGTGGAATGACAAGAACACTGGGATCTATCATGGTTTCACTTCATCACGCCCCGGCAGAGGTTCGCCTCGCAGCACACCCAAGAGCTTGAATTCAAAGAAAAAAGTATAGGTGCATATCGCATCACCAATGCTGCAATCAACAAGTTCCTCAAAACTATACCAATTATATCGACATTCATGATCACTACTTAAACATCGAGTTCGACTTTCACAACTGAGATTGCGACTTTCAGCCTTGCGATCACAAGGCTGCTGATTGGTATTTGGCTAAGTTAATTGCTCTCTGCCCGCATCTGCCAAGCGCGATCAGCGTCTTTCCGCCAACTAATCGGGTTCTGCACGAACACAAAGGGCTGGAGAACGTCATGTTCAATAAAATGTCGCGATCCAGTGGCTTGATGAGCCTAGCGGTTGATGTAGCATTTGGAATCGTATGAGATGAGTTTAAAAGGAGTACCTGAGCTAATGCTGTAACTCGGGTTTTAACAGTCCTATCAACCTTAGTCGGTACCTGACGCGAATTCATCGCTCTCCAGCGCGTTCACGATGAAATTCCCAAGCATATTGCTGGCGCTCAGCGCTGGTGTCGTGAATGCTGTGTATGACGGCGACATTGTGCAGTACTGGTACGACCACTGAAGTCTTACAAATATTTCAATCGCTCATAATATATTAGGGTCGACCAATCAGGTCTCTTATCTAACAACACGCTGATCGGCGGCCTTCAATCTCCACCTTCTGGCTGGTTTGAAGCTGTCGTTCAAGCCGCCATCTACGTTACTGCCCTCGAAACGAAAAACGAATCTCTCGCATTCCAGCAGCTCGCTGTATCACATGCCGCGCATGACAGTCTGACCTGGACATTTCATGGTACGCGAAACTTTGGAAATATCTTCAAGTCTGCGCAGGATATCTTGGTAAAAATCAATATCAGCGAGTCAGATGACCGATACTGGCGGGCAGCAGCCATTGGAAGGAAGGCAGCTATCCGCGTTACCAATGCGCGACAAGACGATAAATTGAACAACTTTGTCAATTACGTCTACAAACCAGCTACTCCCGGAGTCTATCAACGCACCCCAGGCTCAGCTTTCATCGCTCCCGACACGCCACAAGCACGCTACCTGCGCACATTTGGTGGAATCGGGGATGTCACCAAATACCGCGCGCCTCCTCCACCAGCGTGGAACTCATCAGAGTATGAGAGTTTCTTGAACTACGTCAAAGCACAAGGTGACCGCAACTCAACCGTGCGCACCGCCGACAATACGCAGATTGCATACTTCTGGCGCGAATCTTCAGCCATTGCGTGGAACCGCTTCGCGAATAATGTCATTGGAAACAAGTTCGCCAAAGATGTCCTCACGTCTGCAAAGTTCTATTCACAGCTTAACTACGCGCTTGCCAATGCCGCAATTGCTGGTTGGGACTCCAAGGCGTTCTACAACACCTGGCGCCCAGTGACCGCAATCCGCAGGACAGATATCTGGCTTCCTAGCGGCAAGAACGTTTCGAGCCCTACATGGACGCCTCTCCTCGATCCGACGCCCAACCACCAAGAGTACATCTCCACACACGCCACATTCGGCGGCGCGGCAGCAGCTGTCATCAAGCATTGGAACAACGGCAGTGACAATATTGATATTCTCCAAAGCACCAACGGTAGTGGTGCAGGTCTTGGTGTCATTACTCGACGATATACGAGTATCCAGCAGGCGGTGAAGGACAATGGAGATAGTCGCATTTTCGGAGGTATTCATTTTCAATTCGCCTCGGATGTTGGCAGCAAAGTTGGGGACGCGATCGGGAAGGCGACAGTAGAAGCTTTTGAGAAGGGGTGGGACAAGTTCTGAGAGAATTCAGGACATGGGTTATAATGGTACGCAGTACTATCAAATATAGTAAATGAGTAATGACTGGAAGGAATCGAATCTATTGAGGTTCTGTATGAAGTCGCAACATCATCTGTCACGGAACTGACACGATCTCAATGACTTGTGATCAACAATTCCCCATGCTTTTCAAGATATTTCGCCAAATATGGTGTGAGAATTATGAAGAAGAAAGTGAAATTGGCCGTAGAAAGCTGGCACAGTTGAGTTGGTGTTATCTTTCTTGATTGTAAACTTCTCTCGGGTTCTAAACACGTACTAGAATGGCGAACTAGCGCAAATAACTCGTAGTAAAAAGTTCCCTATGCGAGACATTGTCTCCCACCTAGAAGGGCCCATTTTATTGAATCATGTCTTTCATGTATGTTTCACCCGCGTTCAACAATAAAACCCAACAACAAAACAGACGTCTCGATTGTGTCCAGTCTACCCAAACCCTCAAGATATTACATAATTATACATAGGGTTCCAATGAACTTGTCACTTGCTCTCATCATTGACTAATGTCGCTGCCTGCATCGGCGTCATCGCTATTCTCTGATCGGTGTGCGGTTTGCTCGGAGATGATATTGTGCGACCGTGGGTACTTGATCTTCAAGTCTAATCAGGAGGATTGAATGGAGTTAGATTAATCGATTAGTGTTCGTACTTGGCCGTGAGTCTTGTAGGGGTTGTGAAGCCATGTTCTCCCTAAATAGATTCTTGTTTCGTTCTTGAATAAGAGCTGTGGCGGAAGGAGGGAAGATTGTGACACAAGCATGTACTGCAAAGCTCTTAAACCTTAAGACTCAGATGACTTTACACATGCCCTGTGCATTGGTTGAAAGTGCCGAAGTGCTTGGTATTGCTCGTATTTGACGAGGCTGTGCAAGGCTGACAAGTGGCAACACAAACCCTGGATACGAGAAGTCAGCCCTATACCTGGTAACAATCCCATTCCAATAGATATCGAACAACTTACACATGATCAATTTGCACTTCCTTCGTGATACACAGTGGAACAGCGGGCCGAACCACATTCAAACCCGCACCTCTCCCTCTCTTTACTATAGGAACTTCTCCTATTACATGACAGGCAATCCTGGCCCTCCCGCAGCTTTACTCTCCTATCCTGAAATTTGTGACTCGCTCTACCGCGCTACCTACCCGGCGATGTTTTGAAGCCGGATGCATCGCGGCCAGTCCTTCGCGTAGCTTCTTCCGCGCTAATGTATCGTACTAGTTCTTGTTTCCGCTGCTCATTTTCTTTCTTTAAGCGTTTCCACCGGGACTTGATTGAAGGCCAAGTAGGTGTGCGAATATGTGTGGGTTGTTGGGATGATTCGAGCGTCCGACTTAAGGTAGTGTTCGAGCTTGAAGATGCCACATATGGAGGCGGGTTTTCACTATATGGCGGTGGCTTTGCGTCCGGTAATGTTGACTCCTTATATTGATAGTTGTGTACAGACATTGTGTTTGTGACTGGTAATTTGGCATCGCAAAGTTCGATCCAGTCCTCCCCCTTAGCTTTAATAGTTAACTCCAATTTGAATGACGTGGGGTTAGGCAAACAGTTTGGGCTGCATTGTGGCTAAGGAGGTCAGGCGGACAGTTCGTGATTCATTTTGGCTCAGGAGTGTTCACCGTGCGCGCTGGGGTGAGTACGATTGCCTATAGCCAAGAACTGGCCGGATGTAGCGGCATATTGGCTACTTGGTATGCTTGCAGGATCGCTTTGCCTCCTTTCCTTAATGTTTGCAAACACCAATTAGAAAAGATTGCCGTAACAACATCTGGCATATGTAAAATTGTGTGGAGATGATTGTAAACTCCAGAGCATGCCAGAAATCCCAGCTTTTGCCTCCTTGTACGAAAAGCGCGTCAAGAGTAAAGGCAGAGGTTATGCAGACTTTACGTAGCTAAATTTCCACGAGTCTTGTTATCATGTAACTAGTACGGAATACATTCTATCGCTGAATTGATGGCGCTATCAATTCTTGGGAGCTGAAAGTGCGACGAACGCTCTAAGTGGTACGGGGGACGTTGGTGAAGAGCTAAAGTAGTGATAAGCTCAGCTCTTCCACTCTCCCCTACTTGATCTTTTTTGGACACATTATCGTCTGAATGTGTTGCAGTTTCGTAGTAAGGTCGTCGGGTTGCTGAGAGTCCTGTTTATTCATCCAACAGATTTGCCCAATTCTCTTTCTGCTCTTTGTATGACTCATCCTTGAGAACTTCGCGGAACACAAGCTCTGCTTCGAGCAAGATACCCTTCGCCGACCCTTCGTTCATCTCGACATCATCTTCATTTGCACCGCTCTCATCCCCTTTCTCTAGAGCTTCTAATAATGCCTCGCCTTTTGTCTCTAGATCTACAATGCGCTCGTTGGCTAGGCTCAAGGCCTCCTGCAATGTTGCGATTGAGTCTTCATCAGACTGTACTGGTAGAGCGACCTGAGAAGTGCAGCGATGCAGGGCAGCCTTCAACCTAAGGTTACGCTGCAGCACCTTATCCTTCGAGCGATCGCTCTTCCTGAGCCGGGAGATAGCACGCAATGCGTCATGTAGTTGATCAGCGAGATTGTCGTGCTTGATGACGAGGTTTTGGAAGAGTGTACAAAGCTGTTGGCCCATGGAAAAATCCTCAGCATTGCGGTCGCGGAGCTTGATGTATTGATCTCTTAGGTGTGATATAGTGATGACTTGCTGCTTGACCAAACATTCGGCGGTGATAAGATCTGGCTTCTGCTTCTCTGCAAGCGATCTCCAATTATCACGGTCGCGGCGGAGGCGGGATGCGAGCGACTGTGCCAAAGATAGCTCTCTCAGATTGTTATATGTCGAATTTGGAGCCATTACTGGTATCTGCGGGCTTGATAATGAGCATATTTTGCTCATACTGGGGGATTCATCGGCGTTGGCCAAGTCATTGGTCGGTCGAGGACTGGCCGGGGCTGAGGCGTGTCGAACGAGAGTTCTCAGGAGGCGGGAGCTGGTTGGCGTGGGAAATGCGGTCTGTATTGATGGCATTTGATTGACTGCCACAGCCATAATTGTTATTTTCTGATGTTGGCTGCTTAGAATAGGCAAAATTGATGTGGTTGTGGCGGCGAATGGGGTGCAACAGGGCAGTATAGCGACAAAGCAGGTAAGACAAAGAAAACTTGCTTAGCTAGAAGATATAATTGACGCAAACGTATCTCTTAGCTCAGCAAATGGTGTGTCCGTGGCTTCGGGAGCCAATGCTGCTGCGGTAGAAACTATAGTACGCGCCTACAGTTGACGCGCAGTCACGTGCAATCTTTGTGCACCTTCTATGGCCCAACTGTTGAGCAGATCGAGTTGATAAACCGAACTTTACAGAGAAAGGATATTTAAGATGAATATAATGACTTAATTAAGACGTTGGAAATCAGAAATGCGACAGAATAGAATGTAAAAACATGTTACTAAAGGTTGCTTCGCTCTTGTTAATGCGACAAACGAGCTGTATGCAGAGGCCTTGTCAGTATCATCAAGTTTAAAGGGCAAGCGCGGCGGCAAAGACGCCTGCAGCACTGCCAACGAACATCATAGCGCCTGTAGGAAGAGGGCCAGCGGGCGCAAGTCCTGTGCTCTGCGATGCCACAGCAGCAGTAGCAGATCCAGATCCAGATCTAGTCGGTGATGCCGCTCCCGTACCAGATCCAGAAGCTGTTCGCGAAGCAGATGCCGACAGAGCACCCGACTGAGATCCCCCGGATGCGCGCACCACAGCGATCGTTTGGTATGCCTCCATATCTCGAATCTCACTCTGCTTCAACACTGTAGTAGTAACGCCAGTCGCTGTCGCAGACGGCACATAGCCGTTCTGCGTCACAGTACAAGTGAGATCCGCCGCCGTCATTGCGCCCTGCCAGTTGCAGGCCATATCGATAGTCCACGCACCCGGTGTCGGGTCGGTGAGGTGGAATCCATATTTCGAGGAACCTTGGATCAGGGTATACGGCTCGCAGAAGGAGTAATCGTCAATATCGCTTGAAGACTGGTCCTGACGGCGCAAGCGAGGAGCTGGGGTCGGCGATGGGGCGACTGGTCCTTGAGGGCGTTAGCATGTTCCGCATATGAACTGAAGGTGTTGTCGTACGTAGATCTGATGGTACCGCAGAAATACCAGCAGCATCCGACGGACAGTTATTCTGGAAGGTTGTTGCGCTCGCGTCCGCATTCACAATAGTAAGGGTATTCTGGAACTGGAAGAGATTGAGGATAGTGGCTGATTCTTGCGCAACTGCGGCGCCTGCAAACAGTGCGATATAAGTAGATGAACGCATCTTTGAAATTGGCAGTCTGAAGGAATGTGAAAGGAGGTAACGAAGGGATGCGATTACACACGCGACAGGAATCCAAGTAGTGCAAGGCTTTAATGGAAAAACCCTTCGTCGCACGAAAACTCGGTTTCAATATTTAATACAGTAGTGCCATCCCCTTTATTAGATATACCAGACGGCGCGCGAATCATTGTGGTGTCGCCCCTGTTCGCGTGTTGATGCGTCAGCATGGAACGCGCTACCTGCATTTGTCGCTTGATAATTCACGAGCGCTTGGACGGAAGCGAGAATAGATCAGTGGCGTTTGACATTTGCATTTATGATGATGGAATTGTCTGTGGCTAGACGGGTTGAGGATAGAGAGGGTTGTCGATGTGAGAACAACTCTTGTCTCGGAGAATTCGGCGGTTTTCTTGCGCTCAGATTGGTTGACGTCATCCTTCATGTCTTTAATCAGCATCACGACGTCCGTAGCAGTATATGGGTAATACATGCACTGTTCTTTCGATTTTCTTGGTCATGAAAGTGCTCTTTGCACCCATTCTAGAATCGGCCGGCCTTCTCTTCGATATAGCACGCCTGCCTCTATCATAGTACTCCTCTGACATTCGAGACTGCCTCAGTGTATTCCAGACTGTCTCCTCTGAAATGCGCCTACAGACCCTACTCTCGCATATATCTTCTATATTGCTCTCACATTTCGGATCTTAGCAGCCTTGAGATGGCTTTGTTGATTCTTTGAGATTGTCTCCGTAACGTGTTTATCTTTGCGTTATTAAAAAGCCAGCTAGGCTCGCAGCGCCGCCAAAAAGACCGTTGCTTGACTGATAAGTCTCAAAGGCTCACATACGTAGCCACCTTCGCGGTACAGACTCAGAATGTCGCCTACAGAAAATCCCTGCTGCAATTCTACCAACGCAAACACGTGTAAGAAGCCCAAAAGGACCGGCGTAAAGCGCAGGTATGGTTTTCGCGATGGATCATTGGCTGTGATCAGGATCAACCTTCTACATATATGTTAGATTGCGGCACAGCCCACCCACCAACATGAGCCTCGGAGTTGACGCGGACGGCACGACAATATATGACACAGCCAAGCGTAGGTTTGATTCGTGTGAGTCCTCATAGACGCACTTTTATGATCACTCCGATACTATCATGCAAACCAGCGGTCAGCTGACGCAAGTACTCGTCCAACTCAAGATTATTGGCACTTGGATACGCTCAGTCCTACAGACAACAATGTCAGAAACGAGTCCCCTATCCTCCGCCTCTCAGTATATACGTAAGCATCAGGAGATGAACAAGCAGCGCAAGAAAGACGCGGTCGTTTATGTTAGTCCGGAAGAAGCAACGCAGATCACAGGCTACGATAGCAAGGGATTCCCCATATCGGAGAAGAGAAAAGACGAGGAAGAGAATAAGAGAGAAAACAAGAAAAACAAGGGGTTGTTCGTGACGCTTTGTGTAGCGATGTGAAGGTGTGCTATTTGTAAACTCAAGTACCGTTGTTCGAATGAGTAGGCTTACGTTTCGTAGCGAATGCAGCATGTAGATAAACACTCACAATGCCCCTCATCCTGTGAGGGACGCATATCGAAAATTCACATGATCCAAGAACCATTTGTAGCCAAAGTCCGGATACAGCTCGAAGAACATTTTTGCTTATGGCACACAGCTATACTCTGCAGATGGCGTTCTGGCACATTTTGCACAGCGATGTAGCATACGCTATATGGCATACGCTATATGAGAATCAATCTATGACAGTCGCTGTACTGACGCTAATGTTTAGAATATGTGAAAGTAAGCCAAAACGCTGTACGGTGAGCAGGTGGTGCTTCTAACCTCTACGATTAGAACTGTACGATGCGAACGAGTCAACTATGTAGCAAAGGGTGAAGAATCACAGCGCACTTATGTGCAGAATTTAGCTCTTCCGCGAAAGGCTACAGTGCAAATGATGTATATTCAAACGTGCATCAGTGCGGAAGTATTTTCTACCGACCATTTCGTGGACTGACAATGGCGATGATGTACACGAACCTACCCCACGTTTCAGACCCTGCAGATCTATTGGACCCCACCTCAGCTCTCACCGTACCTTGCAGCTCAGACGACGTCTGCTTATTCTCCACATCCTCTTCTCTGCTATTCAATCATAGTCTCTGACCGGTATACTGCCTTCCATACAACGTCTCATTACAATGCCACCACATGAAGGCCTCGTCCATCTCAAAGAATACGATTGGCGGGACTCCAATGTCGAGTTGATCAATTCCGACATTGACCACAAAGTCAAGTACCAATCCGCCGCAACGGAACCCGCGTGGAATAACGGAATTATTGGCATTGAGCCAGGCCTCTTCGTCTGGCGTATCGAGAACTTTGAAGTTGTGTCGTGGCCAAAAGAGAAGCACGGCAGCTTTCATGAGGGCGATTCGTATATTGTATTACACAGTGAAAGCATCAAAGCAGAAGGGCATGAAGATAAATTAGTCCATGACGTATTCTTCTGGCTGGGCACACATACGACACAAGACGAAGCTGGCACTGCAGCATACAAGACTGTAGAGCTAGACGAATTTCTCCACGGCTCGGCAACGCAACACCGTGAAATTCAATCATCTCCATCCGATGCGTTTTCGCAATTGTTCCCACGCCTCAAGATCTTGCGAGGTGGCGTGGAATCTGGATTCACACATGTAGATCCTAATGAAGAGCCGAAGCATATCGACGCTTTACTGCGGGTCTTCAAACACCCCAGCCCAACAGCTGGTCGCGATGCGATACTTGTGCATGAAGTCGAACCAACATGGAGGAGCCTAGACGAGGAAGATGTCTTCATTTTGGACAAGGGAGATAAGATTTTCGTGTGGCAGGGCAAGAAGTGTTCACCGATGGAGAAGCTGAAGGCAGCCCAGGTAGTCAATGACTTGACAATCGCGAAGCATGTTGACGTTGAAGTGCTGTCGCAGACTGAGGCACGGTCGAAAGTCATAGTGGACCACCTTGGCGGTCAAGATATTGATTTCTTCAGCACGCAGTTCCACTCCCCTCGACCAGTTTCAGGAGCGACGCAGAGAGAGGTAAAGAAACTCTTCAGGCTCAGTGATGCAGACGGTAGCCTATCCTTTGATCTGGTAAACCAAGGAAATGGAGTTGGAAAAGAGGACCTTGACGGGAATGATGTCTTTTTGCTTGACGCAGGAAAGAGTATATGGGTATGGGAAGGTCAGGGAGCAAGTAGGGCTGAGAAGGCGATGTGGCTCAAGGTAGTCCAAAGGTATATTGGCGAGCAGCAGGATGCAGCGGATTTGAGTGTCGCGAAGGTCAAACAAGGAAGTGAGGGGAAGGCTTTCTGGACTGCCATCGAGGCATGATGCTTTAATTTTATCAAATCTTGAAAAGAACTCTCACTAGAGTAACAAGGGCGGCCAAATCATAACTTTCTGTTCAAATTTCTTTCCTCTTCATGGCTCTGTTTCTCCTTGCGTTGTTAACGCAGAGAAATATACTCAACTTCCATGATTCCCTCCACCCAAACCCATTTGATACATGTACTGTCATACTCCTGAACACTGTTGAAGGCGTGCTGATTTGCAGAACACTTTCTCTAGTAACCGGAACGAGTATCACGAATGATGAGCTTGATGAACGCCAATCAATTGTATACTCAGACGCAAGCCAACTTCAGCATCACCAGGCTGACACAAGTCTCTAGGTAAATCAAAATACCTAATTCATTCACCTCGTATATGATATACATGGCGCTACTACAAGGGGTTCTGGTGATTACAACACACCATTCATCCAAACACCATGCGTCCACGCCATGCACGCCATGCACGCCTCCGCTACATCCATCCCAGTATACGACTCGAGCCCCCGGAGCAGCCTGCATAATCACTCTGCAGTCTTCAACACACAGCGGCGGATGAACGACTCAAGTTTCCTCAACAAATTCAACATCCTAGAGATCGTATTCAACATAGTGGTTCTGTTAGCACCAGCACAGGAGCAAACGGGTCGAGTCGCATCAGAATCCCGATAGCGCGGTTGATCACTTCAGGAGTCACGGCGGATAGTTGTGCGAAGCGTGAACGCACAGCACAGATCACTGTGACTCATTTGGCGCGAACGCAGAATGAGGACAAGTATGCGAACGACGGAAGATCTTGCACAAACGACGCTATCTGCATGACTAGGATTGAAACTGCGTAGACGAAATGCCCGGACTATGGGGTTCCGGTCAGATGCCCAGGGTGATTTCCTGGTATGCAAAGGAAATAAGCAAGGAAAGGTTTCCATGCGGAGTCTCCGCTGCGTGCATACCATGTGCTGTGCAGGGAAAAGAAATCTTGATCAATACCTTGAACCGCAGTCCTGGCAAGGTCGCGTGTCTCAGATTGTGGAGGGTTACTTGTCGATGTGCTGGCTGATTCTCGTATTTTGCTGCCCAATGGTCGGCTAAGGCTGATGTGTTGAACAACAGCACTGGCCGACCTTGGGGGAAGGCCACGTTTACTTCCAGGCCGGTTTTCTAGGTACCCCAGGATCTCACGTTCTTTTTTACTTTTCAACATCCTGGGTTCTCGCTCTCCCTTGCCTGAAGGACGTCATAGTCTCGGTGATTTGGTCTTCTCCCTGCTGTACGCGGGTTGGGCTCGCGCAAATTTGTCACTGTGCTCGTATTCATGCTATTCATTTGCATTCTCGCTGACTGTGAAGAAACGTCAGTACATACTATGGTATAATCTTGAAACCAACTATGTTGCCTATTATTCCAAGCCCCACAAGGGCCCATCATCGATGTCGAGCTCGTCGGGTTTGCTGCCAGGTTGCTTTCGCGTGTTACCCGCTCGTACCGCCGTCTGGCCAAGACAGGTCCTGGATTGGCGTTGCTACGTCCCTTCAAACGGCATCGCCATGCCCGGGAGACTGGTTGTGGCATCTAGTTCGAATACACCGTCGTCGGAGATATGATGCCTCCGATAGGCGAATTGCAGATTGGACACAACGTGTCTCGGAGGTATGAAACTTAGCAATCAGATAAAGTGTCATGTTCGTATAGTAAGTGAATCGGCAGAAAATAAAATTTCAGGAATCTAGGTACGATTGTCCTAAGTGAAGTCGCCGGCGGAACCCTCCGGATGACTTCTACGGCGAAAGTGCCTGAGGCGATGTCGCTCCAGATCCCCTAAGCGGGAGCTCACCCGGCCTAAACCACTCGGTCGGGACGTTCTTCCCAGCTAATTCTGAATTTCCCGTACGATATATGCATTTGTCCAATCTTTGTGGTGGGATCGGCACAGGGGCAGCGAGGATGATCTATCATCGGGACCATGAGGCCGAAACTTAGTACCTCCGGCCGTTTTTCTCTTGTGATGGGACTAACAGCCAACAGTTTGTTTTGAGCAAATGAGGCTTCCCCTTCAAGCCGAGGTGAGCATGAGATCGATCCAAGGCAGTACGGATTCTGAAGGTTTGTTGAGATATCGGCGAGGTCCAGCAACAAGTGAATGTTAATCTTCGTATTGCAAAGCAATGAGATGAAACATGGGTTTGTATTCGGCCTTGAGACTTACCGGTGGATTATCGTTTGATTAACCAGACATCATTTCCAGATCTCAGAGGGTGGTGCGGATGATGCGGCTTGGAAAATGTGATCTTGATATTCTATGCAGCAAGTATCCCGGCATGTAAAGATATCCAAGGTTCCGTGGTAAGTTTGTGAAAGACGATCTTTAGTGGACTTGCCGGCCAGTGAGATTATCGGCATCCTCAACCCAATTGATATGGCCCCTTCGTTATGCCTTGGTAACCTGGCGAAGTACAGTTTCCGGAAGGGGGAACGTAAGTGGACCCTAAAAAAATGAATACCAGCTAGACAAAAACATTGAGCAATAGCTGTGTATATCAGCGATGCGCCTTGATTATTTCTCATGAGGTTCGAGTACGTGAGTAGTAATTTGTCCCACATGCTCCGAGGAACAAGTTATACTAGCCATACTATCGACGGCCGGTCAAGCATAAGCAAATAACGGCGACAATCTTCTCCATATACCTATCCCTATGCGGCATGTAGCATCTCTTAATTTGACGAATGAAAACTCAGAAACGAGTAGACCTTTTTCCAAATGCGGGAGTAGTAGCGACACTACTACCTCAAGACCTTGTATCGGATATTTTTTTCAAAATGGGCAAACGCGCTTTTGCTTCTTCCAATTGGAGCGCTTTCATCTTCGCGTGGGGTCATATTGATAAATACCAGTAGTTTGGTTCAGGTTAAAAGATTCAACAATGAAGGCCTTGTGGAAGACATATTTTGAAGGAGGGCCTTGAATTTGCACACATCTTCAAAGGCTATCTCCGTTTGAGGGAAGATTGTAGCGATGTAGTTGGACGACATTAACACCGAGACAATATCAGAAATCGCAAGACGCGGTTATACACAATGATTTTCTTGATTGTCTCGCATGATCGACCGCTGTAGATGAAACATGTTCAGGCACCGCGATTATCCAGTGGATGATCATGTCACTGTCGGGCCCGAGAATGGTCATGTGCTGGTATCATGATCCACGTGCTTCTTACGAGTAAGGCGGATAATGTGGAAGAGTAAGTCACACGCGGAGCAATTGGAATATAGCTGTTAGTATCTGAAACACGACTATCAAATTCTCCCTCCCCTTCCCAGCATCAAGATTCACTCCTTCAACACTAGGCAGGCCTCTTAGCAACTTGCTATCCAGAAACCCCATCATTTTGAGATTTCTGATCCTCCTATATACCCTTGCACCATCCCCAACCATATTTCTGCCCGAGCAACAGAATTGCGTTGAGCCACCGAGGGAGCCGACATCGCGCCACAGGCCGAAACTTCAATCCCTACCTAAGCGGGACCCCTCGCCCGCCCCGCACATCTCATCGCAAGCCATCTGATCACAATATGGATTTTCTGATCCTGATCCGCAGCGGGACGGGCATCGAGTCAGCTCGCATTTTCAAACGCGCGATTCAACTCCCCGGAACGGACCGATGAGCGGGCCCAACAAACAATGCCTCATGTTCAAAACGGCGGTGGTTGAAATAGGCTCAGATAGATGCGCGGGGCGGCCGGATAGCGAGAGCGCCGGGCTCGCCCAGGGGGGGGAAAGGGTGGAGAGAAGTTGAAACGAGTGGTCTATGCTTGTATTATAAAGGCGGATCAAACTCGGGAATTTGGCGGCAAGGACTGCGGAGGATGGACGTAAGCAATTGTGTTGAAGGGAGGAGAAAGCGAACCGCAGCAGGGATTGCTGTTGCTACCTGTAGTTTTGCCAGGCTCTACGGCAGGCTTATTCTATGGGGCAAGAAGTGATGTTGAGGCTGCAGGGATGCAGAGGAACCATTGTAGTACATATTAGTGAGATTATCAGTATTAGTGGATCGCAGCAGGCGAGGAGTCTGGGCAGAGATCGCCAATTTGCAATATCAATTGTGGTGGAGAGACGAGTCGACAAAGGAGTTGAACGGCGTTTGCTGGAAACAGAAGCTTTTGGCAATGAGCCCACGCTTTCAGAAGAAACAGAGAGGGTATAGACCGTCTCAAAAGAACTGTTCTAGTCCAACGCCTGGTATAGCAGATTCGATGGACGAGTCATGCCCCGTCGCCTTGACAGTATACGAATTTAAACTTTCTGGTTCCAAATAGCAATGTTGACCGGAGCAGAAAGGAGCTGAGCAATACACTTGCTGGAAGAGGTAATAGCATAGCTTTAGGTACTAGGGTTGAGGCTCCATCAATACTTCCAACTAGGTTTCTCTCTAACGCATTTGTGCCCTTGAATGTGATCAAAAGAGTAAGGCTGCAAATACGAGTCAGACCATCACGATGCCGAAGGCGATTTACGCGATCGGAAAGGTAAATTGAGTTCAGATGCTTCAATGACATGCAGTCGCAGTTGCCCACGATGTGCTATGCTGACTGCAGCGCTGATCTAACCTGGGTTGGAAGGTGGTGCATTCCCCGGATCGCAGCGTCGCTTATTGTTTGTCTAAGCGAGGTGATACCATTTAGGAGAAGCTTGCTACAAGGCAGTGTGCTAGAAAACATTGGTTGTGCAACATGAACATTCTGGTGATTGGCGGCAAAAAAAATATCTATCGACGTTAATGCTTGGCTTTGTGCTACTGCAAACTACTCCTGCGCGTGAGGCGGGGAGACACTTCCGATGGTAGGGATAAATACGGATTGCAGCAACCAGAGCAGGTGTCATAGACTTAGCACTCACATGCTAAACGGTGGGTGAAAGGCCATGCTCTGGTATACACCCCTGAGCGATACGGAGCACAGGGCAGACTGAGACGGGGGCTTACGTGAGCGCTGGCGGCTGCGTTCAACGTCGTTCTATTGCCGCCAGTCTATTGAAATATGACGAATTGATGGGAAAACCTGTTGCAGTCATGAGGTAGGTCGAGAAACTGGAGCTTGACCTGCCTAGGATCAAGTACGGCTGATTACCGAATCTGACCACGCAGGCAGCTCACGCCGGCACTTAGATTGAAGATGCTGTAACACCAGCGAGGACTCGTTGTGGAACTGTGCTAAGAGCGTTCCGACGAAGTGAGGGAGCTTTGCTCGGGCCGCTCGAAGTCAGGTCTTCGGTGTGCCGTAGTCTTTTCACTCTCACGGGAAGTGGAGACGATGAATGTGCTGCCGAGGCTGTTTGAACGGTCAAAGGGAAATGCAGGAGGCTCGCGTAGGCGTTCACCTGGTACTACATGGACGTCTCAAATATCCGACTGTTGTCGCCTAATGGAGATAGCGATGGGAAAGGCTAACCGGGAGCCGCCAATAGGAAATGACTCAGGACCTGTTTTGCTTCTGGTGGCTACCTTTGCAGGAAGCTGCATTTGAAGGGATGTCCATTCGCGGCAGAACAAGGTTGGGGGCACAGCGGCATGGTGCAGCTGTCAGCGTTTGGGACTGAAAAATGTGGCATCTTAGCCCCCCCCCCCCCATTGTGTTGGGAAGGAAGTTGGCATCCGTGGCCGCAGATTATGGTGCAAGATTGTCCGTTGGTTCCAAGAGTAGAAGCCTAGTTGACGGCGAGGTCCTTGAAACGTGCTGTGATCGGTGAAGTAGCCGAGGACAGGCCAATTAAAAGGTCAACGGCATGTCGTGGGGCACAGGGCGCTATTCGGCCCGGTGGTTGGGGGGGATAAGTGAGAGCTGAGGTAGAGGGCAGGGGCGGTTGCCGTCTCGAGGCCCTAAAGGATGCGGGCTATTGAAGTTGGCAGGAGCGCGTCGAGGAGCGCGTCATGAGAGGAAGGCAGAGCACATGCATAACAAGGAAGGAGCAAAGACTTGGCGAGCGAGAAGAGGATGCCTTGGCGGGTGCAGCGTGGAGTGGTGAAGAAAGCGCGCTCGGCTGTGAGCGGCATAGTAGGGCTGAGCAGAGCCATGGAGGGCAGGTCGCCCCCTTTCCTTGCGCTTCTCGCTCAGACGGGGCGTCCCGCGAAGCGCGCACGGAGAGCACCCATTCGGCTACAGCCGCGGCCATGGATGGAGCGATTGGGTGGTCCGGCAAGAGCAGGCGCTGCAGCACAATTGGGAAGTGCTTGTGGATTGCTCCAGGCGCGCACGTCAGGTTGAAGTTCGCGGGCTTCTTGCTGCTGCAGTTGTTGGTGCAGATGCCGTTGGCTGCGGCCGCGCTGGGTGCGCATGCGGCAGATCGACGATGTGTGGAGGAAGGTGCAAGCGGCGCGCCTTCCCCAGCAAATCAGGGGATGACGGTCACGTGACAGTCACCACGCCCCATCGCAGTGGTGGACAGCTTGCCGCGCTGGGCGACAACGGCATTTCCGGGCGCAAAGAGCACCAGGAGGCAGAGAATGACGAGGAGGAGGAGGTCGACGACGACGACTATGACAACTACGCCGACGCTGGTGATGCACGGCCCGGCGGCCAGCACTCCTTGCTGTCGGCCGGCGTCTGTGTGCCTGGGTGCATGTAGTCGAAGGCCGCTGCGTGTAATGTCGTCTGTGCGTGGGCTGCGCTGCGAGTGGAAACTCTTGAACTGGCGGATCATCAGCCGTCGCCCCTAGCGGGCCCGCCTCTGGCTACCCGCCATCCCAAGAGCCTTGTCTGACATGAATTGGAGCGGCACGCCTGCACCGGGCCCCCGAGACTATGCATGTAATTCAGGTGGGTCCGCACACTGCAGGCCAGCGTTTGCCCCCGCAAATGGCATCCCAGCCTTTGCGCCGCCGCGACCAGGGCCATCAGACGGCTCATCCTGCATCTGCGCCGTCAAGCGGAGCGAAACGAGTCGGCGGAATGTAGACCCTTTGCCAGCCCGTGAGACTGTACTCCTCCTTCTGTGCGACGAGCCCTCTCCCATCTGCTTCATATCACCAGTCCTGACCGCTCCAACCTCCCTTAAGACCCCATCGCCTCTCCGTCCCCACCATGGGGAGCGACTGGCACCACCGCGGCCACACACTGCCAGAACCCACCCAGTTTCCCACCCAAACCCTCCCCAGCGTCGCAGAACTTCTGTCCTCGTCAAGATCCCCCGCAGCCGACTCGCTCTACCACCGGCCTGCCGACTCCAGGCCGCCTGCACCGCCAGCCAGACCTGTCTCGCGTTCCACGTCTTCCACTGCGCCCACTCTGGCCGCTCCTGCCAACCCTCCACCACCTGCTGAATCCTCGTGGATCGCCGTCAACCACTCGAGTCCCCACGTCAGGTCAGTGGCTGTGGAGAAACGTGCCCTACGCCTGCTAACCTCTCCTCACAGTCCTACCGACCCAAGGAAACCCGCCACTGTTCTAGAACAGCCGAACTACCATCGCCAGGACTTTCACCCAACTGCACTGCCTTCCGCCTCAGTCCTGACGTCTGAGGCCTCTCGCTCTGTGCAGGACGTCGCCCTCCCACAGCCACCAATCAATAGCCAACGCCAAGATTCAGCCATCTCCCAGCAACGCATCGAGACCTTGAAGGACGCCCAATCCTTCGGCCCATCATCGGACTTGACCTTCTCCTCTTATTCTACCCAGAGTCCCAACAATAGCCACCACTCCACCAGCCCAACCACCAATTCCTACCCCACTACCCCATCTTCTACTTCTCTGCCTCCTCTTGTGGAACGCCGGCCAAGTCTAGTGCCAGCACAGTCTGCACCCCGGCCACTGGAACGAGCGCACTCCAAGTCGCTGTCTTTGGGCGGCCACGCATCTGCAGACTCCTCAAAGTCGCACGAGCATGTGGTAGGGGCCAGTGCGTCTATTCGAAGCGATTCTGTACCCAAGAGCATGGGCCTGTCTTGCACTTCAGACCAGCCAAATAACTCGAGTACCCGCCAGCAACGCTACAACGTGAGGTTCATGGCGAATCTCACTTCAGAAAATATGCCACCATCTCAGAAACCTCGCCAGGACCCTGCATCTACCCTACCCAACCCGGCCGACATCACTGAGCGCCAACCAAGTCCCCAAGAACAGCCTGTCACGACTTCTGTTGAGCCGCCCACATCGTCTCCATTGCCCCCGTCTGCCAACCCGGATCCTCCACCCACTGAAGACCAGTCTCAAGCCCAACAAAAACGCAGGGAATCTTCCGTAGAGCGATGTCAAGGATGCAACGAGCCCTGGAAGCGACCCCTTCCCGATAAAGACCTGTATCAGCACAGCTTACCGGCGGAAAACAACACCGATTTCTCGAGAGCAAGTATGAACATGATTGCACAGTTGCAAGACCACCGGAAGAAGGCCGATGCCATGTACGAGCGTTGGAAATGGAGACACAGTCATTGTCTCCCGCAGGAATTCTATCCAGTCAGCCCGCCTACTGAGCCCCAAGACGATTTGCACACCACCAGCGCCGACAGTTCATCAGGCGACAACCAGCATCTCCATGCTTCATCCAACAAGCGCAAGTCCGAGATTCCTCACGATGAAGGCCAGCAATGTAACCCAAAAATCCGCAAAGTCACCTTCGAACAGTCTACAGCTGCATCTCTGGTCCGCCCCTCTGCTCCCGCATAAATCAGCCTAATGTCATCTAGCCGGGCTACGATGATTCATTTTATCCAACGATCCAAATCTCACATCCCGTCCTACACTTGCATTGGGTTGGTGTCGGTGTTGGGCAAGAGACGGACATCCATTATACCCCCCTTTCGCTTTTCGTCTTGTCTTCTGCCTCGCGCAGCGTTTATTTCTGGGATTACTATGGTATATCTAATCAGGAGGATTGGGAAGAGACGGAAGAGAGGAAAATATTCGGCGTTTCTTCTTGAGAGCTCTCACCACCGGAAGGCGTTTTGTTCTTACATACAACCACGGATCTCTCTTTTCGGCGGCGTCACATCAACACACCACCCTGCATGACGCCATGTATCAGACGATGTACGCAGTACGCATCTAGTCCTCACGTCACGTAACATTCCTCGCATCTCGCATCACGACTTCACTTCTGCATGTCTTTTCTCTCGGGCATGTACATTGTACTTACACAGACCATCAAGTTATGGCACTTCTACAATACCCTCAAATTTGATCCTTCTACTATGCGCAACCAGTCCCAGCCGTCTGGATCAAGTCCATCGCGATCAAAACTCTGACAACTCTTCACAAACTTTGTTTACGCACTGAATTACCAGCAATTAGGCTTTAGTGTGTAAAGAAACAGGGTGCACCTTGGTGCCAGCGCAAAAACGCCACTGTCAACGCGGTTCCGTACGAATCTTAAAACTCAATTCGTCCTGTTTCGCTAAAACAGAGTTCAGCAATCCCGACCAAATCGTGGAAAAGAGCCATTGGCATCGATTCGCTTGCAGCCGTTTGGGAGCCTGCCCGCAGACGAACCAGCCTCAGCACATGCCTGCCGACATAATATCACTGCAGCCTCGTAATCGCATCCTCCACAGACAAATGAATGCAGCCATCATCAAAAAACACAGCTCGGGTGCGGGCTCCAGCTAATCACACCCCGCGGACATGCTCAGAGTACGCTACGCAATCACTCGCATGTGACTAACAACGCCCCTTACATGCTAATCCGCAAGTGGGTATAAAGGAGCACGGTTGGCGGCTGCCGAGCGGGGCTTCCCGAATCACCAAACGCCGTGAATGTACTTCTCCGGCAAATCAAAGGCCGTCGCACCAGTTTCCTTTTCCAGCGCCACGGAGACTTTCGACGGCGTTGAAGTATCGCGATGGCATGGTGGCGATGCAATTATTGAATTTGAGCAGGGAGGCGAGGCTGAATGAAGAATAAATGAGCATGAAGGCACGCGGGCAAGCAAGGAGCAAGAGGGGAAACGCGTGTAAGTTTGCTGTATTGGTGAGCGCGAGGCTGTGTGATTGGCTAAAATAGCTTGGGGGTGAGTGCTAGTACTCTGCATTTGTTCGGGATCATCGCTGGAGATCGTGAACACAAGAAGCGATTTCACGATGTGATCTTAACGTCCAACAATACAGCCTCTTCATAACTCAGCACTATACAGTAATGATCTTATCATCGACCTCAGCACCTGCAGCTACGTCACAAAAGCACCAAACGAGCGCCGTTCCGGAACCTGCTGACTTCTTTCACTGAACACCTCATGGCATTCTGTTGATTGCTCCTTCGCTGTTGATCTCGCTGATCTTTGACTCCATTTTTGTGTTGATCATGCATGCGACTCCGACCGATCGCTCAAACTCATCAAACCGCCTGCAACTGCACATTCCGAACCCCTGGGTGTTTAACATGTCGCTGATCCTTCTCGTTACCACCTAGAAGGCAAGCGTCGGGGGAAACCTTGGGAACTCCCCAAGGTGCAAGCCGCTATACCGTATTAATAGTGCATTTGATCAGCGGGACAGCAAGCCACAAGTCCCAACAGGCAAGTGTTCGTGTAGATTGCCCAGACAAGCTTGAAACCCTATCGGCCCTTCATCCATTGCTTGCACTTGCCCATGACGCAAAGCCAGTCACCCCAAGAACCCAGTCAGCCGCAACGACAACCCACTTGAGAGATTGTTTGAGATTGTGGTACAGATTCGGTCCGTAACGTGACGCAAGGCCATTGTTCTTCCGCCGGGTACCGAGCACATCGCTCCAAAGTGCCGCGATCTAGGTAACCTGGTGGATGCGTGGGAGCACTCCTACGGGAGAAGCGTCGGCGGTGCACATTTTTAGCCACAATAGTTCCCATTTGCTCGCGGCCACCAAAGCCGTGAATAACAAGGCGAACGGATTATCACTCCTGCGATTGATTGAAGCCACGTAGCCCAGCCGGCTCGTGTGGCACACTCTCACACACGTATTTTCGTTTCAGGGTCTGCAAACATCCCACACTTTTCCCCAATTCTCCCCCCCTCCCCCGGCGGGCCATCCCCAAACAATGCTTTGCGCCCGTCCGACATGCATGAGCCGTAACTCATCTTCCCACGAGCACGCATAACATAGTAATTCAGGGTCATGTGTTCATTATTAGCAGTCACATCACCTCTTGCCCCTTTTGGCTTCACCCTCCGGCTGATATCATTATGTCCGCTTCCCCACCTTGGCGATATCATCATCGGTCGGCTACGGGAACGCACGGACAGTGCAGCCGTTGCTCGTATCTGTGATGTGAGCTCGCGAGTCAATCAGCTTGCAAACTGGAGCGACTCGTTAGCCGGATGGCCTGACCTGGCAGTGGATCACAGCGGATTTGTTGGGCCAGGCTGTCAAGATTTAATGCTCCGCCAATAATACTCCACAATTGTTTTCTGTGGAGCCGCGGACAAGCATGCGCATCTGCTCGCAAGGGGTACGCCGGTTAAGGAAAGCTGTTCGCAATATTGCAGGCTCCAGAACAACCTCGCCGATTAAAGACCGCGCGTTCATTTTCATCGTGTTCGAGAATAGTGGTTTTTAGTCTTGAGGCAGTTCAGATCCCACGAACCGGCATGACCCAGCATGACCTGGCCAGGCAATCCCTCCTTGATTAAGGCCCCTCAGATCAGGATCGATTCGTCCTAGCGAAAACCTTACCCCAACCCCCATCTAATTGGCCGAGTCAGCCACGTCTGCCGTTATGCATCCCTGCCCGCAAAAGGAATACCGGTACCTATACTATTTGTTTTCGCTTCACCTGGTCTGCGGCACGGCAACGCGCCTCTGACTCGACATACTCTGCTGCAGTGCTAGGATAATCCTTTCCAGTACCAATTCGCGAAGGCAAGCTCCCCCCCGGCCCGGTTACAAGTCCAGCGCAAAGAACAGCGTCAAAGCGCTTGTGTGACGAATGAAGATCATGGACGGGGGCGCAAGTCACGGGATGGCATGCTTAAAATTGTGGATGAGAAAGAGTCGTATGCGAGTTGCGTCACAGCCACGAGAGTGACAAGTGGTGACAGCGGCATGTCACTACCGTGGATCTCGATGCGGCTTAAAAAAAAACAAAGGAAATGATGCCAGGGCAAGAAACTGACGCGAGTGTGGCTTTCTCCTGGTGATCAATTGTTTGATGTCTTTGATACTCAGCTCCTGTGAATGGTCGTTGGCCTCGTCACGAGGGCAAACGGGATGCAAAGCAGGAACAGCCACGCCGGAAGAGCAGCCAGCAACAGAAGGTATGCAGGCAACAGAGCGGGATACTATGTTCTCTGGGAACTTGATGAAACACCTTCCCAGGACACGAGACTGCCTTGCCAACACGTCGTTCACTTCGCCATTCGTCAAGATTGAGATGCCGTCGGCACTTTCGCCCCCCTAGTCATGGGCGTCATCTCAATCCTGACATCTCCCCTGCCGATAGGACGCAACGTCAATTCCAAGTATTGCGAAAAATAAAAAAGTCTAATCGTCCTTCGCCGTGATTGGCGCGGCTCACACCTTTTTAGAAAGAAAAAAAAAATCAATTTAGGAATCTTAAAGTGGCCAAGAACTTTTGTAAGTGGCTGGCCTGACGATCAAATGAAATATCCCTACTCTTACTTGCTCTCATTTTTCTCCACAACCAATTTTATGCGGGAAGAGGCCCCTTTCGACCATTTTCCGTCTATGACCTTAGTAAATGCACTATATTATTCGGGGGCATGGAGCGCATGGCTTCTGGGAATGCACCCGACTATGGCGACTGTCTCCGAAGACCACACTATTGGAAAAACCACCAAACTCCGAGGAAAGAAACGCACAGGTATTGCCTGGAAAGGTCCAGTCCAGCGGTGTGAACGGTGTGCCTTCGTTAGCATCCCGGTCCGAATGCACGTCTCGCTGGATACGCATTCAGTGCCTATGTGTCAGGCCATGTTACACAGAGACAGATTCGCATTCGTATAGAATATTAGATTTGAACCAGGAGAAAGTCTCATCGCCGATTCGTTGCTGCGCTTTGGCTGGCGGTCTCAAAGGACGACTATTCACTGTTGCCGCATACGGCCTTTGCGATGAGCGAACCTTACTGCCACGCAGCGCAGCCGTTCTTTGCATAGGTGATTCTCTGCTCCGGAATTGCAGGTGTGAGCATAACGTTTCCGTGTTCAGTGTAGCTAACTGGCTGGAACCGAGGACCGAAGGTTGTCACACACACATTGTTGGGAGTATCAGGCCCTGCGTTCATCGTCCAAGATATTGGGTATGGATTCACGGGGACATGGTAACCTTGAAGCACATAACATGGTTTAGGCGTCGGAGAAAGGTTTTCTGGGAGCGACGTTGCATGTGAAGCCGTACGCATGTGCACCGCCACAAAGAACTCGTAAAATCTATTGGTGGAGGTAGTGAGAGATCAGCTTGGCTTTGCTTGACTCGCAGCAGTTCATGAATGATGCGCAAAACGGCCTCTACTCCAGCGCGGCTCGCCGCGTAGCTCGCCTCGTGTTGAGCGCAATTTCTCTGGGTAGAGATCTGTTTGAGTTCCAAGCCGCCATATCACAGCGCACCCGAGCAGGGGGTTTTGGCCGTGCTTTTAGGCTTACCGGGCCACTGGACCCTGGGTGGTCACACATTCGGAAGCAAGTAGGCGCTGACTTTGACCAAAGCTTCCCTTCACTGGCTGGCACAGGGACCCGGCTTGAACCGAGCCTCGACTTGGCGTTGGACCGACCTGTGTTACGTCCTGAAACTTTAATATTCGAATGCGGATGCAATGGCAATGTTTTTGAGCAGCTGAAAAGGCGAGTTGGCAGCGCGCTATTTTGAGTTACGCGAGCTATCTTACTTTCTCGATTCTGGTGGAGCCGAAATGTGCGTCTGTAACACATGGGCGGGTTTGATATCAGGTCATTATTGTACGCTTTTTTCCAGGGTCTTTGCAAAACAGACCTGCATCATGCATCGCAAAGGAAAAAAGGAAACGAAGCATTCCGATTGGCCGGCCAGGCCCCATGAACGACAATAGTGACACTGCTGTCATACTTTCTGGAAGGGTTCTTCAGATAGTCATGCCGATCGAAGTTGTTCTTGTTCTTCGGCAGTTCTACGCCGCAACGTCACTTATGCAAGGTACATCTAACGACTCTCATCAAAACAGGAAACGCAGTCGGACAACTCTACTGGTCGGCCTAGTTAGCCGAAACATGTATGATCACGGATCGTGGAGAAGCACGCCCTGCGTCTATCCACGTTGCTGCACGACCACGCCAAGTCCAGAGCCCAGCATTTTGGGATCAGTTATGTAGGTACATCGGCAAACTGCTCGGCTACTCGGCTGGTGGTACTTGGTAAAAGCCCCATGGGATATGCATACACTGGGATAGGCTGCGGCTTTGCTTTTCGGCGAAAAAGCAAAGGACATGTTCCAGATGATGACGCAGAAGGGCAAATCCCCAACCTACATCTGGACCGGGAATCGATCGAATCCGTATCGGTCCCGCTCCTTGCATGTCCGTTTTTATTCCGACCATCGATCTGAAAAGAACATATGCCGTGAGACAGCCAAGCGAAACGTCGGTTGGATGATTTAACAACTTGGTTCAACAGAGGATGTGGGGCGTGTTGAGGTAGACCCGGTCTACGTTGCCGAGTGACTGGCGCTCATTGGCTTGGGAAACGTATCCGACAACTTTCTTTGCATTCGGGAAGCTGGGCGGAAGGCCCTATTTCCCCCGCTGGTTGCGATATAGGCATCATGGGCTTTTTGATGAAAGTGACATGGCATTCCAGGGGGGGTCCCGAAGTGTGAGGCGGACGCCCCACACCACCACATCGATATGCGAAACACCTTTTTTCTTTTGAGGAGCTTTTGCAAATATACCGATTTTCCTCTGCGGGAATCGCGGTTAGTCGTTGCAAGGGTTGTGCAGCGGCCTTATGCGTAAGCATGGGTTTGAGCTGCAGTCATCCTTCGCCCATGGATTTGCTCGGTCGACGGGGTTCAATCCGGTTGGGATACGATGGGTCCTTGCAGTACAAATCGTTGAGGAGACAGCACAGAATATGGTTTATGCCGAGACTTTGGCACAGAGACGGAGGGCCTAACTCGACTTTGATCATTGGAGACAGGGGTCGCGTCATGATCCGCATTTGAGCAGAGTCACGTGTGCTTGGCTGACACGTCGACTTCTCGTGGCTGCCGTACCGACGTTCTGGTATCTTTCTGTACCATGCATGCCCCTTCCAGCTGTGAAAGCCATTTCATAAATGTGTCGGTTTCCTTTCCTTGTGTGTCTAGGCCTGAGAGCCCACCATCCAATTCTTTCCGAGGGTCTCTCCACAATTCTCATCGCAACCACAGGTTCTCCACTCTTGGACAGAGCTCCCTTGATAGCGCCATGAAGCTCATTATGATATTCAACCTCCAAAATCAACCTTAAACTCTCTCTGCCTGTCCAATCCCGCTTAGCCCTGCCTAGTAGGTCTCGTATTCAGCAGCCGAGCCTGTACCGACATATTTGCCTTCGCCTGTTTTCTGTCTGCGACGAGGTAGTTGACAAACATCAGCACTAAGAGGAATTGTTGGGATTTACAATAGCAATTTTATCTTTAAGCACTACTTCGTGCAAATGGATGTGGCTAGTCGCAGGCGGAGTGACATTTTTGGGAAGTATAACCCGCGAGACATACTCGGATATCAGTCTAATCCCGGAGCTATGTTTGAAGAACAGGGAGACAAAACAGTGCGTAGCACAATTTGGCATTGTTCTCAGAGTCATGTCGTTATGAAATCATGTAAAAGACGAAGGCCTTCCGAATGTACCCGTATGCTGCATTGACGAGTGAATCATGTATTTGGAAGAAGGAAAGTATCACACAAATTGTAGACAGCAAAAGAGAAGCCACAATTGCAGATGCCGTGATAGAAGATGGTTGCTAAAGCGCAGTCAGACAACATCCTATTTCATAGGTGCTGAAAGCACATAAAACCAGATCGTACCGTGTACGAATACTAAGACCGTAATGCACCAAGGCTGCGATAGGACAGGAGCTCCAAGCAGAGCCTATATATCTCGGAGATATCCTAAGTACGACCGGTGCTTCGTTTACAGACGTCATACTTTGCGCTGAGTCCGAAGTATTCTTCAGAAGATATGAGACTAATCATGTCTGTAGTTTCACCCATATTCATGTCATTGTCCCTGGTCAAAGTCGAGTTTGTTGAGTTGACGCATCCAACCATACACGACAACAAGCAGAACAGGGGAAAAGTACCAGTCGTAGCGGAAGTGGTCGTTTCATCTCAGCTGCTGCTTGAAAGCCGGTGGCTGAGTAGAGATCACTCCCATCAATCTTAACTATGTTGTATTATCTGTTTTCGTATCGTCTAGTTTCGATTTCCATCAAAGTTTATTTTCCTACATTCTTCCTCCTCCTTCCTCCTCGTCCTTAGCCTGCATACGCATTATTGAAACCATTCGCCACCTTCGTGAGTGCTTGTACTTTCATTCTGTTCTTGGGCTCTGGTCTGATCTTTTCCTTTATTTACGTGATATGCTCGTCACGTGATCCTTTGATCAATTATTAGCAGGCAAGGTCTGTAACTGGCGTCTTGTACTTAACTCCGTAAATTACAGCAGCCATGGGTCTGACCAGCCTGGCTCTAGCACAATCCCTCTCCTCAGGAGTGTCGAAGACTCGGGCTACTCGCGCAAACCGACAGAACCTTCCGCTTAGGCAGCTTCTTGCTTCGATGATCATCCTAGAAAACGATTCTGAAGTGTACAAACGCAGGCAGTACCTGACCCCAGAAACAATCCTCTGCAATCTTATTGAAATCCTCTTCGATAGACGAGTCGATTATCGGAAGAATGTTCAAAACAGACAATGTATCAAGAATGGAGCCATCTTCAACCAGATCAGTCAGGTATGGTAGGTTTCCCCTGTTTCGTCCTTTTTTGTGATCGTTCTTTGATACGGGGGATAGAAAGGCCCATTGGTCGTTAAATGTAGCGGTCTGGTGCGTACAGGTCCAATCATCCTCTACTGGTGGAGATTCTTCTGGGGTCACCAGCCGTTCAGTTTGAGATGCGATAGACCTAGACTGATCAGGCTCATCTGCTGGTACCGATTTGTAATCTTTCCATGCCGGATCTATGGCATCTTGTAAGCTGGAAATATATTTCAGATTGGCTGACCACACCTATCATATAATAATTGTACGTAATTGGGTGGCCAGTATCATGAGGTTTCAGAAGTTCTGCTACCTTGATGCGGAGTTCTGCCGTCAACTTCTCCAAGCGGACGTGGATAAACCGTCTTGATAGACCGGTAACAGTAAATTCGTCACAAACGTGTGCCAGCGCTGTGCGCGCCAGAAAGTGGACCGCACGAAGGACAATCTCCAGATACTGATCGACCAACCTTGCCCATGGCTTGCGCTGTTCATGGAATAGTTGGCCGACAATGAGTGGATCGAACGTTCCTGGTAGTTCTCGGCCCCTGCTTCGCTCCAGAAGTTTGGTGACCTTTGCGACATAATCTGAACGAGATATGTGATGAAGGAGCTTGGTAGGGCCTTCGTCAATAATGGCATAAGTGTGGCCCTCGTTGCACATATCTGCCGCAAAGTCTGTCAATGTGTTCTGAAGCACAGCTCGCAAACGCTTTTGATAGCCCTCAGTGGTCGATGCGTCGCCAAGGAAAGGGTCTGAGTATTGTCCGTCGATGGCAGCCCCAACGAGCGTACTGAATGATTGACTAACTTGCAAAAGGTACCGTCGCTGCTTTTGCACCATAGCTCTCGATGCGCCTAGCGTGTTCAGTCTCTCTGTACATTCTTGAATTCCGCCTTTGATCTCCGCAAGCACATCAGGTAGCTGCGCTACGATGTGGTCTTTGAGGATCTTGCTGAGCCTTGGCGTTAAAGTGTGTACTCCGACTTGGTTTGGATGGAACCGGTTTTCAGATCCCGGAATTGAAGAATAGGGCTTCAGCTTGGTCGCGCTCCTCCGCAAATGAGTTCCTGGAGGTATAGTCTCTGTTACGAAGCATGTGCCAACCCAATCGGAACTTGACATCTTTATTTTGTGCCAACTCGAAATAGAAACGCTCGCTATCAGATCCGTTATCCAGCGTGTCCGGCTTCGTAATCAGTCCAAGGGTACGGTCCCCCTTTAGATCGATCTGACGTGAATACTTCGTGATTGATTGGGTATTAAAGTCATTCTTAGCGGATACAACAGCAAGTATGATACTGCGTGGGTTTCTCATGTACGAGAGTACAAGAGACTTGACGGTCTCGCTATCTGCGTCCGACTGGGAGCGGCTGCCAGCTTGGAACAAGCCAGGTAGATCAACGAGAGTAATATGCGGTTGATCGGGTCCTGACAACTCTGCTGCTGTCATCGATTCCCATCGCATCTTTCGCTGATTCAATAATATCCTCGAGCTGTAGGTCCTCCGCCGAGACTGAGACGTGAAAATTTCGCAACTTTTCCAGATCACTCGCTGAGCGATTTTCTCCTGAGAACCAGGAACGATACCAATCTTGATGGGAGCAGCTGGACCTCGTCGGAGGATCAATTCGGTTGCGAACCTAGTACATAGGTTATCCTTACTTGGAAACCTCACACCCGAAACAGCCTCGAGGACCGAGCTTTTGCCGGAAGATTGTTCGCCGCATACGACGATCTCGGGCAGGTTGATATATCGATTGATGCCATGTGATCGAAGGTTGCCAACGATGTCCAACAAGTTCTTCGTTTCATTAGACTGCAAGGACATATTTGTGCTCTGAGGGCAACTTGCACCACCTCTGTTTCTCGGAAGTATAGCAGACTTGATATTTGGCGTTAGACAGAAACCGGGACGGCGACAGGGCCGCAATGGTACCGCAATGGTAGTGATCGTAAGTGAAGACAATGAAGAGTCCTGAGCTGGTGAGCACACCTCTTGAACCCACGCGAAGCGTCCTACACTGTTGTGATTATTCATTCCAATCGAAGACGGGCAGTTCTAATTTACCAAGTACCACAGAGCGGCTTACCGCTAGTAGCCATGCAATGCTCCGCGACGTCGCACTTCTCCATACAGAAGTCTGCAATTGAAAACATTGTGTGACGAGCACGCCTTCAGCTGCAGATGATTGTGTATTGAGGCCTTGTCACCATGTATACGAGGATATCACAGGATGATCGGCTAAGTCAAGAGTAGACAAGGCAGCGACAGTTGAGTGTCACAACGGGCCGGGAGCTATGGCCCATCAGATTGGTTCCCAGTGAAACCCAACGGTTATGCCGCAACACGACAAGGAATTGATTGGCCACGAATGAAGGAAAGTTCGCTTTCAACCCCAGGCGTTTGTTGGCCTACGTTACTACATTGGGAAAGCGGGAATGTGTGCTGGCCATGTTCGTGCGATAGCCAAGTATCGAACAGACAACCCCGCCTGTTGTGGCATCCCACTCAGTCACCAACAGCATCTTCCCTCACTCTTACGCTCATGATCCTCAGGTCATTCAATTGGAGAGCCCCTTCCTCTGCCTTTGCCCCGTCGATCTGTACAAGTCACGTTTGCATCCGTGTCTATCCAAAACAATCTCGAAGGACAGGTTCAATATGTATCATGATACTGAGTGCGAGACATGCGATCGTGAGTTCGGTTCCCAACGGGCTGCCATACAGCACATGAATGCACTAAACCATTGGGCCCAAAGTTACGAATGCGATACATGCGATCGAGAGTTTTTCACTCAATGATCCGCAGACCAGCATATGGATGATACAGGACATCGGGAGCCTGAATTCGAGTGCGACACTTGTAACAGAAGATTCTATACCCAGCTGTCCGCCAATCAGCATATGGACGCTCGTAACCACCACCAGCGACACTGCTGTCACGATTGTAGTAAGATATTTCGAGATGAGAATGCGTTGAAGATGGTATGTTTTCCGTTCATGCCTTCCTGATGACATGTACCTTCGTCTTCTGACTTGGAGTATTGCTGATTGTCGTAAGCACCTAAATTCGAGTATTTACCGCGGCAAGAACGTTGCGTGCCCCTTTTGTAAAGCAGCTTTGACCTCGGCTAGCGGCCTTTCGCACCACCTGGAGACTGGCTCATGCCCACGAGCCAAAAATGTCAACCACAGCACCATATTCCAGGCTATTAGTCAGCGCGATCCCAGTCGCATATTAACGAATAAGCTGCTTACATACCCCGACTCTGACACACAAAATATTGCAACAGACGCGACGTGGAATGGCTCTGGCTTCGAATGCTATCTCTGTCACCGAGAATATGATACCGTCCGAGCACTGAACCAGCACCTAAATTCACCAGCCCATAGCGAAAAGTTGTATCATTGCCCGAATCGCAGTTGTAATGGCCAGTTCGTACGCTTGGCGTCGCTTTTTAACCATCTCGAAAGTGAGAGCTGCGACTTTGTGCGATTCGAGAGGGTTCAAAAGCATGTTCATAATTTCATCACGGGACGTCAGAAGCTGCTCAGCTTTGCATAGGCGGTCACTAGAGTTTCTGAGAAGGATTTGCCCTCCGACTGGGTCAATAAGCAATTCGAAATCCAGGGGCAATGGACTCGTAATTTGGTTAACGTCGGATCCATCTCGGCGAGGGCGGGGACTGGATTACACGAGATAGACGTTAATATAGAGAGTGCCTGTTATGATTTAGCAAACAGTTTTATATAAGCTTTTCTGATTAGCTTAGAGAGTTTATTCTGGAAGTACCGAGTTGAGTTGGCGATCAGGTATGAATTAGTCTGCACATTAGCTTTTACAGCTTTTTATCCTTTCTGAGTTATTCGATTCGATTCGAGAAGCACATAAAAAAAATAGTCACATGTTGCGACGGATAGAAGTAGAACTTGCAGTCATGTTTTGTATAAGGTCATTGTCGCGATAAAGACGGTCTCTTCACGGATCAGCCGTGCAGGTGACTACGCGCTTGTAGTTCTTGAATATATGGGCTCAGAAATGATCTTAATATATAGCTAAGGGGATGTTTAGAAATTGTAAGGCGCCTACGGACTCCAATATTGCGGCAAAGTGTAAGCAGCTATAGTTTTGTCTGTTACGGTGGTGGTCCCGTGGCAAAGGGTTGTACATTGTGGCAAATAAGTTACTCCTGTGCGCGCAGAGTTAGAGTAGTGCAAAGTAAAGTTATCCCGCTCTTTTCTCGTTTTTACCGGAACTCGCTACTCTCTCTTGTGATTGACTTCTCAATTGATGTAGTCGCAACGTTAGGATACATCAACAAAGAAGCCAGTGCTTTGAAGATGCTCAGGTAACTCTACGCACAATGCTTTCAGCCCCGTATTGGAGTCAGTGAAAGAATTGTCTTAGAAATTGTCACAGCACAGTGTGAAGGAGAACCCCAATCGCTGCCAAGTCTGTCGCTTGGACTCTTTTCACTAAGTAATTCCTTGAGAGGTTAATATATCTTCTTCATCCTGCTCCTCGCTCGTAATTTGACCTCCAGATCAACCGAAAAGCAATTTCCACAACCTTGATTACATTCCCATCAAATATGTCTCATAAAGAAACCAACTACCTGCCGCTTCTTGTACCATTATCATCTGCGGATTTACCCTCTACCTCTCCTGCCCTTCAGGGGCGCACACTGACCGACGACGACGCAAGCTTCGTAGATGAAGCGGACGAGAATGAGCAACTTCGTCACCACTACCGACAGCAATTCGAAGCCAAGGCACTCGTACAGCTGCGCAAAATGTGTAAGCAGAGGAAGCTTAAGATTCGAGGACTCAAGGATGAGCTTGTGGAGCGATTGGTGGTAAACGAAATGGCTAAGCTAGAAGACCTCTGGGTCTAAGTATGACTAGCCGGTGAAATTTTAATGCTACTACAGCCACCATAGGTCCCTTCTATATCTTTGTCACCACTGACTAGATGGAACACATAGTTAGAATGGAACTTGATTGATATATTGTCTACTCTCGAAGCCCCACAATCTCTCGACGTTGGTCATCCCCCAATTCCATTGACTCTGACGTACATACTCTTCTGCTCAAGATAATGATCCATACTCTCCAGTAAGCTCTCTCTTCCTGTACCGCTACCTTTCCACCCACCGAATGGTAGATCCCAACACCCAGTTGGACTCGTGCAGTTGATGCCCACCATGCCGCTTTCTAGTTTCTTACCCACCCTCACTGCTCTTTCAAGATCCTTCGTGTAAAGAGCAGCGTACAGCCCGAACTCGGTGTCGTTGGCTTTAGCGATGGCCTCTTCTTCAGTGGTAAATGTATTGATGAGTACAACGGGGCCAAAAATCTCTTCTTTCGCGATGGGCGAGTCTTCTGCTACGTCAGTGAAGATGACTGGGTGCACCATTAATGATTTCGAATTGCTGTTCGCGCCATCAGCTCCGACACCTGTGTCGATGGTCGTTCCCGCGACCTCCTTGCCAATGGCAATATATTTCTTCACAGTTTCATGCTGTACTTTGTCCACTTGTGGGCCGTGGTTCGTCTCTTTCCTGGTCGGGTCACCCAATTTCCTATTTCTCGCATGCTTTGAGAATGCCTCGACAAACGCCTCTTTGATGCTGTCTTGTACGTATATCCTACTATTTGCCATACATGTTTGGCCGGAGTTCCAGTTAATACTGTTCTCCGTCTCTTTTGCTGCTAGCTCGATATCTGCGTCCTCGAAAACGAGAGC
Organism: Pseudopyrenochaeta lycopersici; assembly: GCA_003313425.1. Taxonomy (NCBI): domain Eukaryota; kingdom Fungi; phylum Ascomycota; class Dothideomycetes; order Pleosporales; family Pseudopyrenochaetaceae; genus Pseudopyrenochaeta; species Pseudopyrenochaeta lycopersici. The sequence continues at coordinate 402,703 of NHZP01000006.1, forward strand.
TGGCGATTTGCCTCCAAGCTCGAAGACAACCTTCTTAAGGTTGGACTTTGCGGATGCTATTTGAATCGCGCGGCCCGTACGTGTTGATCCAGTGAAAGAGAGAGCACGGACTTTCATGTGTTCGGCGAGCGCTTGGCCTGATATTTGACCATGGCCCGAGAGCACGTTAATAACCCCTGGTGGGAAACCGCATTTCTCGACCCATTGGGATACTTTCCAAGGCTATTCAATCGGTCAGCGCTCCATGTTCTCATCTATTGAAATATTACGTCAAGTTGGAATGAAAGAATTTCCTCTACTCACAGTTAGAGGCGCTTTCTCACTACTCTTCACAACCACACAATTCCCTGCTGCAACTGCTGGCGCCACCTTCTTGCTGAAGAATATAAGCGGCGCATTCCAAGGTATGATGATTGCAACAACGCCAAACGGCTGTCGCAAACTCATGTTCAAAAACCCAGGCGTATTCAGACTCGTGTGGCCCTGCGGATAAGCGGCCTCGCCAAAGTAATTGAAGTGCGTGGCAGCGTAGTGAGAGTCGATGTACGTGCTAATGGGCTTCCCCATTGAAATTGCATCCAGTTGAGCTAGTTCGTCCTTCTCTGAAACAACAAGCTCTCCTAGCTTCTTCAACGGTGCGCCACGTTGTTGAGGTGACAGTGCACTCCACGCGGGGAAGGCGGCTTGTGCTGCATCAACGGCCGCGTTTACATCGTCAAGAGTGGCTTCAGCGACTGTAGTGTATAATTAGCCATACTCCAACTCACTCATGGTTTGATGTATAATTCATACCTTTGGCAACAAGGTCTCCGGTATGCGGGGAGAACAAATCGAACGTTGCTTTATCACTTGCGGAAACCAGTTTATTATTGATGAGCAACTGCGTCTCAATTACGCCCTCCATGATATTCATACAACTCGTAAACCAGAATACTTCCGATGTTGTAGGATATTTACTAAGAGTGATGGTCCGTCATACCTCTGTTATAATCAACGGAGCTATCTCGCATAACTCCGGAGGGGTAAACCATCAACAAGCGGTGTACCTCGGTGTGGGTCTCGAAACATCATAGTGCGTTCTAGCGTGTCTAACGTCTCTACTACAAACCCATGTCGCTCCTGACGCCTACATGATAACATCGAATTGTTGTCGAAACATTGCGAACATGCGTAACGGCTACCAGTACCCGAAAAATAGATGTACGATGCCATGCACGCCATATGGAGTCTACCACAGCCGAATATCTACAGTCTTGGCATGCAGAGGTTGCCAAAATAGAAAACACGACGTAGCATAGGGTCCATAGAGCACTCTCGTGGAATTTGGCCTTGGGTCTCTGGAATTTGGGGGCGGGGGCCGGGAAACGAGAGTTCGGATCATGGAGGCCTTAATTCCAGTGACATGGCCTTGGGCTCCTCGGAGGGGGAGGATCCAGCAGAGAGGATACGAAGAGTATCTGTGGAACTATTCCTTGATATCTTTTCTTTGGTGGCTCCATCAAGCCACCCGCGCATTTTCATTTAGCTCAGCATACGCCCCTGCACATGCTCATTGTCAAAGACAGTTGCGTTAATCTTGTCAGCGCTTACGCTGCACTACGCACTTGATAGTGTTGCTTAGACTATACACTTTCTTAAATCCCATACATCCGGAAGCTTATATAGTCATGCAACTTGATCCGCGTGTGAGGATTCTATCTCTCTGCGAAGAAGTGTGTTTAAGGAGTCGGCTTAAGTGTTGGTTCATTGTAGGGCCTTCTGTAAAGCGGCATCACGACGATCGGCGCCAGATGGGTAGACCGAGTATGTATCGGTCATTATACTGTGGGTTTAGCAGAAGTGCACGTGAGGAGTGACACGAGCAAAGCGCCCCATACTCGAGCTAGAGAATGTTAGGGCAAGCCATTCAGTTGAGAAGTCATATACCGCCAACAAGAACGAAACCATATCGGTGTTCCGTTTCCTCTAGGGACTTCGACATGACGTTTGATTGAGGCTTCACCTGACACTTGCCGCGCGCAACCGATGACTCGCCTAACCCAAAGACTACGCGATCTTGGTACCGCCGTCTACCGCGATTTACGACCCGCTCCTGCTAGTGAAAACGAAACGCGAGCGCGTGTAGTATTGCGGGCCGACCTGGATTAGCTTCAGATAGATGCATGCGCGGTGATGGGAACAGGGCAGCCCCACAAAGCTAATTACGGCAACATGCATCGAAAGCCACGTCGAAGCACTCCGCATCCAGATTACACCGCAATCTCTCCAGATCAGCCAAGTCTCTCCCCTGAACCTCGTTTCTAACGCTTGCAAGCCCTCTGCAGCAGGGCTCATGTGGAAGCGGTAGTTCTCAAACCCAGTTATGGCGCCGAAAGCGAAGTAGCCCGGGCGTTCGGAGATTTGTGCAAACTAAACCTGGATAACGGCACTCGGCCCGGGCCCTCTAGCTTCCAGGTGCCTTGACCAGAATCCTAATGCACCGCAATCACGGCAATGCTCCTTCGTCTGGCGTCCGCATAGAAAGAGTACATCCGAATGTGTACCACGCCTTGCCACCATCGCAACATCTAAGTTCGTGCCTGGACTGCAACTGCTGAGAATCGTACCAAGAACAGCGCGTCCCTATGAATCGGTACGGAGTTAACCCCTTATCCATCGGCCCTTCGTAAAGTTACCGAAAAGACGGAACTCGTTCTAGCATGGTGTGGAATTTCCCTTTGCTAAGTGAAGTCTTCAACATACGATACCTGCATCATGGCTGAGACCAGTACTAAGAGTACTAGCTTCGACCGCATGATGCCTAGGGCCACGACCACATCTTCCGGTTCAAACGAGTGGTTGCGCGCTTAAGATCTGCAGGGTCCATGGGTGGCATTGAGTTCACCATGCATGTCGACAAGGTCCTAAGCCTCTCCCAGGAACATAGTATGTACCGTCAGGCGTCCAGGGCAGAGTCAGGGAACATGCATGCCTTTCACAGTACAACGTGCACTCTCGCTCTCGCTTCCCAAGGGTACTGAAACCAGACTCTTCGGCGTTGGCAAGAGGCTGATGCTGACATCCAAGAACAACCGGCTGTGCTAGATCCCACGCTAGAAGTGGACGAGAGGATGTGCTGATCTAGCCTCTTGATCGAAGGAGTTCGCAACAAGCCAAGAAATTACTAAGGTGGCTTTGAAAGTCTGATCGCCCACGAGTCTATCACTAAGCTCAGTTCGAATGTTAGATTCTCGCCCGTTCGCAATGGATATCGAGGCACGGCTCTTGCCATACGATTTCAATAGAAAACGGTTAGCGCTGCTTGAAAAGAATGCCTCAGACCTCAATATGGTTGTGCAGGTTATTGGCCTTGAGCAAAAGAGACTTCCCGCTCGTGGTATTGAAGCTGACGCCTACACCATTATTGGATTTGCCTGTTATAGCCAAAGGAGGTGTGCTTGCTTGCTGATTGGCTTTGAGCGGTTCCCCTAGCTCTATGTCCAGTGGGATGATGGATGTTGAAGCATTTCCAGGTCAAACGTCATACACCGTGGACAAGTGTCTTCATTGGAGACATGCTTCGACGCATTCCCGCACGCCACGAGCACCTCCTGTTCCTCTCGTGAACTGGAAAGTTGAGCCTGAGTTGCTCTTTCCCCACAACTCGTCTTATGTCTCATTTACAAACTCGTAGACTTAAAACCCACCTCATTAGATCCAGTCAGCGCACTGCCTGACGAAGAGTCACAATTACCTCGCCAAAATCGGCAGACCCGACATCTTTCGCACAATTCGACTTCGTTCCCAATTTAGATTCTCTTCCGGCGACCTTTTCCTCTCGCTGACGTACATGGAGGCGACATGTGGTTCGACGGAGGACGTCTGATAAAGGTGCGATAAAAGTTCCCCAGACATCATTCACCTGAGTCCTCGAGAAGTTCTCGCGCCGCCTCACTTCCGCGACAGCGCATGACATAAGAAACCCAATGTTTGCACACCCAGCCGTCAAACCGTCATGTTCATAATCCACCATTCGCCAGCTAATTCCGCAACAGCAGACACACCCAGGAAAGTCGCGCAGCCCCTTCGAACCAGATACGTCACCACCGCAATCCTTCCCACCGAAAAGAGAAAAAAAGCTTTATCCCTGCCCTCTTTTCAGCTGTGGCGTCACGTACCCAACGCCTTACCCACGCTACGCAGCTGGACTAGACCAGTTCGTCATCACCGGTCCTTTTCGTCCGACAGGACGGCATCCACGAGCGCTGTAAACATTTGATTGCAATTTTGCTCATTCCCACGTTTGTGTACTAGTCGATACATGTTTGCGATTCGGCACCATGCAGACGTGACTTTGAGACGGCCAATCGCTATTGGTAGGGCGATGGGATCGCAGTGAGGATCACGAAATCTGCAGCGTGTCCAAGTTTATTTGAAACGTGTCCGGCCTTTCTCGATGTGGCTGCGCGGATTAGTGGAAGGGACATTATAAGCAGACCAAAAGTTCGGTTTCTTTTCCCAGTGGAAACTGGGTATTTCAATCTCGTCCACGTTGGACCCGCTTCCGATTCATCCGTGATATCTCTTTGCTTATCTCCGTAGAAAACGCATTAGTTGCGATCGCCATTTCTCGCCCGCGGCCTTGCTAGCAAGAGCGGTGCGAGGACATAGCACACCTAGACAGGATGTGCTATTGTGGAACGCTATTCTCGGTCCTGGGAGGATGAGTGCGAATGCGGTTTGGACAAATTTTAACCAGATCTGTAATCGTCTTCAGCCTTGTAAAGTGTCTAGTTTGGGTCTACATACATACCTCGTCAATGAAATGTACCACGGCCATCTGCCAAAATATCATATCACTTCAAGAGCCATTAGAGAGTGAAGTAATATGCATGTATTCAACTTGGATTTCATACATCTAATAATTGTTGTATCCCGCTTCCATTGCCTTTCCTTTGTCTTCCACTTGCCTCACAATCTCTACCTCTTCAGAGCCTGGGTAGCGTTCATGGCCGCCCTTTCAATAGAGCTCTAACCGTATTGTTCATGGAACAATAGATCGGCCAACAATTTGATTCCTAGGCGCGCCCCTGGCGCCCGCACCCATCCCAGATGCGCCATGAATTCCCTTTGCCAGTCGCGCACCACCACCACCACCAAGTCAAACAAATGAAACGTGGAAATGGGAAAAAGAATAAACAAGAATGGCTGGTGATCGCAAACGTGAAAACAAATGCTTGAGGGCAAAAACAGAGATGCAAACAAAAGGAAATCTAAACCCTTTTTCTACGAGGTCTTCATTGACCATAATACAGAAACGAGTACAATGCAGTGGCGCGGGAGCCACTGAATACATCAGACTAAGTGCGAGAGATATGCTTGGACGATCGGATTCGTGGCATCGCGTCACGTCTATCCATTTACCTACGTCCATGGGAGCTATGGTGCTGGTTTTGCGAGTATTGCGGTGGAGAATAGACATTCCTCTCCTGATGTCGCTGGTCGCGATCTGAATGTTGGCGGCCGTACTGCTGACGACCTTGTTGTTGGTTTCCTCCCTGGGAAGGCTGCCATTCATTTTGAGCATAGGCTTGGCCTGGCTGCTCGGGCTGCTGCTTGGGGAACCTCTGGACCATCTCCTCCTCGTCAGTCGCGCGGCGGTTGCCCATGCTGTTGACGCTCGTGAGAGGAACGCCTTTACTGCCGTTGCGGTATTCGCGGAACTCGCGGATGGCAATAGCGGAGGAGTATAATTCTGTTTGGCTGGACACATGGCCGTTAGTATGGGTGGATTTCTACATGGTCGGGAGGGTACAAACTTGATGAAGACGGCTAGTCCAACGACAACCCAACTTAATGTGCACATAATACCACTGCACTGCTTTATGTTTGCTTGGAAGAGCAGGAACGCTACGGCACCCCAGAAGAGAATTTCGAGACAGCTGAGGATGACATTGGCTTTGTAAGAGTGCCACCTCTTGAACTTCTCGACATGGTCGGTCAATAGCATGTATGCGAGAAAGAAGAGGGATTTGGCTCCCTGTGAAGATCTTGTTAGCGAGACTACCTTGTAGACAAGAAACGCGGGTATCAAACGTACCATGCCCAGAGCAATCGTGCTCGCCCGGGTCCGGGGTTGGTTCTTCATGAACAATCGTGGAACAGACAGTCCGATGACGACAGTGACGAGGACTACCTGAATAAGATGAACGGGGAGCTTAAATCGGCTGGCGAACATGGGCCTGTTGAGGACATCGAGGATAGCCATGGTCGGTGATGTGTGGAGTTGATGTTGGTGGAGAGCGTTACTTGTAAGGTCAGGTAGGTCTGGATACGAATACTATTCAGGCTGTTTGTTGGGAGTGCAGTCTTCTGAGGGTGTAATGAAGGGTGAGATTTGAGGGCTGGTTGATAGTGAAGAAGTTCATCATGGACCAAGGGCGCAAGTATATACTCATTTCATTTGCATGGAATGTCTGATGTTGACGCACTCTAGTAGGATTACCGCCGACTCAGCCTCTTCCGTTTGGTCCGTTTTTATCACATTGGACTTTTTGGAGATGCAACATGTTTGGTGTTGCGAGTACCCCTTACGAAGTGCGAGTACGAAAAGTACGAGTGCGAGACCGAAAACTAGTCGGGCCGAACCACGTAACGGCCTCAGCCCTACAGAACTCACCCGCACGTTTCATTCGTAAATAGGAACACCAAGCTTTGTGGTTGCTTTATATTCAAAGGCTTGACCTGTCACTTTGTAAGAGATCTTCCGTGTCTAGAGACATGATTGGTGGAGGTCAAGTGGATTGGCTTTGCTCGGTCAATGCTTCTTCACCCTACCTTGCGATCGAGAAGCCCACAACTGGTTAAGCTTGGTAAGGCATATTCCGTGTCGTTGAGGCTCATTCGTAGATCAGCATTATTGAACCATGTCGGATATCTCCAGAATCCGCGTCCCGCAAGTTAGGCTTGCGAACATACACAAATCGGCGGTAAGATTGGTCATCATGCACGTGGTACCAATGCCTTTGTACCTTAGAGGCGGGTCAACAAAGTTGGGCAATGACGCTTTCTCGCGTTGGATTTGTCGTTTTCGCTCTGTAGATAACCAGGAAGTCCGCTGTAATGGTGCACTCGCAGGTCCAGCTGACGGCCCGAACGTAGAATATGAAAAAGATAGAGCTGTGACAGCACGTTGTACATGTATTTGGCCGCATAGGCGGATCGCATAAGCGGATGAAACGGGAATCATCAGTGGTCGTAGAGCATCCTGTGAACACGTATGAATGCCAGGAAAGGGAATATTCGCGAGTCTGAAATTCTGGCGGTCGAGGAGCGCTGGCGAAGCCGCGTACTATGTGCAAATTTCCAAACTCAAAGATACCGCCGGCTGTTAGATTTCTAAGCTTCTGCTACTCTTTGTCTATCTCAGCTCTGCCCCGCAGGGGGTGGGCCGGGAGGTCCGGGGACATGTCCGTGTACATTTGGGGCGGCGTCGCCGCCCAATAGACTCCCAAGATCGCCCCAGTTCCAGTCGTTAATATTGTTGATCGTAAAATCCATAAATTGCATCTGTGTGGCTCTGTCAAGCCGGGCACCAGGATACGCAGTGCCTGTATACTCTTGGTCAGGGTAGAAGCGGCCTGCGCCATTGTCGGCAAACAGGTAAGCGCCGCTGTTCGTTGAAGACTGATGGTAGGGGTATGGCATGACGTCTTGATGTGGTTCCTGTGGCAGGCGTGGAGGCCCAGGTGGCCTCGGTGCCTCAGCGGGCTCGACCTTGGATTCAATGGTGGACAAGGGTGAGATGTTCATGGCATCTGCCATGGAGTGCAGCTCCGGGACGAGGGACGCAAACTTGGCAATGGTACCAGGCATGTGAGGGTTTCGTCTGTGGCGCTGGGCCAGATCGGCCAGCTGGGAGAGCAATATGCGCGAATCTGACATGTTGGTGCGGGCCATCTTGTTCAGGCAGACGAGATCGAGGACCAGGACAGAGCTGGAAGTCAGGGTATACCAGATGTCCCACCAGGTGATGGCGTCAAACTTGCCGAGCGTCTCGAGTTTGAAGACGATGCGACCCAGGTCGCTGCCAGACTCGGAGCAGGACTCGGCCAGGGCGATGAGGGCATGGTTTGGAGAGTCTCTGCCCTCTTTGGACAGCATGGAGGCGCGTGCAAGCAGGGCTGCACGGCAGAGCACGACAATGGTGTAGTGGTACATGGCATGCAAGAGCAGTAAGGGGCGCTGGAAGGCAGGGGGACATGTGTCGCAGGCTTCTATGCGAAGGTGGTCAGGAAGCGACTCCTTCCATCGTTGCAGGTCGCGCAGTACGCCTGCGGCGGGAGACAAGGGCCCCACGTAGGATTCGTCGCTTGTGGTGGATCTGATCGTCTTTGGCGCACGGCAGGCGGAGCCGAGATGCACGACCAGGCGGTTGAACCAGTTGCTGTAGTCGGGCGGACAGTAGCTGGCCATGCCAATGATGCGCTCGTTTGGGCAGCTGATCTTGGAGACGGGATGCTCAATGGCACTCGGGCGGTCGTAGGACGAGACCTGGATCTGCTCGAAGGCGTACAGGGTCCACCACAGGCGCTTGCGCAGCTCTCTGGTCAGGGGCGTCTGCAGGGTGCTCACCTTGTCCTGGTGCAGGCCGATGGCGAAGGCGATGCGGATGGCGGTGCCGGTCAGGTTCCAGCAGGCGTCGCGGTGGTTGGTGTTGTGCAGATGCATGGCGGCGAGCATCATGGCCTGCACGGCCATGACGCTGGAGGTGAAGATGACGACGGGCAGCAGCGTCTGGACGCGGCGCCACCACAGGCGCTCCTGGTCCTCGGGGAAGGCAATGCGGGCGACGCGGCGGGCCAGCAGCAGCACGCAGAGGAAGCTGCACAGCCAGGCCGGGTCGGCGGTGGCCGGGTCGGCCAGCCATGCCTCGTAGGCCTCGCGGAAGGAGGCCTCGTGCAGGACGGGGAAGTCCGGGTTGATGTACTCGAAGAAGGCGCCGATGAGCGACTCGAGGCTCGGGTGCTCGCAGGGGCCGGCCGAGGCGCGTCCATGGACGGGCGAGTTGTGGTCCATGTTGGAAGTCGCGCTGGGCGTCGACAGCGCGTGCGGGTCGCCGTGGCCGTCCATGGGCTCCTGGTCGGCCGCGTTCCTGCCAAACAGCACGAACTCGCGGACGGCGCCCTGGCCCACCAGCGTGCGCAGCTTCAGGTGGAAGAAGAAGGAGCTGGCGGGGCCAATGTACTGCACCTGGCCCTGCTGGTCTGGCAGCAGCGACATGGACTCGTCGCCCTCGCGGTCGCTGCCGCTCTTGTGCTCGCCCTGGCCGTCGCCGTCGCCCGACTCGGGCAGCGCAATGCCCATCGAGGTGCCCAGCTGGCGCAGCTCGTCCATGTTGGACACGTCGGCCTCGGGCAGCAGGCCCTTGACCAGCGACTCCAGCAGCGCCAGCCGGTTGCCCAGGCCCTCGACGCTGCCATACAGCCGCTTCTTGCGCGGCTGCGTCGTGAGGCATTCGATGTTGTGCACCACGCAGTATCTGCACGACTCTTGCCCAGGCTCTTTTCTACATTTTTGCTTGCGCGACTTGCACTTGTCGCAGCTCGTCTCGGTGCGCTTCCGCTTGTCCAGGGGCACTCTGCGCGAGGAGCTGCTGCTTCCTATGGGCGTCGGCGTTGCGGCGGGCGCAGGCGCGGGCATCATCGCGGCGGTCGTGGCATGTAGCGAGGCATGCGAGGCGGGGCAGCAAGGGCATCAGTACGCAGCCAGGAGCATCGTGGTCGCCACTTCACGTCGTGAAGCGCATTCGAGATTTGGGTGAAATACTGGCTGTCTACGCAATCCGACTGCCACCGCAAATCGAGATGCAGGGACTCCAGACGGTCCCAGGCGTCGGGCTAGTCCCGAGATTCGACCTGTCGTCTCCCGCTTGCGGGACATGGGGCTCGCCTCCCGAACCATTGGGCGACGCCTGTTGGCCAACCAAACACTGCCAGAACTGCCTGCCTGGGAACCCCAAACTTTCCTGTCCAGGCCATGTCACATCGAGTCCTTCGCCAGCACCCACCAAAAAAAAAACCCCCCTCCATCTCGTCCTCTATACACCGTCTCCTATGCGCCCGTGTTCAAACTGTCGGCGTGTCAATAGCCTTTCCGAGTTTCACCTCCATCTCCCCAGCCACCCTTGCGCAGAACAGATTGGTTCCCGCTTGGACCAAGCCCTCTTCACTCTGGGCAATTCGTCTTTCCAGGTGCTCTCTTTCACCGTCTCAGGCTCAGCATCTGCTGTGTTCTTTTCCGTTGAACTTATCAAACCATGCACTGCTACCACGTCAAACCCGTAGTTAAAACCATACTCATCCATCTTTGCCTGTGTCTCGCCCACCTGCCTGATGGCGTGTGGTTATACTGACCTTCTTGGCTCCAAGCTTCGCCGGGGCTGCGTCACCGCCTGGGCTCCCTATTGTGATATTCAAGTTTCTCATTAGCGCTCTAAGTCTCCCTGCTCCTTCTTTCTCTACCCAGAACCGCTCAGAGAACATGCCCAATACTCGCGGTGGCATCCATTACGTTGCAAATCACACGGGATGCTCACCCAAGAAGTCGATTCTAGCCATAACCTTCTCTACCGCATTGCCAAATCTCTTGTTCAACTCCACCATATTCGGCTTCTACCACAACATTGGTCCATGACAAAAGACAGCAAGAGACACAGAGGAGAGACGATGGTGGCCGTCTATTATTAATATTGGTCCTGCAGAATTGAAAAATATGCCACGAGCCGACGTTGCGGCCTTTCGTTCCGCTGACGGGGAGATTCGGTCTATTCCATAAACCACTCTTCAATAAATCCGTATTATCGATTTAGGTTGGGCACAACTGACGGCTTGCTAGCTACCCAACCGAGAACCCTCTACCGACCGACCATACAGCCACATTCATTTCCGATACTGCATCGTCGATGGATTCAATCATCCGCATCATTAAACGCCATAGCGACATGCCGCATGGCGGAAGTCTGCTGCCGAAGGCTTGCCCCTCACCGCCTGGGATACCGCAATCAACACCTTCCTCGTTAGCGAGCCACACCGCAGCGAATCCGGTGGTTGTGCTCGCTTCTAGCAATAATTACCGAAAACTGCAGTTTCCCTGCTGCCCATGCAACCCCTGGCACACTGTCGGAAACCCAATTGGCCTGCTGCTGACTATGCCGATGACAGCATTTTAGCAGAGTTCATAGGAAATACCAACTGCCACGAGAGTGTAGAGATATTGCACCTTCGTAGATGCTGAGTATAGAGCATCCCATGCACACCCACCATAATCATGTTCCGCTTACGGTGGTGGCCATCATCTGGATTTTGACGTTTTAATTACATCACTCAAATCGCCCTGCTGAGACAGGATCACCACCAGTCTGTCCGAATCTATACATCATCTCCACAAAATGGCTTCATGGACTGTCCATGGAATCAACACGTCGATGCTCTCACTACAGGACTCATGCCTAGACTCGTTCAAGCACAAGACTATCAAGAAGAGAAGTCGGTGATGTGTCTTCAATAGTCACTCAGGAGATGGAATGATATGCTGCACACACGGGGAACGCTTATGCTTTTACGCCGTATTTTCACTCACCGCATCTTTCGACCCCAATAAATGCAATGCAGGGGCACAGTAATGGGGTGCTCAAGCTTTGGCAATAGTCTCCATACCGTCCTTCTTCACCCTCCTCTCAGCGCTCGCGGACTCCATTGTGCCTAGTTCTTTTCTATCCAAATCATACGCTAGTCGGTGACACTTTCGGGCCTGGCTGGAGCCGACACGGTCAAATCTAACTGCTTTCTCTACACTTCACAACTTCGAGTGCGGTTTCGTTCCCTTGTATGTATCTTGCCAACATAGTTAGTAGCTATCCTTCTCTGCAACCCACGCTTTGACATAAATCAGGATGATGGCAAAGTCATATTCGGCGTCCATTATCCTCTACTTTCCAGTCCGAGGAAAGCTGCTACCGTGATCAGTAATATACAGGCTGCGAAAGAATGCTTCGGAGAGGAAATCGGACAGTGCGGCTGGGCCATTCGAGCCTGGACAGCGTAACTCGATAGGAAACGGAAGAAATCCACTTACACTTAGGAGAGCACAGTACACCATTACGTCTACCAGCAATCCTCGCCGACTCGTTTCCGCATTGTGCCCGAAATGGCAATTGTCCTCGGCGGGATACTACTAAACCTTGATTGGCGGGTTACGTGATCCGCGTGGCAGGTGCTGCGAAAACGCGCCATTCAGCCCTCTCACGACCCTCCAACAATACCTCTCCGCCAAACAGGAACCTCATGGCTGCTTCGCATGCTTTCATCCATGTCTGCACAGCATCTGCAAACACGCACACCGAACCTGCCTTCGCTAAGCGACAGTCTTCGGCTGCAACTACCCGCAAGTAGCACCATCTGATAGGCTCCATGCACCCGACTACGGTAGCCCAATGTAACTTCAACCGACACACTTACTTAGAACCGATGCCCGCGGACACGACACCAGGCTTAATGGTCGGGTTGTGGGCTCGCCGTATGTATGTAGGGAAGCTATGATGTGATCAATTAGAAAATTTGCTGCGGCAATCCAGGCCGTACGCATGGCTGGTTTGCGGAACCCTCATTGCTGTATGATTCCGACAGCTCGGGAAGTGCAAATTCCTTGCACGACAAGTAGTTGGTGCGTGCTTACTTTGATCATCGTCTCGCACTATGGCAGCAAAATATCTGGCGAGGCTACTATATGCCGGACCGTTTACCTGTTGTTTGTGTTGATGGTAGCGTCCTTCCCAGATTTCTTCTCAAGCTGAAGCAAGGTTTGTGCAATAAGCATCCGACGGCTGTTCACCATCTGGGCCCCTTGCATTACGGTCGCATCACCCCATATCACACACTCGACATTAGCATCACGCGACGAAAGGTGAAAGAGAAGGAGAAGAATGGCAGCACAGGACGTCAACATCGCCATCGTCGGCGCAGGAATCGGTGGCTTAGGCTTCGCAATCGGCCTGAACCACCTAAATGTGCCCTTCACAATCTACGAATCAGCGCCGCATTTCTCTGCAGTGGGTGCAGGCGTTGGCCTGGGACCTAATGCCCTCCGCGCAATGGACTTGATCGACAAACGTTTCAGCGAGATGTACATGGCCATTGCTACAGGAAATCTGAAACCAGAGAAGAAGCATGTTATGATGGAAGCCATGCGTATGGAAGAGGGGTTGGGAGAAGGGGAGAGCTGGTGGGGCCATGGCGGTTGGGGAGCAGAGTACTATGAACGAACCGGTGCTCACAGGAAAGATTTACTGGACATCATGACGAGTTTCATCAAGCAGGATGCTGTGCTGTTCAACAAGAGAGTGCAGAAGATGGAGCAGGCCGATGGTCGCGTCACACTTACCTTTGAAGATGGCCAAGTTGCACATCACGCTGCGGTCGTTTGCAGTGATGGCGTCAAAGGCTTCTCACGGAAAATCGTTCTCGGAGACCGATATCCAGACTGCGTTGAGCCGCAATACACGCATAAATACGCCTACCGCGCCATAATCTCCATGGATGACGCGAAGGAGGTATTAGGAGACCTCGCCACAGACGCAAAAATGTACCTCAGCAAAGGTGCAAACTTGTCCACATACCCAATTCGTCAAGGTACGGCAATAAACGTCGTAGCCTTCAAGTACGACACGCAGCCCTGGGCGGGCCCCGAAACCACACGCAACGTCTCACGGGAAGACATGCTAAATGACTTTGCAAACCAGAACCCGGACCCGCGATTAATGAAGCTACTCGACTGGGCAGAACCCACACGCTGGGCTGTCAAACACCATCTCAATACTCCGACGTACTACAACAGCCTCATCTGCATGCTCGGCGATGTTGCACATGCAAGCGGCCCTCATCAAGCCGCAGGAGCAGGTCAATGTCTTGAAGACGCTCTTGTTCTCTCCCGTGTACTGGGCCGCGTATTCCAGTCCATATCCTCCTCTACACTCGCCAGCCCCTCCCCGACGCGTACTCGAATCATTGAAGCAGCGTTCCAGGCGTATGACGAAGTGCGGCGACCCCGCGCGCAGGAACAAGTTCGCAGCAGCCAGGAGTGCGGCGAGATATACACCCTCACGAACCCGGTGGTGGGCGACGACATTCCGAAAATCGTGCAGCATTTGAATAACAGGTTTGCTTGGATTTGGCTGCACGACTTGGCGAGCGATGTGAGGAGGGCAGAGGCGAGGTTTGATGAGCTGTCCGACATGCAGAGCAAGGGGGGAGATAGGGAGAGGCAAAGGGAGAAGGAAGGGAGTGCTAGGTTGTAAGCCCATTTCTTCCATAATGCTTACATCATGTTATTTTTATAATAGAAAAAGCATGCTTTTTGGCTAACCTGTATGTAGAGTTGATACACCCAATGCATCCCCTGTGCGGTAAGCGTTCGTGGCTTGAGATTAAAGCGAGAGTTCATCCATCTATCATTTGCTCGTACCCATGTTATATATCCTCTCTTCCGTCCTTTTAAAGCGAACAGTAGCATGCGCATGCGAAGGAGTAATATGGTGTTTCAACAAAGATTACGATTGCGCTGCATACGATGAAATCCGACTCGTCTTAGCCCGTTGTGTAATTCCGGCCCTGCTTTTGTATAATTCCAATTTTAATTTTAATCTCACCATCATGACGCTCTAGTAAGCCTGGACGGGATTTACGATTCGGATAGTCATCAATTAACCTCTGCCCTTTTGCATCGTTATATCCATATCTTCCGGTCCTACGACATCATCCCACCATGAACACCCCCCCCCTTGTCGGGCCACGTTCGTAGTGAAGCCTCAGATTCGTTACTCGCCTCAATGCGAGCTCGGCGGGGCCGCAAGCATGCATCCTACTGACCCTGCACTCACCGCTAGCGGGAAGCGGGTACGTTCAGAGCTACAGGCCTGTGTATAACGGAGCGCCAATCGTTTGGTAAACAAGACGCACAGAGGAGAGATGTGACGATGTGACGAATTGTGGGAAATCAAGTTCTCTCTAAACAAGCGAGGTCAGGGAGTGATAGATAGGATGTGTTTTTGACGAATATAAAGAGCCAAAATTAGTGGCAATAATATTCATTCTTCGATGGCTTGGAATTCGGATACCGGGGCCATTCGGGGCGGAATTCACTGTTCTGCTTGTAAATCTCGAAGAATATCATGGCCGTAAGTCAGGTCCTTGGTCAGTACAGATAGACGGCAAAATGGAAAAAGAATTCATATGCAGAGTCTAGAAATCGGTATTTAATTATCTCGTAAAAAGTGATGCTATCTATTCATATCGGGATTTTTTACGGTGTCTGCAATAACACCTCGAATTCGAATGCTTCTGTCAACAATGCATACTCGTCCAATGTCCTAGGTCCACAACTGCCGCTGCCCAAGCCATGATGTGCCCAATCGAGCCGCAACACCACGCTGTCGGTCTTCTTCTTCCGCAGCTCATAAGGATGCTTAGCTGCAGCAACGTCTCGCATCCTGTAGTGGCTGGCTTGGAAATCGAAGAGATGTCTCGCCTTTCCGTCTTTGCCAGCAAATTGCACACTCAGGCCCGCACCGGCGCCGTTCTTGATAGACAAGTACCGAGTATCGGTGTGGTTCGAGCTCTCCTGTGGGACCTCGTAGTCGGTCCATAGCTCGTCGACGCTAGTGACACTGTATTTCCCAACAGGCTGGGAGAGTTTGCTGTCGCGATAAGTCTCCCCAAGGCCGCGGCCGAACCACTCGACTTGCTGGAACTGGTTCGGAGTCTCTAGAACAAGACCGATCCGGGGTAGTGTGCGAGGTAGATTGTCACCCTTGGGTGTGCCGGTGACGTGAACAGAAAGGGAGCCGTTGGCGTGGAAGGTGTATGTGAGGGTGCATTCGATTGACCAGGACAGAATCGGGGGCGCAACGCGCTGCTGCACTGTAACCTTCAGCTCCTCTTTACCCGATTGCTCCCACGAGATCTTTCTTGTGGACAGCTTCGCAAGATGCAGTTTCTTGTCTTCCCAGTCCCATCCATCCTGGGGCGCGTCATTGTCGGTGGGAGCGCGGAAGAAGTCGATTTCAGGTGCCTTCGAGATCAACTCAGTGGAACCTTGGAGCCAGGATGTGAGCGCGCCGTGGAGTGTATTGAAAGTCCATGTGGATTTATCAGTGGTAATCTTGAGTGTGTTTCTGGATGTGGTGACATCTAGTTGTTGGCTGGAAGTAGCTGGACGTTGTACCGGGGCAACTGCGGTTACGGATACTTGGGCAGTTGCGACTTGGAAGCCCTGGTCGAGGTATTTGGTGCTGTCTTTCAGTGCGAATGAAAAGCTTATCAATACCTCGCTCTCTGAGCTAGAGATCTTTGGTAGATCAATCTCGAAGGTCTGGCCTGGCCCAATGCCGGAGGGGATATCGAGCGATCCTTCTTCTCCCTTACCGCCAGATTCATATACCGTGGTGTACTGGCAGCTGAGATGGTCCAATGTGATGAAATCATACCGATTGATAAACTTCGCCTTGGTTTGGCTAGACTCCAGTAGCTGTACCGGCTCGATAGCCTTCTTGTATTCGATCAAACCGGCGTTCGGCTTGTGATCAGAGTTGACAAGACCATCCATGACGAAGGTAGCATCGTGGACTTCCTCGCCAAAGTCGCCTCCATACGCGTAAAACTCCTCGTTGGTCTGCTTGTCTTTCGTCAAGAGACCGTGGTTCGCCCACTCCCAGGCAAAGCCACCCTGTAACGTGGGGTACTTGTAGAATGCATCAACATACTCTTTGACGTTTCCGGGGCCATTGCCCATGGCATGAACCTAAATTTGTTAGGTTTCGTAAGTGCACTACAGAGACAGCACTTACGAATTCACACAGTACAAGAGGCTTCGTCTTGCTCTTATCTTCCGCAAATCTAACGATTTCATCAATTGGTGGATACATCCTCGAGTACATGTCCATGGTCTCTGCGTAAATGTCCGCTTCGTAATGAATCGGCCTACTGTCGTCGTATGCTTTGATGTGGTCATACATTGCCTTAAAGTTCTGGCCGAAGAAAGCCTCATTGCCCAAGCTCCAAATAATAATAGAGGGATGCAATTGATCTCTTTTCACCAGCGCTTCAGCTCGGTCAACATATGCATGAGTCCAATCCGGGTTGTTGGTCGTCCATTCAGCGGCTTTCTGCCTCGTAAGCAACTGCCGTTCGCGGAAAGGCAGATTCTGTTCTGGCTTGGACAGAGCAGCGTCAGCGATACTCTCGAAACCGTGGCACTCCAAGTCTGCTTCATCGATGAGCCAGAAGCCCATCTCGTCTGCAAGATCATATAACCTTGGGTCGTTCAACTGATGCGAAGTGCGGATGGCGTTGATATTGTGGCGTTTCATGGTCAAGAGATCCTGCTTCATGAACTCGTAAGGTACAGCTCGACCCAATGTAGGATGATGTTCATGGCGGTTGACTCCGCGGAAAACAACTCTCTTTCCATTGACCTTCAATAGGCCGTCCTTCATCTCCACTTGCCGGAATCCAATGCGCTGAGCCACGTGTTGCTCAGAATTTAGAGATACTACCAAATGATAGAGGTTGGGCGATTCAGCAGTCCACTTCAAGGGGTCCTTAACTGGGATACTAAGGTCTGTGGTGGCGCCGCTGTTGACGTCTGCCTCTGAAGAAGCAATAGTCTTCTTCTCTGCATCCAGGACTTTTACAACAATCTTCCCGGAGCCGACTGCGCTCACCTTGACCTTGAGCTCGGCATCTGTGTATGATGAGTCTAGAAGCGTTTGAGCAAACACATTGTCAATGCGAGACTCCTTTGGAAAGCCAACCAAGAGCACATCGCGGAAACTGTAGTGGTAAGTAACGGGTTTATCAGAGAACTTGAATACTTACATGCCGCTTAGCCACCACTGGTCCTGATCCTCAATATAGGTACCGTCACAGAACTGATACACCCTTACGGCCAGGGTGTTCTCGGCCTCCGAATCAACCAAAGCTGTGATGTCGAACTCGTCCGGGTTCCTGCTCCCTTGGGAATACCCAACCTCTTTACCATTGACCCAAACATGGAAGGCCGCATCGACACCCTCAAATCTAAGGCGGACCTGGCCACTCTTCAACGCGTCTGGAACCTTGAACTTCTTGATGTAGGATCCAGTCTCGTTTTCGGTGAAGGACACATTGGGAGGATCAACAGGGATAGGGTATATTACATTCGTGTACTGGGGGCCCTTGCCAAATCCTTGCAACTGCCACATGCCTGGCACGGCAATGTCGCTCCATTTCGAGGTGTCGTAGGACGCTGCCTCGAATCCTTCTGGCGCTTCAAATGGAGAATAGGCGTGCTGGAACTTCCATGTGCCAGAAAGACTGTGCGTTTTCGATTTGCTCACATCATATGTGAGCGCATCAGCTTCCGAAGTGTAATTCTGGAAATATGCACGGGCTGGTAGTGTGTTCTTGTGGAGGATACTGAGGTTGTTCCAATCCGGAGTACCAGTTGGATGCACACCTGAAGTCATGATGGGTGAAGCTCGAGTGTGTGAAAGTCGTCTCGAGTCAGCTTCAAGGAAATTGTCTGCTGTTTAGTTGAAGTTCATCACTATTCAATGCCACACATGTCACGTCGTCCGCTAAGCGGCATGGCCCCATTGGGAAAGCCGCCCGATCGCGCATCGTGAGAGCCAAGTGGATGGTTTGCCTCTCAGGTGACGTGAAAAGATGCTGGTCTCTAATTTGCGCGTTTGGGGATGCTCGCATCGGGGCATTGATGGGACGGCGCGGGGTTACATTAGATCGACGAGAGGACTACTGTATGCGGTTAATATGCTGCCTTGTTAGGGTTGGCGCCGCTAAACTTCAGTCACTACCCTCGAGGTTTTCCGCACGCGATGGATTTTTTTGCTCTTGGCCCACAGTTTCTCCGGATCTCTCCACGAATTCATCTCCACGCCCGTTGTCTGATTCCTACAGCTAAGTCTGTAGGCCTATCACGACTCAAAGTAGGGCCGAGGTGCCTATTTCCCGACTCAAGGAGAGGACCAGCGCTGACTATTGCGTAATGCACCGCTGCCTTCTTGGAAACGCGTCCGCATACCGGCCTGCTTGAGGAACTGTATCCGCCGTTTAAGACTTCTTCCGTTTGACGTTGAGCTCTTGTGGCATGGTAGAGGCGTGTTTGAGCCCGCTTAGCCGCTGTATTGTTGCTGTTGTTTGCAACAAGCATCCTTGGCAGGCGGAGTGGCTGCAGCCAATTGATCTCCTCAGGCAAAAAACGGGCATCGGAACAGGTTCAACATGGTAGAGTGCCTCGGTGCGAAGTTGTTGCCATCGCGCTGCTTGGTTTGCGGAGAAGCCTGTTTCTCCACTAAGTGTATAAAGTGACCCGCTGTCCTGGATTCTTCAAGGATCGTCGCGTCTACATAGGTAGTGGAACTCGTTCCCACAATTTTTCTTAGAGCTTGTTTTCTTATCGTGGGTCCTCTTCGTTCGAATCTTATCATCATGGCAGAGAAGCAGGATGGCATGGGCGCTATCACGCACCAGATGAGTGCTGTGGATGATAACCTACGCAAGTCAGGCAATGTCAAGGAGGCGAACGTTGCATCTGTGGCTCTTGGTACGCCCTCCATGACCTCGCGCAAAGTCGATCAATGAACTCGAATATTGAGACTAATCGTGTGTAGCTGCCGCATTGGAAGCTCAGAAGCCGAAGCTATGGTCTCGAAACATGTTGAAACTTTACGGAATCATGGGTATTGGATATCTCGTCTCGACGCTCAATGGATTCGATTCATCTCTCATGGGTTCCATCAATGCCATGAAGGCCTACCAGAACACATTCAAACTCACTGGTGAAGGTTCCTCCACTGGTATCATTTTCATCATCTACAATCTCGGACAAATCGCCGCATTTCCGTTCTGTGGTTTCTTCGCGGATGGTTACGGTCGTCGCGTTTGTATTTTCGCCGGATGCGCGCTCGTCCTTGTCGGTACTGCTGTTCAAGCAACTGCTCATGGCACGGGCCAGTTTATGGGTGGCCGTTTTCTACTTGGCTTCGGTGCCTCGATTGCTTCTGCTGCAGGACCTGCTTATACCGTCGAACTCGCTCATCCCGCGTATCGAGGAACGATGGCCGGAATGTACAACAACTTCTGGTGGGTTGGCAACATTCTTGCAGGATGGACAACCTATGGCACCAACCTCCACATGGGTAATACATCCTGGGCCTGGAGAATTCCAACCATCGTGCAGTGCATTATGCCATCCATCGTCATGGCGCTCATCATGTTTTTCCCCGAGACGCCCCGCTGGCTCCTCGCCAAAGACCGCCGTGAAGAAGCGATCGCTATCATGGCCAAATATCACGGTGACGGCGATGCGAACTCACCTATTGTGCAACTCCAGCTCCACGAAATCACCGAAGACTTCGCTCAGACTCGTAATGACAACCCGTGGTGGGACTTCCGCGAGCTGGTCAACACCAGGGCGGCTCGATACCGATTAGCAATGGTCATTGCGATGGCTTTCTTCGGACAATGGAGCGGCAACAACGTTGTCAGCTACTTCATGCCTGCAATGGTCCAGAAAGCTGGTATTACGGATCCTAACGAGCAACTCCTCATCAATGCGATCAATCCTATCTTCTCCATGCTTGCAGCCATCTACGGCGCAACACTTCTAGATCGCCTAGGTCGTCGTAAGATGCTCCTGGGAGGTCTCTGGGGCGGTCTATTCTGCTACATCCTTTTGACCGCCTTCACAGCGACCGCCAAGTCGGATAAAAACCTCGCATACGGTACCATTGTCTCCATCTACCTCTTCGGTATCTTTTTCGCCTGGGGTTGGACGCCTCTGCAAACCCTTTACGCCGTCGAGTGTCTGGAGAACCGCACGCGTGTCAAGGGTTCCGGTCTCAACTTCTTGTTCCTCAATATCGCCATGGTGGTCAACACATACGGTATTTCCATTGGTATTGAGAAGATTGAGTGGAAGCTATATATTGTGTACATTGTGTGGATCTGTGTCGAGATTGCAGTAATTTTCTTCTTCTTTGTCGAAACGGCAGGCAAAACGCTCGAGGAGCTCAAGGACATCTTTGAGGCGCCGAATCCGAAGAAGGAAAGTTTGAAGAGGACAAAGGTGGAGATGGATGAGCGAGGCCAGGTTCTTAATGTCCACGACGCATAGATTTTAAGTACATGTCTCTGTTTTGGGGGGGGGGGGAGAAATGCACCAAAGTCTTACAAACTTTGGAAAGACAGCCACACTATTCTTAGATAGGAAAGACAATTTTAAATCATAATCAACCGAGATTCTACACTTTTCACTTTTGATACCAAAGTTATTTCTCCCATTATTTTCTTATTCTGAAATCTCTTAGCCCCCCCCCCCCAGATCATCCCACGCTTCAAGCGAACACATCCCAACCCGGCACCATCTACCCGGCTAATCTGCCGGCCGTCGTAGTTTTCAACCCAGATCTGAGGCCATTCCCATCGCTCAGCCCTACCGTAGACTTTATTCCTTACGAGCACTCCCGGTGTGTCCGTGATGGCGCCCGGCATGCGTTCCCCTGTCTGTACCTTAGCGCAACAATTGCGTACCGCAGCAACGGGCGCTGGTCCTTCGGAGTGCAGGTGTTTGCCACGTGAGCAGCCCCACTCCATGCACCCTTCCCGCGGACTTTTATATTCTGGGGTATGCGGCGAAAGGCTGATTGATTTTTTCTTTGTCGGGTTTTACGCTCGGTGCGTTCATAATTCTACTTGCGCTTCGTTTCACTGTGGGCTTGAGTCGCGATATGTCTTGGCATGGTTATAGGTAGGGCTGAGATTTGGGACATGTTTGAGAAGAGTGTTGGTCGCTCCAAGGCTCATAATCAGAGAGACATTACACTTGTTTGAGACTCATTAAGACTTGTAGGGATGTCTCTGACCCGATGCGACCGCTTCTACGTTACACAGAACTGATTTGGAGTGGTGTATATGTTCAGACGTTGGAAATGCTAGATTTCGATACACTTTGACCAAAACCATATCTAGAATCTCATTTCATTGAAACTTCAACTATTTCGCAACCAAGCCTACCAATTACCACCAGGCAGAATGACCGCAGCCCGCCCACGGCCCTCTTCCCTCACCATATACATACCTTCAACCTTCTCATGGCGAGCTCCTCGCCTTCCAACACCCAGACCGACTACTTACCCGCAGTCAAGCACAACAAAGTTGCGATCAGCTACCATCTCTTCCAATGCTCCGCCTGTGCCACGACTCTCGTACTGGATTCCTGAAACGCCGTCACCGAGCGCTTCTCCAGTATCGCCACGCAACCCATTCCTATCTCCACCGTCTGCGTTATCATTCAATCCACAAGGGGTAGAAGCGCTCTTCCCAATGGCATCGCCCTTGCTCCCAGCGTCGCCACTATCAATCTTCGACCACCCTATCTCACCGAAGTTACCGATATTTTTATCGACATGCTCACCAACCTTTCAACCTTCACGCACACCAAGGACTACGAAGACGACCATCCTATCACCAATATCCTCAAATATGCCGTTGTCGCCTCGCTTTCTATTTCCACGAACGCCGCCTAGTCTGCCAAAGACCAAGAGGAGCGCGTCTGTCTACGATAGCGGCAAGGGTGTGGCTACGAGGAACGGATCGATCGGAAGTCTGACGCGTGTGGGAGAGAAGGCGAAAAGAGAGTTCTACGATTTCCTTGCTGTTAAAAAGACGGAGGAACTGGAGATGGAGGAGATTATGGCAAGGAGGCACAAGGCGAAATGGTTAGTGAATAGGTGGAAGATCCAGACGCCATGGAAAAATTGGTAGACCACAAGAATACCAGGAGAAGACAAAGGCGAAAACTCTGGTGAAGCATGTGCACTTCAAGGTTTGATCGCTTCTGCATGTCCATAGATGTTTGTGGCGTGTAGCTAGGCTTGAGCGAAGTCGAATGGTCGAATTGTACGTAAAGAAGGCTTTCTGCGTGAAGTGTGGCGTTATCGCGTCGCGAGGGATTTTCTACAGATTGTCCGCTGGAAGCCGAAAGGGCTTCTCTACTCTTTGATTCTGTCTCAAACAAGAACCTGGCCACGGACCAAGGCGCATTGATTACCTTCGACCTTTTTCGTTTGCAGGAGGTTTCGTTGTTTAGTATCAGGCTGCCTCGAGTGAAGCGATTTGTCGTATTCACGTAGCGATCCGTGACGGTGCTGTCGGTCAGTTTCGGTATGATTTGTCTTTCATGTGCGACCTGATTGGCCGAACGGGTGAGAGTTCTCGTGACACGACGCCTGGAACAAGGTTGGGAGGTCGGTCACCATGTTAGCGCAAGGCACAACGCAACTAAGACATGTCAGGAATGGAGGAGTTCACCTTGCTGTGCCCTGCATCTGATGGTGTGTTGTCGAAAACTAGCGTGCCTTGACGGTGGAATAGCATGACCGACGTTTGATATCAACATTAGATAGGATGCGCACAGGTGTACGCGAGTGGGTCCACAGCCACAGCGAGACATGCCGATGGAGAGATGCATAGCGGAGTGTGGATCGAAGCACCGTGACGTTTTTGACGGTTGCTTATCAGTGGAGCCACACTAAGGAGACGGATGGATGATGGGCAACTTTTGATCTGACAATCTGATGATAAAGGTAAAAAGTCTTCAGGCGCCACGGTTTCACCGGCGCGGCCAGAAGATGGTTTACGGTCGCCTATCGCCAGACTGTCGGATCGCGGCACTCTAAAATGGCTACCTCGGCGGCTCAAGAAATTGGATGGTGGTCAACATGGTCTGGTTCATACACGCGTCCAAGCTCTATCCTCGATCCTTGGCCAGAATCCTGCACTAGGAGCGATCGGGCAGAGCGGCTTGGCGAATGAAGGAGCCGCGAATAAGCACAAGCCATGTTGGTGATTGGCTGCGATATGCTGACGAGCAACGCAAATCGTAACGGGCAGCTGCGTCTTTTCGCGGAGTCTGATAAGTGAGCATTGTCTTGGAAGGTCAGCACTGTGGATGTGCGATGGCGATTGCGCCAAGCGCGAAAGACACGAGATGGGCGGGCATCTTTATGAAGAGGATTCCACCTTGGAAACAACAAGGCCCCCACGCGCTGATAAGGCTGCTCTGAAGGGGGGTAAGGGTCAAGGAGGGCAGGAGAGGTTGATATTAGGGCGACTGAATCGAGCGCGGTGATGTGCTGATCGGCTGTGTTAGGATAGATGGGGCAATGTAACGCAAGGCAACGCCGTGTGCAGGCACCCCCGGAGCACACCAACTTTGCCGCAATCTTTTCGTTGCTTGGCTATACAGGCCGCATGCATTTACAGTGACCTGCTGCGTACCGAGGCGCCTATAGATGGTTTCGCGATGACAGACACGAGACGCCCCCTCGCAGCCACCTGCTCATTCTGTGACAAAGAACGGCGACGCGGACGTGATGGATCGCACCTGCCAAGCGCTATGGCTGTCGCATGAACTACTCCGGATGCGGAAGGAGGATACGGTAGGCGAAGCAATCGCGAAGCGGCACGTGAGGAGTCTTCTCCAGACTAAGCGTGTCATTCGGCTCCAATCGCTTGGCTGTATAGGCGTCCAATGAAGATACGCTGCTCGCAAACTAATTTCATGTTGCGCCGGCCGCCGCAGTGTCCCGTCCAACACCCCCAAGCTACCCATACAGGCAGTTGGTAAGGAAACGGCGTTCGATGGCTCCTTCCGAGGTGTCCCAGCCGATGAAAAGCGGAGCAGCCAAGGTTCTAGAAAGGCTACTAGAATGTCGCAGCAGGGCCACTAGTGATTCACTCCCAGTGCGCGCCGGCGTGTCGTTATCAGTTCATGCTGCATTCGGGCCCCATCTCCGTTCCAAATACCAGGCTGGCCAACGGGCCCCCCCAAGTCGCATACCAAGCGCTCTCCGCCACTGCGGGGATGCCATGATGGGGAGGTCCAAGATGCGCGGCGCCCGCCACCCATGTTCGGCCCTGCTAGTGCGTGCTCGTCCAACGCTTCTTTGACGAGCACTACCCGTGGTCGTTGTGCGGCCAGCCACTCACACGCCGCTCCAGCGTATCAGTGTCCACTGCAGGACGCCTGGTGAAGGATGCGCGCCAAGCTCCGCTCGTGTGTGCCCCGTGCTTCAGTGAACGAGGGACAGCTACCCTGTCCGGTCGCGCCGTAACTCTACTTGGATAAATTGGTCCCCCTCTGCTGATCGCCCTGGATCAATTCGCATTAAAGGACGCTGTTCCCAGGGTAGGCTACCCGATAATCTGTTTTCCTTTCTCCAGCAGATCGCTGCCCTCCTCCCACCATGGATAACGAAAAGGTACTCACGGCTGATGAGAAGGCGACCGTTCCACACAACACCGTCGAGTCGGAGCGCGGACAAGAACACCATGGAGAATGGCGTGAACAGGAGGACTTCATGACCCGCAATGGTCTCAACCTCAAGTCCTTCCAGCGTCGTCCCAAGGGTGGCCCTCTCGTCGTCCTTGACAAGTCCATGAAGACTCGCCATCTGCACATGATCGCCATCGGTGGTTCTATCGGTGCTGGTTTCTTCGTCGGTTCGGGCAGTGCCCTCGCACGCGGTGTAAGTCACCATTCGCAACAAATTGCCTCAAAATCTTCATCTAACATTGTTTGCAGGGTCCCGCTTCTCTCTTCATTGATTTCTCGCTCATGGGTGTCATGATCTTCAACGTCGGTAAGTTCCAAAAGTGCCACAATCTTGGCGTGCGTATGTGGAGCTGACAAGCCTTGCAGTCTACGCTCTTGGTGAACTTGCTGTCATGTACCCTGTCTCTGGTGGTTTCTATACGTACTCTACTCGCTTCATTGATCCCTCCTGGGGTTTTGCCATGGGCTGGAACTACGTCTTCCAATGGGCTATCGTTCTACCTCTTGAGTTGGTCGTTGCTGGTATCACTGTGCAATACTGGGAGGGTGCCAAGGGTATCAGTCTAGGCGTGTTCATCACCATTTTCTGGCTGTTCATCGTCTTCATCAACGTTTTTGGTACCCTCGGATACGCCGAAGAAGAATTCTGGTCTTCCTGCCTCAAGCTCAGCGCCGTTGTCATTTTCATGATTATCGCGTTGATCTTGGTCCTAGGTGGAGGTCCTTCCAAGGGAATCTACAGTGAATACTGGGGTGCCCGTACTTGGTACGACCCTGGTGCGTTCCAGAACGGCTTCAAGGGTTTCTGCTCTGTATTCGTCACCGCTGCTTTTGCCTTCTCTGGAACTGAGTTGGTCGGTTTGGCCGCTGCTGAGACCGCCAACCCACTGAAGTCCCTTCCCGGTGCTGTCCGTCAGGTCTTCTGGCGTATCACTTTGTAAGTTCGACCCCGTGATAATATCTTGATCAATCACTAACGAATTGCCAGGTTCTACGTACTCGGTCTGTTCTTCGTCGGTCTTCTCGTTAGCTCTACCGATCCGCGCCTTCTCGGTGGATCTGGTGATGCCAACACATCGCCCTTCGTCATTGCTGGCAAGGATGCTGGCCTCATCGGCTTCGATTCATTCATGAACGTTGTGATTCTTGTATCCGTTGTTTCCATCGGTGTATCCGGTGTCTACGGTGGATCGCGTACTCTGACTGCTCTCGCTGATCAAGGTTATGCCCCGAAGGTTTTTACCTACATGGATCGCTCCGGACGCCCTCTCTGGTCCGTTGTCTTCATTCTCGCGTTCGGTCTCCTCGGTTTCATGAACTTGGCTGCTACCGGTGAAGTTGTTTTCAACTGGTTCCTCTCGCTCTCCGGTCTCGCTGCCCTCTTCACCTGGGGATCCATTTGCTTGGCTCACATCCGTTTCCGCAAGGCTTGGGCCTACCATGGCCATACCCTTGACGAGATCCCATTCCAGGCTGCTGGTGGTGTTTACGGCTCCTGGCTCGGTATTTTCATCATTTGCGTTGTCCTCATGGCTCAGGTATGTCTTCCATCTATTATTTACTATCTAGCACATACTGACTTCAACAGTTCTACACTGCCATCTCACCTCTTGGCCTCGAACCTGGTAAGAAGGTTGGTACTGCTGAAGACTTCTTCATGTCCTACCTCGCCCTCTTTGTCGTTGGTGCTTTCTGGATTGCTGGATACTTCTGGAAGCGTGAGGGATGGCTCAGGACCGCTCAGATGGACGTTGATACCGGCCGTCGTGAGCTCGACTGGGACCTTATCAACAAAGAGCGCGAGGAGATGAAGACCTGGCCTGCCTGGAAGCGCCTCGCCGCTCGCATTTTCTAAATGTACTCACGCAATGCGTTGCATCGACGTTGCATTTGGGAGGTGTCTTGTTGTGATGAGTGTTTTTGAGATGTAGTCGACGACGTCGATGCTTTATACCGTAGCTTTTATCATGTGTAATGTATACCATTGCTCAAAGCGCAAATGTGCTTTTTGCCCATATTTTCTCTATCCACAAATTGATGTTTCGTTTCAATCGTTCTACTGCCATCTGTTATTGTGTTTGGCGGTCGCGTGCCGTGCAACATACAAATGGAAGCCGCGATCGCGGCTTTTGGAGATTGTGGCCGCCACATAACTTTTTTGAATGTTGAATATCATGAACGTGCTCCTTCGTACCACATCATTGTTTTCCTATTCGCTCCGTCCTCACCTCACTAAATCACTACTTCAATATTTACATTTGTTCACTGTCACCGATCTTACTGCCAGTTTCTCCATTTGCAGGCGCCGGATGACGAGTAGATATGCAAACTTCGGCCATTTCTGGGGCGCATGGAATTAGTACAATACCTCTATTGATTGGCTGTAATAGATGGGAGCTCGCTTAACCGTATCTCAAAAAAGAGAAACAGCCTTGTCTGGCGGAAAAAAAGGATAGGTAATTCCATAATCCGGCTTGTATCCTGACCGAACATGGCATGTAGCCCAACTTGTCAGTCTCTGTTTGCAACATCTAATACGTCGATATGTTCGCATGTATCCGCCCTCGATCTTTCTCCAAGACGTCGACTGACAATTCATCGAAGGAATTTCATCCCCCACCCCATACTGCTTTCAATCGCCTTATCTTGCTCAACAACTGGCTGGTATCCCACCAATCGCCTCGCCTTATCAATACTCCAATAACAGCCTGTGTCCAAATGATGGATGTCATCTCTCCTCATCTTTGGTTTAATTTTATCAAAGGTAAAAATCCAGAACAGCCACTCACTATCATCTTTACCACCCAGAATGGAATCATCTTGACATCTTGTTCTAGTACCGTGCGACCAGCAGCAGCGTAGCACTTGCACATGAAGTCGAAGAATGGCATGGAAACTCCGTCAGTGATGAAAAACGCTTGGCCATCTACACCAGGATTGTTTGAGAGCAAAGCCTGGGCGGCGAGAATGTGAGCTTCTGCTACCGAATTCACGTATGCGAACTCGAAAATTTTCTCGTTTGGTCCAACTTGATTCTTCCACTGGCCCCTTTGTATGCTCTCCACGATCTGCAGTATGAAGTTCATGTCGCTCTCGCCGTAGATGGATGGGAGTCGCAACGTCGCTGTCCTGAACTTCGGAGAGTTTGCAGCAAGTACAGCAGCGTCGGCGATACTTTTTGTGCGCGCATAGTGGTTTGGGGCATCAGATGGAGTGTATAGTCTGCACTCGTCTTCGGTGATCTGCGCAAATGGGGAAGGGTGGTAAGCAGAGTCCGAGGACATGAATATAAAAACTTCGGTTTCTGCACAATTCTTTGCTGCTTCGAGTAGATTTTCCGTCCCTATCACTTCGGTTGCCTCTTAAACGGATGCATGGGACCGCGATGGTGGCGAGACGGTATGGAAGACTGTACTCAGTTTTATAGTCTTGAAAAGTGCTTCTATAGAGCTAGGCGAGGTGATGTCGAGCTCATGGTGTACGACTCTTGAGTCTTCTGGTTGTGTTTCGAGTCTGACATTACGACTAGCGCAAATGATTCTTCTAAAACAATTCTCTGAAAGAAGTTGTTGAATGATATGCGAGCCCAAAAAGCCGGTACCACCGGTGACGAGCACGGTTCCTAAATTGGCTGTAGACATCTATGGATCGAGGCTATCAAATTATTCGCACATATCATCCCAATATGTGGCACATTGAAGATTATATGTCTCCGCAGCGGCATCACAACCTTGCTAGACGTGTGATGACGGGCGCCTAAGCCGAGGCAGAAAGTGTCTACGATGACAGGGCACGCCAAATCAACTTAAATACAAAATTCTTTACAGATCATGTTCTGCTATACTGGGTACTAAGAGGAGAGAAATCAACAACAATGAAGACCGTTGGATTTACTTGTCCCTGCCTCGTTGATGACACTGGAGCTAGAGATGGGTATCCCGACCGTCCACAACGTCCATCTTCCTCCATTAAGCTCTCTCTCTTACTCCGATTTTTTTGTGAACTGTTAGCTTCGCAGGTAGTGCTGAGTGTCGTTATTTCCTCAGGTTTTGGCAAATAAACATGCAGCTTCCTAGAGCATCCAGAGAATAGGTAGTCATGCTTCGTGCCTTCGTATTGGCGTTGATGCCTTCCATACATTAGATGGAGCAGGTTGCCCTGGGTCCATACTATGCAAAGTGTCCTTCTACCAATCACTATCTTATGTATTCTATTATACTCAGACTACTTTGAGCTCGTGCTCCGCCACCTTCTCCCATCATTAGGCTCATACTATCAATCACACTCCACACAATTCCAATTCCCAGCACATTCTTATAGTGTCCTTCGTTGATAGAAGCTTACTTCCTACAATCGTTCGGCATTCCAGCATGACTCTTCCGCACGGCCGTCAGAGGTTTTATCTTGACACACATACATGCATAGCTATTGTTCATGAACTCGAAGAGATCGAAAACAGGGCGGCGCCGCGAAATGACTCCGTGGTCGATAGAATCACCGGCAAGGCTATATATCGGTGGCAGACTTTGTTCGGCTTCACTGCCCGGGAGGCAGGGTTCGAGCTCCTCGATCACCGTACCAAGCGCGCTGAGAAGATTTATACTCCTAAGACTACGACGGTTGGCGCGTGGCCATGGTGGAGATGTGAGAGACTTGGGTTTGATCAGGAAAGCTACGATTATTGGCTTGAGACTGTGGATGAGATTGCATTACTAGATCCCAAGGAAACCGCCCCGTGGGTTCGCCACAAGAGTGGAAAGTTTGAACTCTTCGTTATGAGACCGGTCGATTATTGCATCAATCGCTCTGCATTCGCGCCGTTCGTTGAGAGACAGCCCACTATTCATACAGTTTACGATTGGAAAGGCTTAAAACACACCGCCGTTCTTCTCCGCAGCTAGGAAGCGCGGACCTTTCAAGAACGCTTGCCGCCCTACTTTCGAGTGGATAATAACATCTATGCAACAGGCGATTGGGCATCGATACCAATGTGTTGGGCTCTGAAGCACCTACACGGCGTCTCTCGCGCTCCGCACGTCTACAGTTCGACTCTACCTCAGTCTCGACTAGACAATGACCAAATCCCTCAACCACAACAGGACACATACCCGGTGTGGTACTTTCTTACCGGAGAATTAACCCGAGGCGAGAGACTCAAACAACTGTTGAAGCTCGACAAACTTCCAGATATGAGAATCGCCAGCATTGAAGGGCTCGTCCAGGCGCATGTGCGGCAATGCAATGCTCTGGTGACTCCACGACGAGAGCAGGTATGGTGTGGCCAAGATTATTGCGACGGCTGGGCCTACCGTGTCCAAAATGAGGAGGAGGAACGCCGGTTACGATATTTCAAGACTTCCTTTTTCTGTGTAGTTCGTTGTACAATCACATTGTCGGCGAAAGGTACGTTCGGGTCGCCAACCAAGGTCGATGGATTGGCATTCATTTACTCGGGCGGAGAATACATGTTGCGTTATATGAACTCCTTGCCAATAGCATCGACTCCAGATGGAATTTGGAGTGGGCGAAGACCGAAAGCCTCTCAAAGACTCGCTATTACTTCAAAAACTGCTCCAACTACAGCTCTTACGGACTTTTCGGCTTCAGCTGTATCTACGACATCGCTGTGTACAGAAAAAGACTCACCAGTCGCTCAGTGGCAGCAGCCATTCGATCCGCCGCCCTCCCATGCAGCGCAAGCCCGACATATTGCTGCCTTGGGATGGAGGAGCAAAGCTATGGAAGCCTCACGGGTTCATACCATTCCGGCCCCTGGATATACTATTCCAATAACCAGAGCGATGGTCGCGCCGACCAAAATGATGACGACAGGAAGATCAACAGAAGGGGCCTGGTGGCGGAAGGGCAGGAAACGGAGGGGACTGTCCCTCTCTAGGCTTAACATACAACCTGAAGAATTTGAAAGGAACAATACCGCTCGGACGATCGAAGGTGCTGAGAATGCTGTGGCGAACAATACCGATATTGAACTACCTGATTACGGGGTCGCTGGCCCAGCGCAACATGGAACGGGCAGCAAACATGCATCCATATACGCCACTACACCAAGTAAGATTGCCGGTAGTTCTGCATTTATAGATGTCTCTACACAAGGTACGTCAATATTGCCATTTTTGGCGACAGCTCTGCACTGAGATTTGCAACAAGTGAGCACAATAGTAATGGGGAAAGATATTTGAAGCGGTTTCGGTACTGTGGCAACGTGAGCATTAAAAAACAATGAGAAACAATGTGAATGAGAAGCCTGGAAAGTGGCACAAACCTTTATTGATATTTTTCATCCTACAGAGCACAACAGGAAGCACGTGCTAACTTACCATCGCAATTTTAGATGCAAGATTGACATGGATGAACGGTGAAATGCTCGTTTCTGCCCCGGCCAATGTCCCCATACAGTCTTCTGCAACTTGGAAGGGAAAGGGAAGAGCTTCTGAGGCAGAATTCGTAGATATGGAGGTTTTACATGTGCAGTATGCAATACACGGTAACCAAGGAACGCCACTTGCTTACACGATCGCTACACCGACAAATTCTGAGCTGAACAACGGTGCTACACTGAGAAGTAGTTCTTCGGCGAGTACAGCAATACGAGGTGGAATAAATTCCTCCACTAATCCAACGAATGGCTTGAAGGCTACACCAGTAGAGATTAGTAAAGATCCAACCGCTACTTCGAAGACAGGACATACAAAGGGCGAATCGTCCACATCAATACAGAACATAACAGAACTTAATGCGTGTAACACTCCAAGAATTAGATCGGAAGGAGCTGCAACAACGAGAACGCCCCGACATTAAACTAGTCCAGCGACTTTTAGATCAGGATAAACGCCGCCAATAACGCCTCAATACAATTATCGGATACTGGTGGTACAACATCGCCAAACAGCAGGTTTGACAAGACCACGGAACGATGGTGACATCTGCTTCGACTGGAGCAGCTCTTGCCGGGTATTTTCGTCTACAACTATTAACTCCGAGGCCGCTACATACTCGACGTCGGTATTCGTTTAATGAATGTGCAGAATATTCTGCATTTGGCCTATTCGTTGAAACATGCAGGGATCATGAGTAAGTTCGTCGGCTAGCTTTTGATTTCTAATGGCTGTGTTTATTTTCTTTCGCACGTGTTGAAGATGGCAAGGCTGGAAGATGACTAGGTCTGTCGTTGGGATTCCAACACCAACTGACGTCACCAAGCTACCATAGCCATCAATTGTCTCTGTCACCCTCCAATTCATATGTCTTCGTGCTTCGTAACATTGCTTATCAAGACTTCACAAATATTAGCGTAGGACCAAAAAGCATTCATCACTAATCTCTTGTCGGCCAAGCACCGGCGAAATAAGATCCTTCTGGGCGAACATGGTACCTTCCAAGCTTTCCGGTATACCAAGGCGGGATGAAATTGACCGCGACCAAGATATTACCCCGCCTACGTGCATTGCATAGTTCCGGTTAATCTGTCGTAGCCCTTGCAGATGCCCAGGAACGGTGCTCTAGGCTTTGACAGGCGATGTCATTTGAGGGAGCTACAAAACCCAGCGATGTCGCAATGAGGCTGCGTAATTGCAATACCATTCTCCCCAAATTTGCATTGATAGGTGTGACATCCGTGACTGAATTCACGCAGACTGTGAAGCATATTCAACCCGCGATAAAGAAGATGGTCAATTCACGGACTCTCCTCGCCGCATTGGCGAGTGTAGGTACTGCACTGGCAGCAGGAAACTCGCTCAAGGTGCGCAATGGAGGTGTTGCTGTTGGGCAAATCAAGAACGTGGGTGGAAGTAAGTTCCCAAGTATTCGATATCGATATGAATCCAAAACTAACAGAACACCAACAGTCGATATCTACCACTCCTACCCACCGGGCAAGAATACTTCCACCAAAGCCGTCATTTACCTCAGTGACATCTTTGGGATACCCCTTCCTCAAAATCAACTTCTCGCTGACTCCATCGCCGCCAACGACTATCTCGTCCTAATGCCGGATCTCTTCAATGGTGATCCTGTTTCGCTTGAGGAGCGAGAAGCCGGCCTAAACCTGACGGAGTGGCAGGCTCTGCATCCAGCGTCCGAGACTGAACGCATCATCACCGCCACAATCGCCTACATGCGCAAGGAACTGCAGGTGAAGAAGATTGGAGGAGTAGGGTACTGCTTTGGCGGAAAGTGGGTTCCAAGGTTTTTGACGGCGAAAGCTGGAATTGATGCTGGATTCATTGCGCATCCAAGTGGTCTTACGGAAGCGGAGATTGGTGCAGTCAAGTGGCCCCTTAGTATTGCTGCTGGAAGTGAGTATTTCTCTGTGAATTGCAAAATTGAACGTAGTACTGACGTGATCCAGCACTCGATGCCGCTTTCAACGCCACCGCAAAAGTTCGCGCGGAGACCATTTTGAACACAAATAACGTAACCTTCCAGTCCAACTTGTATAGCGCAGCGCCTCACGGCTTTGCAGTACGCGCCAATCTGAGCGTTCCACAGCAGGCATACGCGAAGCAGGCGTCGTTTGTTCAAGCAGTAACTTGGTTCGATGCATGGTTGTAAATACCCGGACCTAGGTGCTTATGGAGCAAATGTGGAAACGTGTAATCATGTAATCAACAGTACGAATATGAAAGACTAACGGACTAATAATGTGTATGAAAGACTACAAAGACTACGTTTGAGTCATAATGCCACGATATCAAACTGAACGTGCGTGAAGGCCATCAAGGGTTGCTTGTGAGACATTTGATATCGATAAAATGTTGTAGAGCAAGGAGGCCTTTTGCCCAGAAGAAATACTCAGCGGCAGGTGATTCCCACAAAGCAAACCCAGCACGTGGAGAAAATAGTAGCGAGTCTCAGTGCAGCTAGCAATTATTAATTGCTCAGTTTGAAGTCTCAAACCCCCGTGTTTCTGAATATACCACGCCTCCTCAATGCACCTAACCAGTTCATGGGAAGCAAAATTCGTCTTCATCCTTCTTTTCATGAATCTATTTTCTTTGTGCCACTTGGTCTCATTCAACCCCCCAGGAGTGAGCTGTTCATGCTCACCCAATCCGGTACAACGCTCGTACTAGATTCCTTGGGCACTACAGCAGCTGGCTTGATACTCGTTCCGACTCGTCCAAGCCCTATCTCCAGCTGCTTGACCTTCATCGCGAGGATATTGTTTTCCTTATTAAACTTCTTAATCTTCTCATTTGCTGCTGCGAGGTCTGCCTTGGCTTGCTTGTACAGCGTGTCCGGGATCATCTTGGCTCTCGACGGCTTTGGGGCGGGCTGAGCCCCCGGAGCATCTTGGAGGATATCGATTAGACCTTGGATGATAAAATCGATAGTCACACCATTTGAGAGCGCTTCTTCGAGGGCATCTTTAAGCTCGTCAAGAAGCTGTAGGATTTGTTGAGGAACACCTTTTGTAGAGTTTAGGTTGTTGAGACGGCGACGAAGATCTCGTTCGGTCTGCAAGAGTTCTTTGTACTCCTTTTCGGGTTCATTGGAATCTTCAGCGCGTCTGTGGAAGGTACCTAAAAGTCCATACGTAGTGCGACATTGGCGATATCCAGGTTTGTTGATTGTCTCCGAAGGGAGATAGGGGTTCATCTCTTCGATTATAGCACCGATAGCCGCATGACCCCGGCGGCCTGTGGAAGCGCTTATGATCGTGGTTGATCTAGTGGCCATCTTGGTTGACGACTTAGCGAGATAGAGAGTGGGTTGTGGGTAAGAGGACTGATTGCTGGCTTATGAGTATTTGTATATTGCAGGCCGTGGATGCACGTGGGGAAAGCGGGTCGTTGGAAGTAAGGGACAGAATTAAGGGGTCTGGATAAGCTTGTTTGGCATGCGCATTCCAATCATGACTGGCATTTTCGGTCGTCTTCCTTGGTTAGTTACGTGATTCTATAGACTGCTTAATAAAGAGAGAAGACGTCTTTGCAGCTGAAAGGAACAACTTGTCGGTAGCTTCGCGAACCAAATATTGGCCCATAAGTGGTATTCGCATCGCCAAGATTCTGACATCACGGATAGCAAACTGGCGAATTCCTTGTGGTTGGACAATTCCATCGGTTTTATATTCGTTTTGTTTCGCTAGCTATGCTCGCTCTGCGATTAATAGTCCAAGATTAAGATGTATCCTTTTCTGGAGGTGACGCGTCGAGTGGAAGATACAATCTTACAACCTCCTCGATTTCCTCTCTATATGCTTTATATAACAACATGAACACTGGAACTCCGACCTTATGAGCTATCAGTTCCAGACCTCGTTTTCTCCTTCCGGAGCCCCGTGACTGTCTCTACGTGCTCGGTTCCTAGATGTGCTGCCTGTACAAAAAGACTCGCAACAAAGCTCAAGAATGCAAAAGCGGTGTATGTGATCCACATATTGCGTGTTGCATAGGCAAATGCCTGCTTGGCAGCAAGTTCCCAGGCAGGGTTTTCCAATTTGCTTGGGAGCATGACATTAGCCATGGCACTGTCGCCATCTAGTTGATTCAAGATCTCCTCTGGTAAGCCTGCAGCGCGCAAGATTGATGCACGACTGTTCATGGAATTTTGGAAAATCGTTCCTCCAACAATAGTCGATATAGACAGGGCGATGTTGCGAATGAAAGACAACGTTGCGGTTGCGCTAGCAACGTCCTGTTGCTCGACCTGGCTCTGCACAGCGATGAGTGGTGCTTCGAAGAGAATGCCGGATCCAAGACCGCCAATAATCAAGAAGCCAACTGCTTTCGCCGTGGTTGTATATGCATCAAATGATACGAACAAGCCGAAACCGAGAGTCAGGAAGAAGGTTCCTACCCACATTATTTCGCGGAACTGTCCGGTCCGATGAATGACAAAGCCGCAAATGACACCAGCAATCGCTCCAGTCACAATGAATGGTAAGAGCAGAAGACCTGACTGCAGAGGCGATGCTTCCATGACAGCTTGGAAATATAGTGGCATGTAGTACTCTCCGGCTATGAAAACCTGTAAGATCCAAGAGGTTAGTACCGCCTCTGCTTCCCGCGTGGCATATGTGTAACTTACAAATCCATGGAAGAAAGCCACTGCGAATGCTGCAAGATTGGTTCTTTTCTTGAATAGGTTCATGGGAATGAGTGGGTACTTAGCCACGCGAGCCTCGCTGTACACGAATGCAAAGATCATGACGCCGCCTACGACAAGCAAAGCGATAACTTTCGCAGAATCCCACGGGAAAAAGACGCCACCAAAATCAAGCCCGAGTAGGATCATGAGAGTGCAACCGAGGAAGGTGAAGATGCCAAACCAGTCAACCGCTTTGATACCATCCTTGAAAGACGTGTGTTCATGCTGAATGTCTAGGAAGAGCAATATAAGCAGTGCAGCAAAGCCGCTGATTGGAAGGTTTATGTAGACTATATCCCCGTATTATTAGTGAAGATTTTCAAGGGCGAAGGATGATCGACTTACAACACCACCGCCACGAGACTAAACTCGCGAAAACACCGCCCAGGACTGGTCCAATGCCACCGGCTAGTGCCCATATGCCTTCAGTAAATCCCATAAGCAGACTCCTCTGCCTCAAACTAAACAAATCACTGATACAAACATGGACCAGCAGGATAAGCCCTCCACCCGCCGCACCCTGAAATGCGCGTCCTATAATTAGGGCCTGTATCGTCTTCGCTGTTGCGCATACCGCGGAGCTGACGAAAAACATAACCAATGCTGCTAGTACAATAAGCTTGCGGCCCCAGATATCGGAAAACTTAGCCCAAATGGGTCCGGATGCTGCGTTTGCGAGTAGGAAAGCGCCGCCGATCCATGTATAGCCTGCTGCCGAGTTTAAGTCGCGGGATATTGTCGGCGCAGCGGTTGCAACAATTGTGGCATCTAGCGCTGCTACGAAAAGGGATAACTGGACGGGATGTTAGAATGATGAAAACACAATTCGCGAGTTGAAGATAGATGGGAATGAATGGCGTACAAATAGAGCGGTAAGAATAGCGACCATACGAAACTTGCTTCTCTTTCTACCATCGCTTGCAATTGACAGATTTCTCTCGACTTCTGACCCTGTTTTCTGCTCCACAGCCTCATCCGGGTCAGTTGCGCCAAGTGCTCGACCGACGGGCCGAACGGCCATTTCCCACTCTTGCTCCATATTTCAGTATTGCCGCGTATGCTACACAGGATGACGAGATGGAAGTCTATACAACAGGTTACAGATAGCGATTCATAGCTAGAAGCGACGAGGAAGATGTTGGCTAAGATTGAGCTGAAGTCGTTGCTTTTGCACGCCCTTTTTCATCGTGTCACCGCTACTCATGAGCCAATCACCCGAGGAAGCGGGGGCATGCTAAGACTGACTACTACCTGGATAGAATGGCGCCGCGCCCTTCTAGGAGCGGACAACATGTTTCCTGTTACGTATCGCGTCTTGGTATGTGGCAGTCGAAGAGTGTGTATCAGATGGTATTAGGCTTATGTCGACGTTGAAGGAGTTGCAGTGCAACTTACGCCCTGCTGTTATGGTCTGTGCGTTTCTCCGTATTCGCGGCTTCTTAAATCTCTGCTTCCTTTATGATAATACGTTTGATGTATGATTCCGATGATTCCCATCCGCCGTTTTCACGGGCTGAATTAATTGCGCGTGGGACGTTGTATAATTAGAATTATGACCACAGAGACATGCACGTAAGCCTAGCATTGGACTCGAAGATATCGGAACACCCTCACTCCCAAGCCTTGCCCTAATGCTCCTGAACTCACTCATTTCCCTGTTTCTCTCCGCCATAATTAGTGTGATATTTCCTTCAGATTGCTCGATAACCTTTCTGAGCCAACCTAGGCACTCGACCTACATGAAGCCTCACATCACTCATCGTTTCTCCAATATCGCCTTTATATTTTCGACTTCTTTCTGACTTCGCCACTCTGCGTTCTCAGAGTTAAACTACTGGCTTCAACATCGATTCCAAGTCTCCAGAAAAAAGGACCAGCGAAGGATGGCACAGAGTCCATGATACCAGAGGGCGCGGCAAGATTTGCTGTACCCAAGCCATCCACCCCGACAGAGCCCAGCCACTTTCGATCCATCTATGTCATCCTAACTGGGGAACTCATTTAAAGTATTGAACCGAGTTTACATGACCCCGGTCTACTCGAATTAACCACGTCGTTGTACCCAGTGTGCTCTCAACTCCTCGATCGCCATCGAAACGTGAACCGGGCCAACATGGCATTGAATGCATCTTCGTCATCCGAGAAAGTATCGCTGTCTTCTTCTTGAACATACACATTCTGATACGTTTGAGGGTCTTCACCCTTTCGCAGAGCGAGAACAATGCGTCTGCGAATTTCATCCATCTCACAGAGTTCCTTTTCACATAACGGTGTTTCGTCGTCTTCGAATTCCATGTTTTGGTAAGCTAGCTCTTGCCGCTCTTCCTCTGCAGGGTCCCAAGTGATCTGTGCAAGAAATTCTTCACCTGGGTCTCCGTTCTTAGTAATTACTGTTGGTTCAAAGTCAGGCTCACGGTCTTGTCGCAACGTGCCTGCAGCACCCTCAATCTCTTCGTTTTCGTCTGCCTGAGGGGCTGTCACTATTTCCGCCGCCCACCAGTCGAAAACGTGGTCGCATTGCGCGCAGGACATGTGGCGGCATCCACCATCCCTGACGACCACCCACTGGCACCTAATGCAGCGCCGTGCGCCCATTGCAGCCATAGTCCTGAGGGTTGCCTTCTCTGACTCAGAAACAAACTCAGATTGCTCCACACGGTATTCTTGACAGGTGAGGCCCTTGTGCCACGGAACACGGCAGTGCGCACAATACCGACCCCAGCATTCTGAACATTCAACATGCGGATAGCCGGGTGCCTGACTCGGCTCCAAAAACATATCAATCGTCTCACAACCGCCAGGGCATGACCACTTCTCGGCTCGAGCCCACCATGCCTCGAAACTTCGACGCTCGTATTCTTTATGCAGTTTCTTCGGTAGGAAACCGCATGCATAAGGGCGCCATCCCATTTCAAGCCAGACGGGACCATAATGTGGGTACATGCAGGTAATATTGGCCGGGCCACGATCGCGAAACTGGATGAGGATGTGCGCCCTGATACACGTGATGCATACAGCCTCGCTGGTGTCTGATAGATCGGGGACCAAGTGATCTGTGCATTCAGGTGGCATAGGAGGAATGGTGCTGGGGCCCCAGTAACCATTAAGGTCAGCAATTTGGGCGTATTCCGTCGGCGGCTTCTCTATCATACACACATCGCAGGTTATCAGCGGTGAATTTGTGCGTGTCTCAAGCACAGCGTCCTTTTCGTCGTCTAAGTCGTCTTCATTCATCCAAAAAAAAGCATTCGAGCAATACTCCCGGATGTTGAAGTCAAGTCTCGAAACGCGAGTGTGTAAAAGGACGGGAACCGCGTTCCGAGTCATACGCTTGCATCCCCTACGCCTGCAAGTGATGGTGTTGCTAACATCCAGCTGAGCACAGCTCCTAGAGCAATACCGCTGGGCGTGGAGGTTTTCTTTGGCCAACGATGATATGTCGCGACTGGGAGTAATTTTCATTTGAGCTATCCGGCTGCAATTGGTGTTTTTACAGGACATGAATGTGCTCGACATGCTGAATTGACCAGTATGACTGAGTAAAAAGGGCTGTCGAGGGGTCTATTGCCGGTACTAACGAAGACCGGGGCAGTGTAAAGAATGTGATACCGTATAACCTGGTTGAAATACCCCACGGCGTATTGGAAGTGGGATTTGTAGTCCGCGTAGTTTAGGGGGAGGCGTCTACCCAAACGGTTAGATCTCTTGGCAAAGTATATATGTTAAGACGCAGTTCTTTTGGCTTAGCTTCTAGCTTCTGGAGTTAAGAGTCGCTAAGAAATCACGTCTTGGTTGTTCAGCACACCAAACCTTCCCAGAGTAGCAGGCCAAGAGGCTAGCTAAGGGGAGGCGTCTATCTAGAACTGACATTAGTATGGAACATGATCTTATTAGGGGAGCATATAAACAAAAGGGCCTCTAACCAGGTATCTGGTTGTTGAGTTGAGAATTACCTGAATCAGGGCAGTTCAATTCCTGCTCTTTTTCCTCCTCGCACCCATACTGAAGTGTACCATTCCATGCCACCGCATCAAAAGTTGAAGGCTATTGCGATGAATGGATTTCTTGGTCTGTTGCCTGAAGGATTCACGGATCTTGTACCGGGAAGCATTTGGAGAGTCGAGATGATACTCTGGCAATGAATAAGGTGATTATGTATAAACCTTAGGATTAAGGCGTACAAATTAGAGAAATGAGTCAGACAAGGCTACCGTGCTTTTACTTTCTTGAGCTAAGCAAGTATGAGAGGAAAGTCCGCTAAAGGCAACAATATCAGAAGTGACCCAGACACTGCCAACGTATTTGCCTATTGGACTTGAACCTCGAAGCGTTTCCGCTTGTCTCTTAACAACTGACCAGCAAAACAGTCAATGATGCAAGAAAATCGCCAAAACAAGGCCGTGTAGGGTTTTAGAATTGAAGTGCTTGTCTGTGCATAACAATTAGGCGTGCGGCTCATTCTTGTGTTGCCTAGAACGTGAACGTGAAATTAGTTCCCGAGTATTTGCTGCATTGCAGCGGACACTGATGCCGCGCATGCCCGTTTAGTGCCTATTCTTAGCATTCTTCGCCATCGAAGAGACATGGCCTGACTTTGAGCAAAGGCATGGTTGTGCCAGGTTGGATGGAGGGCGGCAGGACTACTTGTTTGCTTCATCTTTGCAAGCAAGTTAGGTACCGAAGTCGTAAATGTGCCTGCCGATCGACGTCAAACCCTTGTGGAATGCCAGGGTAGGCTGCTCAACATCCAGGGAAAGTAGTACCGAGCGGAGCACATGGCCATCAAGGTCTGATGTATATGACGCATGTCATGGTGGCTGAAGACGGGATGTGAGACAGGAGGGAGATTGCAGCGCCGAGGTTAGAGGTGGCTGACCATGGTACTGAGTGTGGTAACAAAGTCCAGTGGGATGCGCTGGATCGGCCTCACTTTGGCCGATCAAGGTCGGTCCAGTCTTCGATGAAAGGCCAGGATCGCAGCCTCCTTGTCCGGTGAAGTGTACAGCAGGCCCAGTAAGCGAGCAGTTGTAGCCACACAAAGACTTGCAGACGATTACATTGGTGAGGGGATTTCAGGCTGTATGGAAAACGATCATGGAATCGGACCTGTTCGCAAGCGGCACTGGTCCTCTAAAGGCAGGCTCTATCGGCGACACTCGTCTTTATGCAGGCGCCGTGGTCTGGTTCTGGTGTTGCCGGCCAGGCTGGACGGGTTGTGTTGTGGACGAGGTGCTGGAGGGCACGGGTGAAGGGCGGTGGCTGCGCCTCCACTGGCGGCTCAATCCTCTTCTTGTCTAGCCCGTCGCAGGTTTCCCGCGGAATTGCCGCGCCCAGCAGCTGTTCGCAGGTTTGTTGTTGTTCGCCATCGCAAAATTTCTGCAGCGCTGTGGCGGCCCCTCGGCAAATCCAGTCGACAAGCTCTCTCCGGCAGCAGCAGTGTCCGTCAGTCAGGTAGCCAGTCAGTCGAGGCAACAAACGCCGCTGTGGCGTCCGTATGTGTTCAAGTGCGACCTAGCGCTCCTTAGGAGGGGATGCTCTGGCGGGTCTGGCGCGCACCGTGTGAGTGGCCAAGGTGCTTTGCTCAGCAAGCCGCCGCGTACACAGCCTCCGGGCTTGCGTCGATGGCGCATGATAATTCGATGATGCCGGCCAGCCGCGTGTGAGGCTGCCCACCGTCTTCTGCTGCCGGCGAAATTGAGCAACGCCTGCCCTCCCATCTCTGCTTGCAAAGACTGATCATCGCCAACCGATCGTCCGGCTGCGACTGCGGAACAGAGAAAGTGTTGCCCGCATTTCAGCATCTCAGCATCTCAGTTTGCGACGCTGAAGAGGTCCGAGTGTCCTCCCAGGTTGTTAGCCTGCGCACCCATCAGCCACAACCTCGCTCCCAACTCTTCGTCATCGGCACCACCAGCCTCTCCACCGCGCACCGCAAACACATTGCTACTCTGCGCGTTGCGATAGTGCTCCAGCCTGCACCACGGCCAAAGCGCGGCGTCAACAGTCCCCCAGAGACCCCCATACGCCTTTGCCGCCTCGCAACCCCTCCATTGTGCTGTTCGCGCTGAGGACTTGCCCACTCAGCTCACAGCCTCACGCCTTCGACCGCTAAGGCGCCGCATCTACTTCGGCCAACCTATTGCTGCTACCACAGTCGCATGCGCCATCACTCTCGCATTCGACGCAGCCGTGAATAGTCTTCAGCTGCATCCACCTGTTGCTGAGCTCTGCACATCCCTTGGTTCCCATCTCGTCTAAACATCAGACGGCAGACCGCCTTGGCTGGACCCGCATTGGCAGCCGAGCCTCTTGAGAGACATACCGTGCGAGCTCAATCGCGCAGCCGCCTTGCTCCAAACCCCCAATCTATCCAGGCTTCTCGCGCGCCGTGGATCCTGGCATGACTGTATATTGACCTCGAAAAGAAAGGTGCATATCAGCGTGCGTAGTAACATCCGCGTCAAAACAAAGGTTCGTTGCGGCAGAAAGCTACCCTTCATTTACCAATTCTACTATCACTCTTGCCCCAAGACCTCGGTCGCCAGCCCCAAAATGACTCTGGCATCCGTCTAAGCCAGCATACGTGTACTGATCCTGTGTTTGAAGACTTGTATGCAAACGAGTACCCACTTCGCCATACCTCA
Source organism: Pseudopyrenochaeta lycopersici (assembly GCA_003313425.1). Lineage (NCBI taxonomy): Eukaryota > Fungi > Ascomycota > Dothideomycetes > Pleosporales > Pseudopyrenochaetaceae > Pseudopyrenochaeta > Pseudopyrenochaeta lycopersici. The sequence goes on from NHZP01000006.1 coordinate 445,890, forward strand.
ACCCATGGCCGCCTCCACGCGTGCCATCACGCCTACCCACACCGGCCCATTTTCTGCGCCAAACGGGCCCAGCACCCCAGGCTCTGCTGCGCGTAACTCACACGGCAATGCAAGCTTCGGCACCCATCTCACCAAATCACCACGCGGACTTTCACCCAGACACTCGCCCCAGCCGCTCACGGGAGCAACTGCCCTGGCCGACGAGCGACGCTATCGAGAAACTTCGTCGCGCGGCACCACCCCGAACCCCGCCATTGCAGCTCTTCAGAGCCTGACTGGAAACGGCCAGTCTCCTCTCTCAGACGCCGCGCAGGGCCCAGCAAAAATGAGCGCGCACGTCGACAAGGCCACCAAGCCGCTCATTATCCCGGATCACGCCGGCGTCACGGGCGAACACATGCAGACGAGCCCAGTCAGCCTCTCCAGCTTTGGCGATGGCGACTCGACTTCCGCGCCGGGTGTTCCTACCATTGAAGCAACTGCAGCCCCGATTGGGACCTCAGCACAGGAAGGCGCGCCCCAGCAACCGCCACACCACCAGCAACACCATCACCAGCTGATTGCGCCAAACCCGGGCGACAACCCAGGTAGTCGCGCCTTCACGTTTCCTGGGCCAAGACCGCCAGAACCCGACCCACGCGCCCCAGCGCGCCAGATGAGTTTGCCGGGATACGGTCAAAACCCCCCCAAATCGCCGTCTACGAAGCGCCACAAATGCCCGTACTGCTCGACAGACTTCACGCGACATCACAATCTGAAGAGCCACTTGTTAACGCACAGTCAAGAAAAGCCTTATGAATGCCCTACCTGCCAAGCACGTTTCCGCCGTTTGCATGATTTGAAACGCCACACGAAACTCCACACTGGCGAGCGTCCACATACCTGCTTCAAATGCGGCCGCAGATTTGCCCGTGGCGATGCGCTGGCGCGACACAACAAGGGCCAGGGTGGCTGTGCAGGCCGCCGTTCGAGTTTTGGCATCGACGATGAGCTGGGAGATGGAAAGGGCGATGACGGCATGGACGGCGTCATATACACTGGCGATGGAGAAGACGACGATGACGATGGCGGCCGCCGCGAGAGTGAGCCAGCGCGTAAGAGGCAGAATACCGGAACTTCTACGCAAGGTTCGTATCATCAACATTCAAGTACATATCCGCCCATCGCTGCCGCCAATCGACCCTCAAGCAGCCAGAACAACCTTCGGCCATATTACCCAACGTCATCAACTCAACCAACTAACATATCGCCTAAAATAGCTCCATCCAGCATCTCATCGCTCCACAATGCGAATCAGTCGAATGTGTTCGCGCAGGGTGGCATGACTGAGAGTCCAAAGCCACTCTCGCCCGGCCAGCAGGAGCAGCACCGCCTTGGTGCGACTGAAGGCAGTTTGCATGGCTCGCGTTCACCGAATATGTCGCAGCACATCCATCAGCAAAATTTCGCTCGTGGTCGTGGGACACCCCCGATTGGTCTGGCCCCGCCAATTACCAACAATGGTCCACACCTACCTTCGCTGCCAGGTCTGAATCCCATGGCCAACAAGCAGGGCTCCCAAGGTGGCAAAGGTAGTGGACCAAGCATACTTCAACATCAGCAGATGGCCGCGCCAGGAACCGCATCGCAGCCGGGCAGTATGTCAAGTCATGGCGGCAGTGGTAGCAGTATCCGCGAGGTGATGGGTAATCAGGTTGATGTGTGGCAATACGTCCGCGAGATAGAGTCTCGTATGGCCCGAACGGAGAAGGAGCACAACGAGAAAATCTCTGTCTTGCAAAACGAAATCACCACACTGCGTGCTCAGCTAGCTCAACAGCATGTGAATAACGCGCAAGGGCAGCAGCAAGGCCATTAGGGTATTGCTTACGATCTATTGCCTGGACCTCATCAGTTTGGCGATGAAAGCTTCATTGCAAGCACGACTCGCCCGCATGAAGAGGATAGACCAGTGATGCACGTTATGTCTTTGTTTAGCTGTGATGGATGACCACCTTGGACGTCGGTATACCACAGCAAGCTAGGAGTTCGTTGGCGTTCTACACGAGTGAAGAAGCAGTTCTGAAGATCGAAGACATGAGGCTACTAAAGGTTATCAGACAGTGGCCTTGAGTGGGCATGTAGAGAGCGATAATCGGAGTTCTCAAAGGGCTATTTTAACATTGGCAGTACTTCAATGGGTAGAGAAAGGCCAACCACCACCCCGAGCGCGTTCTGAAGTTGCTAGCACTGCAAGGTGTTGGTGTACTTCAATTCTGCCCGCTTCGGTCCACTTGCTTACTTTCAACTCTGTACATTATAACGCCTGATTTTCAGTATCTTACGTCGTGGTTTTTCCTGCTTTATCTCATTTCATATACTGACAGGGAAGGAGAGGAGAGATTGATTGATTGGGCTTGGGCCTTATAGCGCGGTGTTTCAATTCGCATGATACCTCTTGGTCACGGAAGTAGTGGAGTGATGATGGATGGTAATTTATGATCAATGAACAAATTGATACTGACGAGTCAATTTTAACCATGTATTCCAACCTTGATCACATGCCAGTTGAGTGGTAACAGACAAGAAGTCCAGAAAAGTCAAATTGGGGGGGGGGGGTAAATTCGGTATGACAAGGTGAGTTCTGAGATGGATTGTGGAAGCTACTGTGAAACATGGATGGGGAAATTGAGGATACGCGAGAAAACATGCAAGGCACTATAGCCTGTATGCGTGTTCATACCGATGGTTTGGTCGATGAATCTTTTGGTGTGAGGTATTTGACACGCAATGCCAGCGGAGCATGTACAGTAGCAATCAAGCATCTTCCTGGAAGCATGGGTGGCTTGGCGTATTGGAAGAACGACAGACAGGATGGAGAAGGTAGCAAGCAGGCACGAAGCTGGAAGAAGCTTCGAGTGGCTCGCGCAATGCGCAGTCTAGAAGAGTACATATCCTTCTGTTGCGGGCTGTGGTAGGGCTACTCGGAGGTGAGGCAGGGCAACTGCGGCAGGGCGTTCGACTGGCCAGGGCCCACCCGAGCGCACTCCACTTGGATGCAGCCTGCCATTACACGTCAGAGCACCGCCGACACACAAACCACAACGACACCCCCTTGCCCGGCGTCCGACACTGAGATACCGGCAGCAAATCCAGCATTTCGTCATCCCGCCCTGCCCAACGCCCAAATGGATGGCGGCCTGCTTCGCTGATAGGCGCGACCGCGCAACCTGCCCGCAGTACACGCCCAATCGAAGCAGCCCGTAGCCGCGCTGGGAGTGACTTCTCCGCAGAAGCTTGCCCAGGCGGCCCGGCTCACAGTCACGCCAGGGAACACTCCACCCCAAGCCATAGAAATGTTGAGCTCATCAGACTCGCACCGCCGCCGCAAGAAGGACCCAGACCGCGAACGCAGCAGCCCCAAAAGCAAGGACAGGGAGCGCCATAAGAGCAGCAAGACCCGCAAGCCACGCTCGTCTGCTTCCAAGGAAGAAGACGCCGAAGGCGACCGACCCAAAGAGCGCCCGTCGAGAGAGCGCCTGCGAACGCCGTCGTTGTCGCAGTCGTCCAAGTCGCACAAGATGGCCGTGGTGCCCGAGATGGACCGGCGGGGCTCGCTGGGCTCAGCAAACGCTTCCAGGACGAGCCTGCCATACCCCACCTTGTCGAAGACCTATGCCAAGGAGAACATATACTCGCGCGAAGAAATGGAGCGCCGGAAATCCACGCTGACGCCAGAGACCACAGATGTCAACGGCCAGGAGAAGGACAGCGAGCCACGCGCTGTGCCCCAACCGCCCAACCGAGTCGCACCCCCACCACCGCGCGCACCGCCGAGTCCCCCGCTCACCGCGACAACGTCGGCAGACCTGAGGAAGACGGCAAACGCGAACAGCATGCGACGGAAGAACTCGGAGACGGTGACCAAGGAGATGGAGGCAGCTAGACGGAGTGTGGACAGCGGAACGCGCATGACATCCCAGGCAGGCCCACGGGTAGCATCGCGCTCAAGCATTCGAGAGGGAGACGGCTACGAGGAGACGGATTTCACCTCTACCACGGGATCGCAGCCAAGCACAGTCCGCGCAAAGTCGCCTCAACTGGCCCCCAGAACCAAGACAGCGAGCCCATCAAGTGCGCGGCCCCCAGGAAAGACATCTACACCTGTCAAAATGAAAACAAAGGCAGCCTCAGAGGTGACCCTCGACTCAGACACCACGTCAGTGCCCCCAGAGCACAATGTCCACCTTCGAGGACCCTCACCGTCCCATTCGGAGATCTCGCCAGCATCTGTAGTGGATTCATCGCCAAGGACACCTACTCAGCACTCCATACTCCCTTCGGTCGTGTCTTCCGTGAAAGACGGACCGCCCATGATTGAAATTATTACAGACCCAATGTCAAGAACACAGTCGGTCGACCCAGATTACTCTGACTCACCCATGACCCCGCCCCCTCCACCGCCGCCTCCAGCCATGATGATGGAAGCGCCGCGAGTGGACTATCTTCTCCAAAATGGCGGCCTGGCGAAAGCAATCCCGCGAAGTCTCTTGGCCGCTATCGATGGTGTCCCCGCCTCTGCATATTCGCAGTACCAGACACCGCGGCTCTCCGGAGCACAGGCTCATGATGTTCGATCCTTTTTCAAACCCCTTCAGAATGTGCTTAACAGCTATAATACCGTCATGGATACAAGTGGCTCTCTCGCCGTGGCCACAGGATACCGCTCGGTTGCGCGTCGCCTGCTCGACCGGCTCGAGAATGTGTTTGCGCGGAACATCTCGTCTGAGCATTGTGAATGCATGATGTGCTTTGAACAGCCACTGCCTGATGAGTCTGGGGGTGTAAATTGGGGCGAAATATTGGAATTAGTATCTGGACGATGCGAATTGGCCCCATGGCCACCGTATGAAGATCATTCAGCGCCCGGGCTGGGCATCTCGTCCAGTCTCGAAGCCCCGTGCCAGCGAATAGATGTTGACGTCCCCGAACAATATCGCGAGCACTATGAGAAGCAATCCAAGAAGACAAAGGTCGCAGTCCAGTCCTGGCTCTCTGACCAACAAGAGAATGTCCCAGAAGATGCAGACGACGAAACCCTGACTTTCATCATGCTCACTCGCCTGGAGCAACCGCAGCGGCCACTATTTTACGCACTCCTCTGGGGGTTAGATAAGCTACCGAACCCTCGCACACAAAAGCCTGATACCGGTACTCCGCCCTATTTGACGAAGGCTAGTCTGGCGTTGCAGCGTCTTTACCGTTTGTACACTCCTCCGCGTGACCAACTTGTAGTGATGTACCTCATTCGTCATCCAGACATGCACAATATGCTCGCTACACTAGCAGCTGTTAGCAAGCATGAGTGGGAAATCTTGGTATCCGGACGCTTCGATGGCTTCCTCTGGTCTGGTGCGGACGACCTCCCTGAAATGAACTCGACTCCTCCACGCACCGCGTCGAGGAACATGTTTGGGCAGATACCACCTACTGACGGCCCACAACGCTTTGCGTCACCTTTCAGTCCTAACCGATTCGGCACTTTCAGCCCGAGCCCCCACTCTCGCCCCGGATCAGCCCGTCCAGGATCTACCCGCCCACCGGGCGGTGCACCCGTACAGATAGACGAAGAAACCGAGCTTGCGGTCCTTGCTGAAATTGAACGGGAGATCTATCTTGGGATGGAAGCCATGGAGGACGCCTTTGAGCACCTACACAATCAAGCCGAGACGGTACGGCGACGACTCCGTGAGCGCGCTGCTGCTTTGTCGATGGTTGCCCAACAACGTAGAGGCTCCGGCTTTGGTGGTATCGAAGTGAGGATTGATACACCTGCTAATCTTCGCGATTCAGACGAAGGCGGCGATGATCTGCGGAGTGAGATTGGACCCGATGATTCGGCAAGCAATGTCAGTCATAACAGGAGGAGGAAAGCGCATAGGGCGAGGGAGAGGAGAACGCCGGCACCGGTTGAGGAGGAAAGCGAGGAGGAGGTTGCACTTGCTGAGAGGATAAGGAGAAGATTTGATAAGTAGACTGCAACGGGCGAACAGATGATACGCAACGACGATTATCAACGGCATAGACAACGAACACGAAAGGACGCATCGAAGCGAACGAGGCTGCTTTCTTGGTATTGCATATCGAAGGAGTTTGGAGCGCTGGATTTTCTTTTTGTTTACTTGTACTTTTTGTTTCAGCAAGCGCTTGGGAACATGATTATGGCATTATAACGGCCGCGAAATATGGATACCCAATTTGTGAGGATGCTTGATACGTTTCTGCTTCTTCTTTGATAAGTAACGGTCTTCTCCTCAGCTTAAGCTTTACTGTGTGGAGGTCAATGAATGATTGGTGTGCTTGCATTGTACATTTGTCCTTTCTTTGCTTATCGTCGAACTTGGATGCGATAACAAAATTGAAGAATGAATGAGTATCACTAAGGACTTCCAGTGGTATATGTCGATTGGTGACACCTAGCACTAAGCTGACGGCGATGGCCAAACAAGTGGCTCTGACTGTGGTGCTCGCCGTAAACCAATCATGCTGTGGTGTCCGTTGATGGATGAGACGGATTCCGGAAGCTAGCCCCCCTCCTGCACAACCATTTACACTTGTTCAGGCTTGTGTAACATGTGCTATTGGTGGTTATCACGCCCTACCATCCGACCATCTTTTATAATGGTTCATGAGAAGACTTGGGTGAAGTGGTAGAAAGACCCACTCATGACATCGGTTGTAATGGTTCGGTAATCCCTGCACAACACCCCTGCCCCTCGACGCGCCGACATGCCAGTCCCTCCATGACAACGGAGAGCAAAAGGGTAATAAACAGCCAGGCCGTGCCCCAAGCTGCCAACGACCATTCCCCCCGGCCAGCACATGCACTCGCTGTCTTGACCTTCCTAGGCGCCTTCCTGGCTGAATCGAGTCGCGTCTGAGCGCACACCCGCTCGTTATTCGCCGTTGCCCTCGCAATCTGTGTTTACGAAACAACGGGCCCGCGCCTGCCAGTCACTGAGCTCACGGGAAAACATTTCGGCAGGCTCCCACCCCAACGCGCTTTCCACACAGAACTGCGCTGGAATTAGGAAAGTACGACCGCTGCCGTCTGCGAAGTCCCCAGCGAGGGGAAAAACGTGTGCGCCGCTTCCCTTGTGCAATTGCAACTACCATTACCACGGTTCACCGTACACCGATCCCGCACCACCGCCGACCGGCTAAACACAAGAAAATTCAGAAACACTGCATATCTGAGTTTCATTCCAATTGCTGTTCACAGCAGACGACGGCCGCACGCTCGGCTCCTCGAACCTTTCGCTCTACCCCGTGGGGAGCTATCGAAAGTATAACAATTACCGAGACGACCCACCCAAGATACGGATAAGCCGCCTCAACAGACCCGCCAACTCTACTTCGACCGTCTGCTGAGTCGCACACTCAAGACCTCGGCCCTACCGTCGCATATCTCCCATCTGGAACGAGTTGATACCCTGGCCTAGCCATACGCGAGCAACATGGCCGCGGAGCTCGGCGCAAACGAATCGGTGGACCCAAACACGCTTTACACCAAGCAGGAATGCATAGGAGGAGGCAGCTTTGGCAAAGTCTACAAGGGCCTCGACCGACGGACAGGGCACACGGTTGCGATCAAGGTTATTGACGTCGAGAATGCCGAAGACGAAGTGGACGACATTATGGGCGAGATCATGATCTTGTCGGGCATGAACTCGCCGTACGTAACCAAGTACTATGGCTCGTTCTTAGCTGGTTCAGATCTGTGGATTGTCATGGAGTTCTGCTCCGGTGGAAGCTGTGCGGATCTGATGAAGCCAGGCCTCATAGCGGAGGCCGAGATAGCCGTCATACTGAAGGAGTTGTTGATGGGCTTGACATATCTACACGATGATCACAAACTACATCGAGACATCAAGGGTAAGTCTACGCAATTTGAACACATGTCATTTCTTCGCTCACATGCATGTAGCTGCCAATATCCTCGTCGGCGCAAATGGACAAGTCAAGCTCGCGGATTTTGGCGTCTCGGGACAGCTTTCTGCTACTATGACCAAGAAGAACACTTTCGTTGGTACACCCTTCTGGATGGCTCCCGAGGTTATCAAGCAGTCTGGCTACGACGGCAAGGCAGATATATGGTCTCTCGGTATCACCGCGCTGGAGCTGGCCAACGGCGAGCCTCCTTATGCCGACATTCATCCTATGAAGGTTCTCTTTCTCATTCCCAAGAACCCACCACCACAACTCCATGGTAACTTCTCACCGGCGTTCAAAGAGTTTGTCGACTTGTGCCTTAGGAAAGACCCCCGAGATCGGCCGACGGCGAAGCAGCTACTCCAAACATCCTTCATTCGCAAAGCTGGCAAGGCAGCCCGATTACAAGAACTCATCTCAAGGTACCAGGACTGGAAGGCTAGATACCCGAAGCAGGCTGCGGATTCGGAAGACGAAGCAACACCAGTAAAGAGGAACGAACCAGTTAACGAAGACTTATGGGATTTCGGTACAATAAGACCTGTTGGTGGGGCCAGAGGTCAGGCACTCGCGCCGATGAATGATGCTGGCGCAAATGCTCGCAACGTATCGCCACAGAGGAAGCCTGTCGCGCAACAACGCGGAGGGTACGGCGACGAAAATGACGATACGATTCGAGCAAGCCCGCCGCCATCGCCGACGAAAAGACTGGCTCCACAGCAGACTCAGGGATCGCCTGCGAACACTTTGGGCAAAGCCGCAAGGATACCTCTACCCCCGTCACCGGAAAAGAAGTCTGCGCCTTTCTTCTCACCACCGCCTCAGGAGCCTCCTAGAAAGTCTCCGGTTCCTAGCTTTTTCTCTCCACCCCAGAATCGTGGATTGGTTACGCCCACAAAGCAACATGCGCCGCAACAAGTACGGCGTCAGACACCGCTGTCCCATGCATATGATGACTATATTCAGCGTTCGATTGCTGAGGATATGGAGAATATGGAGATCACACCACAGCAGCGCAATCCTACACCAAGTCGAGGTTCTGTCCTTCCGCAGATGACAATACCTGAGATACCACCATTTAGGGGTCCGTCCTTCAGCAATACAAATAGCAATGCGCCGACTTCTCAGCCTGTTCAGCCGCTGCAAAGTCCAATTCGGACACAAGCTCAGGCCCCATTACCATCACTTGCTCAGAAGCCTTTGCCTCCGCTACTTGGTCAGCAGCCGCTTCCACCACTGACAGGACAGAAGCCACTTCCTTCAACACAGCAGCCTTTCGCGCCATTCAGCCCATCATCGTCAACAAGGCCAGACTCAGCGTCGTCAAATGACCCCTTTGGTGGACCTCTGATCTCAGACTGGAACACAAAACCCTTGCAGCCGAACATCGCTCATTCGCCAGCTCCTGCAACTCCAGTACACGCTTCGAAGCCGTCGCCCATGTCCCGTGGCTCCTTCGGCCGCCCCAAGCCCACTTCCAACCACCCGAGCCTACTTCAAACGCCTGGGTCGCCCTCTGCGCCTATAGAAATAACAGCGCTCACTGGTGTTGTTGTACCCGCGCTCGAAGCAGCGCTCTCCCGCCGCACATATCACCTGAATCTCAAGAACAAGCAAGAATCTGCGCAATCGTTGGATGATCCTCATGGCTACATCGAAAGAAAGAGACAAAGACAGGAGTGCCATGATAGGGTTAAGAGACTAGCGAATGAGATTAAGGAGAGGTTTGAGGAATTGGATCGGTGGGATGAGAGAGGGGAGGTTGGCATGGGTGGTGAAGTAGCGGGTTTTCTTGAAGGCTTCTTGGAGGAGGTCCTTGTCAGGGTTGAGCCTGCCGACGACTGAGTCTGAGTGTATTCGAGAGGACAAGTTGGGGAGAATGAGATATGTGCTACGGGTTCACTGAGTATGACCAAGGCGTTTTGCATGGATACCTGGGCAGGAGGCATACATGCTTGGAGCTCGTACTTGGAGGTCTAAGACATTGTCGACTTCAGTAGTTTCGCTTTGTATATTGAACACATGATATCCAGTTGATTGCTCGTATACTCTTCTTAGCCATAGTATGCTGCGAGTGTTTGTTCGCAAACCGCAAGAGTGAGATGGTTGCACCAATCAGCGCAAGCCATCTCCGAACCCCAGACACCGCATTTCGTCACTACAAGGAACCCATAAGCAGCTTTCTGCTACGTGCGTCAAACCATATAGAGCGCCAACAACGCAGCTCAGAGCTCTTGTGAGCTTTTGGAAAACATGGCGTATGTTCAAAAGGTCAAATATTAGGTCTAATAGCTAATGGCAGCCTCCAGACGCACGATTCGAAGCAATGCGCTCGAGAAGCTTGCCCGCCTTTCCGCCCAGTCCTCATCCCCCGCGACCACGAGCGCAGATTATATGAGGTTCTTCAAGAGATGTCCCAATGCGTCTGCAGCTTACATCGGGGCCAAAGGGGAAGACTATGGCATTCAGAAAACATGGACTCCTATGGTACGTTGCGGGCATTGCATATGGAGGGTGCTACAATTTGTACAGCACAGCTAAACGCTAAACTTGATTGTTAGAAATTGCAAGAGCTCGAGGCCATTCTGGCTCTGTGCAAAGCCGCGCCGCACATTCAGTCCATCGAAGTCGCCGAAAAGCTCCTGGCGCGCCTGGCACCCTACCTTGCCGAGTCGTACGCACAAGGCCTCGCGCCGTCGCCCAGTCTCCGCACGTATAAATCCTCGCCGTACGAGGTCCTCACCCACAATCTCACGTCTGCGATCCTCTCGCTGGGTGTACGGCACAAGGAGCTGCGCAACCAGACTGCGGCGACGCTAGAGCGCTATCTCAGCGGGTGGGCGACTGCAGCGACGGAGCTGTCAGCGGACCAGTTCGATGATGACGAGAGGGAGAATTTCGCGCCGGATGGAGAGCTGGCGAGGGTCATGATGCAGAGTTTGTCGCTCTTGGGGTTCTTGGATGCGGCGGCCGAGCATGCGAAGTTCTGGATTGCGTATGACAGGCTGCAGTTTGTCGAGGATGTGCGTGCTGCGCTGTCGGAGAAGTTTCTTATCGCTTTTGAAACTGCGCTGTCGGTTGTGCGGAATGCGCGCTCGCATCAGCATGGATTGAGGGAGTGGAAGCGCTATACGAAGCACTATGCGGCGACGGGACGGCCGTTGGGGGCTATGATTTTGCACGACTCGTTCCTTAAGGTTGTGGTGGCTTCTGCTGCGTTGCTCGTGGGATCTAGTCCAGAGCACAATGTCAAGGACTCTGTGCTGGATCACTTGCGGTCGTCGCTGAACTACAAGAGTAGCCAGATATTCAGGGATGCGTCCGAAGACTCGCTTGCTGAGGGGTTGACGAGGATTGCCATTGAGGAGATGGAGCGTTTGGAAGACGACCTGGATTACCTGCAAAGAGTGGGGTCTGCGTGGCACCAACGGCAGGCGTCTTCGGTCAAGGCAAAGGTGCTCATTACTTATCTTTGCTGTACCGTTTACGACGAAGATATTGCCGACGCCGAACTCTTGACGACATGGCTGGACAGCGTTCTCAACGACCCGGCACAAAGTGTGGACCACGATTTGGCATCTGCAGTTCTGAAGTCAATGGCCATTCTTGCGAAGGTTTCTCCCCAGCTAGCTTCAAGTCTAGGACGATCGCTCCCAAGGGTCATCGTTCAAGGCAATTTTGACCACCGAACGACATCAGTTGCAGCCGAGTCTCTCGCAGCAGTTCTCAGCCTCCTTCCGCAGGATGCCATTATCACGACCTTGTACAGTCTCGGGAACATAATCAGCGCAGGCTCTGTACCTGATCGCAATGCGACCGCTTCACCCGCCCTGAATGGTACTGGAAGAACGACACGCACAGCCGGCGTCTATAGCCATCAGCATGGAAGCGCCATTTCGCTCACTCCAAGTGATGTCGAAGAGCCACACCATGTGCACACGACAGTCGTAGAAACCATTGTGTCTGTTGCCAGGAATTGCAAGGATGCGAAAATCACGGCACTCGCGCTTTCCATGCTGATTCAGAAGATTGGAAGGGCGAGCAAGGTCGTTGATGCGAAGATTATTACCGATTCGGCTTTTCTGGGGTTCCACAGTCCGCCTGGAGAGTTTAGGGCGTTGTTGAAGGTTTATTCTAAGCTCTGTCATGATGCTTTGGTCAAGGATGATGCTGCTACTTTGGAAGCTGTGAGTGGAGAGGGTGGACCATGCAGCTGCCTTTTGCTAAAACTCTGTCTAGGTCATGAATGCGCGCCTGAACATATCGAAAGAGATTTCCCCGGACGAGCCTAACTTCTTGATATATTTCACTCAGTTGCTGGACACTATCGTCAGCAAAGGAGATGCTCCGGAGACATCGCATCGCCACCTCCGAGACACTGAACTGGCGTCCCAGGAGATTGCTCAACTGCTAAAGCCACTCGCCCTCCTTCTTGCGCGCAACGCTGAACGTGCTGATCGCGCAGAAGTTGACGACTCGATCATCAATCTTCAGCGTGATGCTTGGTTTAACATCGTCGTTCACGGCTTCGATCTACAGTCCGATCTCGGCAAGAAGTACAGAGAAGAGCTCAGGACTCTGGCCCGCTTTAGCAAGCCTCTTATTGCTGAGGAGCGACCGTCTCTATCGGAAAGCGACATTGAGCTCAATACAGTCCTACGTCGCGGCAAATCGCCAGAGCATACAGTTGAGCAGAAGAAACGTCTTGGCAAACTTTTACCTTCATGTGAGAACGATACAAAGGCGCTCAGTTACCAGGAAGCAGTATTCTTAAGCACTGCGTATCTTGTTGAAGACTTACGAGCCAGCACGGGAGATTGCACAAAGGCACTTGCGTACTTTCTTGATCCCAAACTTCGAAGTGGTGCTGTAGGTAATTGCATGGCCGCCATCACTACAGCGGCGGTCAGGACCTACTTGTCCAAGACGCTTTTGGGTCAATCGCATTCCTTCTCTACACCATATCTGGCGCAGCAACTAGCGACTATATTTTCTGCCTGCTGCCATCGCATCGCTCGAGTCCAACAAGCGGCAGCTGCGTGCGCAGATATCATTATTCACGATGTGCCATCTACATTGTGCCAGAAGAGTGCGCTCTTTGCCCTCCTGGAGCTTTTGTCTATGATGTGGTACAGCTGTCTTGAAGGTGAGACTGATGAGTATACTTGGAAGTCAACATTCACGTCGAAGAGATCAAATATTGTGGTAGAGCTTTCTGACGATTATGCTTTCCGACGAGCCACGCTGGATGCTTTGCATAAGCGCGCTACAACCTGGGTCAAGGGAGCTCTAGATATAGCTCCTCTTGATGTCAAAGGGCTACTTCAGACATACCTTTCAGAGTTTGACGATGAAGCTTCCTTTGGCCACATCTCTCTTGGACGCTCTTTTGCTCTCGAAATGGGGTCTGTCATCCCGTCTACTGACCAGCGTCTTGGAGCCGTGGAACGACAAGGCATGAATATCAATACTGCGTCCGACTTTATTACACAGTACACTACAAGACAAGAGTACAAGTTCCTCGATGGCGTCGTCGATCAAGAAGAAGAATGGCTGAAAGGTGGACCTTCTTCCCAACATAAGCCGTCCTATCTTTCGCGCAGCTTACAAGACGCCACCAATCTTCTGATCGACCTGGAAAATCGAACTCTGAATCACAAGCATGTTACTATTGCAGAATTGCGGGATATACTACGACGGGCGGCTGCACTGTTGTGCAGAGTGAAGACGGATCAATCGCCTATTGTTCAACACCTGGTTGGTATTCCGTTCGCAGTGTTTTCGAAGCAGTCTATCAAGTTAGGGATAGCGTTGTGGACCAGCGTTACCAAGGAGAATCCTCGCATGGAATCTCGCATTCTTGTTGCGATTGCGGAGAATTGGGAGAATACGGTGCGCAAACGACGAGGCATCTTCAGCCCTACTTTGAGGTTCGTGTGTAAGCCTCCACCATTTGAAACATCTGCTGACTGCCTCCAAGGCATGAGGATCCTTTTTATGGCAAGCAGGAATTCGCTGCTACTGACAAGGAGTCACTCTCCAAACGACAGCAGCATATCTACAATCTCATTGCACCGCATTTCCGACTTCTGCAGTTCTTGTCCAGTCACTTCAGTGCATCGCGCCTAAGCAAGCCAGATGTTGAGAGTGTGTTCGTCCGATTGATACATATCACGCTTGATGCAATGAGTGTTGGCTGTTCGCAGCCTCTTGCTCGTGAATCATACTTCCATATCATTTTGCTTGGGCTGCGCATTGGTCGCCACTGCACCACTCTCTCAACGACGATCAGGTGGCGTCTTACAGACCGTATTTTGACCGCCGCATTAGCGTGGTTTACCAAGGCTCCGCAGTATGTCCTTCACCAGTAGACCTTGTTCGCAAGCTGACGAAAATAGATGGTCTTTCGGAGGCAATCGTCTACAAATCAAGGCCGAGACTCATGTTCTAGCCGATGTGCAAGCGCAGCTCGAAGCTATCGGAAAGGTCACTAATGCAACTGACATTGGAGCAAAGATCAAGGCCAAGCAGGATCTATTGACTTTGTTGATTGCTAATGAGCAGAGTCGTCTAATGGTTTGGCTGTTCCCTCTTGATTATGGCAAGAAGAATGCTTTCATGCCCGGACACAACAAGAACATACTTCCTGACGTAGGCTTATTCCTATTATCGGGCTGTCAAGAGCTAACATGTCCAGGCTGCTGTAACGGGACATTTGAAGACAGCTTGGGCAGAGAATCCCGCAATCGCTGTTCATCTCGTCAAGCGTTTCCAGTCTCAGCGTTTGAACACCGAGGTCCGTTGGCAGGTCCTTAATTTCCCACATAAGGTCCTGGAGGAGCCAGATGCGCTTGAGATACTTCTCGGTAACCAGCTACCGGGCGATGTATCGTTTCAGCTCAAGGTATGTACAAGTTTGATATTAATCTCAACGCAGCTAATGATTCCAGTACCTCTTGTACTGGGCACCTGTGAACCCAATCACGGCAGTAACATTTTTCCTGCCAGCGTATGGCAATCACCCCTTCATTATTCAGTATGCAATGAGAGCGCTCGAGAGCCACTCTGTGGACGTGATGTTCTTCTACGTCTACCAGATTGTGCAAACGCTTCGATACGATGTTCTTGGCTACGTCGAGAGGTATATCATTGAGACGGCGAAGTTTTCACAGCTGTTTGCTCATCAGATCATCTGGAACATGAAGGCCAACGCCTATAAAGATGAAGCTTCAGAAGTTGTGAGTGTCCATGTGGATTTTCTGGAGACAATAACTAACCGTATGCACAGCCGGACCCTGTCAAACCCACACTTGACAAAGTGATGGGAAGTCTGGAGTCTAGCTTTTCATCAGAGGACAGAGATTTCTACGAGCGCGAGTTCTCGTTCTTCAATGAAGTCACTGGTATCTCTGGCACGTTGCGCTCAGTTCTGCACGAGCCTAAGGAAGTTAAGAAGCAGAAGATCGAGGAAGAGTTGCGCAAAATTCGAGTCGAAGTTGGCGTCTACCTACCGAGTAACCCAGATGGCCAGGTCATTGGCATCGACAGAAAATCTGGTAAGCCACTGCAGAGTCACGCAAAGACACCCTTCATGGCAACTTTCCGCATTCGCAAACCCAAGCCCGATTCAGGCATCGATGTTATTGAGGAAGACGACCGCTCCGTAACCAAGAAGGAAAACACTTACGAGACCTGGCTCTCTGCCATTTTCAAAGTCGGCGACGACTGCCGCCAGGATGTTCTCGCGCTCCAGATGATTGCCGCTTTTCGTGGTATCTTTAACACTGTTGGCCTTGATGTTTGGGTCTTCCCCTATCGTGTCACAGCCACAGCGCCTGGTTGTGGCGTTATTGACGTCCTGCCCAACTCTATATCGCGTGATATGCTCGGACGAGAAGCTGTCAATAGACTTGACGATTACTTTATCAGCCGCTACGGCAATGAGGATTCAATCCGCTACCAGGAAGCAAGAAGCAACTTTGTCAAGAGTATGGCTGCATACAGCGTCATCAGCTTCTTGCTGCAGTTCAAGGATCGGCATAACGGCAATATCATGATCGACGATGCTGGGCATATCATTCATATCGACTTCGGTTTCTGTTTCGACATCGCCCCTGGTGGTATTAAATTCGAGCGTGCCCCCTTCAAACTCACTGCCGAAATGATCGCCGTCATGTCGGGCAAAAATTCGCCCGCACCTTACCAAACGCAAGCTTACCGCTGGTTCGAAGAGCTCACCATTAAAGCCTTCCTTGCTGCCCGCCAACACTGCGAGCACCTCGTGCATATCGTCGAGGCCATGCTGGACAGCGGACTGCCGTGCTTCAAGCCTGAGACGATTAAGAACTTTAGGGATAGGTTTGTGCTCGAGAGGACGGAGAGGGAGGCGGCAGAGTACATGAGGGGGCTTGTGGAAAAGAGTAGGGGCAGTTATAGTACAGGCACGTATGATCGGTTCCAGTTGATTACCAATGGGATCCCATATTAGGTGGGTACGGACGAGGATATGGATCCGCCAGTGGTCAGAAGAGAAGGAATGGTTCATAGGTGTCGAATGCATGTTATTGGCACCGGCGTTCGATCAAACCCTTCGCGAACCATTCTGACTATGCTCGCTTGTATCCAGCTTACTCACCAGAGCGCAAATTTAGAAACCAGGTCCGTGAGGTCAAATTGCTGGCGCTTATGCTAGATACTCCTGGCCGAGTACACCACTCCATCGTAACATGGTGACATCGTAGTTATTCGCCCGCTCTTACACTGGGAATCTGACAGAACCTGATAGGAAATGAAAAGCGCAATAACTCCAGCCCGAAACCCGGTCTTTGTTTGGCGTAATACGGCTAGACACACACACCGGTGTATCGCTGACTTGGCCAAGCCCAATGTTATAAGACGGTGCGGCCACAAGCCACAGCGTTCTTCTTCTACTTCCAGTGTGCTGGATCTGACAACTTGAAATAGTGAAGTTGATACGTCATGAGAAATATTGGTTTGGGTCCCCACGAAGATATCTGAGAAGCTGACAAGGAAAGAGGTGTAGTTTCTTTTCTCTTAACTCACGCCATTCGTTAAAATCCAGGCTTCCCGCAATGCATTGCGTATGCTTAATGGATAGCTCATCAGGATTGCGTCCCACAGATCTATTTTAATATCCACGGCCTAGAGTTTCAGGTCCTGAACGGAGAGTCTGCACAGCCTCAGTCACGTCCAGTTTAGAGAGCATGAAAGAGGAAATGATTGGCGACAAATTACGACGCCTCTATATCTCTTGGATTACTATAGAACGGCATTATAAAGAAAATCCAGGAAGCTTGTCGTCAGTAGTCCTGTATCAAGAGTCCGTGGCGTTGGTGATGGGGATGAACACAGCGATACATAGAAGGCTGTATTGGCCCCCACAAGGCAGCCTGTCAGCTTGCGCTAAGCCACCATCATCCTGAAGTATACTGTGGGTAGAGCACTGCGAGTGTCTAAGCCTAATCTAGATGCATGGACCGCTTCCTTGTGGATAATTACAAGCTTCGATTCGTAGGAATCGCTTGCCTGAGCTTGGCGCTCAGGCGCCCTCAGCGCGAAGACAAGAACATCGAAGTGGGAGTCAAAGTGCGGAAAAATGAACCCAACAATCGGCGAATTTAGGATAGTATATATTCCTTTTGTTCGTGAAGGACTCATGTTGAATATGTGAAGCCGGTTTCGATCCTTATTTCCCACGGACTTGCAGAAGTCAATATCACCGACGTGTTGCTTTCTGGTCGAACATTCGCTATCCACGCCATCATGGCAGCCTCTCACAGTATGGCATCAAGACTACCATTGGCAGCAATGCTCTTGCTTGTCACTATGCTACCTATATCTGTCTCCGCACAAGGCGGAACCGGAGGAAGCCGCATCGACTCCAACCAATGTCCCGTTGATGTAGAAGACGTCATGGTATACTCGCCCTTTAAGCCATACTTCAAATTCGACAAGTTCAGGGGCAATGTTCAGAACTGCTGGGTTGCAGCAGACTGCCTCTTTGAAGCGGCCGGCGAGTCTCGAAAACAGCAGTTTGCGGCTACTGCACTTGTCATGGGCCTTATCCCACTCACGCTCAAGGATATCGCATGGCCGGAACGACGACTCGTTCACGTTACCAAAAAACTGACTCCGATACTCGAAATTCTAGTCTTGGCGTTAGGACTCTTACCCATGGAAACGAAGGATAAAGCGCAGACTCGCCAGAAGAATCGCGAGAGCAATATGATCGCCCGGGTTGCCTGGGCATCGAAAAGGTCTACGATCATTTTATGGATTCTAGTATGCACCGTAACTCTCATCGCCAGTTATGCGGGCCTTCTGTTCATGGAAATTTACAGTAAACGAAGCGCCTTGGGATGTCCGGTACCCGTTATCGTGGTAATATGGCATTCAATTGCCCTCGTGCCAGCAGGCATACATTCTTTCTTCGCGGGTCTCCGACGCCGTCGTTCCAACAAGGTCAAGCGACGGGCTTCAGTACGCTCAGGTCGCCGTCTCAGCTATTCTGATGTTCCACTCACGGAACGCCCAAAGCCGCTTGCTTCATCTGACATAGCCGACGGCGACAAGGAGGAGAATGAGCGGAAAATGGCGATCATCTCTGCAGTCCAAGGCGCAGACGAGGACTGGCCAGTTCAGATGGCGTGGGCCATCTACTACATTGCTGGGACACTGGTGTATACGAGTATCATGGCGGTCACAGTGGTGGAACTAGTGATATGGGTTGGTTTGGGCTTTGCAGTGACTGGCAGTAGCAAGGTTCTGGCCTTCTTCTTATGTTTTGTTGGAGAGGATACTGGCGAGCAATAAACTGGGCGGCATGACCAGCTTTAAGTGTACAAAAGATCCTATTGGCTCATGCTTGTACTGGTTATTGGGGGTTTAGATAGGCGTTTGAGCATAATCAAACTTCTGAGTGCTATGGGCACTTACATGTAGTCTCTAATGAGCGTCAAAATACTCTTAGAGACCAAACTTGAGCTTCTGAAGCTTCGCAGTTGTGATTCGTTGTTCTATATATCACAGATCTGGTTCAAGTCACTATAGATCACAGTGCCTTTGCCTAGCTCCCCCGTCCTTATTGGCAGTCTTTTCCATTTCTTCAAGGATGTATTTGCGTAAATTTAAAAGGGTGTGATGAGTCCCAGCTAAGCGAGGCGCCGTGAAGGCTGTTGTAGCACTAGTTCGGTCACGGTATACAATTTAAAGGGTCTGCCATAAAGGAATGAGTCACCATTGTCCTCGGTCAAGAAGTGAAAACATGTGATGGCTCTACAGTTGGCGGGGCCGTGTGCTCACGCATAGAGCTTAATGTAAACTGCCGACGACCATTTGTGGGCTTGCTAAATTGAGTCGTAGCATGACAATTTTGGAAAAGTCCCAAAACGGCACGTTGGTTTAGAAATAGTCAGCTAATGCTCGAAAAATACTTGGGCACATTGAAAGCTATGTCATGATCTGAACAATCATTGCTGTTAAGATTTCAATCCCATCTCGTCTAAGAGATGCTTTTCGAATTCCCCAAGAATTGATTGAATACTTCTTTCACAATCTATAAGGAAACATTCAAACCGCGTCGGTGTACCATGAACCTAGAAATTCATTATTTCAGCGCCCTATATGTGGGCTTTCAGCTCTACATTATCGCGGTAGCGCTTCGGCCAAATGCCGTGCTTCCCAGGTGAGGGGATCCCGTTGGGATCTACCGCGTCTTTGATTGTTTCAACAAAGCGGCGGTATGCGTGGTCGTTGAAGTCGGAAACCGAAGCGATACGGTCTGCACATTAAAATCAGTTGAGTTTAAGACACTGTGCCAAGCTTATGAACTTACCCATATGGTTCACATGGCTGCGATACTTGCTGTAGCCCTTCGCTGTACCCACTTCGAACATCTTGTTGAACATGGTCTCCACGGCTTGTCGATGCTTTGCATTAGCCTTGTCGAAAATAAACATATTGAAAAAGATGATATGACGCTTGTGCATGAAGAAGTCGCCGAATAGGTCAAACGACTCGGCCTCGCATATTTTCTTTGCTGTTAAGACCCACTCTAGGACTTCCCTGCCTTCGCTTGGCATGATGGGACTATAGTCGTAGTGTGCGCCAATACCTCCACCTTTCTTTGGAACTTGGAATTTAACCATATGCAAGACCCAAAGTGTAGGGACACCAGCAAAGAAACTGTCCATATCAGGTATCGATGTTTGGTCTAGGGTTTCGCCTTCTGGTGCAGAGTACAACTTTCCCGTAAGTGTTCCTTTCGGCGCTTTGGCATATATGATCTCCTGGATTTCGTCGAAGTGTGCTTACACCACATTTTTTGCACCGTAGAGGCCGAACCTTGCACTCCAATAGCCCAGACCGAACTTATTCTGGAGCTCCTTCACTTTCCAATCTGGTATTGGGCTTGGGTCAGGCCAGAAGTCCTCCCGCGAACCCATCATACTCAAAATTTCAGTTACGTTAGAGGCGTGGATCGTATTAGGAACTAGACCGTCTCTTCTGAGCGGGCTTAGAACGTCAACCATAGTCTCTACATCCTCAAGATCGGGTATATCTAAGGAACAAGACATGAACGCTTGAGGTGCCGGCGTGAGCCAGATTCCAAGCTTTGTGACAATGCCGAGATTTGGCTGAAGAAATAAGCCTTCGATGCTAGGGCCGAGTGAGAACTTCGATATATGTGCAGATCGTGAGTTTGTTATGGCAAATTGGCCAATCCGTACTAATTCGCCGTTTGCCAACATGACTTCCAGCCCAGCTATATGCTGAAAGTGTACTGCTGTTGGACTGAGGCCAACACCGCGATCCAAAGTATTGCCGAGAACAGAGCCCCATGCAAGAGACGGTACAGAACCCCAAACCTTGAGTTTGTTCTTGATACAGTAATCGTACAAATCTACAAAAGTGACACCAGGCTCCACGACTGCATATGCTTTACCAGCGCTGACTTCGAGAACTTTGTTCATGCGATGTAGGTCAAGCGCTATTGAGCCATTGACGCGAGGAGCTGGGCCACCATATCTACGCAAAGTCAGTTTTACTCTCGAAACCCAAGACACTGACTGTGAGTAAGCGTTGCGCGAGCAACTCACCCAAGATTCTTTCCCCTGGAGAACGTCCACACCGGAATACCAAAGTCATTTGAGATCTTCAAAATAGCTCTCAGTTCTTCCTCACTCTTTGGTCTCACAGCCGCGCTAGGCATCTTGCGCTTTCCTTCATCCTCGTGAAGCTCATACGGGTCGATGTGCTCTGTCAGCACATCATTTTGATAGACCTGGTCCTTGCCCACAACTTCTTCGTACTTGCGAATTGCTTTGCCAAATTCGCTTTGACTGACTCCTGGTGGGAGAACAGCCTTGAGGGGCACAGTGATTGAGTCTCTAAATAGATTGTAGTGCAGTGACTGGTCCTCGGCATCAGCGTAGGCTGGAGAAGGCATTGTGACAGAAATGTAATTTGGTGTTACTTTATGCACTTAACATACGATAAATATCCAGCTTTACATGTAGGTGAAATCCACTTGAATAGATCCATCCCAATTCTATTGTGCGCGAGGAATACATGGGAGCTCCAGTACACCAGCATTCCCGCAAAGCACAAAGCGGAGAACAGCTCCCCACAAGGGGCAGCATGGTTTGACTTGAGGTCTAAATGGTGCAGAGGCACTCAAAGGGGAATCTAAACATGCGCGACAATGCCTCTGTCCGTCCCCGCAGCTTAGTCCGCCTCGGACGAAGTGCTAGCCAAAGGTGGGGGCGGTAATGATACCCCGCTGTAACCCCACCGAAAAATTATGACTTTAAACGAACCAAGAGCAATAGCTGAAGTCCATGATTGCTATAAGTACGAAAATCAATAGAAATGGAAGTTTCGTGGATAGTTCTCGGTAGAAGGTTATATGCAAACGACCAATGAGCGAAATACGGCATGTCCCAATTGGCGGGCCAGTGAATGTTCCACTGGTGTGGGGTAAGACTCTGGAAGTTGATAGTACCAGGAAAGTTCCGTTCCATCTTCCCACCAGCTCTCATAAAAATCCAGTATTTACCACCTCTGAACTTGTCCGGCTTTCAGTAGCCCTCATACTACTTTCAACAACAACAGCCAGAGCGGATCGAATTTGTCCCAGCATTATTATTCTTCATTTCAGAATAGAGCCTCTATCACGTAAGGACGATGTAGCCGATTTAGATATGCTTTTATTAAACTACTTCAGTTTCAATCGCATACTAAACTACCTAGGCTTGAATTAGCCTTGAGCAACAGTATATGATGCATACCCAAACATTCACAGGCTCTGCATTTGAAGTGACCCACTTTCTGACCACCAACTTGCTCCTCAATCAATATTATTTCAGCGTCAAGAATTGGCATGACTACGGGGTCTTGGGTTGTTCCAGTTCGTATGTGCATGTCGCCTTCTGCTTCGTCTTCTTACCTTAAATGAGTGTAATCCCAAATAACAGCCTCATGTGGTCCTCCCGGGGCTAGAGGGCTTACGTTAGCCAAGTGTTCTGCCAGTTTTGCATGTGCCGTCAAAACCAATCCTGTGTACTTCAGCTTTTTCCCCATCTCGTTCATCGTGAGATAGAATTGGAGATACGGCTGATTGAGCGCCACATTGCCTAGACAGGATCTACCCTTCGGGAAGACCTGTCATATCTCACAAAATCCTGGCTCCCATTGATCTCGAGCTAGTACGTCTGAGCGTGGATTGGTTCGACGAAATATCAACCGTCATAGGCCGTATTAATAGATTGAAGTTAATAGATTGATGCTGTACACAGTCCCATTATCCTGCGAGTAGACGCAGCACCTGGGGACAGTTGGCCTCCTCTAGCAGACTAGATGAGCTTGGAAATGATGGCAGGCCCATTTAGTAGCAATGCTGAGTGGACAGCAAAGTACACGCCATCGGCGATATATTTGACCTCGTATCTGAGCTGTGTTCTGGAGCCTTCTTCAGGTGGATTCAACGTGCCCGCTTGCTTTCAATCAAAAGACTAGATGCGACCTCCTGCGAGCAAACCTGTTGAGTCTGGACTTCTGTGTGGTGATCAGCAACCGTCTGTACTGCATTGTAGGCGAAAGCACTGAAGAGAATGGATAGAGAAAGTAGTACATATGTTACAAAGCATTCATTGTAAATATGTAGATCGGGATTGTCAAGCTCCTGAAAGCCGCTTCGTCCTGTGACACAGCGGAACATGGCGATTCCAAGGCAGAGAGACAGAACAATGCATATGGTCTAGACCGGTCATCTCCGTGGACTTGGAGTTGTTGGGCGTGGCGTGAAGCATCGCAAGTGCACATAGAGCCACGAAATCCTACCTGTAGCCATTCACGCATCCCGCACGCGAGTTGCAGGCAATGCTCAGATTACTCTGTTAGGAAAGCCGAAATTTAAACATTCAAGTCAAGGCTGGGTAACTAAACTCGACTAATGCACCAAGGACATGCCCCCCTCAGGAGGCAATTCTTAAAACCGGGGTGCAGGTTTGCTCTTCGGTCACAATTTCGGTAGTAGATGCCGCGGGAGGCGCCTTCGGTTGGCTGAAATTTTCCTGATCCTCACGGACGCCTGAAAGCCACCCCGTCACCATCAGCAGCGACTTGAGGTAATGTTTGGAGAGCGCAAAATCCATTACGGCCACATTTCAGTTATCAGGAGCTGCATTTCACAGTCTTTCTCCGGGAACTTAATCACGAAAACGTGCCACTCTATGCAGCTGTACACCTGCCCTGCCTGCCCTTGACAACAGAGACCCGTCCGCGGTCTAAATACAATCTTGACCGGTCGATGGAACATGGGCATGCGACACGACCCACTTTACGCCGTTGATTTCATTGTCGTCAGCCCAGGGAGCGGGCATCCCGGTTCTTAGTGCATTCTTAGCGCATGTTGGGGACAGAAGCCTCCATGGGGTTTTCAATTTGTCGAACGGCACGTGACCACCCAGACGCTAATGAACCAAGAACAAGCCACGGTGAGATAAGCTCGACAAGGTTCACTCGGCATCGCGGCTTAATTTTGTGCAGATCATGTCACACAAACATCATAAAATGAGCGGGCAAATGAGGGGCGAAAAGTCGCGATGATGAATATGAATGAGAATGAATGATGTCCATTCTGATCGAGCGCTCATTGAGGCGGTCTCTGAGTTTATCTTTCACCTGCTTCGATGCATAAAGGGTCCTGATGCTGATCGTTGCCTGATATCATCGGAAGCGTGCGACCATCACCTCAAACTACCTTGCTAGCTTTGACGTAGTCCCACCAGACACCGTCACCGTCCGTTCTCACGCCAGTCAGACCGTCTCCGACAGCGATATTGTGGGGACCCCTCAATCTGCTGGATCACAGATCCAAGGATAAATGCTAGGCTCTGTCCGCTCGGGTTAAGATTTCTCAAGTTCCAGTCTTCCTATTCAAGCTCCGTCGCCATGGCTAGCCAAGACAGCAACGTGGAAACTAAAGCTCACACTGAGCATCACGATGCGTATGACTTTTTGCAAGATCTCTCATAAGCCGTAACACTAACATAATGCAGTTCCTCCGAAGAGAGAGGTGTCGTCAATGCTGGTAACAGTGTCTCTGCCAAGTGAGTGTTGGAAGTCCTGCATTCTGAATGTACCCGCTGACGCTTTTGCCTAGGATCCAGAATCCTCTTATTCACATGACTGAGGAGGAAATGCTCCAAGATGTTGACAGTTTCGCCAAAGAAAACAGTTTTGAAGAGATTCAGCCTCTCCTACGCAGAGGCGCCTTAGTCGCCCGCAGTCCCGCGAAATTTGCTGATGCCCCTGGGATCACCGAAGCTGAGAAGGATGCTATTTCCAACGAGGTTCTGCACAAGTGGCGCCAGCCGCGGGTTCTCTACTTCACCATCGTTCTTTGCTCTATTGGCGCTGCTGTGCAAGGATGGGACCAGACAGGCTCAAACGGCGCCAATCTTTCATTCCCTGACGCCCTTGGAATCCCCGTACGAGCAAATTTCGAAGACGGCACTGTCAACCCTAACGCGGAACACAACCAGTGGCTCCAGGGTTTGATCAATGCTGGGCCTTATATTGCTTCAGCCTTTCTGTCAGTAATACTTGTGCGCAGTGTGGTACCTGCTCAGAAGCTAATGTCTTGTAGTGGCTGTTGGTGCTCTGATCCCCTCAATCAATTCTTTGGTCGTCGCGGCTGCATTTTTGTCTCTGCCATTTTCTGCGCTCTGGCTCCTATTGGATCTGCCGTCGCTCAAAGTATGCTACCTTGTATTTCCGTTAATCTGTCCGTTACTGACGATCGCGTTAGCCTGGGAACAACTCTTCGTCACTCGTCTTCTGTTAGGAATTGGCATGGGATGCAAAGGCGCATCGATTCCGATCTTCGCAGCTGAAAATGCCCGTAAGTCTAGTTCCTTCAATCTATTAGCAAGACTTCGCTGATCCCCGTTAGCCGCGAGCATTCGTGGAGCTCTCGTCATGACCTGGCAGTTGTGGACCGCCTTTGGTATCTTCATGGGAACGGTCGCCAACTTGGCTGTCAAAGACACTGGAAAAATCTCATGGCGCCTACAATTCGGCTCTGCTCTGCTTCCTGCCCTTCCTCTTCTCATTGGTGTATATTTCTGCCCCGAATCACCTCGCTGGTACATCAAAAAGGGCAAGTATGCTCAAGCATTCCGCTCGCTCAAGCGTCTCCGAAACACCGAACTCCAGGCCGCTCGAGACTTATATTACATTCACGCACAATTGCGGGCGGAGAACAGCTTGACATCTGTTAGGTCCAACTACGTTTCCAGGTTCACGCAGCTTTTCACTATTCCTCGTCTGAGGCGGGCGACTGTCGCCTCCGGTGTAGTGATGATTGCGCAACAGATGTGCGGAAGTAGGTGCCATGAATTAGATTTCTACTCCTTCACAGCTAATAAAGCCTAGTCAATATCATTGCTTTCTACTCAAGCACCATCTTCGAGCTGGCCGGTGCTAGTGTGACCATATCTCTTGTTGCCTCGATGGGCTTTGGCCTGGTCAACTTCGTCTTCGCCTTCCCTGCGCTATGGACTATTGATACATTTGGCCGTCGAACGCTACTTCTCTTTACATTCCCTCAGATGTGCTGGACTCTGCTTGCAGCAGGTCTGTGCTATTTGATTCCAGAGAGCAGCTCTGCTCATATTGGCCTCGTTGCACTGTTCGTCTACCTCTTTGGTGCATGGTACTCTCCCGGAGAAGGCCCGGTACCTTTTACCTACTCTGCCGAAGTGTTCCCGCTCTCTCATCGTGAAGTGGGTATGTCTTGGGCAGTTGCCACTTGCCTTTTCTGGGCTGCAGTCCTTTCCATCACCTTTCCGCGTATGTTGAGTGCCATGACACCTACCGGCGCATTTGCTTTCTACGCTGGCCTCAATCTCGTCGCGCTAGGCTTGATCTTCCTCTTCGTGCCAGAGACTAAGCAACGTACCCTTGAAGAGCTTGACTATATCTTTGCCATCCCGTCACGCCGATTCATCAGTCACCAGTGCGGCACAGTTCTGCCGTGGTGGATCAAGACCTGGATCCTCCGCAAGAAGATTGGACCATGCCCTTCGCTCATCACCTTTGAAGGTGGCGGTGAGAATGACCAGGAATTTCAGGAAGAGGTGCGCAGGGCGAGCATTGCCGCACAGGGTGGTGATCCAGAAAGAAGGAGGTCTAGCATTGCTGAGAAGGCTCGAAAAGCTTTCTAGATTGAGTAATAGTAGAAATCGTTCGATGGACTCAACCCTGCTCAGGTTGAAGCTCCGCCTGGAAGGGTTGTAACAGTTAGATCGATCAATATACCCAGTGGAATGTCTTTAAACAATGGCAGCTCATGCTTGTGACGCCTCACTGCCGCCCAGCCTTGTGGCGCATTATTCATAGAGGCAGCGTCTGATAACGTTACATGTCAGTGAAGGTGGATCGCGCAAAGCCTTAAGTATTGTCAGCAAACATGCGGGAGGACCAAGAGAGACTCGAGCATCTCGTTCACAAGCAGGGACTCAATGGACAAAATAGTGCGCCTCGGAGTCTCCTACCAAATACGGCTAGACTGATGTGGCAGATTATCAAGCAGCACTCCAGCTGCCCACGCATAGAAGGAATTTAAAGACTGCCTTCATCAATCATCTTTCTCCTATCTACAATTGATTCCTCCTTTGCCACAATGACAAGAGTACTACTCACAGGAGCCACAGGGTGAGTAGTCTTTCCAAGAGACAAGTACCAGACTGACCCAAGCCAAGATACGTGGGTGGAGAAGTCTTGTACACTCTCGACCATTCCACTCTCAGTGCATTGCAAATCGTCTGCTTGGTGAGAGATGAGAAGAAGGCACTCGATGTCCAGGCAGCATATCCCAATGTTCGTACCGTTCTCGGCGATCTTGACGATGTTGCTTTAGTAAGACAGGAGGCTGAAACTGCGGATATTGTCTTGCGTATGTCTCTTCCGGGGGCTTGGTTTTCCTAGACTGACGATGTGCAGATCTTGCAGCTACAGGGCATGCTGCTAGCGCCAAGGCTATAGCAGAAGGTCTTCAGGATCGCGCAAAGCGGGTCCAATCCCCTGGATACTGGGTCCAGATATCCGGTGCGACATGTTTCGCTGCCGAGGAAATCGCATCAGGCAAATTCGGATATGCAACAAATACCGTATATGATGATGTCAAAGATCAAGACCAAATACTTTCCACGCTTCGGAATAATCCAAAGCGTGTAGTCGAGAATACGGTCCTCTCTCAGCCATTCTCTCAGGTAAAGACAGCTCTGGTGATTGGACCCCTGATCTACGGCCCTGGTAGAGGTCCAGTAAACCAACGCAGTATCCAAGCACCTGAGATTGCGAAGTCTACACTGGAGCTAGGGCATGGCTTCAAATTGAACGATGGGCAGAACATATGGAGCAATATCCATGTTCAAGACATAGCCAGTGTGGTGGTTTCGCTTGTATCTGCAGCAAAAGAGGGGAAGGACGGTGTGTGGAATGACGATGGCGTGTACAACGTGGAGAACGGAGAAATGGTGAGTCTACCGTTCATGTACCTCCATACTTGCATGACTCACATTCTGTAGACGTTTGAACAATTGAACACGCTCATCGCAGATGAAGCTTATGCGCAGGGTCTCATCAAGGAAGATGCAAAGGGGGGGTTGAAGGTCATCGACGCTGCCCAAGCTGACTCTCTGAGTGGCCACGCAGCAATCCTCTGGGGCACAAATGCGCGCACAAGAGCGCTAAAGGCGAGGCAAACGCTGGGTTGGAGGCCTTCAGGGAGTGCGCTAGCGGACACTGTACCGCAATTAGTACGCGCTGAAGCAAAGGGACCGAAGACAGCTCTGTAAGCGGAACTCACAGTAGGTGACAGAGTGGAGTTAGACTAGATCCTACGCAATTGTTGTCAAGAGAGCACGTCTTGCGGCCGCACCCACAGGCGAAAGGTCGCGTGTTTGACGCAAGAGTAGCCGGACCTGAGTGGTACACAAGCAACAGAGTATTCATTGCAATGGCGTGAAGACGAAAGCTTTCTTTTAGTGTCGATGATTTGGACCATTGCGCGGGGTACAAAAATACATCAATTAATTTTGGGTTCAAAAAAGCATAAAAGATGCAAAAAGGGCCGGTAATAAATGCAAAAAGATCAAAAAATGCATTTTCCGACACCGGGAATCGAACCCGGGCCTTGTCGGCACCCCTGAGAGTGGGCTGACTCTCGATGAGAGCGACAAATCCTAGCCACTAGACCATATCGGAAGGAGGTATTTGATGGAGAAATCTGCAAATATTTGCAATATGATCTTGGAACCCAACGGGCCAGAGAGTTGAAAGGGGTGGGGCGAATCATCCTAGGAAGCGGGATTTGCGAGGATCAGTGGGGCTCAGCACAACTTTTGATCCTCCCAAAGAGTTTTCAAATTGCTACTCGAAGCCTACTGTATACTATAGATATGGGTTTGACAACTTATACTATTTGCTGATCGAGATTCTCCCCCTGCATCGACATCCTTGCGTACTGGACAGGCCGTAATGCATTACGTCGTTAACATCTTTAAATGTGTATGTGATTTCATCGTTGAAAGCAAGGAGATGGTCAATCAAAATCCACCATGCATGTTTGTTAAAGGAAATTCGCCTGGACACCTGGCACAGGATGCTGATACCGTTGGGAAAATGTTCAAATCTGCAAACAAGCGAACGAAATGGCTGTAAGAAAGAAGCAATAAAAATGACCTTGTTATCCTTCAATGGGTGTGTCTGCTCTCTCCTGCGGCAGGTCAGAAAGTGGCATCAGCCCTAGCAGCTTCATGCCGCTCTCCAGCACAATTCTTGTGGATTCGTACAGCGCGGCAAGGCCTGGAGTTACAGCTACATCGTCGCCTTCGCCAAGGCACTCTGACAACTGCTCAATCACAGTAGCGAGGTATTGTACAATGCCAGATGCCTCAAGCGAGTGGTAGGTGGCACTCACGACTTCGGGATATTGTGCGAGAATGCGCAAGAGGTTGGCTTGATCCTCCTCTGCTAGAGCTGCAAGGTCTTCGTCGGAGAGCTCTGCGGTGGCAGTGGAATCTTTGAGAAGTATGCCGAGTTTGGCCAGCCAGTACTGCAAGTCTGGCCCAGAGCCAAGTTTGAACGAGGGCAGTGTGCCGGCGTCGAAGGCATGAACAGAAGCCGAGCGAGTCGAGAGTTCCTGAACGAAGAGTGCGGACGTCGCAAGGGCTTTGTTGATTTGATCTGAACTGCCTATCAATGCAGCTTTATCTGCATCAACCTCTGAAAGACTCTTTATCGCGGTTTCACAGCTATCCAGTATTGCTTGGGGCTTGTAGCCTTTCCCGAGACTCGCTGTCATCTTTGAAGCCTCATTGAATTTCACATGGTGTAGCTTCCCTGCAAGATCCTTCATGTCCAATGCCTCCAGGACCTTGAAGAGCTGTGTGAAATGACTGCTGTTTGTGTCATTCGCCACGACATATAGCATCTTATCAAAGGAATACTTTCTTGATCTTTCTAAAACTGTGGCAAGATCTCGAAGGAAGTACGTGCTGCATCCGTTTCGATCTCGGATCATAGCTGTACCGGCTCTGGCGCCAAGGTTCTGCATATGTACAACCCATGCTCCTTTACTCTCTTCAGAAATCTTCTTATCTTTCAACAGCTGTTCCACTTCAACCATAGTATCTGGGCTGGCTTGTGATTCCCCAGAATACTCGTCAAATTGTACGCCCAGCCGTTCGTAGAACTTAGTATAGTTCTCGATATTGACATCCCGCACCCTCTTCCAGAAATTTACGCTCTCCTCCTCGCTCTCTTCAAGTTTCTTGAGGATCTCGTTGTGTTCAGCATATATGCCTTTGCTTTCAATCTCGACCGAAGCTTCCCCTTCATCTTTACCCTCCTTAGCTGCATCATCGCGAGCCTTTCTGCTTGCATCCCTCTCGGGTTTGAAGTCCTCTTCAATCTTGTGGTAGACCTCCAAAAGGTGTCCAATTGGATCCGCCTGGTACGCCTCCTCTGAGCCATACTTTGCAAAGCCAACCCGCAGCAGAGCAATTGGTTTGCCCCAGTCGCCGAGATAGTTTATGCGTGTTACGTTCCAGCCCATCGACTCGTACAGTCTACTGATGAAAGCTCCCATAATCGTACTACGCAAGTGTCTTCCCTGCAACTCGCTAGTTATGTTTGGAGAAGAGAACTCGACAATAATTTTCTTCTGTGGATCGCTCGAGGTTGTCAGTGGAGCGCAGCCGTAATTGAGTTTCCTGGCTAGAATGTATGGTATCAAAAGACGCGGGACTGCCTCAGGCTTTGTGAATACACGGAAGTGTACACCTTCCAGAAAAGGCAGAAGGAAGAGAGGGTCATCTTTCGGAAACTAAGAACGATGAGTAAGTATGTACGTGTCGCATCTTCAAACCAAACAGTGAAACATTATGCCCACCTTCTCCATGAGCTCGACAGCTACCTCGTCAGCTTTAGCTCCCGGCCGGAGCTTCGGAAGGATGACTGCCAGATCTCCGTTGGAGATATTGTTTGGCCATTGAATGGATCTGTACGCTGCTGCTACGTCGCATCCTGCAATTTCGGCTAACACTTTTGCTAGGTATGTCCGAAGTAAGTCGAGAGGGTTGGCAAGTACTTCCGCTGCTTCAATCACCGGCACGGGAACATCGAGGCTCAAAGAAGCAAGAGACTGCTCAAGTGTCTCCATTTCTAACCAGATGATCGCTATTATCGTCTTTCTTGGAAGCTTTCAGATGCAGGCACCTTCGAGCGGGTCAATGAAAGCTCAAACCTGATATGCGCTGTGAAAAGAAGGGGCAACGCCAGTAAGTCGTTTGGCACCGCATGTGAAGCAAAAAAAAAAAAGAACAGAAGTGTACCTGACGGTTAATGCTTCCTAAAAAGCTCACCGTCCAGTATTCTCAGCCTCATGCTCAAAGTAAGATGCCACGTCGGTTAGGCAGCGAACGGTCGTGTTCCTTCGCAATTGGTCCCCGCTTACTGCAGCTGCCACAACAATCACTCAATCAGAAAGCCATCGCCACCTCCTCCGAGCGCTTGCACATGATTGTGTGGCGGTATTCGGGAATATTGCTGCCATGTCTTTTCCATGGTGAATGCATGTTACAGCCTGGTGTTACCCAGGAATGTGCGCAGCCATCTTTGTCTCATCACACGAGAACCCCAGTATTAGATGCACTATTTCGAAAGTGCTGGTAGGATCTCCAAATAATGTTAAAGATTGGGTACGGTTAGAGCCGTACTAAACTTAAGATACGAATCTCTCGTACTAGGATTGAGACCACTTGAACAATACAATAGTGAGATCAAGATTTCTTAGCTTCCTGAATGTAGGGATGCGTCCTTCTCCGGCGGATGACTGTTCCTCCTTTTGAATTCTTTGTAGTGTTTGTGCGATCACCTTGCCACGCCGCTTTTGCCCGTAACGTGATACTATTCCACCAAGGCCTCTGACAAAACCTTTCCCTTCTGAAGCGCAATACCCATATGATAGCCGTGATGATGAAGACAGCCCCGAAGAATGAACCCAAATTGCGTTCAAAAGACATGATAGGAGTGGGTATTGCAAAGAAAGTACTGACAACAGTTACCGGACAGATGTAGAGGATCGTCAGTTTAGTGTTCTTGCTGCTGTCGATCAATAGCTGAAACTCGAGAGATCGTTCCGTCTTCACACATTGCGTTTGCACGCGTTCTAGTCTCCTTTGGAGGCCTTTCAAGTCATCAATCGTTTCGTTGACCTTATGGAGCATAAGTTCAATGCGCACTTTAGTCGAGGGCGAGACGGACTCCAAATCAGAGAAGTAACCAACATCGCCGTTGGCTGCAATAAAACAATCCCAGGTACAATTTGTCTCCTCAATTTTTTGCAGTAATTTGGATAGAAATTGAAGCATTTGTTGTATCCAGTAAGCTGCCTCTATTGTGTTATTGTGAACGAATGGGCCACAACGGCTTTTGGCGAAATAAAGGCGACCAGAGAAGAAGGTAGGGAGACCGAACTCAACCGTGCGAACCAATCGTTCCCATTCCTCCTGAACTTGATTGATTCTGATTAGAAGGACATGCAAGAAGTACTCGCGAGGGTTCCAAATTGGGAGGTTGGCGTCAGACATCCCTTTTGCAATTTGGTCAGCTTGGAAACCAGTTTCCGAAAACTCGTCTTTCCCCATATCGCGATCCTCATCGAATTCAGTATCCTCAAAGCAGTGTACCATGTAGTGTGTCTCACTGGTGCCGCATATCACAACAGAAATTTGAGCTGGATAGATTCCCAACGAACTCTCGCCGCCCGGATTTGGCAAGACATTAGCAAGAAATGACAAGTCAATCCATTCTCGGTTTGGATTTGCTGTGGACTCTTGCGGGGGAAACTGAGTTCTTCGCAATGCGAAAAAAGGCAAATGGCATTCAAACCGGTAACTGGGTTGCCCTTTGGTCTAGTCACGATTTAGATGGTATACGAATAGAGGAAAAAGTGAAAACTCACGGATATACTGATTTTAATAGCCGTCTCGAACGAGAAAAATGTCGTGATAATGGCTCTCACAGCTTCATGTTGATGCTGAGGTGTTGTTTCTATCACAGCGAGGATATCGTAGCCGTCAGGATCCGCAATATATCTAGAGGCGAACTTCAGCACTGTAAGGATAACTTAAATTATGACGTGACATACATAAGTCTTCTGTCCGCATCTGGTTCAGTTACGTGGTTAAAGCGCTAATAGTAACACCAATGTCAGTTGCTATGCGGTGAATCGTGCAGTCCTATGCGCAAGTCCAAATGTGTCCAAGTCCAATATTCTCTCACAAACATAATAACGAGACCCCAAAGTAAGCTACGTCTTTCGGAACGCAGACAGTTAAAGGAATTATGTAAGTCATTCTGGTCTGGCGAAGGGGACATATATTCAGGAGGATTGTTTAGAAAGCATTACCTTTTTTCTCAAATGTTTGTAAAGAATACCAGCCGCTAATGGTAACAAATAACGCCTAGAATCAGGGAGGTAACGTTTTGATGCAGGTGCTACTATGAGTGGTGTCGTGGCTGGGTTACTCGGGTCGAGATCAAGACCCTGGCTGCCTTGAGAGCAATATGTACCACATGTCTGCGATCTATCCTGAAGCGTCGTTTGAACCGAATCACCGCTATCGTTGGTCTGCCCCGATAGAGATACCGTCTGTCCACCTGGAAAATATGAAGAGTAGGTCCGGTCGTCAAGCCACGCGGAATTCTTTTCGGGCTGTTCATCCATATCCTGTACCTTGAGGCCTCGACAGATTTGCGCAATGTAGTCCAAATCTGGAGAAATTTCATCGTCATACTGATTCATGAACAGTTCAATACCATCACGTTCGGGATTAAGAGCGCGTAATTCCTCAATGTATGGAGTATCCTTTGGGACGTCGGGGCTGGAAATAAACTGACTCCATCGCTTCCTCAAAGTACCTAGAAATGGCCACAAGGCAGGTGCCGTTCCGGCAGTCATTAATTACCTGATGTTCCGTAAGCCTCCACTTTCATATTTAGCTTGAGGATTACCTAGAGTTGGGTTGAACTTCATACAACATCTCTACGTAGAGATATTAAGGAGATATACTCACTTGTTTGGCTTCGAACAGTAACACTATGCTGGTTCACTTTCTACGGTCAAGCATCGTCCGGTAAAGGCCTTGTCGTATTTGAGAGCATACAGATGGTACGGACCACGTATCGCATCTTTCTCTGCCAAGCAGAAACAGTTGATCAGTGAGGTTTGAGAAAGTGAGTGATCATCATTTCAAACTCACGACAGCTGGAGGCCTGAGCAATTTATATGCACGTCGTTGAGATGGCTGCGCATATTTCAGTGTCTTTACGGCCCTCAAATCCGATATGTATTCGTAGAATCATCGTTATTGTGCGATACTTCCACCAGTACTTTTGGAGTTATAGTTAGACGTTAATGTAGGAGTGCGCGTGCTCTTACCCTGTTGTGTTCGATTCGTGACACGTATGTTGCGGCTGGGGAGTGCATCACAAGGCTTTCTTTGAGGCCTCAGTTTGCCTTCTATGACGCACCAACCAGCTGGGTGTAAATTGGGACGACTGCAGGTAGCATTCACATGATATAAGCCACGATAGCTTGCCGATTGGGCAGATCCATGATTGATCCTCGCTCACTGGAACCGACGGAATTGCTCTGCGATGTTAACATTTGTGCCCAAAAGATCGTGAGCAGGGGATAATAGTCAGGGCTTACTCGCAGTGTTCTCCGCCTTGCTAGACTACAGTAATAGCAGAAGTCTGACGTGTAAGCATGGAGGACTTCACCTGACCCAATTAGGAAAGCCGACCCAGCCATGATTTGTTGCCTCGTTAACAGTATCAGTGAAAACCTTCATATGAGCTCGTAGCTGTGCATACAGTATCGGGAGAAATGCAGCCCAACGCATTCTACCAAATGCCAAGGCTCAAGCGTAGAGACTCGGAAATTTGCCTAATGGGTGATGTGCGTAAGCCAGCCGTGCTATACAACCCGGAAGTTACCATTGTTGAAGCTTTCCCTCTCATGATATCACATACCAGATTTTGATAAATTATCTAAATCTTATCGTAATAATCGAGACCTTTACTTGAAAGACCAGCTCTTGGCGTTCCAGTGAGCCCACTCCGAGTAATCTCCTGGTTCAGCGTAAAGCATGCAAAATATGCTAGGTAATACGATTACCGAAACAAGTCAAATATGGTAATGAAATTATGGTACGGAACGCAAATAGAACCATGGCAATACTTCGGTTTCTTTCTCTTGTGGCCTTTTAGGTTTTGACAGTGTCTCAATAAGTCTACACCTTGTGCTTTACAAAGCATACCGTATTTACAAACTACCATGTTATTGAAAAATGATGCTCTCTATGATATCTTAGTCTCGTTGGAGGAGCACTTTGACGAGTGAAGGCAAGAAACGCCACTCCTACAGGGGGGACTCACCGGTCTCATCCTTCGGATCGCAGTGCCAGGGACTTCCTTGACCTGAGCTACGGAATTAGCCTCATGTATGATACGTATCAATCGTAGCGTGTGCCATGCCGGGGTCTCAGAGACTGAGATTGGACAGGTGACCGGCACTTGGTATCTGTTCTTCGGTAGAGACACCCCTAGCGCGAAAGGAAACGGCAGGTGCGCAGCTACGTATGTCTGTCGGTAGAAGAGATTTCTGACTAGACCCGGCTGCTTTGACTTGGACTCGTGTAGTAGTACAGTAAGCACATCTTGCACATCCACAACCTGGACAACCAGCACTGGAAATTGGGATGCTTGAAGTTCCACAACGGCACTGGCTTGTTAAGTAATTTGTCATTGGTATGCTCTGCAGCATTGGTGTACTCACGCAATGCCAAATGTAGACGTGTTTCTTCTTGGCCTAACGAGGTGAGTGCGGTGGGTTTTGATTCGCTGATAATAAACATACGAAGGTCTGAAACTGCGGGTTGAAGGACCTGATGACTAGTTGAGAAGGCCAATCAAAACATTCAAGCATGAAGAGTGCATACCACTCAGTATGCCTTCTTTCAGAAGCCATTGGCTCGACCAAATTTGATATGACCCTCTCCCGATATTATCTCTGTTCTCATATAAGAGTCTTCCTCTTAAAAAGCAGCAAAAAAAGTAAAACCGAATACAGCCTTCAATTTTATGGACACCGTTGCTTTCTTGTAATATCCGAGGCGGTGTGCTACTACTATCGCACGGAATAAGCCTTTGGATTCTGTAATACCTGACTATTCTCTCGTTTTGTTCCTTCGAAATGAACTGGTGTTCACCAAAGACGACCTTCGAGCTCTAATGAATAAGCGGACAGTCGAGGCTCCCCAAACAACGAGCACATGTGTCTCTCAAGTCGTTCTCTGAGTGGGATGGACATAATTACGCATGTTATCGTTTTGCCGAGAGCATCCTTCTGCTAGCCACGTCAGTTCTGTTGTGGAATGCAAGTGGTGAGTTCATGCATATCTTACTGGCTAGCTCCAGAGCTTGCGCAGGCCCTAAGCCCGATTCGGCCTTTGATTCAGCGTTAGTTTTTGCGTCATCGAATGATTGGACAATTGGATGTGGAGGTGATCGGAGCAAATTCGAGGGTCTGGTTCGCGGGGATAACGCTTGGACCACTGAAAACTCATGAGAACTATCCCAATCTCGTTATTTGAGAATGTTCACTCATTCTGTCGAACAAACACAGATCAGTTTCTAGACGTCTGCAGTCTTAATTGATGTCTGTTGATTTGTTGTGGCAGTCGGAGCTTGCCATTGTCCTCATTCCTGGGGACGAGCATGAAGTGATCATGTGATTCACGGCTCCACCGTCCCGGCATTCTCGAAAGCGGCCACTCAACAACAATGGGCTGACATTCTTCGTCATACAGTTTGTCTCCTGGCACCGTGTCAGGGGCTGTAGGTGATGCGTCAATATATCCTACCCTTGCTGTTCGAGAACCCAAAGAGTTGTCCGGGCTTGGTACCAAGGATTACTTGCCTTCGCCTGCCCCTCGCCGTGTTCTCATGTCAAGCATTCATGGGTCAGTCGAATTGTCCACCCATCAACTTGATATTAGCACATGAAGTCGATGCATGTCTGGGAGACGTTTTGTAGCATCAAAGATGGCGACTCCTCTCGATACAAACCCGCTCATGAAAATACAACTCCCTAAAGGAGTAATAGCCCGATCATTTTAATCATCTGCTCTTCACACGCCATCCAATAAACAACATAAAGTTCATAGCTCATTAGTAATTCACATCTTATCTCACCATCCTTGTCAAACAACAACCTTCTCGGAGCGGTCTTAGTCATAGCGACCTGAATAGAGTCGAGACCTTTTGGGACAATATATCCCATACCATATGTCTGTTAGGATACTATCGAGTTGAAAAGTTCCGTAAATAGAGTGTTGTTTCAAGAGCTTAGCTTATCTGAAAGGTAAATAGAATAAGATCCTATCGGAGACTGATGCCGGCTCCGAAACCACCCAGTGGAGTTATCGTCGTGGTGTTAGCTAGTCGGAGGACGCTGGTCCCTAATGCATAATGAGCATGATTGAGCTATGTTATTAATAAGGGACTCAGAGTCGATGGCTCCAATTACGGCTCCGCAGCTTTGTGAACCTGGGCAGCTAGGTGATAGTATTTCACAACACCCTTGCTTGCATCATCACCAACCTATGCCTTAAAGGGTATTGAGGCTTCCCATCGATACCGAGATGAATGTTCCTCTCTAAATCCAGTATTATCGAGTACGATTCAAGAACTCTTTCTGTATGGCTCATCGCCGAATATCCAGATCTTATGGGCCTTTGCCGTACTAGGCAGATCGGTTTTGTAAAGGGCTGCATTTCTCTTAATACTTAGTCAATAACATTCAGAAATAAGATTTAGTTACAGCCGCTAGGCGTATATGCCTATCCTGACAGATGTAGATTTGGGTTGTGCAACGTATGTACACGTTCGAAAGTTTGACAGACTTGAGTCCGCAGCATGTCTTACCGAAGCTCAGGAACCTTTTTGGTTGAGATCGAAGTAGAGTACGATGAAAGAGAAGTAAACTCCAGTATGCTTTAGAGCCTCAATTAACATGGGAAGACGCTCTATGGAGCCGCAAAAGTGATCCCTAAGCAAAATGAGAACTCCATCACCAGTCGGAGCGAACTTAGTATCAGGTTTGTCAAGGTTTCTCTCAAGAAAACCCTCAATTCTTGAGAAACTTCATTGTAGTAGGATGGGATGTTTCCGAGTTTCGCGGGATAACTGAACATTGGTGGTAGATACTATAACGGAAAGCATCCGAAGAGAATTTCCTCTTTCAGTTCTCCCTTTCGAGACAACTAGCTCATATTGAAGGCCAATACCGCGATATAAATATTATCATTCTTCTGACCAAGCGTTCTCGTCGCGCGGCGGACACGGTCACGTGCATGGCTCTTTTATGGACTGACGTTAAGGTGGTGATGAGATGACTGTCGCAAAGTCTTTTTC
Source organism: Pseudopyrenochaeta lycopersici (assembly GCA_003313425.1). Classification (NCBI taxonomy): domain Eukaryota; kingdom Fungi; phylum Ascomycota; class Dothideomycetes; order Pleosporales; family Pseudopyrenochaetaceae; genus Pseudopyrenochaeta; species Pseudopyrenochaeta lycopersici. The sequence goes on from NHZP01000006.1 coordinate 484,434, forward strand.
ATTGGCAACTCTAGATGACAATAAGCAGGCAAATTAGATCTTCAAAATATCCATTCTTCTCAACCGCAGCAAAGGAGTTTAGCAAGAAGAAAACGCAAAATATGCATGTTAAAACCATCTAGCAAAGATTCGTTATTAAAGCAATCATTGAAACACTCCATGCTCGTTACGGTCATGGTCTTCAGTATCCGTAGTGAGAGAATTGTCAACATAGTGTGTATAGTTGCTGATTTAGGTTGACGAAAGGTCTTGTTAAATAAGAATGCGGCACAATGAGTATTGATGTTGCAAGAGACAATAAAGGACAGAGAGAAAATCCACGAGAGAAGAAACTGTAGGCCGATTAGGAGAGCATGTTCATCCTATGCTCAACAATTCCTATGGTGTCCTCAGTCAGGCATGAGCACCAGTTCAAAGTTCAGAAGTCACATCATTTAGATCAAGTGCCAACAGTGGCTTATATTATCGTACGGTTCTATAGAAGTAAGCAATTCGAGCACTAAGACAATGTGGAGAGCAGCAAGCATGGCTGGGTTGAATCACGACTAATGCAGTGTGTAGTAAATTCAGTGGGGCGTGGCTGACTTGCGCGAAGGCTTGGTATCGCGACTGAAATCGCACTAATTGCGCGAACGTCGCATATCCAGCTCCCACTGCCTTTGTTTCATGCCATTGAAGTCTCGGATATAGGCCATAACCTTAAGAACATGTCGGGCCTTTATCCGCTCGTATACTGACCCTGCAGGTCGCTAATTGGACCCACCGTGACGCCTGGGGAGCTGGAAGAGGTGACATCACGACTACCACGCGAAGCTACAAATGCCACCTTGCGCGTCGCTTAAATGGAGGACTATGGCAGCTTCGATATCTAACAAACGTGGTATATTCATTCCATTTTCATTGCCTTAGTCTGTATGTTCTGCTGTTCGCACCACCGACCTTCAATCGCTCACAGCGTCCTTTAGCTATTCTTTGAAGCATTCCACCATCCACGATGTCGCTTAACATAGAGTCCTCCCTCCCGCTTGCAAATTCGACCCACAAGATCCCTCAAATTGGCTTCGGTGTATACCAATCACCCCCACCAACTTGCGTGAAATCGTGTCTGAAAGCTGTTGAAGCCGGTTATCGCCATATCGATACCGCTCAGTACTATGAGAACGAAAAGGAAGTTGGCCGTGCGCAAAAAGAAAGCCAGCTACCACGTTCTGGGTTATACCTTACGTCCAAAATCCTTAGTCCAGCCGCGGACGTCGAATCGACATACAAAAAGATCGCTCAAAGTGTAGAGAAACTTGATGGACCGAATGGATATGTTGATCTATTCCTCATCCATAGCCCAAATGGCGGCGGAGAGGCTAGGAAGTTGATGTGGAAAGCACTAGAAGAAGCAAAAGAGAAAAGAATAGTGCGAGACATTGGAGTGAGTAATTACGGTATACAGCACATTGAAGAGATCAAATCAATTGGCGCGATTTGGCCGCCAGTCGTGAATCAGATCGAGGTATGCCCCAACCAACAAGCCCTCTATATGGATATGAACTGAACAGGAGAAGCTTCATCCTTGGTGCCAACAGCGCGCGATTGTCGAATATTGCCAAAAGAACAAAATCGTCATCGAAGCGTACTGTCCTCTCGTCCGCAACGAGAAGGCAAACGACAAGACATTAGTTGGTATCTCCGAGAAACACAACGTGTCGCCGAATCAGATACTCGTACGATGGAGTCTACAAAAGGGGTTCGTACCTCTTCCAAAGAGCGATACTCCCACTAGGATCGTCAGTAACGCGGACGTCTACGGCTTCGAGCTTGACAAGGACGATATGGCTAAGTTGGATGAGCTGGATCAGGGCAAGGAAGGCGCCATCGTGCAGGCTGTGGATAACGAGTAGATGGCTTGTTTGGTGTCTCGGAGTGTCAAAACAAGCGATGAGTGATGAATTAGCCGGATGGATGCAGTGATGACGCCGCAGAGGTAGATCTAACGATTTCCAAGACATCCTTGGAACAATTTGGCAGAACGGGCCGGGAATTTCACTTGCAAAAAGGCGTGATGCCAACTGATGAGGAATACCGGATGCACTCAATCATGTTCAGCTGGCAGCCCAATGCAACTCAAAATTAACAAGTCACTTCGTAGAAACGTATGCCCACGTGCAAACACGGTCGTATGTTTTGACGGGACGAAACGGAAAGGATCTGTGGGCACTTATGTTTCTACGCTTTGCGAATGCCGACGTTGTCTGCCCCACCAAGCGCAACTTTGTCGCGTTTCTATAACGTCTACCCCACTTTTCCCACACAAATTGCGAATTCTCTTCCTCACAATTATAGAAAAGAGAATTGGTAGTGCTTCCCCTCGGCAGTCAAATTTAAATAGTCGAATATATTTATATCAATCTGAAAATCTACCATCAATAACTGGTTTTGTAGTGTAAGTTTCTCTCACACTGCTTCCAACTTGCCCCCGCTAATATCCATCCAGGTAGCGGTTATCACTCCGGATTCTGATTCACTCTCAGAGTCTTCCGGCAACCCCGGTTCGATTCCGGGCAAGACCTTCAATTCTTTTTGCACTTTTTTTTTACTTATGCAAGACTGTGTAAGTGGGGAGCCGTATGTTGGTGGGCTGTGCGGAGCCGTCCTTTTTGGCAGTGTACGTGCGCAATGCATTTGCCCGGAAGAGATGTTGATGAATATGAACTAATCTAGAGTGATCTCATCTATTCCTTATTCCTGCTCATCTATCGTATTTACAATCACCTCATTGAAGGCAACAGGCTATGTCGCAATAATCATTAGATCCATCGTCGTTCTGTCAGAACCATATTACCAACATATGAGAGGAGGAAATGCAAGGCTGCGCGATGCCGTATCAGCATGCCGCCTGGTATCACGATTGATGACACCTGAAACAAAACTAAAAACTGCGCGAACGCTGCAAGAGAAATGCAAAAAGGCAGGAGCGCTATGGTGTTAGCAGAAGAACTTGTATACCTTCTTCCACCTTGGCCACCGTTTCCTCTCTTCGCGCTCCTCTTCGATCAGTTCTTGCAAATTCAGCTCGCGGATCCCGGTAACCAAGTCCATATTATGAGATCGAACGATGGAAGTGCGGAACCAGAACTTGTAAGGAAAATAGAACGCCAGCGTGACCGGAAGTGCGAGATACACGCTGAAGAAGCGTTGCAATCGTTCTGATGTTGACAATTCATTCATGTTGAATGGTGCCACTGATACGTAGAACTGCGCGACGAGGACGAGAGCGTTCAGGAAAAGGCCGACATAAGATCCGATGACGCCAGGTTGTGATCGGAAGGCGAGCTCGTCGAGAGTGTGGCCCTGAACTTTCCAGCCTTGTCGGAAGCGGATGTGCGCTAGACAAATGGACAGCCATGTGAATACGGCTGACAGAGCAGACAAGGCGAGGAGCCAGTTGAAGGCTTCGTCTTGTAGGTTGCGGTCCGCACCGGCAAGGAAGGCGAGCAGGCCAAGCGAGGAAGCAAAGGCAATAGACACTAGAGGACGACCCTGGCGGTCGATGTAGGCAAAGATCTTGGGGGCTTGATGTTGCTCTGCGAGAGCGGCGAGGGTGCGGGATGAGCCGTAAATGGAGGAGTTGCCAACGGAGAGCACAGCGATCATGATAACGGCGTTGAAGACGGATGGAAGACCTTCGATGCCAGCGTTCTGAATGGCAATGACAAAAGGTGAAGCAACGGCGTCAGCACTGTTGCTGTTTTGTAAAAGCCTCTTCTCGGTGTAAGGCACTAGAAGTCCGACAATGGTAAGTGAGACGATGTAGAAGAGCGAGATTCGCCAGAAGACCTGCTTGACGGCGGTAGGGAGAGACTTTCGAGGGTTGGCTGTTTCTGCTGCGGCAAGACCGACGAGTTCGGTTCCAGAGAAGGCGAAAGCAGCGTTGACGAAGACACTGCAAAGTCCCTTGAAGCCGTTGTTGAATGCGCCTGGGTCGCGCCAGAATTTGCCGCCAATGTAGCCTCCTTGTGGGCCACCACCGATGTTGATGATGATACCCAGGATGATGAAACCAATGACTGCAGTGATTTTGATGATAGCGAAGACGAACTCAGCCTCACCGTAACCTTTGACGCTGCACAGTGTTAGCATGGCGTGGAATGGAAGAAGCGGCTTGACCATACCCAAAAAGATTGATGATGATGACCAGGACCAGGAAGACGGCCACCCAAGCATTGTTGTTCACTGCTCCGTCATTCCAATACTCTATGGTGAAGGTTGCAGCCACAATCTCCAGTGGCAGTACAACAAGCCATTGCAAGGCATAATTCCAACCCATGGCGAATCCCCATGCCGGATCCAGGAAGCGAGTCGAGTATGCGGAGAAAGAGCCTGCGACGGGGAACAGCACTGCCATTTCACCCAGCGCATGAACTGTGCAGTACAACATGACGCCGACAAGACAATACGCAATGACGAGCGATGCTGGACCACCGTTGGCCAACGCTTGCCCTGAACCGACGAACAAACCCGTACCTGACAGAGTTAGAACGGCAAATGGACCGAGTTTGAGCACAGGCGCAAAGGTGCTTACCTATGGAGCCTCCGATGGCTATCATTTGCAAATGGCGACCTTTCAGTCTGCGCGCCAGCGGTGAATTGGCTGTATTCGCTGCAGCACTCTCGACATCGAAGACTTTTCCGTCCGCGCCCATGCTCCCCTTTGGCGTCATGGCAAAATTAGGATCCCGCTTGAAGCTCTCGATAACCCTCCTCCCAATACCTTCATGGTACCGTGACGATTCGCCATAGTAGTCGGAATTCTGCGACGCTCGCCCAAAGCTCTTCTCAGTGCCGTACATATCGTCCTCGACCGCCATCTCGGATAGCGCAACGGCGCGACAACTCAGCAACGGAAAGGAGCGAAGAAGAACTGCAGTGGTGCTGCGAGCCCGGCCGGTGTTGCTGCAGTGCAGCCGTTGGATGGTCTGCTTTCCTTGTGCGATGGACCCTGAGAGAGACGGTCGTGTGTGGTGCTGACGTCTGGGGTGGATGGGCTTGGACCTATTCTTGAGCGCGAGCTCACGGCGCAAAGGCGACCAGGATTATACGACGACAGGGCCCAGACAGCCGGGTAAGTGGTCAACCAAGAGACGCCGGGTTAGCGACGAAATTTGGACTAGTGAAGCAGCGTCTCTGTCGCGGCGCCGCGCGGATGCTTATTGGATTCAATGCGGTTGCAACTAGGTTGTCCGCGGGCACATAACAATGCATTAGGTGGAGTGTGACTTCCCTGTGACATGCAGTCTGCGTGGGAGCACACCAACGGCGCAAGCAGTAGCGTCCAAGGGCGTTTTCGCGCTTCACGGCGAGCGCAAGGTGGGGATGGCATCAGGCCTCCGCTCTGACTTTGCGGCACACACTGGCGCGCGAACATGCAATGGCGAACCGTGAACCTGTCACTCTGTGGAGAGCCAAACCCTATTCACATTGATCTCCACGATTCACGTTTCGCGAGCCGGGCGAGCAACGAAATCGGATGTGTCTGCCCGCGCCATGGCGACGTCTCCGTGTCGGGGTGGTGGGTGGCGCCTGCCTTCTGGAAGACCTGTGAGCACGGGCGGCTTCCTTATCGGGCTGGCGATACGGAGGGAGACGACTCTTGCGGCATGTGCGCCCACGGCCCTACCCCGACTCTCCAACGCCCCTTCAATGCCGCTTGGAGATCGTTTGGAACTTCCTTACCGCGCATCCTGTTCATATTCTGGGACCCCCAACTCGTCACTGATTGTTAGCATTGTGCTTCTTATCTCACTGTCAGTCGCCCTTGAATCCGCTCCCGCAGCCGCTCAGTGGCTGGTAGCCGTTCTGCCTTGCCCCTCCTTCCCCAATACGGGCTCGTATTTGGAGCAGAGACACGCTCAAAAGGCTTCACCCTAGAACTCATGGCATCTCGTAACGTCTGGACGCGGCGATGGTTTGTTTAGCAGCCGTTCAACGCCAACCACTGCGGTCAGCTCACGCCGCAATATGGATAGCCCAACAGCCCATGATCAATAGACCCGTCGCGTCTTCTCAAAGTAGCTATCAATGAACAGGACGCGTCGGTAAGACGGGTAAGTCCAATCGAAGCTTACCGAACCATCTCGCTTGGTTGCCGTTCTTCTGTGAAATTACTCTTAGACGCAGGGGAAATCAGGCAACCTCAATTTGACTTGGTCTGCTCGAGCCATCGCATGCAGGTACAGGCGACAATTCTCCCATTATTTGTCTCCCACGCCGCTTATATTGCATGGAAAATGTCAAGCGCGTCTAGATGAACGGTGAAGGCACTGAATGCCACGCCACAGTTGAAATACCGCTGCTGTGCCACAATGCAACTCATCAACCCCTCTCCAGTCCAACGCCAGCTCACCTTTACCTCATGCGCTCTCGTTGCACAAACAGATTCACCACTTGGAATTTTGTTCATGCCTGTATATACATATATTGATGTTGCTTGTTCCAGTCAGACACATCTACCTAGCCACCCGAGGATTTTTCCTTACCGCGCCAATACCAATTCAAACATACCGCCAGTTCTAGCACCATCTCACAGACAAGTCACATGGCTATCACCACATCAAAAGCGCGGCACGAACGCACAGGTGCTGTGACTGCCTGCCTTTACAGGTTTAGTCAAAAACGCCCGATGCACCTTGGTAAGCCACGACCGTAGCTCTCCACTCGTTCGCAATGTCCCGCCCCAATCCTTCAACGCCCACTCGGTGGTTTACAACGGTGCGGCATTTCTCGCTCTTATCGAGGCGAACGCCTGCGGGAGAGGAAATGTCGCCATCACTTTTGAAATATCTCTAGCAGTGAAGCGAGTCGCTGATGCTTATGCTTTTTGTTTCTAGCGACCTTCTACGGCGTAGCAACTTGTGCATATGAATTATGCACGGATTGATCTTCCCGTCTCACCTTGCGTAGTCGAGAAAGCAACAGAGTGCAGGTGGCGCGCGAACATTCACACTTCTCCATGACCGTGAACATCGACTTCCAATCATCCTAAACATCTTCTGCCCAGCATTCGGTGGGGTTTGTTGCCGCCTCGCGCCCAGTCTCACTGCGCTCCCACTTCGAATGGCCAAGTAGCACGCCTGTACCCTTTGTACCCACGAAAACTGCCGCATGTCACCCAACTTCGCCCTTGCTATCTCCCTCCTGATACTGCATCACCAAAATGAAACGCCACATCCCGCACTTCGGCTCTTGGTGCTCTTATCGCGTGAGTGTCGCATGGCAGTCCAGCTGCTCAAAGCTCAGTGTGAGGACAATGCGCAAAGCATAGACACCTCCCCCAAGTCGGCGTTTACCGCTTGATTAGGAAGCGACACGCGACAGCATGTCACCGCAGCACTAGCACATTTACTGCCACTCAGTCTGCCTCATGTCGATGGTCATCACTTGACCATCTCTGAAGCCGTAGCGCAAGCGGCGCCACATCTCCTGCGCTGAAGATCAGCTTCGGAGAGATTGTAGGGAGAATGCTGTGGAGTGTGACACAGCTGTAAGCTAGCTTGACTTCGACTCGAGCTGTTCACCAGAGGCACGACTTACTGCATCTCGGAATCTTGCACTGTTATTACTCAACGAAGCGCGTCCTACTGACTTACCCGGAGCACTGCATTGTCACCAATACATGTAGCAACGTATGCAGTCACTTTGCGTCATCTATTTTAGCTGTCGGGTACAGCAGATCAACAGTGAGAGCTCTTACGAAATATGACATCCGAAACACGGCCTGATCATACTAATCACTCATTCTTCTCGCAACAAGTGGAATGGCATGTCACTCATACAAAGGAGGTTTGGGATGGTGTCTGGCCATTATCGAATAGATTTACAGGCGTCATACGCATCATAATCTACAAGTTTTAAGTCGGAGTCGGTTGTCGATGCTGCCGTGGAGCTGCTCTTTCTCTCAACCAATCATTTCTATCTTTTCTCATATCGATATGATTCTACAGGTTCTCGAAAACGCATGAAAAACGAAGGAATCTGCCATTTGAACCACACCATATCTACACAGGCCCTGCCCAGATTGCGTCAAAACTCCTCTCTACCGTCAGATCATATCATAATGGGTATCGCGGTTATCCATACAAGCCATAATTCGTAATGTATGGGTCATAACAATCGTTTCTCGTCGTAGATCATGATGTAGATGTAACTGAGCTAAAATGAATACAATTCGGAATGAAAGAACAGAAAGATCAAGGACTCTAAACTACTGGAGGCTGAAGACCAAGCTCGGAAATATCTACCAAATGTTAGCGTGAACTCATCTGCACCCAGTGACTGCAGGCAAAAACCTTACCTGCGTGGTCTCCTGTATGATCCTTGCGCCCCTTTTTGGGTCCATATCTCGACCAAAAAGCCTTTTGGAGGTCGTCCAAGTAGACGAGTATGAGCGTCAGAACGGGAAGTGCGATGCCCAATACAAGCAGAGAAATGCCGAAGGTTGTAGTGTTCCTGTGGAACGGGAAGATGTCTCGATCAGCGCCGAAGTACTGCAGGGCAAGGGTAATAGGCATCGTGATCCAAATAACCTTGATGAGTTAGTAATGAACGGAGCGGACACTAGTAAAACCAAATAAAAGTCGTTTCGTACGAGGACGCTGATTTTAGTACTGCGACTGGTATCGACTGCCGCCTGTTGCAATGCAATGGTAGCCTCAGTACTCGTGCGATTCAAGTCATGTATCCCGTGGCTAATTTGGATGTTTCTGTTCCTCATCTCGTGCGCGTGTCGCGTGAACTCCTGGCACTCGGATGCCATGTACAAGGACAGCTTTCGCTTCAGGTTAGATCTTGATGCCGTTGCACTTGGCTGGGACTTACAATTCTGTTTGATTCTTTGCACGACTCATCCAACAGTAGCAGCTTCTGTCGCAAATTACCAATCTCCTGGAAGGAGTTTTCCAGGCTTTGAAAAGCCTGTAAAGTTGCCCGGTCGTGCATATCCGAAAAGAAGCGGATGCCGCCATTGGCAGCAGTGAATGCGGTCCAGGCTTGAAGTGTCTTCTTAGACATCGCGCGTAGCTTGCGCAACAGCATGGTTATCTCGGCCAGTTGTTGTGTGTCGTGTTGAATACTAGTTCCGGGAGTTTTCGTAAGTCTAACTGCATGGGTTTCTTTCTATAGTAGATGAGTTAGTTGAAAGTCAACGTTGAAACCGTACTTACCCAAGTCTCTACCCCGTATTCAACATTATTAACGAGCCATTCCCATCCTTTCAAGACCGATTGCATTCTCACATCGATCGTCTGCAACCAATATCGTCGTGGATTCCAGGAAGCTTCCTCGGCGTGAACTATCAGCTCGCCGTCTCCATCAGTAGCAAAATAATCTTCGTTTGGTTCTTCGTCTTCTTCTTCTTCATCATCATCTCCATCTTCCTCGGTCTGATCTCCCTCCATCTCCACTTCATCTTTACCACCTTTAATTTTGGGGTCGGAGGGTGTCTTAACAAAACCCCAACCAGTCCACTTGAACTCGTCCCTGCCGCAAAGGACTATGGAAACATGAGATTCCCGAATCACGTGCTTACACAGACCCCTGTGCTCTTTCTTTTGAGTACACTCAAGAGGCAGGTAGGAAATATCCGACCATACCTTCCCCAAGTGTTCATATTTGGTATCTGACTTTGCAACCGACCGAACATCCTCGCATAAGGTCAGAAATGGCAAATGGAATTCCAGAACAAACATTGAGAATTGCTACAACACTGTGAGCTGAAAGTTACTTGATGGCCAGCAAACCATGACTACTTACCGGTAATTGTACTCGTATCGAAGTTTCTAAGCCGATGTGCTTGGCGATTGTATCTCGTAAGGGAATGCGTTGATGACAATACACAGTTTCTGCTAGTACCAAGGCAAGCTCTGGAGTCAAACCATGGATATATCTGTATTGCGTTAACCCCCAGTCCATCAAAATATTGATTATCATATAATTTGAAACTGGTACGGAATGCAAGACGACCAAAAGTGGTAAGCTTGGGAACCAGGGTCAATGACCCAGCAAAGTACCAAGAATTGACTAGCTGTTTGGCCCAAACGTACTGCCTGGATCGAATTCTGAGGCGGATCTACTTCACGGGTCTCATGAATTGTAGACTGTTCACGTAGATGCTTGTAAATTCTGGGGAAAGGGGGGTAACGAATATAGGAATTTGCTCACATCAATCGACGATCCGCATCGGGGCGCCAGGAATTGAATCGCTGAGTTTGTTAGCTTGGACAAGAATGGACCAAACTCCTATTTACCGATGTTATGATGGCATCTCGTAATAAGTCCGGTGTTAGCCACTCGGGGTATCCAGGATACGGCCGACGAGTTTTCGATTTGAATTCACGGTCATCCAGTCTGGCCCTGGCCGAATCTTGACCAGACGTGTCGTTCCGCGATTTGAAGAATTTCTCCAGGACCCAACGTCTCCAAGACGGAATAGAGCTCACATTATCCTGGAGAAAAGCAGCCACAATATCCCGCTCAAAGCCAGATAGGTATGCTAGTGTTTGGAAGAACAGACGATCCTCTAACGGTCGAGGTGTTGAAAACTTGGCCAGCCAGTGTCTCACTTGTCGCTCCCTTTGAACACTCCTAATATGCCTGTTCATTTGGTTGCTCTTGGTAGGGTGCTAGAAAACGATCAAGTACAGATAAGATCGATAATAGAGTGAAGGATCGATCTGTTTACTCTGTAGATTGAACTTTCTCTTAGATAGTGATCGAGTCATGCTCATAAAAGGCCCTGGTCTGTGTAAAGTCCACTGCTCCTAGGCCTCAGAATGCGCCAGAAACCAGTATCCTCCTGTAATCAGGACAAGGGGCGCTACTCAAATAAAATGACAAGTATCATAGAATAGATAAATGAAGGAAATAGAGTAGATGTAAAGTCAAAGATGGAAAGTTGTCTGCTGAAGCGACTTCCTGAGCGATCTTTGGGGCATTGCTGAAGCCGATGTATACTGCTCTAGACCAGATGACTCCTTCGAGCTTCCAACCCTTGACAGGCGGAAGACCGCCATTGCCCATCGACACGTTTCGTAATATAAGTCGACATGCACAAGGTCACGATCGCGTCTAGAGGGCGTCGTGCCTGGCATTTTCTGGAGGCTATGCTGAGGACTCGGACGAATGGATTCAGATTGACCGCGATTGACTAAAGGATGTTTGTCAATTCGTATTCAACCATTCATTCGGTTGATTGTAGAATGGCGGACTGACCAAAAATGCTGCGATGTTTGAATCGAGGTGGTTTGCGACGAGGCAAATGTCAGCCTTCTTTGGGCATTGGGCTTCCGTGCGTCAGCCTGCATGAAGGACATGCCAGCACACTTGAAGCGCCACACGTGAATGCAGCTCGGAGATGGCCCGAATGTATGCCCGATTTTCGTCATGTGAGCATCCTATGGTGTTTCTGGGTCGGCCGTAGAGCACGGTCAAATTGATCGTTGTCTCACACTCCAGCTCGTTGCCCGCTCGAATAGAGATGGTGCACTATGTATTGCCAACGTCCGTTCAATCTTTTCGCGGATACCTGTCCGTGGCTTGCCTTTCGGCAGAAAGTGAAGGACGTACTTCGAGAGCATATGAAGCCAAGACCGGGCGGCTGAGCCTCCATGCCCATGTGTTGCAATGAAACCAACACTTAGATGCCACGTCGAATAATCTGCTGCGTGACCCAGCAGTCTGGTATAAGAGCCTCGTTCTCTTCACCGGAAAATTGGCTGTGCGAGAGGTTGATAGAGCCTGGGTTTGTCGAATGTAACACTGTCGAGACGAAAGCTCAGTGAATGTGTTTGAAACGCATACATCGATCTTGAGTCTTTTCGATCTGGCATTATGTGGCAACCAAGAAAGCGACAGGGTAAATGGAAGCTCCCTTAGTAAGGGGAGATATTAAAAATAGACTCAGCAATGTAAAGTGTTCACGCGAATTCACCAAAGCCATCCCAATAATGCGTTGTTCACTGACCTCTGTGCAGATACTGCACGTCTCAAGAAACCGCCTTCAACATACCAGCCGCAGATTTTTCGACGCCTTGATCGGCCTGTCCGGTAACTGACTCGAGCGGTCTATCTCATCCCATCGTTGATTTGAGGAAAGTCAATGGTCTGAAAGGATGGCAGATTGCTCCGGTTGTACCGTACTCCGACATCTTCCCGTTCTCAGATGCACTCGTTTCAACCACCATAGCCACCGCCCAAGTTATTGATCGATAAAGTTTGCCGGAGGTGCAAAAATGCCAGAGCTAGTGCGATGCGAAGCAGAGTTCACTTCAATTGCACTTTAGAAGTGTGACAATTCCCGCACCTACCGTATCCGCAGGACGGACAGGCGGTGGCCTTGTACGGTATGGAAGGATATGCGCAATAACAACACTGCCATACAAACGCGTATTTCTTCTTGCCCTAGCATATGTAAGAATGCTTCCCATACTTCGCTCACAGATGCTGCTGGAGGCTTACAAAGGTCTGGAAAGGTACATCTGGGCCATGCCTTAGTAGTGCAAGCTCCAGTGCAGGGGATGACACGGTCCCGATTACCATTTCCTGGTGAACACTCACGGCGAGGCCATCCTCCGCTCGTCGTGTATGCCTCGTGCTCCCGTTATGACCGCCCCCAATACCCTGACCCACAGGAGCCGCTCGACATGAGCGGCCACTACCATTTGTCCTCCACCGTGTCAAAGAGTAGGGAGTGTTGTCCGGATTGCAATTGGCCATTAATAATGGTTCCTCTTAACCTTCTGGAATCAGTCGAAATTTATACGGAGTGCGGAAGGATGCGGGCTGTGGAAGGATGCGGGCTGTGAAGCTCGTTCATGGGAACCAGAGACGCGCAACGAGACAGGTGCGTGAGAAAAACGGATTGCCGGTAAGGCTTCTGTCGTAAGTAAGCCATTGCGTGAGAATGACAGCCATGCTCTCAGTGCGCGGTCATACTCAGCACGCAAGGGGGGATTGCTGCGTGCCTTGAGCGCTGCAGAGAATCGCGCACTAATGAAAGACTGCCAGGTAAACAGTAGGGAAGAAATTGAGAGCCATTGAGCTTGTGGTAACGCTGTCGTTGTGAGAAGCTAGATGGACTGGGTTGGTGAGTGTTAAGAAAGCGCTCACCTCAGAGCTTCTTGGCAAAGAGATCGTGCTCCCAGATTCCTCAGGCTACCCAGGCTACGAACGTTCGATTCGAGAATCAGCTCTTGCAATGTCGAAGGTATCTGAGGATCTTCTTTGCTTTTTTTTTTAATATATTTGATCTTTGTGGGTTGAGCTCTGCGCTTCCAGCGCATCATGCAGGTACTAGGGTTCACGAGAACGCCGCACTCGCTCAAAGAATTGGACGCTACCGCGAAGCCTCACTCCAAGAAGGACCCCTTCGGCCGGCTTTCATCGAACGTTACAATCATGGGTGTTACTCGGATAAATTGTACAGCTGTTCTTCCCGTCTGCACCAACGCGAGCAACATGAGCTAAAGGAAGTAGGCACAAGGCTATCAAGCAAACAGCAAATTTAGATCAGTCAGTCAATCTTTTACCAACGATACTCTCAAGGAGGGGATGATACTCACGTTTGTAGAATTCAGACGATCCGTGTTCGTCGACTAGAGCTACTCGCATGTAAATGAGTCGTGCTTCATATTTCAACCGGTAAAAAGTCTTCCCGTCTTTCCGAGGACGTCGGTGAACATGCCACCCAGCTTGGTGCTGTGTGGCATGAGAAGCGGTCAAGCACACGCGGTCAAATCACGGTCAAGTGCTAAAATAGCAGAATTCTCTCCCCTCGGTGTAAAAGGAAAGCACCCACAGTACAGTGATCTCAATAGGAGATACCTACGCTACTGTAATGTCGAGCAAAAATCGATTGGGTAGTGAAATGCACGGCAGGGAAATATTCAAAACTCAATTGAAAAGGCGGGGTTGTTTCAAGAACACATCATGGCATTAGGTCACATGCTGTTCGATCCTACCGTATCTAGTAATCATTTGCAGCAATTCACCGACCAGGCTGTGGTATCGAAACTAGCCGGATGAGCTATCAAACGTGGCCAAATCTTAGAGGTCATACCAGAGGTCTCTTGCAAGCTTCCGACCGTCTCCTCAGCCGCGCGAGTCAATGATCTATGTGCCAGGGATCAGCTACAGTGAGGAAGAACATCATTTGCATTAGGAACTTCTCGCGCTGTGAACTATTCCAAGAAATCTTGCCCCTCGCAACAGGAATAGTCTACGACTGCAACCCGCATTACGGATTACAGTCTGGCTTATCGCAAGATCGCATAACAAGCTATGCTTATGACCGTGGTACCCACAATGAGGCCCAAACTACTGGGCCGCCCGAGCGGTGTTGGACGTGGTTGGACGGGCTTTAACAAACCGTTTGAAAGTGGGCGGCGGCAAGGGACTAGAGTAGAAGAAACCAGAAAGGGTTGTGCAGGCAGAAGGTGTTCTACTATTCAACCAAAATCATACGTTCAGTTCATGAGAGTTGCAGTTTTTAATACATGATTTGAAAGAACAGAAATCTTGTAGCTCGAGGATACAACACAATTGACATTTGGCGTGCAAACCTATTGGAGGTGAAGCAGAGGATATCACGTCCCAGTACAGTAGAGGAAAATAAAAAGCTATATCAACCTTCTGTGAATGGATCAAAGTGTACATCATGGATTCGAACGAGTTGAGTCGTTCGAAAGCCTGTCCTTGGCTCTAACAACCAGGTCTAAAGACTACCCGATTGAGGTCAGATTCGGTCCTGTTTCTACGCAACTAGCCCGATATATGCGTAGAAATCCTAGAACAGGGCACAAGTAGATGGTATAACTAGTGTAGCGTTGTGTAACTTAGCTAAACCGGAAACGAACGCGCAGCGGCTAAGCAGCAAACACCTTCAATAAGGCAATCGAAGGGATACGATACCAACTCTCAGGAAAGCTTCGATAGGCACCCTCGTGACAAACATGTAGTGCACAAAAAACACGTCAATGCACGAGGAAGCAATGTGCGAGATGTGACCACCTGCTCATCAATCACCAAACCCAGAACGAACGGACACGCCGCACTACATAATGGTGTCAACAAAACTATTGACTGCGTAATGAGATACAAACCGACACTGTCACCGTATACAGCAAGGTGGAGACCCCGCGAAGGCAGAGCGTGATTTAACATGCGTTGCCAATTTCCTCACAGCTTCAGGCAAGAGAGGAGGACAAACCCGCAAGGGAAACAGTTTCCAGAACAAGTTAATTGGAGCACATCAGAAGACGGGCTTTATCGACGAAGTAGTAGAAGAAGAATATAGTAAAGTATGACAAAGAAAATAACAGAGAACATATTGGTATCCGAAGGTGAAAGAAGCACACCAAGCCACAAGGACGACAACAACGACTCCCTTCCCCCCCTCTGAAGAATGTAAACAAAGACAAAATTTCGTCTATGCGAAGCAGAAGAAGCCATAAAAAAACACTCGAGGTGCAACAAGAAACCGAAAAGGCCGCTATACAAGGCCAAAAGAAAACGGTGCCAGAAAGTGCTGTACAACCACATCATACAAATGCCATCTGGACATCCAATATACACACATCCCTTGGTATCAATCCCAACATACACAAACATCAATACATATTCTGCAAATCGCCACTCTTCTTGTCCACGATCATCAACCCTTCGGTGGGGTAGGCGGTGGCTTCTCGTCTTCGACAAACTCACCTGGCTTGAGACTCGGACTAAAATCATCTACCTCCTCAACCTCCTCCTCTTCCTCTTCTTCCTCTTCTGTGATGCCCATAATCTCGCCACTTCTCCTGCCTTGTAAACTCTGACTTCTGCTCCCTCCACCAGCGTCGCTTCCCCGTCTCCACGCTGGACTGCCTGAGGTATTGACGGCAAGCATGGGGCCTTTGAAAGGACTTCTCTTCCGCTTCGCAAAAACGAGGCCAGGTGAAGGTGGAGGGGCAGCATTGAAAGCGAGACTACCTTCATTAAAGGATAAAGGCACGCCTGATCTAACAAGTCTTATGTTATTCGGGAAACTTGAGGAGGTTGGCGTTGCGGGAAGGACTTTTATGCTGTTGTGTGGCGATTTTGCGATCTTGTGGCTATGACTTGACACGGACACAGCTGGCGATGTTATGGAGGCAGAGGACGTAGATGACGCTTTGGAATGGGAGTGGTGGTGGCGGGGCATGCTACGGATCGAGGATACGGAGGAGGACGTCGATTTCCTGCCTCGAAGACCACCAGAAGACCGCCGGTAAGAGGAGCGCGGTGTTAGCGGTACTGGACTAGCACTCAGCCTTCTTACAGACCCCGACCCATGTGTTGTTACTCTTGGTCTCGGCGTGGCAAGTGCTGTTGGCGTCAGACTCGTATGCTTATGCATTGCATTGGAATTCGCGGTGCTCAGTCGCCTCTTGGAATCCGGGCTCTTGCTCTCAGCTAATCTCGGGCTCTGCCTGCTACTTGCTTTCGAATTCGGGCTCCGCGCTCGTTTACTCGTTTCTTTTATCCAATTTCTAAGCGATAAGAGGTGGTCAATGAAGGGTTGTTTTCGGCGACGCTGTTTGGGCACGAAGCCATTCGGAGAGAGAAGGTCCGGGTTGGTGGACACGACCTGGAGCATACTGCTACGTGATCTCCTTCTGTCTAGGTCTTTTGATGGCAGTGGGGGTCGCGATGAGGAGTTTGAGCTACGAATTCCGTGGTTCTCGATCGGTGGAAGAGGCTTCTCGGCGCTTGGTGGGAGGTTGGGGGTGGAGCCAGACTCTGGGAGGCGTGGTAGATCAGGCGCGCCTGTGTTGTGTTAGAAACAGTGAACTTCCAAGAGATACAATGCCTACCGTGAAGACTCCTCCGATTCATGGTTCTTCCTCGACTCTTCGGTGGGTCACCAAGCATCGGCGCGTGCAAGCCTTCCTCGTCCATCTCTCGTATTGTCGGCGCAAGCTTATCCAAACGACTACTTGCAGCACTCAGCCGTCTCAAGCTCTTTGCCTCGGCTTCTCTCTCTTTCCTTTTGCGCTCCCTCCTCTTTGCTTTCCGCTCCTCTTTCTCAAGTAACAACGCCCACCAACCAGCCAGAGAGTCACATCGCTGTGCCAAGACGTTCTCAATAACCATGTCAATGTCCACGCCAGCCGCTCGCATGCGATGTAGCACTTCCTTCTCCAATTCTGTAGAGAAGGGGGCGGGTTGTTGTAGCTTCAGCGTCTCCTGTTGGCGCGGTGCGTGCTCTGACAACCACGGGTTCTGAAGTATATCCGCAAGCGTAGGTCTCAGAATCGGCCGTTTTGAAAGCAGCGACTGGCACAGCTCCTTCGCCTGAGGTGGGAAGTTGTCTGGGTATTTCGGTTCCTCCTTTAAGATCTTCGTCTTCGTAACCATCTCGTCGTCATCGTCAAAGGGCAGTTCGCCCACCAGCAGCGCGTAGAGTATGATGCCCAGGCTCCACACATCCACCTTTTCTCCGGCATACTTCTCGCCCTTCAGCATCTCCGGCGCACTGTAGCAGACAGTGCCGCACCATGTTTGCAGATAATTGCTCTTCCCTTCATATTCCCTTGTGAACCCAAAGTCCACCAGCTTTACGTCGCCGTGCTTATCCAACAGGATGTTCTCGAGCTTCAGATCGCGGTGGACGCAGGACTTGTTATGGACGTAGGATACGGCGCCAACGAGTTGTGTAAAGATGCGCTGGACTTTGGAAGGTTCAAGGGCGCCTTTCTCGAGGAGGTAGTTGTACAGCTCATCGCCGGGGCAGTACTCCAGCGCTAGCCAGACCAACTCCTCGGTGACGATGACCTCGTATAATCGGGCAATATGCGGATGTATGAATTGGCGGTGGTGGTGGATCTCGCGAGCGAGGTTTGCGTCGTTCTTCTTCGCCGACTTGAGCACGACCTATTTGCAATCAGCCATTCTCCTTGTTGCGGCGCCAGTCCATGGCCCATAGTCGTACCTTGGACCCATTGCTGAGCTTATGCGATGCCAAATACACCTTTCCAAAGCTCCCCTTGCCTATAAGTTTCCCCAGTGTATAACTCCCAACATTCTTCAGATCGGTCGCGGCGAACTCACTGTTGTGGCGCCATCAGTACGGCTTCCAATACCCGGGAGCGCATCGGAGCGCAAAGTAGGAGGCGACTTACTCGAGAAGCTGTTTGTACGAATTCGCAAGCTGCTATACCTTCAGTCTCAGTCTAGGAACAATAACGGCGTTGAAACATGGTGCATTTGCGTTGCCGAGTGCGCGCTGCGCACAAGGAAAGCGCAGCTGATTGCCTACCTTCTTCCTCTGGGCCTGGATCTCAGCCTGAGCCCTGAGATTTGACTGCATGGAATGCGCCGCTGCAAGGTGGTGTTGACTGCCGGAGCAGCGTCATGGAATCGCGCGGTCTTGTGAGCGGACGGAGGCCGCGGGAATGACAGGCTCGTCGAAGCAGTCCGCACAAGCCAGCGTCTGGTGCGTGGTGGACTGTTTGAAACTGGAGATAAGAATAGTATCGTTTTTGGACCAAATTCGAGAGGCCTAAGTCTGTGGCTGCTGCAGCAAGACTGGGAGGGCGCTGTTCTCCTCTCTCCTGAGCTCGGTGAGGGATTCCCACTGTTGGACGGCGGCGCGGAATCCTGGTCGCAGATCATCCAGATCCCGCTCGCCTGGGGGAGGGGATGAACTCTGAAGGCCTAATAGCTCAATATCTGTGCCAATCGTCCCATGAGCATGCGTGTAGCTGTTTACTTCAGCTATTTTACCAAGCACGAGACAATAAAGTCTCGTGTAACCTCACCATGAAAAGGAGCTGTGTCGGTCATTTGTCATTTCCGGTTCTACATCCAATGGATCCTCTTGGTGCTTCAAATGTTGCACAAGACTCCAACCTCGAGGCACGTACCAGAATATGAGTAGATTCGCTCAGTTGAAATTTTGCAAACACGATATTCAATTGTTGCGTTGCCTGAAGTGTTCGACCAAGCTCACCAACCTCGTAGACTGTTTCTGGGCTGCATGCAAAAAGTGCAAAACCTCATCAGCAGCGACTGAATAGTCGATAGCTTAGCCAAAGTTAAAAATACGATTCGATTCTAAGTAGTATTGTCGGAAAAAACTTCTAGCTACTCTGCCGGATTTGACGAAACCAATGTCTAGACATGTCCTGAATATCTTGAGTAGCATCGACAAGAATTGCATTCACAGACTGATCACGCAAGCGGAACTAACTTTGAGGTCCAAGATCTGAACAGAGGAAACATTTCATTTGTTCAATCGTCTACAACTTGCTATTCGGTCCCCCGATATACGTTTGCCCCAACTTCAACATATCCACTGCCTCCTGAACCATCTCATCCACAATCTCCTTCGCAGGCTTGATATCTGTAATAACGCCTGCCACCTGGCCCATCAAGAAGGGAATATCCACATCCTTGCCATCATCCATATCCTTGGCGAGTGGCACAATACCCGCATCAGTCAGCTTCTTGATCTCTGCCTCCCGCTCATGCCAGTCTTTGATGTAATCATTGTACCTCACCCTCAATGGCCTGCCACTAATAACGAGCGTTCGGCCAGTGTCGGTGAAGTCGGCACTGACGACGTTTTCTTTGTGCATTTGCGAGCAGCCGGCTTCTGTAGAGGCGACGAAACGTGTGCCTACCCATACACCTTGTGCGCCCTGCATCAAGCTCGAGGCGAGACTGCGACCGTTGTATATACCTCCTGCTGCGACAACAATAGCCGGCTGACCGGTGAGAGGGCTCTTGTACTTTCTCGCGACATCGACGACAGAGGGTATGAGGATGCTGTTTGCGATGTCTCCCGTGTGGCCTCCGCCTTCGCCGCCCTGTGCACATACAATATCCACACCGGCATCTAGCGCCTTCTTCGCATGCTTGGGGTGTCCGACCATATTCATGATCAGGATTCCCGCCTCATGCAGTCTCTTAATTGTCCTTGCAGGCGGAACACCGACCGCACTAACAAACAGCTTCGCTCCATTCTTGATCGTGACCTCAATCAAGTCATCTAGCTGTCCGTGGGTGTAGTCGTGATTAGTCTTGCGTGCGCTGCCACCGACTTGTGGGAGAGCGAGGTCAACGCCAAAGGGGAGAGATTTGTCGCGCAAGTTGGACTTGAGATCGTCAATGATGGATTGAAGCTGTTCTGGAGTATAGCCCAATCCTCCGATCACACCGAGGCCACCTGCGTTAGAGACAGCAGCGGCTAGCGGTCCACCGGATGTTCGTGCCATGCCAGCAAGAATAATCGGGTACTGAATGCCTAATAGCTTCGAAAGCGGTGTTTGAAGGGATGGAGTTGACATGGTGGGCAAGAGTTGTACTAGGTTTCGCAGCGACGTAACACAGCAATTCGTATCAAGGTGGATATAGTAAGGAGGTGAGCAAACTATCCGAAGCTAGAGCGCTGGTTCTAGTGTTTGAACGCATAGCGGGTATGGGAATATTGATGCTAAATAGCGAAAGCTGTCAGCCATCACAACCAGGGTCTTGCGGGGAAAACATGTTGGATTTGAGCCGAGGCAGGGCAGCTTCGACTCGAAATTCCAGTCACATGACAAAATTCAGGGTCACAATTACCGAAAATTGCCTGCATGCAACCACCAGACGACCAGCAAAGGTGCTTGAACATTTCTGTTACTGGGCACAAGTTGTCGGTTTAGCGATACTGATAGGAGGGGCAAATGCAAATGCTCCAATCACTTTGTTGTTCTGGAAGCATTTTTATGAGGACAGGATGCGTGGAAGAGTCTTGGGTCGCAAGCAGTCATTGCGGTGGTAATTGCCTTGAAACTTAATGTACATATCGTGCATGCCGAGTAAACGTGAGACGCCGCAAGATCCCTTCAATTTTCGTCGAAATACCAGCGTTGCATCTAAATTTATCCGACTAGCATCACGAACAATAGGCTCGCACAACTGGGTGGCTCACTATCAACATGTTCGAAGACTGTTTGGAAGCCAGAGCATCGAAGCTGGCAAACGCAAGGCAATTGACTGTCGAGGCGGCGATTCTTGAGGAACTGCTTTGAGGGCATTAACGCTTGACTCCATTTATTTGCCCATTGACCTGTCTGTGCCCGTTAACTTTCCCCTGCGCAACGGTTTGTGGCGGTGGAGGAGGTGGTGGAACAGGTCCAAATGGGCGTCGCTCGGGTACTGGCTCGACGGCGTCCTCTTCCGTATCGTCGTCATACTCCCCACTACCCTCTTCCTCTTCTTCCTCGTCATCATACTCATACTCACTCTCCGTTACCTCCTCATCCTCTTCCAGTTCATCATTCGTTGGAACTTGCCCTCGACCTTGAGCCTGCATGCCTCGGCATAACGTTTCCAGTCGAGCGATCTTCTTACGTTGGTCTTCGGCTTCTTTTGTCTTTCTCGCGAGCTCTTCCTGCATCTTATGGCGTTCTTCTACCATCTCGCCAATGTTGCGATTCGTGATGTCTTTATGTCGTTGCAGCGTTTGGTTTTCCTTTTCAAGGCGCTTGGTCTTCTTGGACATTTCTTCCATCTCTTTGCGGAATGTCAGAAACAAGTCATTCGAATTGTTGAGCGTCTCCTCAACCTGCATCTAGTCAGTATTAACCAACATGTATCAAACCAGCGATGGACATGATGTACAACTTACCTGCTTGAACTTTTCAACGTAGATGTTGAGCTGAGTGCGGAGTTCTGTTTCGGTTTGCGAGAAGGTTGACACCTGCCGAGTCAGCTGATGTGACTTGGATGACTCGGCCTCCTGGTGTTTTCGTTGCTGTTCCAAACGAGCCATCTGGTACTGTATCTCAAGCTCTTTGGTTCGGAGAAGGGAGTGGAATTGCAGCTCTCGTAGCTCATACTGATCGATGAAAGATTTAAACTTTTGCCGAAACCTGAAGGCCTTAGTGAATGCTGTGTGCAGTTTGGTTCAAGGAACTTACAGCTCATCCAGTTCTAGGTCAGCCTGGTTCTGAGGTTCTGGTTCACTTTGCGCGGCAATGCAATCATCAACATCGGCTACCAGGTGCTCGAGTCGTTCGTGTAGCTCTTGCCGAGCAGTTGACTCGCTGGTCTCGAGCTTGTGTAGTTCGTCCTTGAGCTTTTTATTCTCTTTTGCAAAGTCACGCGACAATTTGTCCAGCTTGTCCTTCATTGTGGTGACCTTGTTCAGTTCTGACCTCTGCGCATCCTTCTCCTTCTGCAACTGATCTCCTCGCTTCTTTGCCTTCTGGTGTTCGCGTTCCGTGCGCTTCATGTCAGATAGAAGCTCTGTGTAGCGCTTCTGGACGACCTCGAGGCGGGACAGGGGTCCGTCCATGTTAGAGAGAAGGGAGGAGAGTTCGCGGTTCGCTTTCTTCACCTCGCGCTCTGTCAAAGCCACACGTCAGCCAGGGTTCATGTTTAATGTTGTCCGACTCCCACCCGAATGATATGCGCTGCGCCACTCGACATATCCCCGCGTCTTGCATCTCATCACACATCACAGGTGAACCCACCTATTTCGAGTTCCTGCTCCTTGTCTCCCGCCTGGTCTAGCTCGAGCTGCGCAATCTTTGCCTGGATCTGCTTCTGCTGCTCCGAGGGATCGGGCGCCTTCTTGCCCTTGCCCTTCTTCGTGGGCGCGGGCGCCGGGGTATGCTGTGCGGGGGCCATGGTGTTCGCGGACGATGCAGATGCACTAAGGCTTGCTTCGTGATGCAGACGGGGCTGGGCAGACGTCGGCTGGCGGTGTTGGGCTACGGTTGCCATGAAGCCGTGACTGTCCAGTTGCGCCGCTTCAGCTCTTGAATGCCCTTGTGGCAGCCCTCGAGAAGTCACCACCTATGCACCTGGTTTGGAATAATCCACACAAAGCTTTGTCTGCCGTGGAGCTGCGCATCCGTGATTGCAGCCGCGCTTCCGTCACAATATGCGCGCGGTAATGAGGGACTCGACCGCTGACGTCTCGGGACAGCGTCGGCCGGCACGCAGGGCCCCGTTATGGCGAGGTTGTGCAGATGGGCTTATGGCCAAGGAGTAGTCAGGTCATGCAGCGGGCGTGCTCGTGAATGTCGGATCGCTTGGTGTCTCGTGGCGGGTGTGTCGTGTCTTGGGAGGGAGGGGAGCAGAGTCTTGATGGTCTCGTTAATTGCGGAGGGCACAAGACACGAACTCGACGGCACCACCACACCCTGGAGCTTCACTATCACGCAGGATGCAAATAGGGACCCTCAATGAGCCAATATGGCATCTCAGCTGCTACAAACAGCAACATCAGCCACTACAACCTGCACCACGCTCTTTCGTCTTAGTAATTTTGCGGGCTAAACTCCGCTAGATCATGGCGCCTCGGCCAATCGGCGTCACAGGGCGCGTCATTCCTGCAACTTTGAGGCCTCACATTTTCAGTTTTGGTGTATCCAGCGTTGCGACAAATCATCTTTCATCTCGAATATGCTGCGCTCCGCTCGCTGGAAGCTCCAGAACACTCGGGCCGCAAAGACACAACGCCTGCAACCAGTATACAGTGCCCGCCGAGGATATGCGGCAGTAACGGACGTCGCCAACTTCCCCAAAGTGGGAGCGCAAGTCCATGGCTTCACCCTCAAGCGCGTCAAACAGGTCCCAGAGCTCGAGCTGACGGCTCTCCATCTTCAGCATGACAAGACTGGCACCGACTACCTGCACATCGCCCGAGATGATGCGAATAATGTCTTCTCCATTGGCTTCAAGACCAACCCACCAGATGCCACCGGAGTGCCACATATACTGGAACATACGACGCTATGCGGCAGCGAGAGGTAGGCACGCTCTTTGAGGTGGGGCTGGAGGCCAGACTGACGCGGTACAGGTACCCCATTCGCGACCCCTTCTTCAAAATGCTCCCGCGCTCGCTGTCCAACTTCATGAATGCATGGACCTTCGCCGACTTCACTGGATATCCCTTCGCTACAACCAACGCGCAAGACTTTAAAAACCTTATGTCAGTCTACCTTGATGCGACTCTGCATCCTCTATTGAAAGAGAACGACTTCACACAAGAGGGGTGGCGGATTGGGCCTGAGAATCCGCTGGCCAAGTCGGATGACCCAAGCGCAAAAAAAATAGTGTTCAAGGGCGTAGTCTACAATGAAATGAAGGGTCAAATGTCGGATGCAAGCTATCTGTTCTACACAAAATTCCAGGAGCAAATTTGCCCCGCAATCAACAACTCCGGAGGCGACCCTCAGAAAATTACTGACTTGACTTGGGAGCAGCTGCGCAAGTTCCATGCGGACCATTACCACCCTAGCAACGCCAAAATTCTAACATACGGAGACATGCCCTTGATTGAGCATCTGAAAGAGGTCGACAGCCGCTTGAGTGGCTTTGATAGAATATCTGTAGATCAAGATATCAAGGAGCCAATAAAACTGGACGGACCGAAGCAAGTCAATGTAGCTGGCCCCTTGGACCCTTTGGTACCTCAGGATCGCCAATACAAGACATCAGTCACCTGGCTGATGGGTGACACTGCTGATTCAGTGGAGAATTTCGCACTTGGTGTCCTAGGCAGTCTGCTCATGAACGGCTATGGATCACCGCTGTACCGCAACCTCATCGAGTCTGGACTTGGCGCCGACTTTAGCGCTAACACGGGCTATGACAGCCAGGGAAGACGTGGTGTGTTCTCTGTAGGACTTGATGCTGTAAAGGCAGATGATGTGCCTAAGGTTCGTGAGGCGATAGCAAAGACCTTCCTCGAGACTCGAGAGAATGGCTTCGACAAGATCAAGGTGGACGGTATCCTGCATCAGCTAGAGTTGTCATTAAAGCACAAGACGGCCAACTTCGGAATGGGAATTTTACAGCGACTCAAACCAAGCTGGTTCAACGGCATAGATCCAATGGAGGCGCTAGCGTGGCAACAGACGGTTGACGCTTTCCAGAAAAAGTACGCGGAAGGTGACTATTTGGAGAGCCTCATCGAAAAGTACCTGCTCAACGACAACACCCTTACGTTTACGATGCAACCGTCGGAGACATTCAGCCAGGAGTTGGTAGATGAAGAAAACCAACGATTGGCAGCAAAGATCCTTGAGACTACGAAAAAATTCCCAAGCGAAGAGGAGGCACAACAGTATTTGGAGCAAAGGGAGCTTCAATTACTGGACGTACAAGAGAAGGCAAGGACGGAAGACCTGAGCTGCTTGCCAACTGTGCATGTTCGAGATATTCCACGGGAGAAAGAGAGGAAGCCTCTTCGTCACACTGATGTAGAAGGCGTGAAGGTACAATGGCGCGAGGCTCCCACAAATGGTTTGACATATTTTCGCTCCGTGCACAAATTACAGGACCTGCCAGATGAGTTGAGGGAGATGATCCCATTGTTTACAAGCGCCATCATGCGGTTGGGCACCAAGGACAAGACAATGGAGCAACTCGAGGAGCTCATCAAGCTAAAGACAGGAGGCATTTCAGTCGGATACCATTCCACGCAATCACCACTGTCGCTTACATCGTACGAGGAAGGCCTTGCATTCTCAGGCTATGCTTTTGATCGTAATATTCCAGACATGTATCATCTTCTCCAAACCATAATACAAGAGACGGACTTCGATGGACCGGAAGCAGAGAAGAAGATTCGTGAACTCCTCCAAAGTTCAGCGAGCGGCGCAATCAACTCCATTGCTGAATCAGGACACTCGTATGCGATGAGATATGCTGAAGCCGGCATAAGTCCCGTCAGCCGACTAGCAGAGGAAACGGGAGGCCTCACTCAGGTCAAGCTTATGACGAACCTAGCGTCGCAAGAGTCTCTTAGCGACGTCGTTCGAAAACTTAAAGCTATCCAGTCCTTCACCATCGCCAACAGCAATCAGCTTCGCGTTGCCGTCAACTGTGGTGCCGAGAGCTCATCATCAAATCAAGAAGCACTTCATCGCTTCTTATCCACTCTCCCACAGAATGTCACTGTGCCCTCTGCGTCACAACAAACCCAATTCCCGCGCAACGCCAAATCATTCTTCCCTCTGCCCTACCAAGTCTATTACTCCGCTCGAGCTGTACCAACTGTCTCGTACACCGACGCAGCTAGCGCCCCGCTTGAAATCCTTGCCAAGCTCCTCACTTTCAAACAGCTACATCCCGAGATCCGCGAGAAAGGTGGTGCATATGGCGGCGGTGCATACGCCCGAGGGCTCGGCGGCGTGTTTGGTATGTACTCGTACCGCGACCCAAACCCGCAAAACAGCATGAAAGTCATGGCTGAAGCAGGAAAGTGGGCTCGTGATCGCGTGTGGACAGCCCAAGATCTTGAGGAAGCCAAGCTCAGTGTATTCCAAGGCTATGATGCGCCGCAGAGTGTCAGTCGGGAGGGCATGAGGCTATTCCTGTCTGGCGTGACAGACGATATGCTACAAACGAGACGGGAGCGCCTGCTAGATGTTACCGCTGAGCAAGTCCAACGCGTGGCGGACGAATTTCTCGTGAAACGTGCAGATCAAAGTAGCATTGCTATCTTGGGTGAGAAAAGAGAATGGGTGAACGAGGCCGACGGATGGGAATCGAGGGATTTGGGTATGGCAGCAGAGAGGATCGAAGATATCGCAGAAGTGCAAGAGACTGCCGCCGCAGCGAACTAATGATCTTCGCTTTGTAAAGTGTATATTGCATGTACAATACTCAACTCAAGCATGATTGGCGTTGGCAACATATCCGGTAAGTGAAAATGCATAGCGGTTCCTTCTTTCCCTTTCATCACCATGTGGAAAGCTCCTTCGTTCACTCTTCATCCACTCCGTCGTTCGGGCCCATCACTACGTCGCGCCATCGACGCAAGCCCTTCTTGCGCTGCTTATCTTCTAGAGAATATGCATTCTCTTACTAAATTCCTTTATTCTTCCCTTCAATCAGCGCATCAGAACAGAACCGCAGGCGTCTAGTAAGCTTCTCCATGGCTGTGACGACTTTGCCCCCTCTAACGAGGACAACGCGCAAGAACAATCGTTGTTGCCATCTACCCAGCTTTTCGGAGCTTGGGAAGAGGCGCATTGAGCACTCATTTTCAGAACCGCCTGTATCGAGCGAGATTCTTCTCCTGGCGGACTAAATGTGGGGGTACATGACACTACGGAGGATAAGGAAGGTGGGTCAAGGAAGAATGGTGGGTGGTCGTATGTATGGGTATATAGAGCTATTTACACTTCTTTTTGACGACGTCCAACCTGGCGTTGATTTACAACTCTATCTGGCTGTTATCTTGTTGTTGCTCCTTTTGTCTCATTTCTGAAGCCTTGATGATTAACCGCCTATAATCCAACACGGCTTGCTCGAGCTCCTTCTTCTTCAGTGCTTCATGATCTGAATGCGCAACGAAGATTGACCCAGGGCCGTAGAGGTACCGCCTATGATCACCGCTCAGGTTTGGCACATCAGTTCCGTAGTTGACCGTCAGCGTCTCGAAGCCCTCGATATCGCATTCGATATCCACAGGTCCATAGCCTTCACTCGACCACTCGACATCAAGGTCACCACCTTGCTTTTGAGCAGCGGCTTTCACCGATTTCAGGGCATCAACAATGAGTCGGCGTGTAAAATCTGGCGTCCCGGCTGCAAGTCTTGTTGCAATGTTTGCGCTTGCCGTCTCAGCCACGACGTTGGCTGCGACGCCGCCCTGGATGCGGCCGAAGTTCATGGTCGTGTTGCCGTACTTTTCACTCCAGGGCAAATGTTTCCGCAGCTCGAGTAGCTCACCCAGCGCCTCGACTAGAACGTCATTTGCACTCACTCCCAGCCATGGGTAACCTGAATGTGCCGCCTTGCCTGTCGCCTTCAGCGCAAAACCGAGCATGCCTTTATGTCCGCATACTAGTTTGCCCTCGGTGGGTTCACCGAAGATGATAATTTCGTGGGATTTTGGGCGCTTATCCCAGGAGCTGAAGGCACACATGCCGTCGCCACCTGTTTCTTCACCTACTACGAAGAGCAGAGAGATGTCGTCGTACAACTTCTCTTTCAATCCCTCTGTAGCCATGATCTGCGCTGCCACGCTGGCCTTTGCGTCAACACTCCCCCTCCCACCTATTATATCCGTGGTCTCATTGTAATAATACGGCCAGTATGGAGGTACGGTGTCGATGTGTGAAGTGAGGAGGATGGTGGTTTCGCGCTTCTTGCCATAAGCGAGAAGATTATATCGATTTTTCGAGACCTCTTGGGTTTCTACTGTCCAATTGCGATGTTGAAGATATGAAGTTAGCCATTCCCCAACTCCTTTTTCGTTTTGCGTTATCGATTCGATTTGAACAAGCTTGCGGTGGAGGTACAAGAGCTCCTTCGTGGCGGAGGGGTTGAGGGTAGTAGGTTCGAGGTCGAGTATTTGGGATGCCGTGATGAGGGGGGTGAAGAGAAGTGGGAAAACAGAAAGATTTCTAAGAATCATTTTTGGCACTATTAGGATATCCCCCACCTATTGAAAGTTGATGTTTGGTCTTGCGGCAGTGGGACAGCCTGGTGCATGCTGGAGCTTGAGCATGGGCCTAGATGACGAGCGCCGAGGATGTCCGAACTGCAGAGCACCTCAAGTCACATTGGCCCACTCAAGCTTGTCGATAATGTCACGAATGATACATGGAACAGCGAGCATCTTCACGGCAAGCAGCGTACTTTCCATAGGCAGCGCCAGGTCTTTTCACATCATCATATTTTGTATCATTCTCATGCGATAACGATCAGCTGCTGATGCATTGTCTTCTAGCCTCTCGACGAACGCAACTTTGACCTGGACACCTCCCTCTCGTGGACCCCACTTGACCACAGCCCTGTCTTCTTCCATCATGAATGCTAGTTTCGTCACTCTGAGATACATTAGTACTGGACTCACTATCCGCGCAATGGATACGTAGTGCATTTGTAGCCTGAGTATTCCCGAACCTACTCTGGAGATACATTCTTTGCCATCTCCGTGCCCCGTTGCTCACAGAGATTCTACGCATTCAACATAAGAGGTCTTTCGGGCACATTCAAAACCCGAGAATCATCGTTGTTGCTTCTCAACATGCTCGATTGTCTTGATGAGCATGCAGCACGTTTTCCCAAGATTTGCAAACAAGTGACGTACCAGGACGTCTGGAACTTGTGGTTCAATGGAGTATCAGGCAAGAGCTACGATCTGTAGCCATAATCAATGATGGAATTCGTAAGAGCACTATGCGGTGTTGTTGCGGGTTGCCTTTGGACCAGGGTACCGACTTGTTGGGTGCTTCGAATACATGTCACAGGCTAAGAGGTGCAAGATTGTACGTATCAAGAAGGAGCGGACAAGCAAGGACCCAGCGTCCCGCTCTGCCGAAACGTGGTATGGGAAGAATTTTCTGTGCCAAAAACAATCATTTAATTGCATGTGTAACTTCGATGAACGCCACGCTTGCACAGCTAACCAAATTGGCAGGACTGCTCTTCGAGTGGAGTGGCAATCACATTCTCGGGTCCGTTTTTGATGCAGGCTGCATAAAAGTGAGATGTCAAATCGTTTTTACCACTAACCCCCAAGACTTCTCGGTGCCACCCATATACCATTTGCACAGGCCCGACGCTATCCAGCAACCAATCTCATTTCCAACATGGCATTCGGCAGGTTTGACGAAGCTTAGATACGCTTCAATAGACTTTAATACTTCGTTGCAACCGTGGGGCATGATCAGTCTTTTGATAATTAGCATATTTGACGTCACGAGGCGCACATTGAACTACCATGTACATAGTTCCTCAGGACAGGACACGGCATGCCGTCGAAGCTGCAAAAATTTGACCTTCCTTACTGTGCTTGCATGCATATATCACAAAATTGTCATTGCCGGAACTTTGTTCCCGGGTGCACGAGAAGCTGTTAGCTTCCGGTCTGCAAGCTAGCTTTTCCGTCGGTGTTCTCATGGGTGCCGGCAGGGGCAGTACTAATTTACACCATTTGATATCTAGCTGAGCTAAAAGCCTAGGTATGGTTCTGGCGATTATCGAAGAGTATCTACAAGTATCGCTACAAATGGAGGCGAAATTGCTTCAACCATGGTTTTCAAAAACTGTTCTGCGCGTATCCACAAGTAGAATTCCAAGTCAAGAGAACCCTCTCCGTACAACCATTGATGTCTGTCGCGGAATGTGTTACAACGAGCTGTCAAATGAGCCTCGACAACTCACGCTTCTTCGTTCGTGTGTTCAGAAGGTGATATTGGTGGTTTTCTTTATGATATATAACTGACAAGCTTGTAGGATAGTTTCGATCCATACGACGTTATGGCTACTCATGGGCTTTAGATACATCGGCAATAAGACATAAGCTGTAATTCAGCCTAATTTTTCGCAATGAGTGCATAATTACCTCGATGTCCGGCAGTCAGGCAACCACTGGCTTAGTCAATAAAATCGGCTAACGTGTTCCACCAGTCACCTGCGAATACCAGTCAACCGCGAACGCGAAAGCCCACCAAAAATCAGGAAAACCGACCCATGCAATCTCAACAACTACTTAGTAGTATATCTTAAAACTTAATTTCTAGCCTTTTACACTTATTTAATAGCTCTTTTTAAATCCTTAGGCTCACAGCTTTTACTACTATCTAGATATTAAGTTTTAGTGTTAAATTTTGTGCTATTTTACTCTAGGGTGGCAAATGGGTTACGGGTACCCGCTATGGGTATAGGTTGGGTATAGGGTTATAGATAAGTGGGTTGGGTTTGGGGTTGGGTCGCACGGACTATGGGTATAGGTTGGGGTTGGGTCGCACGGACTCTAGGTTGGGTTAAGGCTAAGGTTATGCACGTATGGGTTTAGGTTTGGTTACGGGTACCCACTGGGGTTGCTTAGTAATCATAATAATTTACTATAATTAGTAGCATAACTAGCTATTTTAGATACATATTAGTTAGTATTAGACCTAATATAAAAAAGACGTGATTAGTCAGACCCAGACGTACCCGAGGCTAATAACCCTAACCCTAACCTCAACCCATTCACAGTAACCTCAACCTATACCCATTACTAGCGTATAAAGACTGGGTATAGAGCTGGGTTGGGTACGGGTCTTATGTAATCAAACCCAACCCAACCCCAACCTATACCCATTTGCCACCCTATTTTACTCTATTGTAAGACTTATTATATTAAATCCTTTAAAAACTTAAAATAAAGCTTAAAATATACATAGAAGGTTAGATTTTAAGTTTTAAGATATAGTACTAAGTAGTTATGAAAATTGCAAGGGTTCGCTTTTCTGGATTTTGGTGGTTTTTCGCGTTCGCGGTTGACTGGTATTCGCAGGTGACTGGTGAAACACGTTAGCGCCTCGGTTCTTCACCCGAAGTCGCCTTGACTGCCCCTTCCTCACCAATCTCGTACTCTGAGAAGAGAAGGGTTGACCATAGTATATTCCTATTGTTAGCATCAAAGACATAGGGGTACCATGATTGATCGAGGTCCCCTTGACATGACTGCAATGGCGCGGTTGTCCATAATATGAATGCAACGGAAAACTTTGACTACACACTCCAAACTCTTTGATGATCTTCTAGCGCGTTAATACTGCAGCACTGCTTGTTTCACGACAGCCCTCTGATTGTTTTTCACAGCTGCAATCTGCATAAGCACTGGCTGGCCCTGTGTTGCGATACAGAAAATACTAGGTTCATGGAAGCAGGTTCTAGATCATGGTGCGAGTGATACTCACATTCGACAGGTCATCTACGCCGATGGCGCCCAGAGGTACACCGCTATTGTTTTGACCATAAAGCTGTCATTTTCATCTTATATAAATAGGATGACTTCCTTGATATTGAAAAGGACCTTTGGGAAAGCACGGGGGCCAGGTCATGTGGACTTGATACATTCACTGTTGATTTGATCGACCCCATATAGAACAATATCTAGCTTATGTAGGTATGCATTTGCTTCCAAGCAGAAATAATACTTACCAATAAAGCACGTCCTAAGGACGGGGCCAGTCATCAGACAAACGGGACCACATATCTAGCTCGCTCCATTCGAAACCCATTCCTACAGCTTGCAGCTAAATTGCCACAGCATGTCACCCTCTTTCAATTGAAAGCAAGCAACAAGAGACTTCCGTAAGTTATTTCCCCATTGCAACTTCCTGCCGCCAATCTCATTCAAGCTATAGTCATTAGTACTGTACTTCGGATTGGCGTATCGCTGGTATGAATGATGACATAAATTGTACAGCAAAACTAACCTGAATATACAGTTCCGAACCATACACACATCGCTAGGCCTTCGCGTGATATACATTCAGCACGTTCCTATAGACAATCACTCAGAGTTGGAAAATAAAGTGGGCACGTTTCAATATAAAACCCGGCTGATGAATTCATCACCGCTCGGGAGCGTGCCTGTTCACACATCGGTCAGTACCTCCATGCTCTTTAATATGAAGACTTTGACTCACATATTCAGGCAAAGAAAAAGCATACATACGTCTGGCAATGTGTATGTCTAACCTCATAAACCCCAGTCTTCGTGCTCACAGGGTACAGTGTCATTGCGGATATCCTTCCATACCGTGGCGAAATCCTAGTTGTCCATCTTGTGATGTTGCTCGCTGTGGTAATTGCCAAAATACAAAAGTGAAGTTAAGAAAACGGTGGTCTGAGACAACATCTATTACGGGAACGGTGCAGCAATCCCAACTTCATGATTATGGTATGAACGAAAAAAACATCAATAATGTTTGCTGTGTTGGTATGCTACGATCTGCTAATCATTTGGCGAATGTGCACAATCCATAGAATGAGCAATTCTATCAACGGGAGACCAGGCCAATCTCCCTTTTCTGAACTCGAGCTGTCAATGAAATTTCCCAATTTTATTGTTTCATAGGATTATTAAAATTTTGAGAATAATTCTTCTGCCTCTCGAGGCGCACACATCCATTAAAGTAGTAAGATGCCTGTCCTACACTGCCTGTGAACACATATCAGTCACACATGTCGCACATCTGCCTCTATAAATCGCTCCTCATAGGTTTCCTCCAATTTCTGCAATCTTAACAGTATCCACCAATCTTGCAGCTTTCCCATTGCATCTAGAAGGAAACGGATGACAAAAGAAGCCTCGTACAACAGCGTATGGCCTACTAAAAGTCATTTCATCATGATGTGTAAGATATCAGAGGGAGTACAATAAATTAATATGCACTAATTTCATAAAACCACGGCCACACTCGTTGTTAAAATCCATATGCGTTGTCGCAACGGTACACACCCGCCCAAACCGGTATATCACGGAAGAGCAAAGTCGCCAATCCGGATTGAGATACGTTTTCTTGTGTGTTTAGAAATGGGCTTGTTTTTAGCACAGAAGAAGAATATATCAGTGTGCAACATTGCTTAAGGTTCACAGTCACCAAAATGGCATTTCTGCTTGCTCGTTGTTGTGCTAGAACCGCTTGGTGGTAAGCGTTCTTTTGCACTAATTGAGGACTGCTGACATTTAATCACGGATTGTTTGAGACGATTCTTATCTTTCAGTTTACTGTACACTCCTGCGGATGAATTGAAACCCGATTGTCCCATTGAGGTTGCCTCCCTGACAGGCTACTCTCACCAAACAACAATCGCACCACCAACCCAAGTGAAAAGCTAACCCACTGAAGCTACAGGAGTGTCCTGCAAACTTCGAAGGCATTTAAATTGGTGAATACTGTTCCTTGATCGGTCAAATCGAACGACAACCGAGCTGACCGAAAATAGCTTATCCCTGCGACTCGATCTCTCAATCAAGGCCTTAGTCTTTGGAACGCGTTGGATCTACTGCAGGAACCCATTCAAGAGAAAAAAGATCAACAGCCAAACAACGTTGCACACGGAGAGAAGGGACAGGATCGCGGAAGATCTGATAGGCTTGTCGGCAGAAAATCGGTTCGGAGGCATGGGAAAGTCGTGATCAGGTGAGCTTGCCCTCCAACCAAACCGCGCAGCTGATACTCTCGCAACAAAAAATGCGGTCAACTTGTGAACTTGTCCAGCTGTTTCTGGACACTGAGTTCTATCTGTCCTTAAATCGACCTTGATATGCAATGCCCATCGCGACTGCTTGCGGTCGCGTTCTCACACCACAACAGGCTTGTTAGACAATTCAGACCGTAATTGCGAGATCACAGTCTCGAAAGGCTTAATCTGATAGCTATGACGCTTGCTTACCGAATCCCCCTAGAACATATACTACGCGGTAGTCTCTCCCCAACATAACGCGTCTCCTTTCGATCTGCC
The DNA here is from genome assembly GCA_003313425.1 of Pseudopyrenochaeta lycopersici. Classification (NCBI taxonomy): domain Eukaryota; kingdom Fungi; phylum Ascomycota; class Dothideomycetes; order Pleosporales; family Pseudopyrenochaetaceae; genus Pseudopyrenochaeta; species Pseudopyrenochaeta lycopersici. The sequence goes on from NHZP01000006.1 coordinate 518,700, forward strand.
CAACAGCGCGCTTCTACGATACAGCCGGCCGAAGAGTTTAAGGAAGCGCGTTCGATACCACTGCTATCGAGCCAGACACATCCTTGGGACTGTTTGAAAGGGGAGTCCGACATAAGGTGGATCAAATCAAGAAAGGACGGTCAAATATAACGTCTCCCGTGGCCTTGCATGATCTAACGTCTACATTTGTTTCTGGTTGCTACCATACCAAGGGGGGCTCCTACTTTTGTAGCACGACTCGATGGAGAATCTTCGGGAGCTGGGAGGCAGTGCAGGTCGGGCAGAAACCGTAGCCCTCGAGCCCTTTCCGCCTCATCCAGCATGCGCTCTTTCTTCAGTGGGTATACATACTCGAGGAAAGAAGAAGCATACATACGTTTGGCAATGCGTGAGTTCTACAACGACCGATGCACCCTCAATTTTGAAACGTTCTGAAGAAAGACAGTGTCAGTGCGGCTTCCCATCGATACCGTATAGGGATAATAGCTGCATCAATTGTGGGAATCCCCGTTGCGGAGCTTGCAGCATAACGAAGGTCCAAGTAAGATGACTCAAATACTAGGTGCAGACGCGGGGACGCCATAATCGCGCAGATCCTCATAATACCTTTGACCTATCAAACGTAAGCTCTAGCTGTCAGCAATGTTGCGTGCTAGAGGACCAACGCCCCTCATCGAAGCAAAGCTTCCTGCATATCTCTTCCCTATTCCAGAATCCTTCGTAAGACCGTAAACTGCAGCTCTAATACAAAAAGCAGCTTGGATTTCCTATTACGTTTCTTTCGCTTGTCGTTTTTGATCGGCTGAAAACCAGATTAATGCACTTTGGGCTGGTGATTAGCATTGAAGTATCAGGATCGGATTAAAAGCACTACATATTCCTTGGGAACCAGCACAGCTTTTCAATTCTTTAATCATTACGCTTATTTATAATTCATCTATGCGAAATATACGTATTGGCAGTGGCCCTTCGAGAATCGCTAGCCGTTGCAAGTCCGGGTGAGGTGTTGTGATTGTTGGTGGGAGATATTCTATACTCCTTCCAATCCCACCAGTTGTATAGATGTATCATTGTAGTATGTATATCTTCGTAGCAAGGCTTCTTTAGCCTCGCGTTCTGCCTTATTCCGGTCAAAGCAAGGCATCCACATTTCCAAAGACCTAGAGCTTGGAACAGGTCTCGACGTCGAACGAAGCCCAATGTTGTTGGGCTCCACATTGACGTCATGTACAGATTTGCGGGACCGTTGGAGGATTTTTTGCACTGAATTCTTCGTTAATGACACATAAGTCAATTATTCGAAAGATATCTCAAGAAAGACAGTGGCCCACAAACACCCTTAGGAATGAGCATGGAGATAATCTTACCATGACTGGCAGATACGCTTCAGCAACGATTGCGAAAAAAAAAACAGAATGGGCTCGCAATCACAGTGAATCTTCGCCGTAATGTCTGGAATTGGCACGCGTCTGAGACGTGGTCACGCGGACACGCGCAACAGCTTCTCTGTGAGTTGGCAATTAGGTCCCTCAGATCGCCCAACGCATCTGTACCCAAGACCGGTGGCCCCGAACAAGGCTGACTTTTACCTCCTGGCAACACGTTCGGTTAAAAGAAACATTGCACCTTGGAGGCGCTTTCGCTCACGCCAATTGGACAAATGATCAACTGGTTGCTGACCAACGCTTTTGGACAATGATGCATGCTTATTAGTCTCGATGTCTGAGTGGAACCTTAAGAACAGCCTCTTTTGTAACGCCCTTCAACATGCACTCGCGTGCGATCGTGACTCTCTACATAGCGACTCAAACTGCAAGACGTGTCGTGCATCATTTCTGCTCAGCCTTTGAGTAGTATCAGCCTATCAACAAGGTCACTCGTCCTCAGTGTGCCTACATTGATATCAGAAGTACTTTGATTTGGATTGGATTATTGTGACACTTATAAAGATGCGTTGCACCAGTAGAGTGTTACTTGGATTTGGCGGTCTTCGACATACGGCTCCAACAGTATCCCACTCAACTGCAACACCATCTGGCCGCATCTCATTCTTGGTCGCAATAAGTTTCTATTATTGTAATAAATAGAAATCCACTAATCACTGGCAATCGAGTTATTGGCTACGATCGTCAAACAAAACTCTCGCAAGACATACGGAGCATGAGCGCATTCCATCTGCAATCGAGCTAACGAAAACCTAAGTTCATGGAAGAATTTCAACATGGTCCGCTTCTGAGACCGGATCAAAACGAATATGTTAGGAAATGGAGCCCTGTTTTTTCTATCAGTAACCGTAGGCTTACTGATCGCGGCTTTTTTGGATGCTTACATGAACGAAAAGTGAAAAGGAATCACTTAGACTCCTTCCTACAGCATACTGAAAGTTCTGTTCCATCCCGAGAGGTTGATCAAGTGAAAAAATTCCTCCAGAATGACTTGACTGAAAAGACCGCACAGCGCCAGGAGGCAGGAGCCTGGGTGGACTATCGTAGAAAGGCCACGGATCACCGCCGCTGTCTTCCAGAGTGGCAGACACCGGATCAGCTGACAAAATTTCTTCAAAATCGGGTATGACATGATTAACCTACTGGCTTGGCCGGCATGAAGCAGGCTGACGTATATGAGTCCACCGACCCTATACATCATCTAGATGTTGTTCGGCGCTTGATGTAAGTTCGTTCATATTCTTGTTGATACGAAATAGTCTTGGAAGTCATAGAATTGTATGAAAATGGCCAAATATCTTAGCAAGATTTGGATGTAATTTGCTGTATAGGCAACGTTTCGTTGTTTGGATTTAAGGTTACCGGAACACCTTGGTCGCTAAGTATTTCATAGTTATATACCAAGACTTACTCCAGAATATGTGATCGCCCTCACAGAAACAGCTTCGTGGAATGAAGCTGCAGCTTTGAAGGCCATGCTTTGTCGACACATAGTACGCGAGCCTTCAATTCAGGTCCATATAGCGGTACGCAACGATACTCTTTCCTATTGTTTCAAATTAATCTCATGTCATAGAGTAGTTAACCGGGTTTCTTACGTTCAATTTGGAGCTCAGCCTCCCACATCTCATCTTGAGGGAGCAGAGAAAACATTCATGCCCAATAATTGGTGCAACAGATCGAGCGAAACAGTTAGAGACAGACCTTGCCTTCTTGAACCTGGAGTCTAGCACAGGCCAGCGTCCAGCCCGCTTTTCTATTCGAAAAGCGCAAGATACTATCCTTCTATTCGGTTGCGATCATTCTCAGTGGACTGGTTATTCATTTTCCGATCATGAGCATACAGGCTCTTACTATGGGCACGTAGAAGAGGAGCATAACAGCCAGAAATATTGCCAAGGCGAAGAGGAAGAGATAGGAAGTGATGATGCTGATGATACTGATGACACTGATAATGAAGAAGAGATGCCTGATGAAGATCTCTTCGCATCGGGCGGTTCAGACCAACTGCTGGATGCAAACCACACGCTTTGGGATCCAAGAACATACTTCTTATGCACTGCCGCCATTCGAGTTCGCATTATTTTCGATGAGTATAACTATCTAATTCAAACGCTTGAGACAGGAGTTACAGATTGGGTAAGATGCATTGACACTATGTGAAGCCGACCTTGCTAATGTCCTTAAAAAGATGACAGACTGTATCTACGCAGATTGCAATCTTCTACACAGCCCCAACCGACGAAGAGGTATTCAAGAGTTCCTTGATGGTACCATGCAAATCAAGAAAATCCTTCATGAGTTGCGAAAGCACCTCTCATCAGTAGTGTCTGAATGGAAAAGATTCAACAGCCCAATTGGGGATAGATCATTTTTCGCAGATGTGAAGGAAAGGGATGCGAAACTCGCACTTCATAAAGTCGAGGCATATTTCGCGAAGTTAGGCTTTCTCGAGCCAAAACTGGATCTCCTAGATAGACTTTGCGAGGAGTCAGCGAAAGCCGTGAGTCTTCATTTGGGGATTTGTTGAATCCACCTGACCGTGCCTTGAGCTTACACTTCGGATGGAAGTCGAAGACAACCGATTGAGTCACCAAACCCACAACCTCAACCTCCGAAATGTTAAACTCAGTAGAAGAACTACGATGATTGCGATGGTGAATCTAAAAGCCGCAGAAGAGACAAGCCGTACCACTCGCGCAAACGTTCAGGTATGTTGCCAACAGTCCTTTCATGCTACCATGTCACTCACGTGTTTCAGCTAGTCTTAACAACAACACCCTTTGCCATGGCCCTACAATATTTCTGTGGAGAACGAAATTTCTTTTCCATCGATAGAACCCCTAGGACCTTTGCAATATGTCTGTTGATACTATTGTTTGCTCTTCCGCTCGTCGCTCGAAGTGTTGAAGCTATGGACGCTCTGAGGAAGGTCTTGGTACAAAAGCTGATGCGAAAAATGGGACGAAAGGAGCTTTCAGAATTTGATACAACTATTCACGATATAGAATCAGACAGCGAAGCGGAATGCTCTGTCTAAACTTTTCTTTTATTCAGAGAGACATGTGGTTAGCAAGGTGCGCTTTACAACGTTTCCTCTTTAATGTTTCCCTGAACGATAATCTTTTACGACGACAAGGCTTTCTATGACTGAGAGTAGGCAATATGAGATTGAAATCAGAGTCTTGTACATTCCTCATTTTGATACTATCTATATAAGCTATGTGGTAATGCAGTTTTTCTAATAGAGAGAAGAGTGGGCGGGTAGAGGCGATATCAACACTACCTCCAGTATAAGATCGATGAGATATTAAAGCCCAATTGAGAGACAGGAGAATGAAGCAATAAAATACCCTTGCTTCAGGTGACATAATTGAGGAAACGTGCTCCATGGATTGAATCACGACGAGGAGGTTATCTTCAGATACTGTTCATTTTTGCCTTGAAGCCCTGCAAGCCCCAAATTGTCTTTTGAGGCTTTCCGTGTCCCTCGAAAAAAAAACTGTATACTCTATCTATTTAGTCCTAAAATATGACATGCGTATTATTTAATAATGGCTTCAAAGTCTTTATTCTTTACTTCATCTTTATCTAATGCAGTTTTTGCATTATGCATGACCACACGGTGGGTAGGTGGCACTACTTCTCGAAGTCTTTCGACGTCGATAAGTAGCCTTCTTGTCTATAAACTTGTTGTTTTGTGACGTGACACAACAATAGTGCCCATGGCAAGGGCGTTCAAGGGGTATGAAAGTACTTCTGCAACCAAACTTGAATGAACTAGAACACCATCCTTGTGTTCCTCCAGAAATCTCATCGCCTGCGCACTATCACCTAAAATTATGCCCTCCTTCCAAAAAGTTGAAACTGAACATTATCCAGGAATGTTACACGATCCAGGAACTCCATACGCTAAGTTGAGGAGACGTCAGTCTCAGTCTTTCCGAAAAGACGAACATTCATCGTCTACCTCGGAACATTACGCACTATAAGTTCTTGGCCAACGGTAATGATTGTGAATTCTAGAAATGGTATTATTGGCCAGGAGGGCCAAATGATGTCACCCAATCCATCTCGAGAGAACTCAACAATCTCAGCGTTTCTCCTACCACTCTTATGAGAAAACATGAAAATAGAATGAGCTTGATCCTCTAATCAGAGATCGTGATTGCGTACCCTATTCACAGATTGAAACACTTTCGTCCAACAATTGCGCTGCTACAGGCTCGGTCAATTGTCCAGTGCCTCAATCAAAAATGTCATGCTCTTGCACAATAACGCGCTCCTGACAAGTTTAGTCGGGTAGTCAACTTCCTGACACAGCCCATCTTCAGAGCTTGTCATGACGAAATCTGTACAGGCTATACAGCCCTGTTTCTATTCTTTCCCAAATCAAAACATAAAATGCTTACAGAAACCGCAGTGCACTCCCGCTTAACGAAGAGTCCACTAGACCATATTACCGAAAACAATCATATGCAAACAGCCTTATGTTCTTATTATCTTAGGCTTGTGATATTTTCAAGTTGAATAATTGTGGTGAAGCGATCGCAATAGTAGGGCAGATCCCCGACTCAAAGAGGTCGATGATAAGAAAGTATATGAGCACCGGCGTTCGGCGGCATGTCATACCAGCTCTCGTAGCGTAAATTCGAGATTAGTAGATTATGAGGAGAGGTGGAAGTATATTGGGATATTTTTGTTAGACTGGGGAAATAGAACTATTAGTCAATCGGGGATGATAGTCATCTTCACAGTCGTCCCCATGCTCTCTAAGTAAAATCAGGCAATCTGTAGTGGCGATGAGAAAGGGCCTGTTCACAAAGATCCGTATGATGAGCCATGAAATTGAGTCATTGTGTCTCAAAGTTATTTTTGTAAGACGGAGTACATTTTAAGGAATGACTGGACGATTGGCCTTTATCGATCATCACCCTGAACCATTCCAACGTCTATCCCAGGCGCTGTCGCTAAGGTTTCTGAACACTGATCTTCTTAATTGATCTTCTTGAGCTCGACCTCGCTATATCATATTAGCGCCGTTCTCGATAGGGTCGAGCAACTATGTGAGTGAGAACGTACAAAATAAGATCAGAGTGGGGAGGGATCAGACCGGGGAATTCCCTGAATTAAATTAGGTATTGCAATAAACAAACATGTTTGACCATTTGCACATACTGGTCGCCATAAGCGAAGTCGCTGGTGATGTCAAGCCTTGCCTTCTCGCCGAGTTTCATCTGCACGACGCCCTCATCCCAGCCTGTTCAAGTATTAGCCAAACGCTCGCTCCACTCTTTGTTCTTCCCGGCGAGGTCACTCACCTTTGATGACTCGTCCAACACCAATTGGTGTAACAAAGCTCCCTCGGCCGGTTGTAGAATCGAACTGTTTGCCCTTTTCCTCCGGCTGGCCAGGCGTGCGCAGCCAGCCAGTGTACTCCATGGTGACACGGTCGCCCTTTTGTGGGGATGGGCCGTTGCCCTCGCTGATCGTGGTTTTCTGGACACCCATTGTGCGTGCTGATGCGGAGAATGTACGAAGTGGGTTAAATGAAGGGTGCTGAAGGAGTCTTTTCATAAATGGTGGTTGGGGAAGGAGACAAACTAAGAAAGTTTGAAGTGAGTGAGGATGGAGGGGTAGATGTAGCGGGGTGGTGGGGTAGCAATTGGTCGATCATGCACAGCCACTCATGCAAGGGGAGATAATCAGGGCAAGTACGACGAGGATAGCCAATTGACAGAGCACGATTGACCTTGAAACGGCTGATCGTGGGGTTCTCGTAAATTGCGTGATTGCAAATACGTCAGCCGATGGCTCCAAGAGGAAGTCCAAGTGCTCAGGCGATATGGTTAGATGGGGAGCTCGTTCCCCCGATCTTCTGTGCCACTAACCCAGAGCAGAACGTTTAGAAGCTCGGTACTGGATAGTCAGGAAGTCCGTCAGATATTTTTGAGCTGCTACCTATTACATATCGTGCCGTCAGATCCGCGATCCTCACAATTAAATCCGTAGATTGGCCATGAAAGCTATTGCACAGTCCTTTTGTCTCGCTCATTACGCTTTGTCACATAGCTTCGCCGATTCCAATTATGTGAACAGCTATAATTTTCATCATAGTCCTACAATTGTGGTCTGACTCCTAAACGCCATGCTTATCCAGAGAGGAGCTATTGTACAGCTAGATTTGACTATTTCCAAAGGCAATTACATCTTCTTAACCGAACCATGATTGATTCCTTTTCGCCTCTTTCCTCGCGGCTTGCTGCGTTTATTGGTCAGCGAAAGTATCCTCATAGCCCTTTTTGTAATTCTCAAATTGTGATATTGGGAGGTAAAAGCTCGGTGGCTAAGAATCTAGGAGTCACGACAGACGTACCCATTGCTCCTTACAATCTCGATATGCCCTATTACAGCCAAGTCAGCCGGTATCCTCTCAAAATCAAGTTTGTGAAATAGTGCCTCCAAGGGTGTCGTGAGCATGCCCACACGACTCACTGAAAGAAGTCCGAGCACATTGCCCTCTCTCCGCCATTCCTCTTCAAACACCGTATACTCTTATCCGCGGCTTCCTGACAGGGGTCGAAGTACTCGCTATATGCTTTACTGGTCCCATTGGTCAGCCATATTGCCTCTAATCATCAAACTCGTGGATTGGGGGTGTGGAATACTTGTCGAATTTGTTGGCCTTTGGGCCAGACCACTCATCAGCCTTTGAAGAACTCGAAGCGTCCTTACTATCCTTATTGGCCATCTTCGAATACTCGCAAATTTGGCTGTAGTACTCAAGTTGCGAGCACAGCGTAAGTGATGAATGAATGGCAGCTGGGTGTCTGTCTGGTGAGCCTCGAGATCGGAGAAAGTTGCTGGATGATACCGAGGTGTGTTATCGATAAGAACGCTTTCGCGCGCTTTGCGAGACTCGAGAAATATCATGGGCGCACGGGTCATTCATGACGTTAAGCATAAACAAATTTTTGGCCTGCCATAACAGGTTTGAACCGCTCATTCATACTTTCATTCTTAAATACTAGTCCATATTACGATTACAGCTCTAACACCTTGCGGATGCCACCACTTTATCTGACCATATTGGATAGTGCTCCACCGTGAGTAACTAAGTATCAAACAAAACAAATTCATATGCAATCCAAATACGCCCAGTCACGCTTGTGACACCCTAGACACGGGATCCGCGGAGTGGTCCTAGTATTGGCGCGAGCCAGTCACAATATAAAAAGGGAAAGTCGAACCGTGAGGGGCTTTGTCCCGCCCACTTGCCACAGACACGGATTCAGCTCAATTCTAGTAACTTGCCAGGGCGAGCATTTTGGACATCCGTGAACAGGAAGGATCGTCATACATGTGCATGGGTTGGCTGCTCATCGTTATCTACGAGCAATAGCCGGCCCACAGCTGCGCACTGACGATGGGAGACTCGTGGTCGAGAAATGCACCCAAGCGGCGCAAGTACACGATTGTTACACAGAAGACGTGACGCAAGTGGTATTTCAAGGTCTGGATATGAAATTTGAACTGTTATGGATTTAGTAATCAATATTAGTTGCACTAACATAGTCCGCAGCGTGTCCCCCTTGTATATCAAAGGCCTTTGGTTGAAGGTACCAGACTCCGAGATTGAGAGCACATGATGGTCTTTTCCGACCATACAAACGATGGCATTGATCCGACACAGCTCGATACTGCATTTCATGAAGCCAGTGCCGTTCTGACGGTTCCTAAATGGTCTCGATCCGGCCGGCAGTAGCGAAGCCATTAATGTGAACGCTCATTCACTTTCCAAGGTGCTTTGCTACTTGTGAGCAGGTATTTGAGAGCATGATAGCTCAGCGTCGCAATGACTAATACACAAGAAGTCCTAAATCCCATTATCTTTTGCAGAACACAAAGATACTCTTTTCACTATGTCAGTATTGGGTTGTTTCCTTCCAGGGCAACAGTGCAACAGTATCAACATATCAATCGATGGATCAATGGCACGGCGTTACTATACCGACAGGAGAGGTGAGTAGCTTCTCAATTAGCTTCCAGTGACTGTATTGTCTTGCTCAGATGTCTCTTGCACATTGTACGTTCACCCAACGCACAGTTGTGGTGATCCCCACATTGAGCCGCACGCGCCGTTTGTTCACTATGTGAAGCAACATTTACTCGAGCCACTGATTAAATTTTTGCGTTACTGGCGCTACTACAATTCATCCCCTCGGCCTACTCTTTTCATGCCAACTTCAACCCGCCTCTGCTTTTGATTCAACTCATTCCACCACTCCGGCTTACCTCGAGCACAATTGGCATATAATCCTACCACGGCACCACATGGCTGACTTGCCAAACGAAGGGCCGCGCTCGGCTGCTATAACTCAGACTTCGAAAGCTGTGTACGATTTCGTCCCTGAAAGGCATCTAGCATTCAAAGAGGCGCCCAAGGTTCTGACGATGCAAGACATTGGCCTGGCCACGAACGTTGGCGTGTCATCCGTTGCTGTGACGCAACCATTCCAGCTGTTTTCTCATGAAGCTATCCAGATCATGCGTTCAGAGATTTTTAAGCCTGTAGTCGTCGAGAACCACACCTTCAGCAGCAATATCGCAGCCGCCCAGCTCCGTGGATACGCTCGTGACAACGCCCCATTTACGTACGCTGCCTGGAACCACCCTGAGACCATTGACATCGTTTCAAAGCTGGCTGGTGTCGACCTTGTGCCGTGGGGTGACTATGAGATCGGGCACATCAACCTGTCTGTCAAGTCCGCAGAACAGGCCAAGGCTGAACTGGATACTATCCAGCGCAAGCGCGTCCATGCAGACGAAGGCATTGACATGGGCTCCTCTGAGGATGACACGCCTATCGTGGGGTGGCACACGGACTCTTACCCGTTCGTATGCGTTCTTATGATGTCCGACTGTACCAATATGGTCGGTGGCGAAACGGCACTGCGTACTGCCACTGGCGAGATCATCCGAGTCCGCGGTCCGACAGAGGGTTGTGCCGTCATACTCCAAGGTCGTCATATCACGCATCAAGCTCTGCGTGCCCTTGGTGCTAAGGAGCGCATCACAGCCGTGACATCGTGGCGTCCACGCTCACCTTTCGTGAAGGATGACACCGAACTACGCACCGTTCGCCCAGTGTCTGACCTGAACGAGCTCTACTACGACTTTGCTGAGTACCGGCTCGAGATCATGGAGCAACGCATCCACCGTGCTCGTGAGGATATGCGGGTGCGGCGTCAAAGCGGCAAGAAGTTCGATACGAAGAGCCACAAGTCATTCCTGACCGAATCAACAGCCTTCATGGCGCACACCAACCAGGAGATAGTAGAGGAGGACCGAGTCTTTAGGGGCTCCATCGAGACGGTCAACATTCCAGATGTCCTCGTTGAGACTCAAGTCTCCTGTGTAGCAAAGCATGCGGGCGCCGAGTAAATCCAAGTTCAATGTGGTCCAAATAGGATCAGAAAACGGGGCTTGTTAATTCTCCTTGACATATTCTCTTCTCCTGTTCTCGATACTGTTCCTAGACGGGATCCATTATCTGGGTTTGTGTGTTCTGGCTTCGTGCTTTGGGATACTCTACACTTAGCCTATAGCATAGAATTGGATGGAAACAAGGCTTAAAGTGGTTCCAAGAGACTAGAGAATCAGAGATATTCACCTTAATGCAAAACTATAGAAGTCATCTCTGAGTTTTAGAATGTGATGCGTATTGTACGATAATTCGCGTGAAGAAAAAGAGCATCACGAGTTGATTGGGTCAATTGATACAAGGGTCTTACAAAGTCTTTACAAAGTAAAACAGGGCTGCGAGGATCTTCGGGCTACCAGCTCAGGCGACTAGACGGCCAACGAGACACATGAAGGTATGGATGGGAGAAGGACTCGGGTGCAGGAGATTTGCGCTTCAAAACACTCGTGTCACAAATAATTGGGCCAAGGCTGGCATATTATTGGCTCGAAAATGAGAATGTGAACAGAGATGATTGGCAGGAAGATGACGCTCCCGAATATTTTAGGCGCTGGGAGTGAATGTGAGATGAGAGGTGACGAGCAGGCTCGCTAGCGCGGGATGGCGCTGGCGAGCACAGCACTGGCAAGTTGCCGCCAACATGTGCTAGGGCCGCACCCGCACCCGCTCCGCTCTTGCCTTGCATGCACGGCACCTGCCAGCAACGAGCTGCTTTACCTGTACTTGGGCAAGAGTCCCCTATGCGCACCTGCTCTGCCTCTCCCTCCGAGCTGCAGCTGGCCGTCGAGTCCACCTGCCCGCTATGGATTCACAGATTCGGGCGACGCCTACCCCACCCGCCGCCACCACCACCACCCGGCCCAAGCACTCGCACTCGTCGTCGTCCATCACGTCCTCACATGCAGCGTCGAACGCCCAGCAGTCTGCCGGCATGGCCTCTGGCTCCAGGAGTACGCGGACAAGCACTCCGAACGCCAGCCGGTCCACCACCAAGCTCGTCGATTCCGACAAGACATCCCGCCCGGCGAGCAGAGACAGCCTCAAGCAGAAGATGCTGAAGAAGCCCGATGAGGCTCCCAGGCTGAGCCGGTCAGAAGAGGTGAGACGACACCGGCACATGCACAATGGGACAAAGGAGTGGCTGGCTAATCTTGCACAGCAACTGAAGGCCTTGAAGACAGATTTTGACAGCCTTCGCTCACACCTCACCTGCAAAATCTGCGACCGCCTACTTTACCAGCCTTACACAATATCATGTGGACACACATACTGTTACACCGTAAGGAGAGCATACCATTATTGCAGATGCAGACCCTAACACTGTGCAGTGCCTTTGCACGTGGTTCGTCAGTAACAAGGCTCGCAAGACATGTCCTGACTGCCGCATTCTGGTCAAGGAGCTACCGGCTCCCGCATATGTCGTACGTAGACCGACAAGTAAGCCTGAAAGTGCGCCTACTAAGTGACTCTAGATACGGGACATGACTGCCGTCTTCATTGCCCGAGCCGACCTGCTTCCACCTGGCGAGACCGTCGACGAACACAAGAAATGGCAGAAAGACGAGAGCGATGCCGTCCAACAGGACAAGGACAACAAAGACACTCGAACAGGCGGCCTCTTCAAGGGCTGTTTCAGAACGCACCCGCTCCAACGCGGTCCATCATTGCAGATCATTCGAGATCAAGAAGATGGCGTTGACCGCTGTCCTATCTGCACGCATGAACTCGAGGATGGCGGATGCACACAGTGCGGCCTAGTCTTCGATGAAACGGGTGAAGTGTCTTGGGGTGACAGCTTCACCGGCTTTAGTGACATGGATGAAATGTCGGAGCAAGACGCCGAAGACCTCGATGCCGAGATGGACATGGAAGATGTCGAATTCGACGGCTACGATGAAGCAATGGACGGCTGGGGCGATTATCTGCCTGAACAAGGTTCCTTCATGATGCGCCGATTCCTGGAGGCTGGCATTCCCCATAATGCAGCTGCATTCGCACGAAGACGGCCAATGACGCACAGCGAAGCTGGCAGTAGACGCTCGTATTCGCAAAGTATCGTCTCAGACATGTACGGTGATGAGATGGACACAGTTGAGGAAGAGGATGAGGAAGACTCTGAAATGAACGACTTTATAGATGACGGAGAGCTTGAAAGATCCACTTCAACGAGCGTTGCATCGTCCACTCCTGGACCAATGCTTCAATCTTCGAGCAACCGGCCGCGCACACAAGGTCGAGTTCGTCGTGTCATCGAGTCCGAAACCTCGTCAACTATCTCCAGCGTTATTGAGGAGGAAGACGAAGACGAAGAAGATCAAGGCCCAATCCGCAGAGGGCAGAGAAATCCTGCTCAGACGCGAGCCTTGCATCGTGCAAACGGGTCACGGTCTTCACACGGTCCTCCATCGTCAACATCTACTGACATCTCGACCGAAGAGTTGGATGAGGACACACAGGCTTTACTCCGTGAGGAAGGATGGATGCTACAGCACGACGATGATGAAATGGGGGAAGAGGATGATGATGATGACAGTGATACGGGAACGACTGTTGGGTGGGAGCCGCTTGCGAACTCAAATGACAGAAGCCGAATGGGCGGTTCTCTAACACCTACTGCAGATCGTCCTCGGCCTAATGCCCCTATCCGCCCGCCTTCTCGAGCCGGCAATATTCGCACATTGAATGCCTCACGTGGCCTCCGCCGAAGATCCTCCGTTCTATCATCCTCGACAGTCCCTTACGAAGATGGCGAAGCAGACGACGACGACTCCGATCAAGACGGCGATGTCGACATGGCCATAAACGCCCTGCGGACGCGCCGCTCGCAAGCACAGATGCGGAATGCCGCCGCCTTTTCGAATCCGGTCGCTTACTTTGCAAATCGCGGGGCTACCCAGAGTGATGCAACGAACGACCTGGACACTGACGACAACTCAGACAATTCTCAACAGGGAGCTAGACGGAGAGCCCCCCGTACACAGCGCCGGGAGTACGATCCACGTATCAGCTGGATGTTCGCCGCCCATCAGCAAGCCCTTCAGCAGCATCAGATGGCAGGCAACCTTATAGACGTGGAGCAGCGTTCTATCACACCAATCGCCCGTCCCCGAACAAGGAATAGGAACCGTCCCAGCCCAGCACAGGCATATTCGCCTTTTGCGCCTCCCACTCGCTTACGGACACCGTTAATGGACAATACCTCAAACATTGCAACAGCCTCACGAATGCCTGTGTCACCGCCGAGACGAAGTGCAATGTCTCCCACTCAACCTACGACGATTGGTGCAGGCAATTTGAGTAGATTTGATCGTGCCCCTTCCACAAGCTCAAATAGCAATGTCTCTACAATTTTGACACCTGGTACTTCAGCATCTTCCTCGCAGCACTCCATTGATACTATAGCGCAGACGCAGGCTGCTGCTGCCATCGACATGATCGATCGCCCGCAAAGCCGTGTTAGTGCCCGCCCTTCCTCAGCAGCAGGTAGGCGGAACTCTACGGGTTTCTCCCCTGTGAATCCTTCGTTTCCCCATGCCAATATGGGCCTGCATGTTCAAGGCTCCGCGCTACCTCCATTTCAGGCACGTGGTAATCCATGGGCCGCCTTCGTTCAGTCACGCGTTAGAAATCGCAATTCTCGACAAGTTTTAAGAGAACAATCATCTACGGCTACATTAAGGCCCGTCAGCTCTCGGGCAAACATCCGTGAAGCTGGTAATCCTCCACAAAACATGAGGCCTCAGGTGTCTCGAATCAACTTGCGGACGCAGCCATCAAGGCGCCAACTGAACAACCAAGCATCTACACGAACGCTACGTGCTAGTGAGCATGCTCGACCTCCACCGTCGCCAAGTCAGAACGTGCAGCCAGTTGGTCAATCGGCGACTCGCCCTATACGATTGAGCCAGGACGAACGCGACACTCGTGCTCGTGAGCTCATAGAAACAAGGAGGCGAGCACTTGTTCAACCTGTCAATCCACCAGCACGTACGAATCCGTTTACTCAAGGGTTTCAACGTCCAGCCAATCCCGGAGGTACCCAAAGTGTCACACAACCGATCACTACGCAGCATGTGAGGAGCAATTCCAATGAGTCAATGCAGTCGGCCAACTCTGCGGGTACATCTCAGGGAGCTCCCACATCTCCTGTACTAGGTCGACGTCGCAGCAACCGCAACATGGCCAGTGCTCCTCCAGGTGTTCTTCAACCATCACACACTGCATACACATCTCCCGTCACGGCGTACACCAATAGCTACTACCGTCCAAGACAAGGTTCTTTAGGAAGCGCTACAGCACCGTACGAGTCGCCGTTGACGGCTAACAACACGAGAGGCATGAGTCCCATGATGGCGGGTCCGCTAATTTAGAGATCATTTGCTCGGTTTGGCTTACGGTTTCCTCGAAGAATTGTTGTTATAGGACACGTTCATCCAATAATTCTACCATGTTTCATTGATTGGGCGTCTGGTTCTGGTCTTTATTTTGGGCATAGGGTGGGTGATTCATGATCGAACAAGCTTACGATATTGTGTTTTTCAGCGGCATCAAAATGGGCCACGGCGGCTTTCAGCATTTTTCGGCGTCACTCTTTCGGGCACTATACCATGGCATCAAGCGAAATCGTTTTGGGATGGTTGGTCAGACGAGCATAATAGGTAGCATTTGCTTGAGCACAGCTATTAGGAATATCATTACTTTCAGGCGGCATATACTTTTAGAGCTCTTTTCTGTAACAACACCGTATGCTCGTTTTTGTTCCTAAACGTCTCTGCAAATATTAACTTTGCCGAGAATATCATCTCAGCCCAAGCGGACGTAGAGCAGGGATGTGAGCGTGATATAATAGCCCGCCCTGGGAATGGCAATAGCATTCCAATCCTTTGGCAACAACAACAACAACCGATGTACACATTGGATCCACGTACACACAAACGCATCCGCAATTGCGTAAGGTCGACAACGCCAGCATTAATTCAATATCAATCAGCTTACTTGAAACAGTAGATAGAAGTGATGGCATACGCCATCAATGGGGGAATGCAGGGAGTGCACGTCACAATTTCAGAGACGAGGGACCTAAGGTCGAGCGGGTGCCGTTTGGTATATGCTAGAACATTGTTCACATTGTCTGATATTATGCTATCTTAATATTTCTGTAATTCCAGATTCCGCAATTTGTCTCGAAGTGATACCTTGGGACCGTGGAATCACATCCCTAGACTCCAAAACACCGTTAGCATTGATGAAGCCTCATCGTGCTGTTTAGCAGTCTTGTCCCCTCCCAATCGTCGAACCATGCCCAAAGCGCCAGGCACGGAGACTGCCATGCTCTCCGTGGAAAGTTTCAAAGCGATGTACGTGCAAATTCTGATGCTGTCTGTACTCAAGAATTGAGGCCTGTTTCCCAACGCGAGGGCTAGAAGCCAAGTGGCGAACTCGAAGAAACCACAAAATGAGAGAACAATAAATGTTTCCGTTGAAAGTTCATATACAGCAGGAACTACTTGAACCTGTGCGAATCAAGGGCTGATGGGAACTGAAAGAAAAGGTAGCACCTAGATAAAGTTGCAGTGAAACGATGCCGTGGTAAGTCCATGTTCCGAAGTCAATGGTGCGCCGTGGGCGAAAATCGTGGGTCAAGTCCGGTATAGATCCGGTAAAACAATCGTTGCAGTCATTTGACAGCCGATATCCGGGAGGGATGTTACGACCAACAGTAGTGAGTTCTGAAATGCGGAAGACGTCGGTGACGCGAAGGAATCGCTAGTCATACATGATCGATGAAGAATTTCGATGACCCATCCTGTCGAATGATGGTCCTATTAACGGCAGCATGGTCAGTCCCCACACGGAGATACGATATGGAGGAGCTTAGAAATGTACCCACCAGATTGAAGTGCGGCAATTCAGTCCATCTAGTCCATATAGAAATCGCCCTTCAAGATGCGCTCTTGCATGGCGTCCGGGACCTTTGGCTGTCTCGGCATCTCACGGGCAGGAGGCTCCATGATGGCAACGCTCTTGGCACGTTGATGAGTTGCGCCGCCCGGGCTCAGTAGGGGAGGTGGGCCGGATATGGAACCTCGCTCGGCTCTGGAACGAAGGTTCTCAGCAAAATTGTATCCCTCGCCTGTTGAAGACGACGTTAGCGAGTACTCCCCAAAAACACTCTTGGAATGCTCTGTGGCGTTCTCTGCAATGGTGGGCGGCCATAATTGTGAAATGGAGATAGATCTCCGTGAAGTAGCACAAACGGGGAAAGGGTAAAGAAGCACTGAGGAAGAGGGCAGAGAATGCGACAATGAAGACAGACCTCGACCTCGACCAGTCGGGGGAGAGGAGGCTTTATGGATGGAGGGTCTACCATTTGGATTCCCAACGCTCCCACTGCCCTGCCTAACATCCCGCAGTGCGCGAGCACCAAAGCTCAGCCGCCGAGCAAAGGGAGTTGCTGGGTTGCTGCCAGGGGCGGAGACGGACGGAGCGTAGTCGTCCTCAAAGGGACTCTCGTCGACTGAGCCAGAATTGGCGCTCGAAATGCTCTCAGTACGCGTGCGTGGGTTCTGGAAGGGCGACGTCTGGCCGGGCGAGGCTGAGAGGCCAATAGTGGTGAGGGACAGCCGCCGTCGCTGGGCATTGACGGCAGCTGTGGTGATGGGGCCTGAGTAGGGCTGCGTGCCCACTTGCTGGCCCACAAAGCTGTTTGTGCGACTGCCAAAAAGATCCTGGAATGTCTGGCCCGTGACTGAGGCACGGCGCCGGTCCGTAGCACCCGGTGAGTGGAGGGGTGGTGAGTTGTTGCCGTTGGACATGGTGGGGGGGTTGCAAAAAGGGCGAGTTTTGGGGGGATTAGAATGGGGCACGGGTTGTTTGGATGGATTGAGGCGGTTGGGCTTAAGTGGGATGCGTGGAGTGGAGCGGTGTAGGTGTAGAGGGAAAGCAAGGAGGGCACAGGGTGTTGATATGGAACTGTGCGCACGGGCTGGGTTTCCTTAGCTGTTCAGCATGCGATACGTCAGCGGGGTCGGATGGCGTGATAAGCGAGGCTCGTTTCACAGGGGAGGAGCAATTGCGGGAATGTGGTGTGACAGGATCATACAGCAGATTAAAGAAGAGTGTCGCTTTCGAAAACTGGGGAATGATGGACGGAACTGTAATATAGAGAGTGCACTGCTAGCCCCCCGTCGCTCCCCAAAGAGTGGATCAACTGGGCTTATTCGAGGCACTAGTCCAGGCATGGCTAGAGTGCCTTCCCCGCAATTCATCCTGGAACGAACAAAGCAAGCCATGTGGATAAGGGACGTGGCTCTTTCACCTCAGATCCAATCACACCACATACAATTCGAGGCTAGCCGCTTGCCCCCGCAGTCGAGCCAGCGTCGGCCCACCTTCGTGCCAACAACGACTTTCACCATCATCGTCGCGACTTGCTGCTTAGCGCGACCCTAGACGACCATCTCGCGCACATGCTCGCCACTCAGATTGCCGCGCTTATGCCCTCCCCATGCACAGTTGGTTCTGCTACAGTGAAGCAGACCCGAATCTTCCATGATCAACTGCGCTTTGTCTTCATCTTCGACTTTTGCCGGGGCCGGCATGGAGTCTGAATGCTGCATGCAGCCACTTTCTTGGGAGTGGCCTACCTACCAGATTCCAATTCACCCTGCCAGCCCGAAGGCTGCGGGTCCACTTTAGGCATGGGAAGGCTTCTAGATATCGCTTACAGTGCGGGCCGGGGCTTACAATCAGCGTAAGACTGGCAATCTCAACGGGCCTAGTAGTTAGAAACTTTTCTTCTATAAACTCAGGGGAAGACGAGGGTGCCGTTGTTGCATTCTTGGGCAAAGCTCGCTCCAACAAGAACAAGCTATCTTGTTATCAATATGCTAATGTCTTGTTTTATCGGGGAAGCAAAGGCATCCTGCAGCTTCTCCCCTAGCGCTGTTGAATCGGCCATTTACATGACTGTATGACCGAGTCGTTCTGCGACATGTAGGATAGCGTTTCGTTGATTGGCTCCGTAATCGTCTGATACTGATACCACCACAGCCCGATCAAACAAATACAGAGCCCCGACATTCGCTCCGAATTGGCACCTCAACCACTTCTCTAACAACTTTTGACATCACGACTTTGAATACAAGCAAACCCATCCTTCTGTGCACAGGAAACACTTACGGTCCGATACGAACTGGCCCCGGTTCCGCTTGCATGCGTCTCGGTTCAATTTCTTAGTCTGCCGTCGGCTCCAAAGCCAGTGCCCCGGAGGTTAACACATCAGGCTTAGGCAGGCGCCTCCAGTGTATTTGCGGGGACCAAACGTCAGCTGAATATTCATGGTTCAGGTTCGTCACTTCATCATACGTGCTTGATTAAGTGCTTCAGAATTGCGTGTCATCTCAAGTGGAATCTCGCGCTCTACAACTGATACGTGAGAGTTTGAAACACTGTGCATGAGCAGTGTTGTAAGAAAGTAATGCTCGTTATGAGACAATAATGGTTTGGAAAACTTATATACAATGAGTGTACGAAGTGAAGTAAAGGAGCAATCGAGCTCGCGGAATCAGACAGAATTCAAGAGAAGTCGGGCATTAAATTGTAAAGTTTGATACAAAAGGCGGTGAAGAGAATGAGGACCTGCGTCATATTGTTGCATACCGAAGTAGCAGTTGGAAATTGTGCAAAGAGTTGAGAGAAGATTCTGAAAGGCTGGAGTATGGCTAAGGTCTTATGACTCAACACCTGCATCCTGGTTGTAATCAAGGAAAGTATGGGAATGTTGCGCATGGACTAAGAGACCAAAGAAAGTATTGGAAGAAGTAGACATACCGCCAACGCCAATACGCTGAAGAATTTAAAAGGGCAAACAAACCGACCTGACTCCTGCATTCAAATCCAAGAAGTACAAGACACAAGATAGCAGCAAGAATATGGTAGTCGTTTCTCGGGCATACTACTGCATGGGTCTCTTCGGCTCCCCCTCGCGAACTTCCGAAGCTGCCCTCTTTCGATTCTCGTAAACGACCTTTCGGAATGCAGCTGTATATGCGGAGGGCGTGTGAGGGTGATCAAGCTTCTCTTCGATGCGTTGTAGAATCTCCCAATGGTTTCGATGGACATCTTCCTGGGGTAGAGACCCAAGTGCATCAAGGACGAACGGTGGACCATGGTTTCCGATAAGCGCAACAAATAAGTTATTCTCAACAGGGTCTGCAGGGGCCTCCATATCCCAAGTGATGTCTTGGTAAGCATCCCCATTACGATCAGTGACGCGGTCGAGGATCGTCACAAGAGCGGCAGCCGCTCGGATAGCAACATCTCTGGTGTGTGGATCATCGTCAATCTGCTGCTGGTAGAACTCGTCAATAGCCTTGACCAGAGCAGTGAGCGTCTTGGCACAGCTCGGAATATCGAACCGAAGCGCGTCCGGCGAGGCGTTCGTGGGGCCATTCGCTATGTATTCATCCAGAGCATTGAAGGTTCTAGTAATGCGGTTGTCAACTTTCTCAAAAAAGACGCGACTTTCAAAGCTTGGATCAATAATCTTGCGAACTTGCAGGTAGAGTCCCGGGTCTTTGGTTGCGTATTGAGTCAGAAGATCCGCAAGGTCCTGGTACTTCTTGGAACGTTCAGACGTTAGTGGGGACTCTGGACACTTGAACTCTCCTGGAAGGGCATCTTGCGGCTCGAATACAGAAAGCATGGTGATCATGGTGTGTCGCATCTCCTCGTCGTCTTCGGGTAAATCTTCGTCCCTGTAGACCCATTTCAAATCGCTGGCAACAGAGGCTAAGCCTTTGTCATCGAGGATGTCCGCCGGCTTCACGTCCTGGATAGTCGAACCGTCTGGGGATAACTGGAGAGGTCTGCCGTTCAGATCCTCCTTTGCCTTTGATATGATCTGGTCACCTACCCAGTATATATGCTGCAGGATGGTTAGTGAGACATACAGCAACTTAAGCATTAGGACTTACTTTACAGGCGACACCTTTCTCGTTGGCACCACACGTGCACTTCGGTCGACGCAGCTTTCCTCCCATTGCTACGGTAATATCGTCGTCAATATAGAAGTACTTTGTTCCATCGGGGCTGTCGTCATCGTTGGAGACTGCGCAGTACTTCATCCTGATCTCGTTGTCTTCCAAACCCCTCTTGACCCGCCTACGTAAGTCGCTGTCGAAGGCGGAAACATCGTACTGGAGATTATTTGTTGATATGACAAGAGATGGCGTTGGCGAAACAGGGGGAGAAGATTCGATTGATGGTAACGGCTGGTCATGGTCGGAGCCCTGGAGTGACCTTGGGCTGTCTCGTGCAGCCTTTGCGGCTCCGGCTCGAGTCGTCACCATAGCATCCCCAAGAGAGAGCTTTGAGAATTGCTCTGCTGACATGAAGCTCCTTTGCTGGTGATTGTCTAAAATATCAATGTCCAGTCAGGAGCTATATATCAACCCAGCTCGCCAGCTCCACGCCACGATCTTAGCTGATCCATCGAGCATGGAAGGCAATTCTCCCATCTTACAAAGGGCGCTTAAGGAATGGGCCTTCCGTGCCGTAGAGCGTTGAGGCGTGTGAAGCGGATGTGGCTGTTCGGGGAAGAGCCTGAGTAGCACAGGGACTTTGCCCACGCCGCATTTCTGCCTAGCTGACAAGAACCAGTATGGGAAGGTGACGGGGCGTTAGCCGCAAAAGCCCCTAAAACTATGCATTCGTCTCCAACTTGCATCAACATTTCTTGCTTTTATCAAAGACAAGTACCATAATATCGACTTGTTGTTGGGCATTTAGCTCACGCACCAATGGGAGTTCATGTGTCAGCGAACACCCAGCAAAACGAGAGCGTACTAACTTTACACGGTTAAATTAGGGGCCATTTG
Source organism: Pseudopyrenochaeta lycopersici (assembly GCA_003313425.1). Taxonomy (NCBI): domain Eukaryota; kingdom Fungi; phylum Ascomycota; class Dothideomycetes; order Pleosporales; family Pseudopyrenochaetaceae; genus Pseudopyrenochaeta; species Pseudopyrenochaeta lycopersici. Next base: position 540,509 of record NHZP01000006.1, read on the forward strand.
GCACACTGCATTCTCTAAATCCAAAGGAATATCGTCATTTACCGCCGTGAAAATGCCGCTAAATGTCCAGCCGAGCTCTCGCGGGGTAGCCTTGTGCTGAGTTGGAGGTGATCATGCAATGCGCGGCATGTGCGTCACCGCAGCAGCGGCGAGGGTCGTGACCGAAGGTGCAGGGTGGATAATGAACCATGCTGCCTTAATTACCTAGCAAAGGGGCCACCGACGGACAAATTAAGTCATTCGATCAGTGAACCTACGGAGTGTGCGAGAGACGGTTGAAGTCACGAACGGGATCTTACCCCGATGTTAGAATTGATGCTGCCTGGCTTGCTCAGCCTTGCGGCGGCGTGTCCGGCCTTTGAAATGAACCCTGCAACCTCCAGTCGTTAAAAAAGTTCCAAACCATTATAAGGCTGATCAGCTGGAAGAAGTATTACGCTTTTAAGTAAGCTATCGACAGCATCAACGCACATCATGCGTGGCACCTGTTGAGAAGATCAACTCTGCTGAGGATGCCTTGGGCTGCGTCCTAGAGACCAGCATGAACAGTGGTTGTTTGCAATGGCACCAAAATGGTGATTGCTGCGCCCGCACATTGTAACAAGAATAGCTCTGTAGTGTAGTTAGTATTCTGGGCCAAAAAGAGAATGAGAGACATTAACCGAATGTGCTGGTAGTGGTCAACCGTGATCCGAATTGCGGCATGGACACCGCTTTCAACTCCACTTGCTCTCCTCAAAGCACCTTCAATTTTTACACGGGCAGATTCATCGAATGTTTGCAGTTTGACTCGGCTTGTTCCCGGGTATGAATGGCTCGGGGCGAGGCAGAATGGTGTGCAATGTTTGTTACATTTGAAATCAACCACTTAGAAAATGCGTATAACCGCTGTGGAAATATGATGTACATGACTGATGAGGCTAACGGCCCCAGATCGGCAACAACTCGTATCTACCAGCAAGTATGTTGCGTTCCAGAACGGCACATGCTCCGGAAACCCTGCGGCGAAGCAACCTCTGTTCACTCTGAAACGTACGGCACGGCCGTCGGCCTGAGGCGTGTGCTACGAGGATGGCCTGCCTACCTCTTGTGAGAAATATCGCCAAGAAAATGCTCCGAACGTAACTGCGTTACTCTTTCATCGTGATGCTCGGCCTGCGTAGCGGTAAGGAAAATATCTGAAGTATTTCCATGCTGGATCTCCTCTCGCAAAATGGTCGGTAAGGCGAAGCCCAAGTCTGTGGAATATTAGTTAACGCACGCCGATTTCAAAGGACTGACTCACACAGGGTTCTCACCTGCTGCTTCCTCCCGTTCGAGAAGCGCTCCCATACACCGAATTCTCTCGCGAACTCTGTTGAGAGCTCTGCTCTTTATTCTTACCAGTCTCGACTATGTGTTTCATAGATATACCTCCCCATGGGAGGCCCGAGAGATTCTGGTTCGTTTCGATGGTATCGGGTTCTGGCGAAGCATATGAGCTTCCTGCACGCTGTTGATTCTCTGCTTCACGCTCTGTCTCCTCCTTCTGTTCCTTTGCCTTGTCTCCTATAGGTTTATTAGGAGATATTCGACAATGCAAATCGTGGGGGAAGACTTACGAAATCTACGTTGCGCCAATTTGTTTTGAATCTTTCTTCGCTCGCTTGGGTCCTTGACCTCAGACCACTCGTCCGATCTCATTCTCGAAGCGTCTGTGCCTGTGGCAGAAGGTTCATCCCTGGACGATCCCGACTGTTGAGGATTGGGTTGCTGACCTTGAGACATTTCCAGAATGCTTTAAGGGTTCGATATGTACGGCTAAGATAGTATTCTTGAAGACGTCGTCAGAGGAATTGCTGATGCGGAAGTAAGACGTTTCTGGTATCAAACACCGTCATTAGATACCAAAAGTCGCTATTGTGTGTTCTAAGGATATCTCCGTGCTTTAGAAGGTATCATAACTCGATGAAAGACCTGGCGCCTGACCAAGTTGGAAGAATCAGCTGTAGGTAGCAAGGGTTCAGTTGAGCTGTCATAAAAGTGATGCCTGATGAATGACTGTTCCAACAGAAAAGGGATGCTGAAGGTTCGAGTGGAGAGCTTCACACGCTAATTAAAGTGGCCTGTCACGAACTATGAGTCTGATTTAGAGCGAAGTGGAAGGTATTCATACTGCTGTGATGCGCCCAAACCCAATCGATCAGCTGCAAGAGAGCGTGTTCGGGATTAGACGACTAAAATGTCAACGCCCTTGACTCAAACTGCTGCAGGCTCAGGGTTTCAACGTAGCGACCGAAGCCCGTAATAGGCGTGTGCAGATGTTGTGCCGCGAACTAGAACACGAATGGATAACGGATGAGGCTGGGAGATACAGTTAGGCATCGACGCCAAATACCAAGACGATCTGTTGTCTAGTGAGCCAGGAAGGTATGGCTAATAGACGAAGGGACTTGGGCCAACATATCCCAGCTCGGCCCATCCGTAAAGCCAGACTGCAAGTTGGGCCTATGACGGCTCCCCCCAGACCTACCGGTCCCCAGCTAGCGAGCTGCAGGAATGTCAAAAACTCCGTAGTCCATAGGGTGTTGGGGGTGGGGTATAGTAATCGACGAAGGGCACTAGCCATGGGAAAGAAGTGATTGGTGAGCCGGCATCTAGGAAGAAGGCCATGCGGCTTCCGTCCCAGGGATCAGATCCACTTAGAAGTACCTGCATAGTTCGTTACCGTTGGACTGGCAAGATTTGTCGGGAGGGCCGTACTGCTGTAGCCTTGTCATTGGGCTGAAGGAAGGCACTGGCCGTCTCCGATCAGAGTCACACTTGGCAATTGCTTCTCCAAGACTAAATCGATGGGTGGCAGTGCTTCAGCCTCCGGCTCTTGATGCCTTTCGTAGGCTCCCATCTTGACATCATTCATCAATCTGCAGTGGACTGCAGACTAGCCGAGCGCCCGTTTAATTGTCAATGCTCGAAGAGAGGAAGGCAGCGTGGGATAGACTCCAGCTAAACTGCAGGCTTCCGCATGAAGCATGCCTGTTCGGTAATAGTCCTGCACGGCGAGACCGGCTTGTCTCCTACAGCCATTGGGACTGGCACATTCAACGAATGAGGCATGGGTGAGGCGCCAGGGTAGGGGATAGCAGAAGTGAAGGATTAAATTTTGGCGGTCAGCGAACCGTGGAAGTTTGGTTCGGATAGGAGAAGGTAAGGAAGAAGCGTGGTGTGGCAGTTCATTCAAGATGCGGTCAAATAAAGCACGCTAGGACAGATAAGTGCTCATGGAGCTGGCATGGTGGATTCTCGTTGGTCAAGCGACTGCACAGCCATCGCAGCCACATGAAAACTGACCGCCTGACAATTACACCAGGGATTCACGATGCTTGACATCATACCAAGCGAACGAAGCCATGGCGTATTAAATGAAGCGAAGAGCGCCTTGGAGCAATCTACAGCGAACGTGCTTTGCTTAGGGCAAGAGTTAGTCGCTAAGTGACATCACAGCCGAAGATACAGAATGTCCATAGTCTGATGAATATCCACACCTCCATAGTTCTGAACGACTGCTCTTCAGAGCCACCCTTTGAAACTATGCAGGTCCACCGTTAATCGGGCTGAAGCGATAAACTCGCCTTCAATGATCAATGCTAACTGCGGAAGACGGTTGGTAGGCCTGCATAGAGCTGCCCGAATAAATGCACGTATGCAATGAATTGCTCTTAGACATAAATCGCGCTGTGCGCTTGTGCGCTGCAGGTCTGACCGGTGAAAACACCGGTGCAAAGACAAACACTCTTTTGAGTGGTTCTTCTACTGCACCAGCACATGATCCACAGCCTCAAAGTCCCACCACAGACCACAATGCGACTGAAACTTATCAAGATTGCACGGCCCGAGTATTTTGACTATTAGGGCTTCAAGTTTAATCACAGGCAGTGCAATACTTTGCGAAACCACTGTAGGAAACAGGGACAAAATTAGAAGTTCTCCAAGGTCATTTTGGTGATGGCGTTGGAAAGCAGCCAACGAGGGAGCATAAAAAAGTCAGACCGGCAGAAAATCAGACCGTTATGAAAAGTATCATAGGGATATAGGCTCGATTCAGCCGCAATCGGTGGCGGGTGGAGTGTTTCAAAGTCGGTACAAACTCGCGTGGATGCTATTTTGGGCGGAATCAAAGACACCTGTTGTGGGGTCCGATAATTGATGTCACAGACGCTCATGGAACCCCCAAAATTGGCTCTTTCTTCTCCTCTGAGACTTGTTCCTCCGTATTCGGAGCTCAAATGTCTGGGATGCACAGCCCCTCTCGTGGCTTAAGACAAGTGAGGAACATTCGGCTATTAGATGCTAGTCACGTAAGACCGCATCGAGCATAGGACTGGAAGAGAAGCTGAGGAGAACTAGTTACGTAGATCGCAAGACTCTCGGCTAATGGAGGACGGAGTTATCAGAAAAAAATGACACCTATGGAGGGCCATCACAAGTTCCACCACCGCGCGTCACTAAGAATGGAACATTCAAGTCACATTGCTCCCAGCATATGTGAAAGCAATCATGTTCGAGGCTGTCATCGCAGTTGAACTGGCGGCGCTTTCGTACGTATTGCTCAATGGCACTGTGAGGGAGCACGCCGACGTTTGATTCATATACGGTGGTGGAAAACCGCCATATGACGGCACGAGCAAATTATGTTTGTCATTGATTTAGTCCTACACATTTAAAATATAGCAATGAGTAGGGTGGAGTTGACACGGTCCTGCTAAAAACCTATTTCAATCTCCCACTGAGAAGGAATGTTGCTTCGAGGCCATGGAGCATTGAACCAGGAAGCAGGCAATCGTGGGGTAGCGTGCACACATGTGATGCTGTATGCGTTCTCTAGAACGACGAAACATTGATCGTTCTCCATTGACGACACGTTGCAAACATGACAGCGTTGGACGATGAAGGAAGACAGAAGGCAGGTTTTCGAAGTAGAAGAAAATTAGGATTTGGCTGCAGCTCGGGCCCCGTCTTTGTCAGCAGGCTTGGCGGCACACGACAAAAATGCTGCCGCGAGCCCGCCTCCTGTTCCTTACACACAATCATAAACACGAACGATTAATCAACGGCACTAAGGCGCTCTACCTTATGGCTGTCATATTTGCGTTCTAGAGCAACCAACTTGGCACTTTTAGGCTTTTTGCTTCGACTTCCGTGATGCTTGAAGCCACCTGCGTGACCAGACATGCCCTTTTCTCAGCCGGCATAACTGAGCTGTGTTCCTCTACTGCAAAGGTCGACGAACGAGGTAGATTCTGCAGAGCAGCATTAATTTGAAATGCTCGATGCATAGCTGTCGAGCCGGCTGGTGATGCCCATCCGGGTTCTTGTGCGAGCCAGGCTGGGACGGATTGGTGGCTTGTAAGCTTGGATGCACATGGGCATGGGCATGGGCTTTCCGGTCATGGCTTATGTGTCGGCAAGTGCTGTGCTGTGCCTGCGCGCCAGAAGCATGTTGATGCTACTGCTGCTGCTGCTGCTGCTGCTGCTGCTTCGGTCGCAATGGAAGAGGGGCGTCGTAGACAGGGGGCACAGAGCTGTATTTAGATAAAACGCTAGAGCCATGGTTCTGGAGCTTGCGGGATGCCATGTGCGCTGCTTGATGCAGAGGGATGCATTACTCGTCATCACGAACTAGAGACGCTTCGAGTCCCCTTTCTCCCTGCATGCTCCGCTCTGTCATGGAAATATCGTTACTCCATTAAACTGGCACGACACCGCAGGCGCACACCTGCCGGCCTCGAGCTCCCAAACCCCGCGTGTTGCTCTCGTGCCCCTTCTGCCGCTCCTTAATCTTGTCGGTCCTGTCCGCGGGTGCGGCCCACGCCTCCTTTCGCAGAACATGGCATCGGCTCTGAATAAACGCCAGCAGGCGCGCAACGAGCGTGCGCTGCAAGAGCTGATCAAGACGGTCCCTGGAAACAGCACATGTGCCGACTGCAGTGCCAGAAATCCAGGTCAGTAGCGTGCGCGCATTACCCTTGGAACCCAACTGATGTGGTGCACAGGATGGGCGAGCTGGAGTGTAAGTCTCCCCCTCTACGGGCAGGCGCCCCCAGACAGGACTCTGCTTGGAGGCCCATGGCTTTGATCGCCCCGCATACGCAAATCCACGACTAACGTCTGCTGCAGCTGGGCATCTTCCTGTGCATGCGATGCGCGGCCCTGCACCGCAAGCTGGGCACCCACATCTCCAAGGTCAAGTCCCTGAGCATGGACAAATGGGACAATGCGCAGGTCGATGTAAGAACAGCCGGACTGCAGTGCATCGGGCGCCTGTGTTGACCAATGTCTAGAACATGAAGCGCATTGGTAACCTCGAGTCGAACAAGACATACAACCCTCGCAACGTCAAGCCCCAGATCCCCATCGACATCGACGAGGTCGACAGCGCCATGGAAAGATACATACGCCAGAAATACGAGCAGCGCATATACTTGACAGATTCGCGTCCCGGCACCCGCCAGAACACGGGCAGCACAAGTTCGGAGGACAGACCGCCACCACTTCCACCGAAACCTACCGGTCGCTTTGGTTTTGGGTTGCGGAAAGCGGCCACCTCTCCGCGGAACCTGACTCCTCCGGTTTCTCCTGGTCTCGGTGGCTTCGGGCTGGAAACATCCCCACCGCGGGTGAATAAGGCGTCTAGAGTCTTTGGGTCTAGTGTAAATACTTCGGGGGATGGTCTCGAGTCGAAACTCGCCACGCTGCGGGACATGGGCTTTCCGGACGACAAACGCAATTCCACGGTATTGAAGGGACTCAATGGCAATTTGGACCGGACCGTCGAGGCTCTGATAAGGCTAGGAGAACAGAACCATGGAAAGTCCAGCGGAAATACACCCACTCCACCTGCGAAACCCAGCACCAACGGTCTCAGTTTCGACAGGTCCAAGAGTCAATCCGCTGCAACGAGCTCTACGAATCCATTCGATGCATTAGACACCGCCGCGCCTTCTGTCCAGCAGCAACCGCAGCCCGCCCCGATTCAAACACAACAAATACCCTATGAAGGATCTTCTGTACAGACAATGTCCCCTTCCAATTCTTATAATCCATTTTTAGCGCAAGCCCAACAAGCACAATATCAACAGCAAGGTTATCCACAACAGCAGCAGCAGCGATCCACTAGTTTCAATTACCAGCAGAACCCATATGAGCAGCAGCAGCAGCAGCAAAGTCTCGAGCAATCCTTCCAAGGCATGCAGTTGTCAAGTCAACTGCCTCAACAGCCGTTGTTCCCAAACAGGACCGGAGGTTATGGACAAACCCAGCCTTCGCCATATGCGCAAACGAATCCATTCCACCAAACATCCTTCACGCCTCCGCCAATGCCGCAGATATCCGAGCAGTATAGCTCATTCTTCCCTCCTCAACCGCAATATCAGTCTATGTCATCACCCACAAGCCCGGGAAACCCCTTCCTGAAATCTTCGCGAAGTCAGATATTTGCACCCACAACCTCGAATCCCTTTGGGCAACCAGCTGCTCAGCCACAGGACGCACAACAGCATCAGACTTTGCAGCAGATTCCGCAACAGCAACAAGTATCAAATCCGTGGATGCAGCAGCAGCAGCAGCAGCAGCCTCAGAGCCAGATCTCGTCTACTCCAGCATCAAACCCGTGGCAAAATCAACAACAAAGTTACCAGCAACCTAGCTTCCAACACAACCCCAGTAGTCAACAGCAAAGCTTTCAGCAGCAAAATGTTCCACAGCAAAACCTCGATCAGCAAAGCTTCCAAAGTCAACAGCAAGCCTATCAACAAAACTCCTCCAATCCTTTCGATAAAAATGCCATTCTCTCGCTATACAACCATCCGCAGCTCGCTCCTCAACCCACGCAGCAGCCACATGCCCTCCCACCTGCACCTGCACAGGCATCAGCACCGATTGCCCCAGCAGCAGGCCAGATGAACCCGTTCGCTTCTAGCTCCGGAGCCTCCAAACAAGGTCAGCCGCTTTCTGCTGCCCAGGCTCCAGGTATTCGGCACGTTAGCAACGAGAGCGTAGATTTTGCGGGGTTAATGGGTGGGAGGCATTCGCCAGATGCGTTTTCAGGCTTGAGTGCGAGCTTCAGACGGTGAAGCTGGAACATTCGGAGTGCATTGGCACACGTCGAACTTGGGTTTTGTTTGAGGAGTATAATGCATGGGCTATAGACAACTTTGGGGGATGGTTGTAAGATAATGGTCTGATAGCATAGTAATGTTGATAACTCTATTTCGTTTGTCAAACTCAATTCTCGATATGTGGGATATCCACCCATGTGAGATGTCATGTCAAAGTTAGTTGTGCAAACATGGTCCCACCCTGTTTCTCTTCACCACTGGTATGTTAAATACACAAGCCTTTGTTCTCCCCTAGAGTTATATTCTTGTGCGTCGCATGAGCCCTTCCGCAAGACTCGAACAATCATGTTCCTAGTGCCCTCCTTCCTGTGAATTGTCGCAACCAATCAAACCCGCATGGCAGTGGTTCACGCAAAACATCGTACATGCACAAGTGCTCTCGGCAAAACGAGGTTGGGGCGAAGTGCTTGCTGCAGGGATCCCGTCGCCCAACCACCAAAAAGCGGTCTGTTAGCTGCCCGGCGATCATCCTAAAGCTCCACACGTTCGCGACTCCGCCGCGACCCCAACCGTGCCAACAATTTCCGTCACTGATTGCCTTTTGGCGCTGAACTAGTATTGCTGAACATTACGCTGGAGCGATATTGACGGGAAGCAGCTATTGTACGACACGGATAAGCAGGGAGTGGCCAGTAAGAGAGAGAGAGAGAGAGATACCTGGCAGAAGCCTGTGCAAACTGGATGTGCGCGGTAGGCGATTGAAGCCCAATTCGACCCACTCTTCACCGGACGACGTGTGCGACGACATTCTCAACCCTACACTTGTTGCGCTGGCAGGCAAGAGTCATCGCGGCAACCTCGCACCATTCCCAGAACCATAGCTGAATGCGCTGAATGCGCTGGGCCTCAAGATACACCCTACAGCATCGTATCCCGCAATCTGCACAGCGCGCACATTGTTCTGAACCTTTATCATCTCGACCACCGCTTACGACCTTCCTTGCGCCAAAACCAACCTTGACACCATCCGCCCATCTGCAATCAGACAACATGGGCTGGAACCCCTTCGCCACCTCTCCCCGGCGGTCCTCCACCTACCGCCCCGGCTACGCCAGCTCTTCCTACAGTTCCTCATCTCGCCACCACTCCTCAACCTCACGATACAAGCGCTCCCCACGCGATGGCTACCTTCAGCACCTGTACAAAAAACTGCAGCATTTTATGAGGGAGATTTGGCGCTATGCGCAGCGGCACCCGTACAAGGTGTTTTTCATGGTCATCATGCCGTTAGTCTCCGGAGGTGTGCTCACCAAACTGGCCAAACAATTCGGCGTAAATCTGCCTGAAATGGGTGGCTCTGGAGCACGTGGTGGACATGGCGGCGGAGGGCATTCGAGCAGTTACTACGGGAGCGAAGGCTACGGTATGGAGCGAGGAATGGGTGGAGGAGGCGGAGGCATGATGAGTGCACTGGGTGGAGTTGATCTGCAGAGTGTTGCTGGAGGTATTGGTGGGTTGGCCAGCCTAGCAAGCATGGCATCCAAGTTCATGTAAAGGGAAACCAAGGCGCCATAGGGAAGGCAGTGAGGCAAATATCGACTTCGGGACACACCACTCGGGGTATGGGTTATGGAAGGGATAAGGACTGCGGCAAGTAAGAAAGCGTGTGAATTAGGCAAGGACGCATAGGAGCTTGGGAAGGTATACGATAGGGGAAAACAGCCGCACATGGCTGCTGGTGTATGACTGACGAACAAACATATCTGCACATCTATTAGATTTCACGACCTCTCATTCAGGGCAAGTTTTTGCTTTTAGGGATTCCCCTTATGGTGTAATTCAGATTCCCCCTAAGTGTTCAGAAGCAATGAAACATATATCCTCACGAACTTGGCCAATTCATCTGATGCAGGATTGGACTTTTTAACAGTGTATTCAGGCATTGTGTTTCTATCTAAAAAGCTCACCACGCTGTACTAAACCCTTACCCACAGCATGACCCAGGATATCGTCATTCATGCCAGCCCATGCTAGTATACCCATTACTCCAAATCGTTTCCGTGAATAAGACAAAATTCAAGACTTTCTTCCGTCCTTACTCGTTACACCTTCTCACGACCCAACAACGTTAGCAAACACTTTCGCGGCAAGCCCGCTCAACAGCCTCGCCTTGTCCGCCTGCGGCATTTCCTGAAACACGGCATAAACGCTCTTTCCCTTCGCATCCCTCACAGCACCCAGTCTATTCCCCGCAACAGCACCCGCAACCATGCCCGGGAAATTCGCTACAATAAAGCCCATGGCCCCACCACTTAACCCACCGACAATGCTCCAGAACTTACCCGTGGGCGAGCTATCTTGATCGGCCATACCTTCTTCCCGCAACATCTCCTCAAAGATACCACCAAACTGCTCTTCGGAGAAGCGGTTGTGGGATTCCTCCGTGGTCCCGGCGGGCGCGCTACCGAAGCCGAATGCGCTCCAGGGAAAGCCTTGGCCGAAGTTTGCATTGCCTCCAGCGTTGGGAGGGATTTCTTCGTCAAAGTCGGAGTCGGGCGTCGCTGTGGTGCCGGTGAAAGCATTATATGTGCGAGCGGCGTCGTAGTCGCGGCGGCGCGTGGCATCAGACAACGTGTAGTAGGCGTCGTTGATTTGTTGGAACCGTTTGGTACGGGCAGCGCGCTCGGGCGAGTCAGAGGGGACACGGTCGGGGTGGTGTTTTAGGGCTGCTCTGATGGCCTGTCAGCTAGACGGCAGAAACGAGGTGCGAGTGGTTGCAAGCATACTTTTTGTAGGCATCGCGGACTTGTTGTTGGGTAGCTTTGGGGTCGACTTCGAGAACCTTGTCTGTCGATTTATAAGTGTGCGAAGACAGTATCTAGAGTTGTCAAGCGTTACAGTAGTCTGTTGGAGGAGCTGCTCGCTATTAGCATAAGTTTAGGTGTGAGGCTCTGTGTACCTTACCCATGATGTGGATCCGGTTGTGGATATTCAGAGAGAAGATAAAAGCGAATATCAAGATTATTAGGGAGATCGAAAGATCAGGGTCTGTTAGGAACGAGTGGGGTGGAGAGAAACCTCAACGTATAGCATGGAGGGCGCAGACGCGGCTCAATGAGCAAGGTTGGTTTCGCGACCGATGACGTCGACGCGAACTTCAACTTTCAGGAGGCTTGACAGTTTGCACATGAAACCGCCACCCGAAAAACGAGCAAGCTAGCGAGTAGCCTCGACATTAAATAAGCAATTTGCTATATATCATTTGATGAACAGGCGCACCTTACACCAGGCACTGCACTTGGCAGCAGGAGACTCGGGTGGACTCATACGTGGACCTAGCATTCTTGCCAATGAAGACATGGCGGATTACATGATTCGATGGAGCAGTGGGAGAGCGCTTTGCTTATTACAGCATGGATAATAACTTCACAAGGACACAACTACACCATGAGTGCACTTGAATTCCCCATGCTTGACCTTTCAAAAATGCAAACCCAAGAAACAAAGAATCCAACAAGAATGACAATGGATTGTATTAATGTGCGTCGAGAACAATTAAAGGGGTTACAACGCTACGATGACCTCCTTGCCCATGCAATGAAGGCACGGAGTATTAACCTTTCTTCTTAGTCCGAACTTTCCGCTTCCTCTCCCCATCTTTTGCGTTACCACTAAACCTAACAGCATCTTGCGTCTCTTGAGCTTCGTCCGTTGCAGGCATTCCAGTCATAAAAACAGATGCTTGTGTCGTTAGAGCGGGATCAGGTTGGGTATCGTGCACACTCGGAACAGGTACTGCGCGCTGGACCTGTACTGGAGCTGGGGTTGGGACTGGAACGCGGCGTGGCATTGCGGTATAGCTTGCTTCAGAATGGCCTGAGCTCACTCTTCGAGTGTATTGAGGTTGAGGCGAAGTTGGTGACGAGGAAGATGGACTGAAGGTGTGGTATTGATAGGGCTCTATAGGAAATGGAACGAGCCTGGCAGACTGTATAGATGACGAGCGAGGACGGCTGACGGGAGGAAGCTCCTGCCCTTGTGTATGTTGTCGAGACGAAGATAGGCGTCCTTGCCGCGGAGGCGTTGCTGGCCGGTACATGTGTTCAGAGCCTGGAAACGCCCCTAGAACATCTCCTGGTGGAGTGACGCGGGGAGGAGTAGCAGCAGCTTGATGAGCGGCGTGAGAAGCTGAATGGGATGTGGATTGAGAAGCATGTCTAGGATCACGCGCCAGATTACCCTGATATGCATTGATTGGCGTATAAACTTGCTGTCCATCAGGACCAGGAACGACGAAGCCAGGAGGCACTTGACTGGATACGCTTGAAGCAGGCGAGGTTCGCTTACGGCTACTTGGCTTCTCCTTCTTAGATTTGGAGCCAAAGAAGGAAGTTCGCTGACTCTTCTTTGCTCGTGAACTGCTTGCAGCCGCATTGCCGGATCTGCCTGTTGTGATGACGCTTGCAGCGTCATTCGCAATTGAAGCACTAGAGTGCCGGGACTGTGGCTGGGAGCGCGCTGCAGGCGCCTTTGCACCATAGAGTTTTGACTGGTAGGCCTCAATTTCTTCCGGGCTCAATTCAACATCTGCATTACCTGCTGCCCTTGCTACCCGAATCTTGTCGATGACGCGTCGAAACAACATTTCCTCATACTCGGCGTGCGTCATACTCTCACCTGCATCATCAAAGTAGCCCTCGTCCTCGTCTTGATAGCCAGAGTCAGGCCCATAGGCGGTTCCGTCGAAAGCGGATGCTCTCCTTTCCCACGCCTCGATGTCCATATCGTTGAAGTATAGATCATCTGGATTAAAATTACCACTACCGGAACCCTGTTGAAACTCTTGCTCTAATACACCGCCATTCTTTTCATCGTCTGTGTCAAATTCCTGGAATCGGAGCACATGGTCATCCACCCCCTCGTAGTATCTCCCCACACCTGTGGCACCCCCTGGTGGTCTTCCCCAGTGGGGCATAGAAGTGTAAGGAGTTCGCGGCCGACCACCTAGACCGCCTCCTCGGAAAAAGCTGACTCGATGGGCTTGTCCATGAATGCAGCATGGCCCAGGACAGTGACACCAGAGGCTCCAATCAGCCAGAGAACGGTGCCAAAGGGCGAGGCCCACAGGCCAAGAGGAATTGCAATGATGAAGAGGGTCGCATAGAGCTGGGAGGTGGTGGCGCGCCAGCTGGCGACTTGGAGGTCATTGCCCTCGAGCTTGCCGATGCCGAACATGCCGCCGACGACGAAGCAAATGACGAAGAGCAGCAGCAGGTTTGTGAGCAAGCTGTAGATGCTGAGCATGACGAAGACAGCGGCATAGTTGCTCGAGAAGTAGCCCAGGTTGTAGTTGACTCTGCTTTGCACCTCGCTGAAGTTGGCCGGCTTGGAGACGCGCTTGACGTCGAGGAACTCGGAGATGGGGCGCAGGTTGGCGAAGCGGGAGGACACGGATGTGGAGCGCAGGCCATCAAAGCGGCCGGAGAGGTTCATGCGGGACGTCAGGGCATCGATGGGGATGCTGAAGCGCGACATGGCGGCGGAGAGGCGGGTGCTGGGGTTGTGAGTGGGCAGGGGCGGTTGCTGGGGCGCGTGAACGGGCAGGAGCGGTTGCTGAGGCTCGTCAATAGGCAGGAGCGGCTGCTGAGGCTCGTCGGTAGGCAGGAGCGGCTGCTGCTGGGCTTGGAAATCTGCGTTGGACGTCATGGTCAGCTGGTGATGGTGGTAGAGGGTGGATTGCGCTGTGGACATGTGGCCTTTTGGACCATGGCCGGATGCAAACTTTTAGCAAAAGTGGCTGCCTTACAGATATTGCGCGAGGCGTAAGAGAGACTGGAGAGCTTACGCGGCCGGACAGAGGTCAGATGGAGGAGGAGTCGTGTGCGGGTTGAGGCAGCCTGTGGTTATTTGAAGACGACAACTTTTGCTGGCCCCTGCCGCGCATCTCCCAAGCTAGGGTCGCGCTGGTCCGGCCCAAGCCACAAAGCGCTCCGTCAGCTCCCTAGCCGAGCCTCACATGCCAGGGCCGCGAGAGGACACCTTGGGGGTTTTTTGGTTTCGTGCAGGTAGGAGAGCGAAGAGGGCCAGCAGCAGCCCCGGGAAGAAACTGCCATCTTTATCCCTCAAGCCCTCACCATCCTGTGCTCCCCCGCCTCTGCACCCGCCCAGGCTTGATTGGGCCACGTCCAGTCGCTCCACCCGCTGCATCGCACTACTTGACATTTGCCCGCACAAGCCTGCAGCGTCTCCCCATCACTCGCGGCACTGCCAACTTCTCCAGGCCCTCTGCACCATCCCAGCCATGAGGTCCCACGCCCTCGTCGCATTGGTTCTGTGCCTCTTTGCAGCTTTCGCGGCTGCCTGGACAAAAGAGGGTGCGTCTTACCCAATTGCCCCCTTCCCTGAACGCCTGGCCGCGTCGTGTCCCGGCCATGCACACCCTCCCCACATCAGACGCATCCAGCTAGAGCTGCGAGCTTAGCTGACATGACTGTGCAGACCACGAAATCTTCCGCCTCCGCGATGAAGTCGCTACTGCCGAGGGCGCCAACATCACCTTCTACGACCTGCTCGGCGTCAAGCCCGGTGCATCGCAGGACGAATTGACCAAGGCCTACCGCAAGAAGTCGCGCGAACTCCACCCCGACAAGGCCCGCCAGGTCTTTGTCGCCAACTATGCGAAGAACAACAAGAAGAAGGGCAAGACGCCCGGCGTCAAGGTCTCCAAGGGCCCCTCCAAGAAGGAGATTGACGCCCACATGAAGAAGGTCACCTCGAGCTACCAGAGGCTGTCTGTTGTTGCCAACATCCTCAAGGGCTCCGAGCGAGAGCGCTATGATCACTTTTTGAGGAACGGCTTCCCCGCTTGGAGAGGCACTGGCTACTACTATGAGCGCTTCCGCCCTGG
The DNA here is from genome assembly GCA_003313425.1 of Pseudopyrenochaeta lycopersici. Taxonomy (NCBI): domain Eukaryota; kingdom Fungi; phylum Ascomycota; class Dothideomycetes; order Pleosporales; family Pseudopyrenochaetaceae; genus Pseudopyrenochaeta; species Pseudopyrenochaeta lycopersici. The sequence goes on from NHZP01000006.1 coordinate 555,512, forward strand.
TCTCGGCTCTGTTGTGCTTGGTCTGTTGGTCGTCATGGGCGGCGGCTTCCACTACTTTGCTCTCCTCATGGGCTGGAGACGCCGAAGAGAATTCGTCGAGAGGTACATCCGACATGCGCGCAAGACGGCTTGGGGCGATGAGACGGCCATTCAGGGCATCCCGGGCGTCGATGCCGCCCCCGTGAACACCCAGCAATTTGAAACCGATTCTCCAGAAGACACCCCCGACGAAATGGTCCCAAGAAACCGCCGTGAGAAGCGCGCCATGGAAAAGGAGCAAAAGAAGGGGAAAAAGGTGCAGGCTGCAAGGAAGGCTCGAATTGAGGGCATTAGCACTCCGGTCGAAGCAGAGATCGTTTCTGGTCCCCAAGGAGCCAAGAAGCGCATCGTGGCAGAGAACGGCAAGGTTCTTATTGTTGACTCGGTTGGCAACGTCTTTCTGGAAGAGGAGACTGAGGATGGCGTCAAGGGAGAGTTCTTGCTCGACGTAAGTACCCACAGAAACGCATACAAATGCGCACAGACTAACAAAGAAGCAAGCCCGACGAGGAATCCAAGCCCACCATTTACGATACGCTCCTATTCAAGCTACCCAAGTACGTCTACAATCAATCGGTTGGCCGTGTGCTAGGCAAGAAGGAGCTGGTCGAGGAACCCCTCCTCGACTCGTCTGATCTGCCCGAAGATGAGGCTGCTATCCAGTCTGCCACCGCACCGAACCTCAACGGCGAGGCCAGGAAGCGCAAGGCCAAGGCTAGGAATGGCAGGTAGCCTGTTTTGCATTGGTTGCTTGCGAATCTTGTGCTTTTGTTACCTGGAGTATTAGACCAAAAGTTTGTTCCATCCCCTGCAAGCATACGTGTAAGATAGAGCGATAGACGATAAAACAAAGTACCGCATAGGCACGGCGTACGTTTTATTTATATGCAATAAACCTTTTTTTTTTCTCTGGGGCACTTGGTGATGCTAGAATGACCACTTTCATTACAAATTCACTATTTCACAGTTTCACGTTTCTAAACGTACACCTTGCAATGCGAATCCTGAATCTAACCGCCTTCAAACGCCAATTCGTCATCCCAATATACAGATAAAGGGAAAAATGAAAATAAAATAGATAGGCAGGGTGATTGCTCACTGCAATATAGAGCAAGAAGCGAACGAAAGAAAGAAAAAAAATAATAACAGTGTCGTAGGCTCGGCACCGGAAAGCGGTGCCACAAGATGGAGATGGACGAAAACAACTTGCATACCCGCTCATGCAGGCTGCCTCAACACCGATATCAGTAGGTTGCGCAAGGGTAACCAAAACAACAGCTAATCTCGCAAAGCGTGATAAAACGTCGGTCTGCCCGAGGGCCAACTGTTGTCCATCCTTGCCAGCAAAGAATGCTGTTTCCTCTTCGACACCGCCTTGAAGACACGCTCCAATCCAACCGCACAAACAAAACGATAGATCGGTGACATAGTCTTACTTTGGTCGTTTTCGCTCGACGCCCTTTGCCTCAAGGACTGCCGCTCGAGGTCTCTCTAAAACCTTTCCCGCGACCCACTGCCGTGGTTTTCGAACAAGTCTTCGAGATAGGCGCTCGGTGCGCGTCCACCTGCCACGCTCGTTCCGCCGGGAACATTGAGTGACAGCTGGCTCATATCATCGTGACCTTGGCCATAGACGCCGCTCCTTGTGTTGCCAGGAGCGCCGAGGGTTGCAACGCTATTGCGGTTGTAGACGGACAGGCCATCTCGCGATGGAGGAGCACGGTCGTATCCCCGAGAAGGTGGCAGAGAGGGTGAATGCGGAGGTGATATACCGGATCTTGCGCTGAAGCGATTTCCAGGGGTGGCCAGAGAATTCACCGAAAGATTCTGTCCATGTCCGCCGATATGTGTCATTGGCGATCCAGAAGCAGGTGCGGCAGTGCCAGAAGCATAGTAGCCCGCAGGCAGATAGCTCGAGGACCGGTTCGCCACCGAGTCTCGAGGACCGGCAGCTCCACCGGCAGTAGGAGAGAAGAAGAGCGACGACTGCGACTTGGGAGGGGTCCCGCCGGGCGCCTGTGCGAATGGCTTCATGCCCTTGGAACTGCCAATAGGAGCAGCAGCCAGATGGTCCAGAGACATGGTGGAGTTTGCACCAACGACATTGTACATGCCGCGCTTCTTGCCGGGGACGGCTGACATAGCCTTGATATCGGCTAGGTTTTGAGCGGTAGCAGCGCGCTTGACAGAGCGATGCAACGACCAGGCCACAAGGCCGCGCCATGCGAGCACGGCGGCACCGAAGAAAGCGAGTATGGCGCCGACGCAGATGAAGACGGTTCCATCGGGAAGATCTGACTTTTGCATAAACGGTGCTGCAGCCGTGTCTGGGACTTTCTGGTCGGGGATACCAACGCCGGCAAGGGTGGGGAGGCCTGAAAGGTGGATACCGTTTCCTTGAGAGACTGTGGGGAAGGCGTTGTTGGTCGTGGGGCTGCTGGCGGCAGACGTCGCTGGAGCGTTGCTCGACTGCGGCCGGTCAGTCTGCGTCTGGGCTGATTGTCGAGCGCTCGACTGCTGTGATCTAGCGGAGGTGGCTGCGGGTGCGCTTGTTGCCGATTGCTCTCCTTGTCCGTCGGGCTGTGAGAGAGAGGACAGATTTGGCAGGTTGTTGCCTTGTGCGAGGGCCGAAGGCGCGACGGCGAGCAGCACGCCCACCAGGGCTATCGAGGGTCGCATGGCAAAGCGTTGTGAGCGAGAGTGGGTAGGTGAGGTCGTGGGCGGACTGATGGCTCAGGAGTCGACGGCCAAACTGCTCAAGATCCAGGGGCACGGGGACACGGGGCAAGGAGGAGAGCGAGAGCGAGAGCAGAGGCGAGTTGCCAGTGGTATCGATGGAGGGGGCAGACGATGCGAAACGAATGGCGGGCAGAGAAGGGTCTGTCTGAGAGTATGGGGATGGAGTGCTGCAGGGGCGGAGTGTCGAGGATCCGCTGGGCAACCAAAGTCTGAGCGCCTGGTTCGCTTGGTGTTTGGCACGGGCTAGCGATCGGAATGGCAGGATTCAACGCAGGGTAGACTCGCGAATTGGCGGCAGAGTATTGCGCGTCCTTCTGCCCAGGCAAATTGCACTGTGCGCTGCTGTGCGGAGAGCCCAAGTGTGTGTGTGTGTGCTTGTGCACGTGTTTTGCAGGCAAAATTGGCAGTAAACACGGCGGCTGTCAAAAAGTGACCCTGCGTCGAGTTGCTGCTGCTGCTATTCCTGGCTGCGCGAGGGCTTGGGGCGGCGCTGCTTAGCGTCGGCGCTCTGTGGTGGCTGTTCGCCGACCCGTCCGAAATCTTGGCGTATGCATTTGCTCCACCAAAAAGTTGACTTGCTCTGCAGCCCGTGCCATTGCGCCAGCCCAGGACCACGCCGCAATCATGGGTATCCAGAAGAGAACGCGCAAGTTCGGGCAGATGAAGAGGCTCATCGGTCAGTCGTTTGCTGCTACCATGTGTGTGGACGTGAGCATTGCTAACACTCACAGGCCAACGCGATGCCAGACTGTATGCCACTTTGCGCCCCGCCTCTCTCTCACACACACACACACACACACACACACACACACACACACACACACACACACACTGACTGGGTCATGTAGACAAAAGAACCAGATGGCAGGCCAAGCAGAAGCAAAGAAGAAAGAAGAGCAGAACCAGGCAAAGCGAGAAATGTACGTCGCCCTCATCCGTCAGCCACACTGCACACGCTGCAACCATACATGTGTATGCAACCCAGTACAGCCAGCGCCTAACACCCTCCCAGTCCCCAAGTCTCCTCAGCCCTCTTCTTCCAAGCCAATACTGCCCTCGGGCCTCCCTACTCGGTCCTCGTCGACACCAATTTCCTCTCCCACACCGTCCACGCAAAGCTCGAGCTTGACAAGGCCCTCATGGACCTCTTGTACGCCAAAGCCACGCCCATAATAACCACCTGCGTAATGGCCGAGTTGGAGAAACTCGGTCCCAAGTATCGCATCGCGCTGAGGATTGCGAGAGACGAGCGCTGGGAACGACTAAAATGTGATCACAAGGGCACCTATGCCGATGATTGTATTGTCGAAAGGGTCATGAAGCATCGAATCTATCTCGTCGCTACAAACGATCGGGATTTGAAGAGAAGGATCAGAAAGATTCCTGGTGTACCCATTGTATCCGTGGCAAAGGGCAAATACGTCATTGAAAGATTACCCGACGTGCCGGACAGCAGGTAAAAAAAAAACAGAATTAACGTGTGACCTGAATGGGGGAAGAATTAAAAATCTAGAATAACATGCATAGCAAAGGCGTTTGGATAATGAGTGGTATAGAACTCTATTTGGGTAGTGGCATAGAAGCTCATTTGAGGATATTTGGCGATTGGGACTTTCCAAATCATGTCCAAATCCATTCAACCGTTGAGGAAAACCAGTCAAATTGCTGGTATGGGGAGACAGGTACATGGCATTATGTTCGTCTATTCATCATTGGTCATGACCAAAATCTTGTTCCACATCAGAACGGAAACTGTGTAGCTACTAGATATACATGTTTACACTCTCTTGCCATGTTGCCCCTGCTCTGGCTTGAAATGGCTAAAGCCCACTCAACCCATCCAAAAGTGCCGTTAACCCTCCGACTCCCATCAGAGTCCCGACAGCCTTACTAGTCCCATGACTCTTCTTCTTCTTGCTCGAAGCATACCTGCTCCCTGACTTCGATCTGTGCCTTCTCGATCTTTCCCTCTCGCCACCTTCACTATCTGACGTCGTGGTGTCGTCGTACCGGCTGCTCATGGGCGGATTGAGATATGACTGCCGGAGCGGCGACTGCGGGCCCGAGTAAGCGGTCTGAACGTTGAGATGCAACGGCACGGGAGCATTGTTCCAATTGGCATGGTTGTTTTGCTGGTTCGGCGCGAATGCAAATTGCTGAAAGTTGTTACCCGCCGTCTGTGGTGAGTAAGGGCCAGCTGGAAGATATGATGCTGATCGTGAGGACTGATCACGCGATGGAGGCAGTGGCATTTGTACCGGCGGGGCAGGGATACGTGAGTTTACATTCGCATGTTGCTGTTGTTGTTGTTGTTGTTGTGGTGGTGGTGGTGGTGGTGGTGGTGGTGGTGGCAGTCGTGGCCCCGAGCCTGGCATGGACATAGAGCGATCCAATGGTGGTGGTAGACAAGAGCTGGCCATCATGGAGCTCACGGAACGCTCCAGTGGTGGATGAGTCTTACGAGCAATCGGCGTTCGGTCACGATCAGGCCCATTCGCCTTCAAGCTACTGGATGGCGATAGTGGTGGTCGCTGGGAAGAAGACCGTCTTGCTTGCGTTTGTAGCGTTGGCGGCGCTGCCGTGCGATAGAGCTCGACTGTTCGCTCGACGAGACTTTTGACTTGTTTAAATTGTAGTGCTTGTTCAATGTAAAAACAAAGTTCCAACTTCGTCCGCCTGCCATCCTTCTCATCCTTCCGGACTTGCTGAAATTCGAATCCCGCCTCTTGAATTGCTTCTTTGCAAACCCAACTTGCCGTTATTACAGTCCAGCTCTGCCGATCCTGAAACGCAACGAGAGGGGGTTGGTCGCTGTTCGTGCCAACCTGTTTGGCGTCAACATACTGCCAGTAGTACTTGCGCGTGCACAGCGTCCAAGGAATCTCCAGTTCCAAATCATCGTCTTCATCCTTGGCTTCCATTGCAGCAGCAGCTTCTACTGGTAGAGTGCCTATACTCGACCTAGGAGAGACTGGTGAGTACTGTCCATTTGGGAGTGCGGAAAAGCTATTTCGTGAGTTTCTAGGAGATGCCGCTGGGGACAAAGGCGCCGCCGGCCCAAACTTCTTTGCCGGTACTGGAATAGGTAGGCTATGTGCATCGCTGAACAGTGGTTGTGTAGACTCAGACCTCTGCGGTGCCATTCTCGTACCATTGCCGGCCAGCCTTGTCCTGAGCTCATGCTCATCTTCGCTGTCGGATTCCACTGTAGCCTGCTGGTTCTCCTGTTTCTGCTTCTGGGCTTCTCGTTCTGCATCTCTAAGACGGTCATCGAATCGAGGCAGACTCGTCCATCTCTCCAATACGCGCTCAGACTGCGAAGAAGCAGTGTGGAAAACAACCCGTAACTGTTCAGATTTGATCGATCCTGATGTATCGAAATCACTTATGTATCCGGCTTGGTATCGGAAGAGATTTCCGGGATTTAGTGTTCTTTCTCGTTGTGTAACAACCAGGCTCTGGGCACTATCCGCTTCCATCAACAACCGGGTGTCGTTCTGTGAGAGTTCCTCAAAATTTACCGAGCAAGTCAAAATTGACATCTGTTGCTCGATTATAAGTGCCTCGAGCTGAATTCTTTCGTTCGCTACGGCTATGGCGGCTTGTTGTGGTGATATGGTCGGACGAAGTCTGCGCCAAGGTCAACCTGAGAGCGCGGAACATATACTCTCATGATAGTATTACAAGTGGAGGTATCCAGTGGCCAAGTGCATTCCTCGCAATATGATCACATCCTCAAACCATCTGCGGGTAACGGCAAGATATGTGCCAATATGTCGCAGACACTGGCACTACCACTGAGTTGGGGTTGGCTTACCTTGACCACATAATACTTTGTGCTGTATACAGAGTTTGAAGCAGTACCGAAAGCGTCGTTCTCAAAGCTCCAAGGTGAGTTGCGAGGTATGCCAGCCTTGCCACATTCGATTTGTCTTGCGCGTACTCGCCATCGGAGCGAGTAGTAATGTTTCTGTCATATCGCGAGCGATCGCAAATCGAAGCGATAGCTTCGACATCCACTAAGATAATCTGAGATTGGTCGACTATATCTTCTAATGTCTCGATAGCCTAGGATCGTGTTAGCACAGTGGAAGGCCAGTCGAGGATGCCGCATCCCATCCGCTGACACTCCAAAGAACGGCCATGACAATGAGCGTACAGAGTTTAGGCATTCTCTGACGCTTCCACCATCAGATCTTAAATAGCCTTGGCTTCAAGCAAACGTTGCAGTCTTTTGTAGATCCACTTATAATGAGCGAAGAGCACATACCTCGTGTGATGGCAACCTATCGTCTTCTTTGATCGTGGTTCCAACCTGCTTCAGTATCGAGGCGAATTCATTGATCGCATTTGCAATCATGATGAAGTCCCTCGCATCATCCTGGGATTCGGCGCCGATCTTGTAAAGTCCATGTGCGATTCGAGAGCTCCTCGAAACCACAGGCAGTATTGTTGCGAGCACAGCCATCATTCCTGCTCAATTAATTCCCGGGAATTTGGTGAGAAGGAATCAAAGTGGAGAAAGGAAGATTTTGCTGGAGACGCTTCTAAAATCTTTCAGTGTGAGGTCTGCGCTTTGTTCTGAGGTCATAGCCTACTGTCGTGCAGGGCTTCGTTGACCGGGACTCTGGATGCGGAGATGAGGGCGTTGGGCGATTGGTCTGATGGTAAGGCGAAGGCAACGATCTGCATGCAGCAAAGCGAACTGTTGAACGCGAAAGGGTCATACTGCAGCTCGGCGAAATCCATGCATGGCGTACATGCGCTTGAGGCAGTGCTGCGCGTCATCTGGTCGTGAAATAGGTATGATGGATTATAATATTGATGCCTTCAGCACTTTCAACGATTTCACTTTACATTGCAAACTCGCTATCAACGTTTACTGAATCGCATAATGGGTCTCCAGTGAATACGAAAACCTGGTTAGTATCGTGAATCGTAGACCAGGACCGTGCCAAGGGTGTGGCACACAAGATGCCGGATATACGGGCGCCATTGGACACATGACGGGTTTCTGAGGCTCAAGCTGACAAACGAACAAATGTTCTCTAGGAGAGTCTGCCTTGAGCCCTGTACCTTGTTCCATGTCGATGTTAGTGGTGACTAGTGACTAGTGATTCCGGTGAGCGCCTGAAGACGTGTTCGAATGTGGAGGTGGCACTTCAACTGCAGAAGACGACGGCATCCGGGCACACAACAGAGCACCTGAAGATCGTACTGCTATACAAGCCAGATTTGTCGCGTTTGCCACACCAACTCGCCAAGACTTGCTGCGGTTTGGAAGTACCCCGCTAGGAGGAGGTTTGCTATATCCTGGTGATTTCGAAATGGTAGATTGTCCGTCCGTAGTCGACATATCTTTCTAGCTCCCGTTGTGTTTGTACACCACTAGAAGGGCTTAAAGACGCTCGGCGCCATATACAGGATCTTAATCGTGTGATGTTATGATTGTGGTTTTATTGCATATGAAAGAAGAGCGTAGATGGACCGTCGTCATCAGCAGCAGGGAAGTATGACGGTCACACACGCGCACACGCAGCGTGGAATGCAGCGGTGGCTTCGTAGAGCACGGATGGATATCTACCTCTTCTCATAGTGATCAGAAAGGGTAGGCGACGATCACAATAAAAGGGCGTGGGTCTTGATACAATGTCTTGTTGGTACAGATAAGTTCGTAGTCGGTATACCCAGCACCTTTCAATGCAACCCGTACAGAACCAATGCTTGATATACACATGTTTCTACATAACATCCGCAATGCCTCGTCCCTACTCAAAGTGAAACTGTTTCGAAGCCTGGGTTTGTCGTGGCGACAGAGTGGTATGCTGCCGCACCATGTCCCAGTCAATCCTATCCCACCAGGCCTCGAGGAACTGCCTCTTGCCCCTGACGCCATAGTCGTGCAGCCAGACATGTTCCCAGGTATTCACGCACAGCAGCGGCACGACATCCACACCACCCAGCGGCTTCTTGGGCCCTGTGTTCTGCTTGGCGGCGGCGCCAAAAGTTCCTACCTTGTTCAGCGCTTGGTACGAATCTGGATTGTGCGTGTTCAGATCGTGCGACTGCCGTCTATAATGCGCGCCCGACAGCGGCGAGCCGGCGAGATATGTGGCGAGCACACGGAGGCTGCCGAATTGAGTGTCGTTGGTCTGCACAAGCCAGACGAAGCCGGGACCGAACATGGCTTCGGCAGTGGCGAGGAATGTCTCGCGCAGCGTGTCTTTGGACGAGAAGTCCTTCTTGATCTGGATGTCCAGGTCGGTGGAGGGCTGCGACTGCACCTCCGGATCTGCGTTGATGCCGCGAAAGAAGAAGTGGTTGTTGAAGGCCATGCTGGCGATGTTGAAGGCATAGGCTTTGGTCGGGTCGCGGGCGAATTCAATGACGAGCGACTTGGTGTCCTGGTTCTCGAAGGGGGTGCCTGCATGGCAGCAGTCAGTCACTGCCAGTTCTGGCGGCGGCATGGGGCGCGGGCACTGTACCGGCAGTCGACTCGTTCAGCTCGTCAATCATATGTTGCTGGTAGTCTGTATAGGCGAGCTGGAAGCCCTTGGGCGTGAGCAACCCCGGCACGCCATTCTGCTGCAGCTCGACGTGCCTCGCCAGCGTGGGGACTGTGTAGATGTTGCGCGCGAACGACGGTATTCTCTGAGCCCAGTGTCAGTCTCCCAATCGACCCATCCCAAGACCGCCGTCGGGCCCACATACACTCGACGCCCCAGCTACCGACTGAAGGGCATTCGGCCGCCGGGCCAGGCAGCGCACTATCATCATGTCTTCTGCTTAGTCGCGATGCGAAAAGTGCAGTCGACCCAAGTCGTTTCCCCAAGCTTCTCTTTTTTCCGAGACTCGACATGGCGCTAACCTGCACGGCCAATCACGACGCGCTGCCTGCCAACGCTTCCTGGCTTTCCAAACCCACAAGCGCCAGCACTGCGTTTCATCCACTCGACTGCTCGCGAATGCAGAGCCACACAAACAAAAGAGTCATATGCCAGTGATACCCGCTAGTCGAAGCGCACAGCTTCCATAGAGCTGCCAGATTCCAGTCAGCGTCTCCGTGACTCTATTCTCGGCCCATGCTTGACGAGATGGGTGGACCTTGCCGACCACATTGGAGACCGTCACTTGCGGCTGTCGGGTGTCACTCCATGTCTAATTATGTAGATAGATATGCCCGTCGTCGCGTCTTGGATTCGACGCCATTGCCTTGGTCTGATTTGCTTTCTAATCTTTGTTTCTTCACTATCAAAATATAAACATCTACCGCCTTCCATCCAAGCCTGTCCATCTTTGTCAGAATGTCTCCAGAAACAACATCACTTCCCAGGCTCTCCAGGATATCCGTCGTCTGCCTCTTAACGTTAGCAGTCCCTATCACACGCGCAGCAAGCCTATTCCCTAGACAAGCACCAACATGTGGAGGAATCGCCAATCTTCAACAATGTGGAACTAACTTCCCCTCGTCCTTTTGCTGTCCAAAGGATACAACCTGCATGTCCCTCAACAGCGCCTCCGTCCAATCAGTCATCTGCTGCCCTTCGGGCTCAGACTGCGCTTTCATTCAACCCATCACCTGCGATGTCACCCAGTTGAACGCCACTTTGCACCCAGACAATCAGATGCACCTATCAGAAACAATTGGGGTAGAGCTCCCCAAGTGCGCAGAGAAATGCTGTCCGCTGGGCTACACTTGCAAATCCGGCATGTGCTCAAAAGACTCAACGTCACCCTCATCAACCTCAACAGCTGGATCAACTCCGTCAGCCACAAGCCCGGCATCAGCGTCTCAGACTTCCAACTGCCCTGCAGCTGCACCCATTAAGACGTCACAGGGCTTTGATGGCCGCTCCTTCGTAGCTGGATTCTTCCCTGGCATCGTAATCGGAGCACTCGGCACCATAGGCCTCGTCTGGGTGATCAACAAGCGTCGCGAGTCTCAGGACAAAGAGCGGTACTCTGGAGATTTTGGACATGTTGCACGCCAGATCAGTGACCCCATCTACGACCCGCAGCACGCCGCAAGGACCGACTTTATCCGCCGAGGTTCACAATCTGCTCAATCTTCGCCAAACTCGACAGACAAAATCGTTCGGGGAATGAAAGAAACAGGAAATGGTGGAGGAGGGCTGACACCTAAAATAAAGAGTATGTGGGATCGCACGCCAAAACTCAATTTTGGATTTACAACCGGCCTCCCTTCCAAACCAATGCCTCTACCACCAGCTGTGCGCGCCACTGGTACTTCCAACATCGACCCATACACCACTCCGCCTCCCAAACATGCTCCTCGCCGCAAACATTCCAAGCACTCCTCACCTCGGCGCTCTCGTGGCCACTCCAATCGCCCAGAACCCACACGCAGCGGCAGCCAAGAGACAATCGATGTTTTGATGCCGGCGCCGAGTTTCCTCGAGCCACCAAGGGCGCCGGGTATGCGGGAGAATCGATTGACTACCGATAGTAGCAATACCACATTTACAAAACTAATGGAGAGAGCGGGGTTTGATGATGATGGGCGGCAGGAAGTGAGGGATTGGAACATGCCAGGGAAAAAGTAGAGGAGCGAACTGAGGCATTGTTTGGTTCGCCATTCTCTGTTAACTTGAATTTATTCATGGGTTTTTGTTTTTGAATCACTATTTAGCGTTGGCGTCGGACATTCTCAGAAGGTGAGGCTGGCATGGCGCATGGTCACTGGGCTTTGGAGTCTTGCATTACATGATACCCCCGGCGGGCCTCACTCGCTAGTATCTTTCAACGTGTCACTGGTTACTTGTTCACACTCTGAATACGTTTTCCAGTAATTGTGTTTGCATGTGTTTGTATAACTAATATAACTCCATTTGGTATATCATGACTTCATGATCATCGCCCGTTCCCAACTCCACCCCCTTCTGGTTGGACTCCATATGGTCGAGACGCTCACCAGAAAAGTTTATTTTCTGACTATCTCATGATACTGTAATGATCTGCTACCGCACAGTTCACAACCTGACCTCGCCCATTATTGTTGCAGCACGTCGCTCCTCTGCAGCCTCGACTCTAAGATGCCGTCCAACTTCCATTTCCAAGACTGGTTCAAGCAACTTCCTCTGCTTCCCAAACAAACACCTCCATATATCATCAGCTTGAACAATCTCGCCATCACCTCGCTTGCGAAGCAGCTGCTTCAACGGTGCCGCCTGCAGCTCCGCAGAATTCGCAGCATCCAAGGTCTCCTCCTGCAATATTGGCGTTACAGATCCAGATTGAGATTCGTTTAATTTCGACCTGCCGATATGTTCAAGTCGACGCGCGACTGAAATATCGTAAATGGCTTCCTCGACTGTGTCACTGATGAGGTACATAAACACCGTCGTAGGGCGCTGTTGACCGATTCTGTGGACTCGTGCGATCGCTTGAAGCTCGATAGCGGGATTGATGAGTGGTTCACATAGGAACACATAAGTAGCATTCACAAGATTCAAACCTGATGAATCTGACTTTGCGTCGAGCAAGAAACATTCAATCGCAGGATGGGATTTGAATTTTGCAATGCCGTCTTTATCCGTGATACTGCTGACACCTACTTTCCACTTCTTAAGTGCTTCACGTAGTACTTCGAGGAAATCGCCGAACTGCGAGAAGACAATTGACTTAGCGCCTGGGTCATTGTTGCGGATCCAGATGAGGTGTCGCGCGATCATGTCGACCTTGGTACCGTAAGATCCATCCAGATCAATCATTTTGATCTCCTTCATCGTAGAATCACTAATGTCTGAGTAGATAGATGTATTCAATGACGAGCCTGGCGTAGAAACTTGTGTTGGGCTCATTGGTTCATGGGTTTCTTCTTGCATTTTCACTTCGTCAGGCTTGAGACTGATATCCTTGAAGTCTGACGAACTAAGCTTCTGTTTGCAAAGCGGACAAGTTCGATGTTGGTGCCACCAAGTATTGATGCATACCTTACAATACTTATGTCCGCATGTCGTAAGAACACCTAACTCGATTGCATCTTGGCAAATGATGCACTCAGCTTTTGCGTCTTTCTGGTTTTCGCTTCGTAGATGCGTCAAGTATGTGTATTTCGTCTTCAGGCCGGCAACGGTATTCTTCTTCTTCTCTCGTAGCGCGCTATACTTGGCAAACTCACGCTCGTCGAACGTCTCGTCAAGCTGCTCTTTCCACTTCGACACAGTGTCGGATATTTGTTGGAACTGCCGGTAATATTCCAAACGTTGATTCATCGTGCTGCGGAACATCTCCTGCTCTTTCTCCAATTCTATGATAGCCTTTGCCTGCTGAGAAGCAATGGTTTGAATCTTGATGAAGTGCTTCTGCACAATGTCCAGTTCAGCTGCGGATCGGTTGTCGCCGCCATCAGCCCTCCACTGCAGCGCAGTTATCAATGAACGAACACCAGACACTACGCCTTTCAAAGAGCCACCCTCAAGTAATGCCCGCAGCTTCTGTCGCGTATTTGCGACTTCGATCACTAGCTCAGGCGCGTGGCCACGCCCTCCGTTCTCATCTCCTTTTTGATGCGCTTGCTTTACAGCAGCCTTCAACTCATGCTCCACAAGGATGTCCTGTAGACCATGTACGGCCGCATTGCGATCGGCCACAAGGGTCCTGAGACCCATGATATATACATATAGCTCATCTTGAGTTTTTAGTGACTCGTCATATTCTTCACCGGTAACTTCTTGGCCGTCGTCATCATCCACCAAGCGCATCATAAGAATGTTGATGATTTTCATGCGCCAAATCTGAATTTGTTCCGCCTGCACATTTAGAAAATCACTGATGTTATCCATCATATTAAGGATTTTGCGCCCCTCAATGCCACCCAGTCCTGGAAGATCATCAATCTTGGGGATTTGATAGCATGGCTTTTTCGCTCTAACTTTATTCATCTGCTGTTGGGCTTTGTGCTTGGATTCCTTGAGCAGCTCACGCCTAACCAATTTGGCTTTGTCATACCAGTCCGTCTCCAATTTTTCCAAGCGGTGGAAGTCTTCCGAATTAGATATGGTAAAGTCCTCATTCTCCTTAATCTGATGGAATGTTGTCGCAATGAAGAAATTGCAGGTATGTTCGAGCTCAAGAAAGGAGCGCAGAGACTTGCGAAGAACCGGAATGCGGCCAAGAATCTCGCCTTCTGGCGCGTCTTCTCCGTCGCTTTCCGGTGGCTCCGTTGCGGACAGACCATCGTGTGTGGAAGCAAGTTTTCCAAGCTTCTGTCGTTCCAGCAGAAGATCTTTTCTACACATTTGCACGTACGCAGTTGCCTCTTCCAAAGCCAGCTCATAGTAAGGCAACGCAGTCTGTGCGCGGTCATCAACATTACCGGCATATGCTTTGATGTGGCCCAGCTTTATCTGATTGACTATCATCTCGCGTGCTTCTGATTTCCAGTTCGAGTCGTTTTGCTCGATCATGACTTCAAGAACTTCATGAACTGTTCGCAACGCTCCATTCCTTGCGCCTAGTGCTCTTCTATTCTTTCGTCCAACATTTGCATGTAGACACGTTTGGCGCAACCTGACTAGCCATTCTCGCATACGCTCGATAACTTCTGGGTCACTGGCATCGCGGCCTTCTTCTGTGGGGATTCCTTCAGCGGTGAGCCAACAGGCATCGCACATTTGGCGCATCATTTCGGTATAGTGTTGCTCTTCGATTGCGGTAAAGGGAACGGTAATCACGATACGCTTCTGGGGTGGTAGGCGGAGCTCGTCACGGATCTTGTCTTTGGTGTGTCTCAATGCGAGTTGATTGAAGATCGCCCTGAATGATGCCTTATCCAGGCGGTCCCAGACAGCTTTGTTGTTCGCGAATGCATCGCATCTGAGGAAGACTAAAAGACCTCGCAAGTCCTGGACATCCTTGCGGAGTGGCGTACCGGATACGGCCCAAGCATTGCAACGAGGAATGATCCTGGCTACCGTAGCAGCCTGGCTGACCCCACTCTCAACCATTTGTGCCTCATCAAGACAAACTCTCCACCAAGAAATGCCCACAAGAGGGCTGGTCCGCCGGTTGTGGCGATTGCCGTGCCTAAACGAACGATCTGGAGGGGGCACGGCATGGTGGATCTCTTTTGAAAGGACGTGATAGGTCGTCAAGACTACATCGTACCGCATCAAATGCTCCACCGTTGCGCACTCGTGGTCTCTTTTTGGCGCAGATGGAGGCGGCAGTCCCTTATAGTGAAATACCTTCAACTCAGGTGCATGGTTATGTAGCTCGCTTGTCCACTGTTCAAGGATAGAAGGTGGGGTGATAATAAGCGTGGCACCAGATGGCTTGACGTGAACCCCTGTGTATGTATCAAAAATATTGCCCTCGGGCACATCTCGTATGTGGTGAGTCATTAGCGCGATAAGCTCCACAGTCTTGCCCAAGCCCATCTCTTCTGCCAATATGCCGCCTCGCAGCGCCTGCAGTGTATCGCCACAAGCTTGTTCCAAACTGGTCACTACCATGCCTCGAAGCTGACTAACGTAGCACAGCTTCCCTGTTGCATCCTGCGCCTGCCTAAATGACGCTGGCGGTGCAGACGCACTGAAAGGCTGCAAAGTTCTGGAGGGAGAAAACATCACACCTTCCCGGCGCAATAGCCAGTCCACGGCTCTCTGTTGGAACGGATAGAGTGATGTCTCGGTCAAGCTGTGCTGGATCCGGGGCGAGACCTCAAGATCGGTCGGCGGGACGTAAACAGATGCGTAGAAGTCTGAAAGAGTCCATTTCGCGTCAGCATGAGCAGTCGCATTGCGAAAGTAGTGCGAGAGAAGCTTCAGGTCCTCCTTCATGTAGCTCGCCTTGACACTTGCATCTTCTACGACAGAAATTCCCAGGGTCCAACGCATCTCCACATCCAATGTGTACGTGGTCTCCCCACATGTAGGTGGGACTAGCAGGCAGCGACAGAAGGCAGCTCGAGATACGGACCGACTTTTCTTCCCATGATGTGTAGTCGCGAGCACTGCGGCAGTACGGAGGTGCGGGGTGATGGAGTGGAGTGTGTCAGATTGGGCAGTGGCAACAATCTCAGTGCCGATATTGATACTTGTATTCCAAAGGACTACCCGGAAGGCGTCCGAATCTGCTCTGCAAAAGAACTCTAGTGACAAGACGATAGGATTATGCGAGCCGTTCGAGGTATAGAGCGCGCTCATTTGGTTTTGCGACGGAGAGAGTACGTTCTGAACCAAAGTCAGTTGGAGCATTTTGAAACGAATTGATATGGGTATCGACCAAATCTAATGATATCTTTGCCAGGACAATGCTTTTACTCTCATCAAACCCGTGCTGCTGTGCTGCAACAGCATTTGGGTGCTCTACTTTTCGTCGCTTTTGCGCCCGCACCTCTGGTCCCTCACAAGGATCTGGCGAGGCGAACAGGTTCTGGATGGCTTGAACGTTGCAGGTGTCATCTTGCGGAGCGAGCACTACTTTTTGGCCACGCCGAGATGCTGGTGATGGAGAGTAGGACTTCGCGCTGAGCACCTCCGCGCGTCCCTCAAACGAAGCCATGGTGGCCGTAGGGAAGGAAGTGCTATCGTCAAGCCGAACGCGAGCGCAGATGTGTAAAAAGCATGCCGAGACGCTAAGATTAGGCACGATAAGCTAGGCTCTGCCCCACAATTGCAGGCATCAGCCACGGCCCCAAGCTCAACGACTTCGAACACCTTTGCCTCTCACATTCTCTCCCTAGGCTTTACTGTACCTTGTCAATATATATGCAGCGAAGTCTCTTTCATGGTATGCATTATTTCAGACTAGACTGGTGGCTATTCTGCAATTTGCTACATGCTTCCAAATCAGATGATATCCCAGCAGCCCAGCGCTCGCAAGTAAGCTGAGGAGCAGCACAGATGTACCCTAGAACGCATAGGACACTCTATGAACTAAACACTCGTTGACATTATGCGCACTGCTGGAAAAGAACCGGCGATACGAAGCACGAGAAATATGGCTTTAACGTTGGCATTGTCCAATCTATTGCAATCGCAGCCGCGAGCCTGTCTCAGCTCTCCTTTATTCTTTCTGTGGATATGCATTTTAGGTCTTACAGTACAATCAAGAGGTTTATATATGTTCGAAGTTTCCATGAGAATCAATCCCCACCTCGCCGCTTGAAAGCAACATTCTAGGCTGTTCAAAGCAGGACATCAGAATCTCGCATGTTGCCTTTCCAAGGCGTCATCTCGATGATCCATTAGTACCATGCTTTGTGACATGGTGGTGAGTAACCTGAGAAGATTTGGAAGCTTCAGATGGAAGCGCATCCCGAGCTGGATCCGCAAACCCCCCAAACAGACGCATTCATATTCGAATCGTTCGTCGACTACAAGGATGCAATCTTTGGTGGGATTAGCCTGACTAGCCTTAGGCCTCACAGGTAGTCCTCTTTTGATTGTGCTAGCCGATTGTGCTTGGCCTCGCGCATCAAGCGTTTTCCAGAGAGCACCAATGCCCTCGTTGTATCAGCCGTAGTCCACTAGCGTGTAATATAGATTCAAAGCCCTATCGAGAGACCCTACTCGGTAGCAAGCACTTTTTTAATCGGCTCCGCAGCTTCGATGAACTTCTCCACCATTGTGTCGAGCTTCGTGAGGTCGTCCTTGCCCTTCTTGACTTCTGCAATCAACTTTTGCTTCTGTTTGAGCTTCTCTTGTCGTCGCTCTTCCAACTTGACACGTACTTGATGTTCGTGCTCGATGCGCGCAGTCATTAAGTCGTGTTCAGTCGATTCGTGGTGATCAGGAAACTCTTCGAGAAAATCTTTGACCGTGATAAGAGGGAGCTTCACATACTTGTGACTACCACATATATAAGCATTGAATACTGGGGCAAGATTTGTAGACGTACTCGTAGTTCTCAGCAGCAGAGATCTCAGACCGCAGCGACTGCTCTTCATATTTGAGATTATGCAAACCCAGAATTAGTGCATCATTCACCGCTCTATCATCCGAAGTCTTTGCCTTCTCCTCACGGACTTTCAACACACTCTGCCGATACAAAGATTTGATGATGGACAGTTGCGCCCGAATATACTTCTCCCGCTTGTCGATTTCCCGCCGGGCTTTTTTCTCATTGTCGATCTCTTCACGTGATACGGGGTTGGTAGGTTTCGGATGCGAAAGCTGATAGTCAACAAGCTCATTGATGAGCTTCTTAAGGTTCTGGACTTCTTTGTACAGCCGCGCATTCTGCGGCGTCTTGACCATGTCAGCAATGTTGAAGCTGGATAGATCCGCAGGCATCGCATGACCAGATTGTGTGTCAAGCACTGTTTGGTCGTTCATACTGAACTCTGCCGGTGCGATCGTGGTTGGTTGTATCTTTCCGATTCAGATGTGGAGTTGTGGTTGCAGTTGTTCACTTCGAGCGCTATTGAGAACGTCTGTGCTGAGCTCCAGTTTGTGCAAGGATCATGCCAAGGCAGATCATGTGCTAACGCGTATTCATCGCGCGCCTGGCAAATTACAACAATACAATCTCGATATTTCCCTGCCGTCCCACATGTCAAAGTCTGAATCAGAAACCTGCATCAGGAGCCAGAGCTAAGGAAAAGGACTCGGAGCACAGGGATTTTTCACCAATTGCATGGAACCGGGGTTGGAAATGCTCTGATCCAGGCAGCTTCGTCAGCCATTTGTACTATCGACTCATCTTCTCGCAACCATATATTCCCCAGAGAACTTCGGGGAGCGCAGTCCAGTGTGATTCTCTAACAGCTACTGTATCAAACGTTCAGCAGGAATACCTGACTTGCCTACACAATAAATGCCAGCCGATATGCTCCGCGTAGCCTTCATGGGCCGGCTGGTCAACCTCACATTCAACGGAAACTGACGCGTACGAAAGGAAAAAGTGTTGGAATCAGATACGCGCAGGGTTTAGTCACTAGTTTGATCCTGAAATATTGTGAAGGCCTTGAAGGCAGACAACTGTGCCCCCTGCATTTAGAACCTGGAGAGCAATAAGAAGCAAGCCGTTGTCATTATCTTCAATGAGCCTTGCCTGTCTAAACAGGCAGTGATTTCCGAGAATATACGCACGGCGAGCGGCCGTCACACGAGGCTTGAGATGTCAGCTTGGCACGCGGGTGACAAAAAAGCCCGCACCGCGAGTCCGTGCCCCACCAAAACACGAAACTGAGCGCTCTGCAACTCAACTTTGCAGCCGCGCCACCAACGCTATATTTATTTTTTTTGGCTTATTTTTCTTATGGCAGACTGGGATAACCGTGATCCTCATGATACGCCGAAAAGAGCCCGGGTTCGGGGGGCGATTGAGTACATGGAGGCGCGCGGTATCCCTCACTCAAAAGCAGACGTCTTCCACTTCAATGGAGTATCCAAGCGACAAGGCTGGGCTATGATATCACCAGGCAGTGTTGATAGAAGGCATCACAGAAGTGAGGCAGGCGAGCGCCGTGGTAGGCCCTCAGTTATCTCAGATGAGCAGCTTAAGGAGATGGATAGGATTATCCAAGAGGAGGGATTTGAAGCAAGGAAGCTCTCATGGCTTGAGCTAGGCTTTGAGGCTGGTATTGAAGGAGTCTCACCGCGTACTATCTCGCGTGCGATGGGCGATACTATGAGCTACTCTAAGTGCATTGCATGCCAGAAGAGATGGGTCAATAGTAGTACAGCTCAGGCCAGAAAATCCTAGGCATCTACCATGCTTCAGCACTATCCTGATGCAAGCGACTGGCACCACGTTAGGTTTTCTAATAAGATACATTGGGCTACTGGTCCTCAGGGCAGTATATACATTATACGCAAGCTAGGTGAGCGCTACTGCAGTAACTGCATCTAGCAGCGAGATGAAAAAGATAATTATAAGCGCAACCTTAAGAAAGTACATGCCTGGGCAGCTATTAGCTTCAACTTTAAGTTAAATCTTACCTTCTACGATATCCCTAGCAATAGCAATAGTAAGAAGACGCAGCGCGCCTATATAGATTAGATCCTTCAGCCTATTGTTAAGCCCTAGCTTAAATAAGAAGACAACTTTGTACTTGAGGAGGATGGCGACTTAGGCCACGGGCTAGGTAAAAACAACATAGTACGGCAGTGGAAAGATTGGAATAAGCTTAAGAGCTACTTTAACTGTCACTCTAGCCCTAACCTAACTCCTATAGAAAACTGCTAGCAACCACCTAAGCAGTACGTTAAGAAATTTCTACACTGGGATGAGGGAGATACACGTAAGCTTGCTCTTAAGGGCTAGGAGAAGGTAAATTAAGACTTTATTAATAAGCGTGTTAATTCTATGCTAAATAGGCTAAGAGATTGCATTGAAATGGATGGTCAAATGACTGGGTGGTGACCTGGCAAGCCTGGGCTCATGGGTGCCCCATCTTAACAGCTACAACGCCAAAAAAACGATAGATATAGCTGCCTCTAGTCAATCTACAGCCTCAAGTTAAAACCAGCTTGAAAAATGCTTAAACCTCCTCCTCTCCATAGCAATTTGTGTGTGTTGGGGGATGCCAAGGCATCCGCGGTGCGGGCTTTTTTGTCACCTGCGTGCTTGGGTAAGTCAGTCGATACAGCGGTATGGCGATAATGTTCGCGAGGAATTGCCGAACGTCCTCCCGGACGTTGCCAGTCGAGGTTACGTGTCCGATGCCCTACCTTTTATTTCCTGTCTATTCTTCCTTGCATCCATGACTTGTACATCCAAATTCCTGTTCCGAGTCGGCCACTCCTGATGAATACTTGCGTATCTTTCTGAGCAAAGTAGTCGACGCACCTGGTGAAATGAATTAAATCAAATCATGAGGCGGCAGATCAGGGGCAAAGGGCGCAGAACTGTCTTACAATTCCCTATAAATAATTCATCCAAACCATGGCCGCCCCAGGCTCTCTTTAACACAGCTACAGCTCGGAACTCACATGCACATCCCACTCCAAACGTGGGTAGCCTTCTACAAGCTCAAAGCTTTGAGAGAGTCGTACATCTACCGTATACAGTGTGCTTCACAAGGTAGTGCACGATGTGTGTCCTCACGCTCAGGCTTTACCCCTTTACCTCAAATGTGTTTAGCCCTCTCTATCTAGTCTGCCGTCCTGGGAGTGGATGGAAACTGAATTGGCATGTGTGTGCAAGCGAGCATGCCTTATGTTAGATTGTGGGGATTGCTTTGTACAAGGTATTTTACGAGAAAACTTTCATGCGGTAAGGCTAGGTTACAAACCTAATGCTGAGAAGAAATTCGTATTCGGTGGACCAACGAGGAGCGTCTGGGACAGCAAAGCGTGCCTCGGTGGGTCGGTAAAATCTTCCGATTGCGGTGTTTTGATTTCATATCCATGCAGGTCCGATAGACACGCGAGGAAGGATCAATGTCTCCGCACGCTATCCTGCGGCTCGACCACACCTTTCCCCATCATGCATGCTCATCGTTGATGAGACTGCAGTAGCTGCAGATCGCGCGCTGCAGCAACTTTCGATTCATGATCTGACCTGTTTTCGTGGCCCCGCTGTCAAGATCTTAGGAACGCGCCCTCACATTCTGAGAGGATTTTAACTCTCACACCATCTCGCCGAAGACGACGGCGAGGTGTTGACGAAGGCCAAGAACCGCACTAACATCGGGAGATAATTTTGACATCAAGCCCAAAATTCCAATAGCGCGGATACGGGACGCGTTGTGGCGATTTGGCGTTATTCCAGGCAACCCCGAACCCCTGGAGAATTTTAGAAGGATTTTCTGGCGTGCTCCTCGCGTCTTACTTTCCCTTTTTGGAACAGCCGGGGATATTCGCTTCGGGAGACTTTCAGCATCTGTATCCGAAAATACAAGAACCTCCAGCATCTGCGTTTGGGGTGTGACTGCTTCGGCTAGATTATGTTGCAGCTGTTGCCCGTAAGCTCCTCGCTTTCGTCTCCAGCGATCCGTTCTAAATCCCGCTTTGCAGGCAAATACGAAGCGGCCATGCGAGCAATTGTTGGCCACAATTGCCGCTCCAGCCTGGATCGTGGACTAGCGAAAGCCAAGCAAGCCACTGCCATGAGGTCAAGGAGCCGTCAATGGTTTCCCGAGATAGTTTCTACTGAACCCAGCTGTCCTCGGGTGTGATTGTACGACCTTGATATCTTTCCATTCGGCAATACCATTGGCTGATCAGGCTTCCCGGAGGACCTTTCTCCGACTACAGATTCTTCGCAAGCATTTATCGATGGCTGAAGCCATCGATCATAATTGAAGAGGAAATGGGTCCGTGACGGGACGACAAATCAAGTCCTGGAGAACAAGAATTGCTATATCTTCGTTTGCAGGCGACGGTTCCCTGTTTTTTTCTCTTTGAAGACCTGACTCGTTTCTTTGTGGGGATCAATTTGCAAAGCCCGGCATTTACGAGTAAACGCCATAGCTTCCTTCTCCAGAACGATCATCCTTTGCTTAAAACTCAAAGCTGAGCACCTGATGACAATTTTGCCTGTGCACCGTTCATGATCAAAAGCCGGGCCGATCAGTACGCGAGATAAAAACCACCGTGTCTGACAGGTGGGCTTGCCGTTCATGCGCCATCGTTGATGTTGCTAACGGCCGGTTAGTGAAGCCGAAGTTGAGAAGCTCGGGCTCATCAACATGCACATCAACCGGGGAATACGGGTTGTCAGGGCACCCAGGGCAATGGGCCTCTTGAAGCAACATCTGCAGAAGTTGAGGCTAGGTCCAGTTCCCCACCAATACGAGATTGATATTAAAGGTTGAACCGCGCCGCCAATTGAACCCGGCCTGGAACTCAGGAACAAGCTGAACGCAGCCGTGAAAGATCAACGTGGATACGACTAAGGAACCGCTAGTGTTGGTGGCGCGAAGTTGGGCTCATCCTGTGTTACACATGTCGTCGAAGCCAGTTGTATATTGTTTACATCGCTGAATTATGGCTGAGAACAAATGGCATTCCCGAAAAATTCGCATGCTAGCTATGCCACCCATTATATCAGCGATCGGTTTTCTCAGTCCGCGGGAGTACTTTCACCTGCCGTGGCGGCTGTCAAGATGCTTGTGCTTCCAGGATTGCCCTAGACCATGATTTCAATGCCGCCATACAGGCACTAGTGCTAGGCCCGGAACAGGCGATAACCCAAACTTTGTTCCGTGAACTCTAACCACCTCCACCAAATCACGCAAGACAGGACAACATGCGATTTGCAGGAGTGAGTCTCCTTGACTCAGGGGCATGCGGCAGCTCGCGTGGCCTGGAGATTTTCTTAGTCAGGGCAAGTGAATACAAACAACGTCAAGTCATCTTACAAACCCGCTCCTCTCTCTTTTGTTCATTCTTCGTTCTTTCTAGTTTCTGCTTCTATTGTCACCTCTTTTCAGTATGGCACCCAAAAAGGAAACATCGGTTGAACTGTGTAGTCGAGTGAATACACAGGGCAACACCATCGCCATTCGGATGCTGGAGTATTTGAGCACAGCAAAGCAAGCCATTCCTGGATTCCAACCTCTGGCGACCGAGTTCATTGACCTTTGCCAAGTACTGTGGTCAATTGAAGCCGGTCTTACAGAAGTAACGAAGTCACGCTCTGGGTTTCCTGTTGAGGTCGCCCAGGAACTTGACAAGCGCGTCCGTCAGGTTCATGATGAGTTCTCGGTGCTCAGCCAGATGGTTAACAAATGTACGTCAGTTTTCATTTTGCGTTGTAGGGCTCCAAGACTTCTCTTGAAGGATTTCGAGTGGCGTCGTTTTTGCCAAATCTCAATTAGAACATGACGCGAAACAAGCCATGAATTTTCAGAGAAGAAAGCGTTTTATTTTCGGTCTTCCATGTCTTCTTAAGAACACATTTTGCTTACAGCAATGAACTTCTAGTCGTTGACAACGAGAATCACAAAGGCGGTTTTGGAAAGAAATTCCGAATGATGTTTGCCGATACGGATGTCGACAAGATGCGACTGACTTTATCGAAGAGCCGCGACTCGCTGAAGGTTAGCTCTGCCATGTTCCGGTGGACATTGGGCGATGCTCGAGTAGACGCATCAATGGGCATTGGTTATGCAGGCCTAATCGCTGCGCTCGAGCGATT
Source organism: Pseudopyrenochaeta lycopersici (assembly GCA_003313425.1). Classification (NCBI taxonomy): domain Eukaryota; kingdom Fungi; phylum Ascomycota; class Dothideomycetes; order Pleosporales; family Pseudopyrenochaetaceae; genus Pseudopyrenochaeta; species Pseudopyrenochaeta lycopersici. The sequence goes on from NHZP01000006.1 coordinate 579,344, forward strand.
GAACCCCAGCAAAGCATCAAGCCTTCCGCCCCTTCACCCGGCACCAACTTCGAATTTACCGCCAACACCACCTTCAAAGGCCAGCCAGCACACTGAATCACACCATACGTCCACACACCGGTTGGACGGACCTTCTCTGCAAGAGCTTCGCCCTGACGATATCCACTCGTATAACAGCGATGTCCTTCGGGCCACAGCCAACCATTCACATCTCCGGGAAGACGATATGGGCCTGTCGTCGAATCTTGTAGATCTTCATAAGAACTGGCGAGCGCCACCGAGTGCACGCTCAAGTGAATCGACCAGAGACACAATGTATCAGCAAAACATTAGGTACCATGAAGATCCCGTCTACGAGGATGTCTCGGCGGAATCTATTAGATTGCGAACACTCGAAGACAGGCTGCACAACATGAGTGTTCATGAACGTTTACTAGATGAGCATAACCACTCCGCTACGAAGATAGATTCTCCCATAGCATCGCCATATTGGGCACCGCGCCAATCTGGAGGGTCAAAGATGGCTGGTGGTAAAGCTGCACTCGTCACTGCTGTTGAGCAAAAGAAGCACCGGATTTTGGAGCAACTGCTCGATGGCGGTGCCAAAACTGATGCCCCAACGGAAGCTGCCATGCTGCGGACAGCAGCTCAGAACCGTGATGCAGAAACTATTGCGCTTCTGCTGCGATATGGCGCGGATGCCAACGGCTTTGACCGGGAAGGCATCACTCCTTTGTTCGCTGCTACCCAGGCTCAATGTCTTGAGTCTGCGAAAATATTGGTCAAACGCGGAGCGGACCCCAATCTTTCCGCAGGCCCTGAGTCTGAGACCCCGTTGTCTCTGGCTTCGAGCAACGACCACATCGACCTTGTTCAATTGTACCTCGCTAATGGCGGCAATCCTGACTTTATTATGGAGAATGGATCCACTACCCTGGTCTCAGCCATGAACAAAATAGCGTCACCAAAGGTCGTCGAACTGCTTTTGAGTTCCGGCGGCGATGCAAATGCAAAGAATGGCGAAGGCACAACCGCCTTGTTCCAAGCCATACAATCAAACCGTATGGATCTGATGACAGTATTGCTCGACAACGGAGCAAACCCTAACCTCCCTGGACCAAAGCATCCGCTGTGGCCATCGACATACAAACCTAAAGCTCTGCAGCTCCTGCTATCTCGCGGCGCTGATCACAAGAAAACACCAGGCCTCATGGAGTTAGCATCAAGTTGTAAGTGGCCTTGCATCGTGTGTGGTTATTTGGGTCCAGGTGTGCCTGTAACACTACGTGAACCTTCTCCAGGCCAATGTGGCGTTTGGAAAAGGTTGCGAAGGCACCAAGAACCCTTCAAGATAACTGTTCATCATACACCCCTGCTTCGTCCCCCACCATCCAATACTGTGCTGACCAATATCTATAGTGAAAAAACTGGATTCCATCAAAATCCTTATTAATGCAGGAGTATCACCGAATGTGAGGAAGGATGGCGTATACACACCTCTCTGCTCAGCCATCAGGGATAATAGTGCCGACATCGTGACCTACCTACTGGAAAACGGGGCGGATCCCAATTTCAATGCTTCTGAGTACCCTGCGTTCAAGTGCATCACTCACAAGCGCACACAATTCATCCCCCAACTTGTCGCTGCCGGGGCGGATCTTCACAAACCTAAAGGCATTATTGAGACCGCTGTTCAATTCAACGACAAAGAAACATTGCTGTATTTACTGGATCAAGGTGTTAGCCCGAACGACCGGACACCAGACGGTTATACAGCACTAACCACTGCGATACGCGAAGATCGTGGGGAACTCGTCGACATTCTTCTTGCTCGTGGCGCAGATCCCACTATACGTGGACAAGACTGGCCACTATGCATGGCCGTCAAGCGACCTACTATTTTGAAGAAGCTTCTCACTGCGACGCCCAACCCGCGTGCCTTCCGTGGTGTTGTTGAGATGGCGGTGGTCGCCAATCAACTTGAAAGCATCAAAATGCTCCTGGCAGCCGGCGTCAGCGTTGAAGACAAGAACTGCGGCGTTTTCTCTCCACTTACCACGGCCATCCGCGAAGAACGCAAAGATATCGTCCGTTACCTCCTCGACGTAGCAAATGCAGATCCCAATGCCCCAGGCGAGCACCTTCCCATTGTTAAAGCGCTACGTAGATACAATGGTGACACTGAAATCATTCAAATGCTCCTCACGCGTGGCGCGCAGATCAATAAAATGCACAGAGGATGGAACGCAATTCTCCAAGCGGTCGAGAACGGCGACGCCAAGATCCTCAAGTTGCTGATCGACATGGGTGGCTCGGTCGATCTCCAAGCCATTGACGAGACAGGAAAGCCGGTCATTGATATTGTGACAGAGCGAGGCTGGGAAGAAGGATTAGCTCTTCTTTTCCCCAACACTGCTCCGAAGGCTAGGCAGTAGGTAATCCTCCCCCATGCGCTCCTTCTTCAGAGACCCACCTCCATACTAACATTCTGCAGCCGTCGGAGCTTCTCTATTTCTGACTGGCGGTGGATCAGCGCAGGGCTTGAGCGTGGTGAATTGAAGTCGAGTGAGGAAGACGAAGCATGTTGCAGTACCGTGTCAAGCGGCATACTGCCAGCCTCATAATGATCATTTGTGGATGTCGTACGTTGGGAGGCTTTTTTTTGGGGGGTTATTTGGAGTTCGGGGGTATACCAGACATTATCTATCTCCTTTGTTCAAGTCCATAGTACTGCCGTCCCAGTCTTTATGGAAGGCTAGCAATAATCCCTTTTGTTCTTCATTTTTGAAGGTGCCGTTCCAAGGCTGAAAGTTGAACCCGCTGGCACCTAGTGATAGGGCTATAGAGGGTGGCCGAAACACTTCCCTCTTGGGTTCTCAATAAGTACTTTGCGGACAGCAGAAAGACTCCAAAATTATCAAGCTTGGACAGTGGACGAGTAATTGCAAGGTCTCCAACCGTGCGGAACAAACTAAAATTTCCTCAAAGTCTGCATGCTATTTCTTTGTAGTCCATTCCTAGGAAATACACGCATTCTAGAACATGGCAACCTCTCAAACGAAGAGCCTGAGTTTCCTCGCCACGTTCTTGCCCGTTCTCCATCACAGCCTAATCATCTCTGTTTGAAAATAATATCCGCTGATAACCCTGTCAATTTTATCAATCAAAACAGTAATATCGTCGAATTCACATCAGTGTCTCTATTTGATGTAACAACCCCCGATCGGCCATTTGTGCGCCTGGAATCATAGCTGGGAAAGTGGTCTAATTGGCTTTTTTACACTTCCTGTTCTAATGAAGAAGTGAAAATCTATATCAGACCGTGCAAAATACAAATGACAGAATCTTCTGCAAACTACCGAGGAAAGGATCGTCAGAGCTGATGTAATGTTGTTACCTGAGGAAGATTTTCGGCCGTCGCTATGTAGGATGCGCAAGACTTCCCAATTCCATTACCAGAGACTACTTCTCTCACTTATAAGCTCCCAGATATAAAGTTGAACTGAGCGTTTATAATTGCCGCCGCGATTTCGTGACCTTGTTCGATTTCATATCTGGTTTTGCTGCCCGGTCCGTACTTATGGTCCTCACCGGGAACAAAACACTAAGTTTGTCAAAGAGTAAATAAAGGTACGCTACTCGCCCACTTCTTCCTTCGCTGAAAACCATAGTTCTATTGTTTTGACTGTGTCGCCAAGCCCGAACTGTACTACTAGCCATGATATTGACAATCTCCATAACCATATCCCATGTCTTTATCTACCTCCTCAGATGTGCGAGGTCAATGAAGCCATGACCTGTAATTCGGTGTACGTGTGTAAGTGTTTAAAGCAAACAGCGATGAGTCATATAATTACCCTTCAGAAGTCCTAAAATAACCATGTTGCGTCGGTACCTCCAGAAGCTGTACGAATCAATGACGTACTGGAAGACCTCCACAGGAAAGATTAGAACCACCATTTTCTTCTTTGGAAACAAAATCTGTCGGGATCATCAGCTGTGCTCATGCATATAGGATAACCCTTGCAACGAATCAAGATCGGCCTGTATCGGTAAGAGCACTTTTATGTCGCAGGGCGAAAGGATATAGAGGTAGTGTACAATTCTCCACAATTCAAGATGCTGAGACTAAGTGAGAACCTTCAACAAGACTCAGATCGTGTTTCGGCAATCTTGCAGGAACTGCACGAGCAGATCAGGTGACGAGGTCTTGTTGTAGTTTCTTACGATGGTTGCACCTGTTGAGCATTGGGTCCAAGGTGTATGGAGAGTACAATCCCTCAAGGACGTGATATGAAAAAGAACAGTGTGTAAGAATTTGGAAAGCGAAGAGACATCTTGCTTCATCCAAATTGTTCCGCTGTCAAGTCACAATATATGGTTTAATGGTACAATGTCTTCATGTAAATTTGCCCATGCCCTTTATCTTAGCGAGACCCATACATTAAGACTCTGCACATCAATTTCCTCCAAGTAATTTTGCGGATGTGAACGCTGCCCTTGCAACTTTGACTTATTTTCCACATATTGTTCAGATCCTTCCAGGAGATACATGTACCGATATAGTACGGCATTATCGTTTAGACCTTGGCTGTTGAACAGATCCTTTTCGTAGTACCATATTGTATCACGTGACTATGGAGACTTCAGCCAAATTGTGGTATTACCGGGCTCCGTTATGGCTTGTAGGGGCGAGAGGAGAAGGGTGGCGAGAGTGGGGTTCAAATGGGGATAATTTCCCCGATTCGGTCACCGCGTGATGACGTTAAGCTTTGGCACACAAAACCACAGCCGTCACAGTCTCTATGAACTTTAAACCTGGGGTGTATTAATCTCCACGACCCTAGAAATCATCTTCTAACACTATGTCTTCATCCCAAACGATCCGCTGGGGCATCCTCGCCACTGGAGGCATTGCCATTACATTGTGAGTAACCCCGCGAAAAACCCCGCCAGAGCTATTCGCTTAACGTTATGGCTTCCCCAGCACGAAGGACCTTCTCGTTGATCCGACTACACGCGGTGTCAATCACCTCAAGCACACTGTTGTCGCTGCCGCTTCTTCGTCGTCCAAATCTCGCGCGGAAGATTTCCTAAAAGAGGTGGGCGCGCCCTCAGATGCCAAGGCCTATGGCTCCTATGAAGAGTTCGTCAAGAATCCAGACATTGATATTGTATATGTCGCAACACCGCATTCGCACCACTATCAGAATGCCATGCTCTGCTTGGAGGCAAATAAAAATGTCCTATGCGAAAAGGCGTTTACTGTCAATGCCTCCCAGGCACGCAAACTGGCGGAGAAGGCCAAAGAGAAGAATCTGTTTCTGATGGAAGCCGTTTGGACACGCTATTTTCCATTATCTATCTATGTCCGAGAGCAAATTACATCAGGCCGCATAGGCCCCGTTGCACGAGTGATCTCAGACAACAGCATGGCACTTGACCCGGAGAACAACTTCGCGGATGGCAAAAACCGCATGGTGAACCCGGATCTAGCTGGAGGAGCTCTGCTCGATCTTGGTATTTATGCTTTGACATGGGTTTTCCAGACACTATACCATACTCAAGCTGAGAGTTCGAGACAGCGTCCTAAGTTACTTGCTTTCGTCAAGACCTACGAGCCGACTGGAAAGGCGGATGAGCACAGCACTGCCATCCTCCAGTTCCCAAGGTCAAAAGAGTTAGGTGGCGAGGCGCACGCCGTAGCAACCACGTCTCTTCGCGTTGCGACCGCACCCGGAGGGAACTTAGATTTACCCTTCGTGCGCATTCAAGGTCCGAAGGGCGAAATTCAAGTCTTTGGGCATTCTTTCCGCCCTCTTTCAACAAAGATCGTCTCTAGCGACGGTAGCATCGAATCTAAGGACTTTCCGATTCCTGGACCCGGAAAGGGCAGTGGCTGGTACAACGGTTTCGGCGGCTCGTTGCAGGCTGAGGGCGAGGGCCAAGGTATGTTCTGGGAGGCTGACGAAGCTGCGGATGCCATTATCAATGGGAGGAAAGAGGGCAGATTTCTGGGGCTAGATGAGAGCATCTTGATCATGGAAGTCATGGACGAAGTTAGGAAACAGGGAGGTCTGGTGTATCCGGAGAAGATCGAGACGACCAAGTTCCCAGTGCAGCTATGAACGAACAACCACCTCCGGGAGCAAGAGATTCTATCGACTGTGCAAGACGGCCGTATAACACAAAAACTTAGGTACTAAATAGAAAATTTTACCTTCTGCGGCCACTATTGGTGTTGGAATTGAGAAGCCGAAGCTTGGAAAGCATTTCCCAGACAGAGCCTGAGTAACGTCAATGGAGTCACTTCTTTTGCAACCATTTCAATTATGGCTGAAACTCTTTCTCATCTCTCATATAACAGAAATAAGAATCTTCTCCTTCGTCATCTGTTGCAACATTGTAATCATCTGAAATTCGCTCTAGAACGCGTCACCATTTCCCCACCGCTCCACTCCATGCTTTCCACACAATCCATGCTCCCTTAATTTACCTCTAAAGGTTAGGTAGCATGGAGTGCTTTGCTTTTAAAATCCGTGGAAGCCCGGTATGATCAAGATAAAGCTAACCCTCGGTACTAGAGACACATATACTTCGCCAAGGCTGTAACCCGGGTTTTCTTCACAGCTGAGGTACACTTTTCATCTAATTTCATCTCTATAAATTGCCTTGTAGGGCTTATTCTCGTTAAGAGTTTAGCATTTCTTAAAGCTGCAGACTCAAGGATATGTTTTGCGACGGGATCCCCACTGCAGAAGCCAAGTTCATGAATACTTCTGCTTACAACACGTCAAACAAACGATTGCTACCTTGTTGATTTTCAACAAAGTTGAAATGGACATAGACGAATACTGCTGGTTTAAGTCTCTTGTCTCAACCCCAAAAATATTCGACAATGAGGTGTTCTACCAAATTCACTCCTCCATCAGACAAATATTTATCCGGTGGCATGTTGCCTATCAATATATTGAAGCCACTTCGGACCACACGCGAACGCGTAACGGTCGGTTTGAAATACTCCTTCCAGGATGCTTCCAGATTCGCCACCAATCACATAGGACCTTGCAAGGGTCAGTAATCTCAACACCACTCACGAGACGTGGTCCAGGGTGGACAGAACCTGGGCGACGACGACGAAAAGTTTCGCGAGTTCATCTATTCAAAGATCACACGAGGTCACGATGCTAAAATTTCCAGGTTTCGATGCCGCCGAACAAAACGATGAGAGGCGTTACGTTGGGGGTTCCCAAGTCAAAGTATATCTTTTAAAGATATTGATGTATAAATGGAACCGAGAACTCCACGAAACACCTGGAACCCGTGGAAAGAGCCAAATAATAGTGTCAACATTAAAATAGTTATCTCAACTATCGTTGTAACCATCATAAAATGAAGAGCGTTGCCGTTCTCGCAGGTGTGGCTGTTCTGGCAAGACAGGTGACTGGTCACGCAACGTTTCAAGGTGAGCCTCAAATGTTCGAACTTCGGACAAAATATGACTAATTTTGCATCCCCTAAATTTTAGATCTTTGGGTAGACGGAAAAGACCAACAAGCAACTTGCGCGCGATTGCCAACCAGCAACAGTCCTGTGACAGATGTGACAAGCAACAATATCCGATGTAAGCTACTTCAACAGCCTCCACAACTCAGGTCTGATATCACTTCATAGGCAACGTTAACCAAGGTGTTACGGCTTCGAAATGCGTTGTAGCTGCCGGGGGAGTCGTTACTATCGAAATGCACCAGCAGAACAATGACCGATCATGCGCTAACGAAGCCATTGGTGGCGCTCATCACGGCCCAGTCCTGGTATATATGAGCAAAGTTACAGATAGTGCCACTGCCGATGGCTCTTCCAGCTTTTTCAAGATATTCCAGGATACATGGGCCAAGAATACCTCTGGAGGGGGAGGTTCAGACGAGTGAGTAATACCGATGTACAGCTGTATGTGTGCGACATACGCTGACTTGAAACTTTTCTCAGCTACTGGGGAACGAAAGACCTCAATGCAAACTGTGGGAAAATGGACGTCAAGATTCCAACCAACCTCGCCTCAGGCGACTACCTGCTTCGAGCTGAAGCCATCGCGCTTCATTCTGCAGGCGGCCTCAACGGTGCCCAGTTCTACATCACTTGCTTTCAGATCACTGTCACTGGTGGAGGCTCGTCAAGTCCAGCTGGCGTCTCTTGTAAGCCATGTTTACGTATAAATTGTATATGAGATATGCACTAACAGCACACTTCCTTTTTTAGTTCCGGGTGCTTATAAGGCAACTGACGCAGGAATTCTAATCAACATCTACCAGAATCTGGCATCGTACGTCGCCCCTGGTCCAGCAGTGATTTCTGGTGGCACGGAAGCTGTCGCTGGCAAAGCAGGCTCAGTCATCACAGCCACTGGAGGAACACCGCAAGCTACGGCCACTGTGAGCGTGGGACAGGGGGCAAGCACACTGCAGACATCAACCAAAACTAGCTCTGCACAAGCTTCGTCGACAAGTGGAAGCGGCAGTTCTGGAGGATGTACGGTCGCGAAATATGGACAGTGTGGTGGAAGCGGCTTCACTGGTTGTACGACATGTAAGAAATTCCTGTACGAGTTAAGCTGCATGTAAGATATGTACTGACTTCGTACGTCCAGGTGCATCTGGCTCGACGTGTAATGCGCAGAATGGGTACTACTCGCAGTGCCTCTGAGAGGCTGGGTTCAGAAATGTGGCTTCCTTCTACTGCTATTCGACAGTAGTGTCTTGCTATGTGTATGTGAAGGGCATGAAAATGATGTTGTTCGTCGTTGTAACGCTCGCAGCGCATACATTCGAAGGCGAAGTAGTGATCCCCTGATAATTCAACCTTGCGACAACTTCGACAACAAGCAAATCACGTGACCAACCCTTTCACTGAAATATCGCAGAATTATAGCATACTGTCTAGGAGATGCATATTCGCCCACTCAGTGATGCCCTGGTTTCTTCGTGGCCGGTGCCATGACTTTCCTCGCAATTCTGTTTCAGCTGCATTTTCATCCATTCGTGGCTCTGGTTTGCCATTGAGTAGTGCAATTACCATTGAGAAGGCATCCTCGACAGCTCTGTGCTTCATAAAATCCCCACAAATACAGCCCAATGGTTGTAGGCCTCGAGGATCAATGCGTCCGCTGTGAGCACGTGTAAAGACATCGCTGATTAGGTTAGCGCAATATCTGCACGTTCGTGCGACACGTCACTTACGCCATCCGACAGCCACCACATTTGACGCCCTGGAAGCGTTTGATGAACAACACAACAACTGCCAGCGCAGAGCGACGGTAATGGATGGTGCAAAACCCCGCCTCGAGGCCTTGTGCGGTTATAGTCGATCCATCTGTGCGCAACGCGTGCTTAGCTGAAAGCTTGAAGCCGATACCATACAAGTGTCGTCCTGGAGAGATAGTCAGCGAACGTCGCATCAGCATTTGACAAGACAGTGAACTGCTGGCCATAGCACAAGCAACCAGGAACAGGAGAGTTTGGGAGTGTGATAGTGATATGGGCTGCATGAGAGGCATGAACCTGGAGATCGCAGGGCTGAGCAGTTCGCACCAGGAACACATCCGACTTTGACACGTTTTTGCGCGCGCATGGCTAACGTTCACTGTTTGGCCCAATTGGATAGTACACTTCTCCAACCCTGATTCGGTTCGCTTACCGCGTTCCATTCCTTCGCGTGCGACCTTGCGGTATTGACAAGCGAAGGAAGGTGTTCGATATGACGCGCCTACAGCATATACATAGTAAAGGAACGGAAACGGAACGGCGCGCTGCCACCTTAACCTAAAGCGGGCCGAAGCCCGAAGCAACTCTGAACCAATCTGTGGGACACATCTGGCATTGCGTCGGCATTGAGAAACTAGCATGGCAGCGTTCCGACGTCCCTCAGTGCCAACACATCGGACCAAGCTAATAACGGCAACACAGCAACTAGGAAATTTGACCCGTAGCACATCATTGGTCTTTCTGTTCCAGTGTTACGGTTCCCGAACAGCATGACATAGTGCCATTACCAGGTTTTCGTGGTTCCAGCTTCTGCCATACTGCTTTCTGTTCCTCGCTCCCCCCCGCAGTTGCTCGCTCACTGATAGTTCTGCCGGCCAATTAAAGAACAGAGGACCTGCCAGCGCAACATGGCATTACCTTAATGCTCTCCTCCGAAGGCAGAGTGTGCCACAGCAGCTGCGGACATAATTTCTTCGAGATAGTGGTGTGGCAACAACGTTGGCGAACTCCTACAGGATACCGAAAATGAGGCTCAGATTGCATTGACAGACTATAAACAGAGAGCTGAAGTTCCCAGAGCAAATATTCTTTTCCATTCTTTGCACTCAACTTGATTCCTCCAGATCCCCACTTGTAAGGCCGGGCCCCACCAGACACTGCTGCTGATCAGAGCCTTCTTTTCATACTCTTCCATTGCGCCACTCTCCAAATATGGCGTCGTCAGAAAGCTACGTACAGAAGCTTCAACGTAAGCACATGGGTGCTCCTTTCGATCAAAGCTAATTATCTCAGACTATTGCGCAACGAACCAGATAGCCCAACCTCAGTTCCAAGACTACTCCGACCCTCGAGGTTCGCAATCCTGTTGCATGCTACATGCGTCATACTACACCCTCGCAGCAAATCCTGACATATACACGCAGGCATAAGGACTGCCTGGTCGAGCAGTGTTTTCGTACATGGTCATGAATACCGAGCTCATCTTTGGCGAGACTACCGGTATCTCGAACAGTCGCGTGAGGAGGCAGCTGAAGTCGCCTGGAAGGCTTTGAACGCCATACCCGCAACGAATGGGACTAGCCAAGGGCAATATAACTACAATCGTAATTATGCGACGTCTCGATAGTCCTTTGCACATCCGGAGTGGAAAAAATAACTGCGCCATATCTAACGAACGCAATCCTTGCTGTTCGGCGCGTGGAATATCGATGGGACTGGACAGAACTGCTATCAGCGCGTACGTAACTTGCGGATCCTAGGCTATCATGAGTACATGTATATCATCTGGACCCAGTTTTTGAACTGTCTCTAGGAGCATCCCTTGTTTCCTCCGTGCATTGCACTTCAGCGGCATGCCATTCTCTTCTGTTTGACGGGCGCTATACCCTTTCTACTACTGGCTGAATCTCTAAGCACACTAATTTGTTCGCTTTCAATTGACCACTAAATAACGGTTGCCTGTCGTTACTTTATTGCCAATGCCCGTCAGCCGCTGCTCTGTGCTATGCTGTACTTCTAGGCTGTTATTTCAAAAGCTGAACTCTTGGTGCAACGGAAAGAATATATTGCGGGCCAAGTAAGCTTCCATCTAGATATCAAAAAAAATTATCGATCAAGTTTGCAGTATTCATTGCGAGCTCCTTCTTAGTTTCTTACCTCGGTAGATCTCCGCTGTGTGTTAGTGAGCATTGCCTACGACTGGCCTTCATTACATGGCCGAGCCGCTGGTCCATCAAAAGATCTGGATCGTGAAATTGTGCTCTCTTCTGTTCATGTTACTCGTTGTATGCCTATAATGACTTGAATAGCGAATATTGAACCTGCAAGAAACGTTTGACTATGAGAGAAAATGCAAACTTTTGGAAAAACTTCTTTGATTCGTGCTACTACTTTCCTAAGGCGTTCCGCTGAAGATCGTCGTCCGTGCAAAGGCCAGCCACGTGCGGCGTAGTTAAGGACTGTTATTATAGAATTCCTCAAACGTAGGGAACAAGCGTTGGTATTGTAAGCGATTCATTCATGATGATTCTATGCGCAACCCTAACTTTAGCACGCTTGTGGAGTTCAGACATTCAAAGCGCCAAACCAAGATATCTGAGACTCCTTCGGTCTGATCCCTTTTCAGTCCTATTTACGCGCCAGAACATCAAAGATAGCAAGTATTGGTGCACTCACCTGGCGCCCTATTCTCTAAGACAGATTAGAAACTTAAAGTGCGTGAAGGCACGCCGGCTGCAGTGGGATACGAAGTTTGTGAGCGAGGCTGATCTGCGCTAACGCGCCGGTCGGATCCTTATCCGCTCCACCTTCCCCGCCCATTCCTCCTAGGATCACATTCCGCTACCAGGTCTGATTAACTGAGGAAGACACCTCAAACGCATAATGTTCTGATTGATCCTCGCTCTTGACATATCTGTTTCCGAATGACAATCACGATCTTAATCTCCCCAGCCCTATTCGTAAACCAAATCAGAGACGAAACATGACATTCAGTGCTACAATCTTAAACAAGATGACACAATCCATTTCTGCCTTTCTTCATCACCACGCTCATCAGCTTCCTCCTTGAGGCAACGATGATGCCTCAGAAGCATCCACTGTTTCGGACTCAGAGGCTATTTTTTCCAACATCAGGCCGCCAGTATCAGATTGATTCGCGTCCAAAGTCACCACAATGGGATACATGCAAGATATAACATTGAGCCTTATATAGCTTGCAGATGCTCATCAGCTTCGTCATCAGTGGTTGCCTTTCACACTTCTTTCATTGCCATTCCTACTTCCAGGTGAAGCCGGCTGGGTTTTTGAACTCATATTTCTCTATATTGTTAACATACAATTGTAAAATGGCCCCAATCTTCAAAATTGTTGCTCTTTTGAGCCGTAGGTTCCTCCAGGACTGACCACCCTGTTTTTGCTAACCATTTCTCAGTTTCTCTCTATGTCACCGCCCAAGGCACACAATTCATCACTGGAACTTGTGCATCAGACGCTGAATGTGCATCTGCCTGCTGTGGGTTTAATAGTGGAAAATGTGCAGGCCCTGTGGTGGCGCAAGAACGAGACGGAGGTTGTGGATTTGGCGATGCTCAACCAAACGATAATGCTGCTCAAGCGTTGACCGGAGGGAACCGAAATACAAATGCAAATGCTCAAGGACAAGGTCAAGGTCAAGCCGCGGCCCCTCAACCTGCTGCTCCGACTCAGATCGCGCCCTCTGGCGGTAACGGCGCTGGAAACGGCGCTGGAAACGGCGCTGGAAAGCAATTCATCACAGGCGCTTGCTCCTCGGACGCTGACTGTGCTGCTGGATGCTGCGGATTTAAGAGCGGGAAATGCGCGGGGCCAGTGGTGGCACAAGAGAGGGACGGTGGATGTGGATTCGGTGACGCGCAGCCTAATGATAATGCTGCTAAAGCGCTTCGAGGACGAAGTTTAGGGAGAAGGGGAGCTGCTTTTATGTGACTAATGTTTGACGATTCTTAAGATGAAAGTGTACCAAAAGGTACAGCTGAATATCATTCTATATGTTGATTGGTTGGCGCTGCATCTTCTACGATGGATAGTGTCTCAATCAATCTACTTGCTGTCAGCTATTGAATAGAATACCCATTCACTATTGCTCATCAGTATGTTCGACCTGACCGTTTCCTTTCAGTGCCTTTGTGGCTGCTTTGCACAATCGTCTCAGCTTTCCAGGCCTCATTATAGGTGTCGCTCCTATCTTGAGATGACAAGTACACCTCCGAGTAAACAATTGATCAACGTCAGGATCTAACATGTTTGGGTGTCATTTCGTGTACTCAATCGACTCATGTGATACAACATAGATTCGCTGGATGCAAGCGTTTCCGCTGGTGTGAAATTGCCGCCATCTCTTGGAGCTCAAGTCGGCCACTACAAAGGCATCGTATTCGTCGCGCACAAGACGAAATTTCGGATCCACAAATAGTAAAAGGATTCGTGACATTGGCATTCTCCGAGATTCGCTTTGTTTGAACACGCGTCCAACAGCTCTTGACTCCGGCGAATTGCGTGTGGAGAAGCGGACATGAACAGCGGCGTGCGCAAGCAATCACCGATCAATAACTTGGCTTGCGCAAGCAAGGCCTTTTGTGAAACAGGCCACTGTTGTCAAGGGAGAAGCGTTGGGGCCCGCCGAGTTTGTGCAGGGACGAGGGCGTCCGGACTCTGCCGCAACCGCTTGAGACGGATGGCTGGAGAAGAGCGATAAACAGGCAGAAGCCGTTGGGAAAATCCTTATCGATAGGCTAACTATCTTCAAACATGCCGTGATTGTATGACCATATGCGCGATTTTCTTTGTGGCGGCGAACGAGTGGTCGAGAAGTCGGGAGGCGAAAGAGCTCAGAGTCGCGAACTGAAAACGGCGTGGCTGGCATCTCCCAAAAATAGACAGGTCCAGCCTCGTTCCCCAACAGATGTCCACTTTATCCCACGCCAACCCAGCCGACTTCTCGCATGTTGACAGCCACATCCTGCATCCGGTCCCCCTATTACTGGTCCACTGTCGGGAATAGTGGGGCCAGGGGCGTACCTTGCTTTGTTTGAATGTTGACCAGTAGGGCTGAAGGAGGCTGGGCGTGGGCTGTTTGCATACGTATGCTGTGTGGGTACGCAGACGGCGGACTTTGCACGCCTAGAAGGTACTGGTAGGGTGAGTAATAAAGGTATTGTGTGGTAGGTATAAGAGTCCCCGAGAACGCTTCAGTTGAGAAGTATCTAGCAAGCATCTGATCAAAGAAGTTCAACGTCAACTGCACACTACAGTCAACCTTGGCCAAGTCGCATACCTCTATACGCAGTCTTTCGAAATCGCTACAGCCCAACACACTCCTCAGTCAAAATGCAGTTCTCCATCATCTCTCTCGTCGTTCTTGCCGCCACCGCTTCGGCTTCCTTTGTTCCCCGCCAACTCAACGGGACAACAGCCGCTTACTACCCAACCGGCACGGGCAGCGTGAAGCCAACCGGCACTGCTCCCTCCACAAAGCCTACATCCCAGATCCCCTTCACTGGTGCTGCTGCCATGCCTACACATATGGCCGGCTCGGCTCTTGGCTTTGTTGTTGCTGGCGGTGTTGCTTTGGTAAGTCTTGTCCTTAAACGCTGCTTAAACTACACTTAATTAACACATGTGTCAGATGCTATGAAGAATAGTGCGCACTTGACTTTTATCCACTTTGGATTTCTTCTCTCCACTTTTAATTGGCGCTGATTCTTTCGACTTTGGCGCATCACCATGGTGTGCGGCGTACCGCGGGCATCAATAGGGTATAGAGTATGAGTATGGCCGGCGCATCATGGGAACAAAGATCTACACTTATAGATATTATATTCGTTGTAATGCAATGTCTGGGCCTAGATGAATGGTTCATGAATAGATGAGGCAGCTTGAGCAGATGTCAAGCTTTGGAATTATGGGTTAGCCTCTGAGGTACACAAAACTACAAAGAATATATGCTCCTCGTTCCATTTACTACGCCTGATTTGGCGCTGAAAATATTTCCTCGTATATTCACACGCCAGCAATGGCACGTCAGAAAGACAATATGGGCCTCACTCAATATGAGCAATGTTTACAAATCGAGTTTACTTTCATGTGTTGATCGAATCCGTCCAGAAAACAAGGTGAATGCTTGTCACAATTCAACAATCTCGGGGAAGTCTTCGTTGCTGGTACTATGCCTCGGATATTTGGAGAGTGGATCTCCGCCCGGAAGACAAAGGCCAAGTCGCCAAAAGTAATCTCGGTGTGCGAAGAACAGCTGCCAGAACTTGAAGCGGGTAGGTAGGCCCCATGCAGGCTTGCCCTCATCACTGCCAGCGATGCAGCGTGTGTCCGCATCGCCTTCGCAATATCGGACATCAGCAATTGAAAAGGGAAGGTCTGCTCCTGATATAAAGATTTCCTCACTGTGCATGGCATAGCCCCATTCATCAAGCGGTAGGAGGGGAACAGGATCGCCTGCGTGGGTGACGCGATGGAGTTTGTTGTCCGCATGGTTCGAGGTGAGGTTGAAGCGCTCGTCGATATACTTGTTGAGTTCGTTGTTTCCAAGCCTTGGTTCTCCAAAGGTGGTGACATGTGGATCCCACCCGCGTGCCTTGAAGTCGAGACCTGCGAGAGTAGCGACAGCGCCTCCGAGCGAGTGGCCAACTAGAACCAGCTTGTAGCTGGGATACTTTTGGAGTGCCTCGGCCACATGGGGTAGGATGACTTGGCGCGTGTTAAGCCACGACGAGTAGAAGCCGGTATGTACGCTGCAGTTGTCGCACTTGGGCGGATCTGCAGGCGGCGCGTCCTCGCCGTCGCCGGATTGGCTTCCATACAGGCTCGGTGCAATCAAATCTGGGGCGGCATGGTCATCGTCGCCTGGATATGGGACGTATGCTTGCGGGATGGTGGAGAGGTCTGCGATGGTGTTGGCTATCGAGTACGTTCCGCGGAAGGCGAGGATGAGACGAGGGTTGGCAGGAGCGTGGGAGAGGGCGATGTAGCCGCACGAGTCAGAGAGGAAAGGGCCAGTGTTCCATGCCTGGAGTTGTCAGTATCGCAGTGGCAGGCGGCACGGGACGCGGCCGCCGGGCGACTCACGGTGACCAGCTCGAAAGCGTCAAAGTCGCGGTCTGCGCAGCGGCTGGCGCATGAGAAGGGTTTCTGTATGCCCAGGCCAGCTGTGCCTACGCAGTAGGATATATCGACGATGCGCGCCAGTTCCTCGAGCTCCCAGAAGAGGGCCTGGGTGACGAGGCTGGCATTGCCGGGGCCGCCAGCGCTGGCGGCGACTATCGCAAGAGAACATGGCAGAAGGCCGCGGACAAGGCTCTGGAAGAAGCCCATGAGGAGCGGTCTACCACATGGTCCGGTATGCCCGGGAGCGGTGGAAGAGGCACCGGCCGCAGGACGCTCGCAACTCGATCACGACCGTGTGAGGCAGGCGGTGGCACTGTCTTGGCGTGCCTGGGCGCCAAGCCGAGTGGTCGCATTACATCATCGGTGGTGCGTTTGGTTTTGCTGGGAACAGTCGGCCGATGTCATTATGGAGTGCATGCGCGCTGCTTACCAAGTTACTGCCTTTTCTTGCCAATACCCAAGACTCCCGTTGGCATCCGGATAAGACACGACCGACTCCTCTTGTTGCCGTGACTCCCGCACTTTTGCGTCTGGGCATATTCGCTTCCTCGCTTCTCCACCATGACAACCCAGCAACCATCAGCAGAAGTTCCCCGGCCTGCCACGCCTGTGCCTACCTCGCCGCCCACTACGGCGCAGTCCAACGCCCTCCCCGCAATCCAAGTCGAGCACGCGAGCAATGCCGACCACCAAGACGCCCAAAATCTCCAAGCCCGCAGCACAACGCCCGTCGACGCCAGTGCCAGCCTCAACCCAAGTGTGAACCCCAGCCGCGCACCCTCGCCAAATCGACATGCCATATTCCCACACACCCAAATCACCTACGATGACCCCGACTTCCGCCGCCCGCCGCCCCTCAAATACTCGCTGCGCATTCGCAAAAAGTCCATCTTCTGGTTCTGGACGCTCATCATCGTCGACTGCATCTTCATGCCCATAGGCCTGTACTTTGGCATGTGGTATGGCCTTACACGAGACCAGTTGTCCGCAAATGCAGTCTTCAGCATCAGCACCGCCCTACTCGGAACCGTCTCCATTGTCGAATACTTCATCCGCTTCCATCGGCTGTGGAAGAAGAACTCTAACTGCAGAGTCATTGGCGCAGAGCGGTGGTATCTCGACTGGTTCCACTGGAATCTCTCAGTCGGCTGGTTCTTTGTCATGATCGAACTCATAGCGTACGTCTACTCCCCATTTCGTCGTATTCGTCATGATGCTAACGCAGTATAGAGGTACCTGTCCCCATGATCCTCCAATCCGAGTCCTCGCCATGCCAGCTTCGACCATGCTCTTCGCCATTGGCCTCGAACTCCTTGCTGTAGACGTTCTGCGAATCATGAAGATTCCAGCACCATGCCGCATCTCTTCACTGCCACAGGGCGCCCCCCTACGGCCCGGCATCTACGCCTACATTGAGGATATATGCGCCGTCGACGGCTCAGGTGGCACCGAGTTTCGCCAGAGATTGAATCTGAGATATCAGGCTAGCAAGGCTTTTCGTGAGATGTTGCATCGTTTGACGCTCTTCTGGGCCATTGGTGCCATCATCTGCAGTGTTGTCTGTACAGCCATCATCTTCACTATTCAACGAGACGCTGCCTACGTGGTATGTATTTTCTTCCCGAACCTTTTTCTTTTATTTACTAATAATACTGCTAGGTTGGTTGGATCCTTCCCTTCCTCTGGGCTGCTGTCTGGACCGCCATCACAATTCCCTGGGTTCAGCACGAATTGAGAAAGGAGTACGACGAATGGACCACCGCCAAGTGGAAGGCATAAGATTCTTGCATTTCTTTATTTCCCTGTCTTTTTTCTATTTTCTCTTGTACTATTACTATCACAGTCGACGGTCAATCATTGCAATGGCGTTCGCACGATACACACTGAGTGCTGAGATTATTGATACCATTTCCATATAAAAGATTGCCAATTCTGCAAATCCTAATAGCAACGAGTTTTGTCGTAGGAGATATCAGACGTCACTGTCTCTCATTTCTTGCTACCGTCATGGTCGCCGCAAATCAGTTGCACTTTTCCAATTTCCAAAGACGCGTCAGCTGAGGCCACGTCCTGACATCATGATCATGATGTGATACGTTGATGTTCCCAATGCTCAGATCCGCACCGGTCCTATAAACGGCCGGCTGTGTTCGTCCGCCCCGTGCTAAGTTAAGCTTTGCTATGACATAATCCACGGTTTTGGCGCCCGGGGCAGGATGCAAACCCGCTTTCCTAACTGAGTTTGATGGCAAGGATGATATATTTCCGATCTCCATTGGACAAACCTAAGATCATGTCGAGCCATCAAGGAGCAGCTCTGGTAACAAAAAAAAAGGGGGAGAGAGAAAGAGCAACCAGGCCCGATATGTTCAGAGCCACAATGCCCCTTTCTCTCTGTGTGTTATCGGTAAAGGTTCAGGATGCTCCCATGTGCGCGCATCTGCTCCAACAGCTTGGGTATCATATAGCACTCATGTCCCTCATGGCGCCATTTCTTCTTGCTGATGATTCGCATTCACGATGCAGGCTGCACGACACCAATATTCACGATCTCAACCTCCCAGCTCTCCAAATCAACAAGAACTATTGTACCCGTCTCCCGAAATCTTGGCACGCTAACAAGCAAGACTCTCTGCCCTGACGGCCCTTCAATAACCCGCTTCCCAAACTTATCCTGACAGCCTGCAAGATAAATATGTGGGCATTCCTTCAATAGTAGCGGGTCGTCATCTTGAAACGGATAACACCATAGGGTGTCCGGGGCCGTGGGTGCGATACAGCGCCAGCGCAGCATCATTTCCATCACTTCTAGGGGCTCGACCTCATCAACGTACTTTAGGAGGTCTCCGACTGTTTGCCCGCCTGTGCCTAGGACGCGATATCCTTCAATGTCACCATCCCAGGGGTTCGTGACAGCATCAAGGCCATGAATTGTTTCGTTGCTCTTCACTGTCGGTTCCGCGTACAGTCTTGATTTCGGGAACAAGGCGGGATGTAGGGGTTGTTGAGGTAATGCGACGTTTGCGGGATCAGAGGCGCCTGGGAGAAGGGTGATGGGTAGTGAGGGCAGGAGGTCTGACAAGAAGGTGTCGAGGCGCTCGGCTGGAGAAGCATTGTACGAGGAGGCATCGTAGCCATAGTTTTTACTTTTGCTTTTCTTCACTGCAAAGTCCTCGCGGGATAGAATGGGCGATGCATGTGAGAGGGAGTCGCCTGCTATGATGAGGCGGGTAATCTTGCTCGCTTCTATCTGAGTGGGTGGGCCCCCTGCTTCCCCAGTGAGATATTCTAGCAGCAGGTCCAAGGACAGCTCGTCGTCATCCGCGCCGGTGATGTCCAGTCCGGAGACAATGGCCAGCTTGCCAGCTCTTTCGCGCTGTGGCGGTGATTTCTTCGCGCGTGAGAGCGCCGAGTCTTCACGTTCCCACCTTTGCGGTTGTCGCGGGAGGTCTGCGTATTGTGTTGCAACGACTTGAAAGGTGCCGTCTGCTTGTTCGGTTCCGAGGGCTGCGAGCACGCAACCGGTCACGTAGTGTGAGCTGAGGCTCTCACCTGTCACGCGGAGGCGGCCAGATTCGTCTTCGAGCATTATCTCGTCCTGGCCAGAAGAGGAGACATAGGTTGCGCGCGGTGGTGGGGCGGCTATCCAGTGCTGGGCAAAGTCAGCTCACGATGCCAAAGGGACGTCTTGCTTCACGCAGCGGCGTATACATGCCTCCTTCGATATGTCATCCAGCACGTTGGGCTTCAGTGCCATCTCCATGTAAACAGTGCCCACGATCCAGCAAAGCTGTCCCTGCCGCACATCAAGCACGCGCTCAACGAAGCTTGCCCTCTCCCCGCCCAGCTTGTGAATGTCAGCCTCATTTGATGACATTGTTTCACGCCTACTAGGCGAATGCACTGCCAGCGTGCAGGACCCGTACCTCGAAGTCGCTCCATGCGTCCTCAGCCTTTTGCTTCACCGACTTCTTCAATTGCGCCAGTCGTAAAAAGTACATGTCGGCGAACTGGTGCGCATAGTGTTTGTCGCTGCCCTTTGGTAGTTCGAACGTGTGCAGTGGGCTGTATGCGGAAGAGTTTCGGGCCATGCCAGACGGAGCATCTTCACTATTGCCTGTTAGGAGCTGCCGCGCAAGATGTTTGGTGTGGAACACACAATGGTGCACCTTTCAGCAGATCACCGTCGGGGTTCCCCATGTTCGTGACTGGAAAGGAAAAAGCAGGGGCTTGGGGCTCGCTCGTCGCTGTTGTGGTTGACTGGCGTTCGGGACTTGGAAAATGTTCAGCGTCGCGTCGTCGCGTGTTGCAGGCCGCACTGGCCTAAAATGGAACTGTAAGAGCTCTGCCAACTAGCCCCGGATTTCTTTCGGACCATGTCAGTAACTATCAAATCACAGCTATTACTTTGCTTCTCTGCCAGACTGACCCATGTCACGGGTGCTCAATTACGACTGCGCGGCATCTTTGCCAGGTATTCAAACTCGCGTCCATTTGATCATTCTGGTAGCCCTAATCTGGCTGGCTGTGGAATTGCCCTTCAAGCCGAATCCTTCTATAAACAAAAGCCGACACTGCCATTAACGCCTCTAAATGCTCCTTGCATGTTCTAAGTGGTATATCAAGTCTGTGCTCAAGCCCAATCCAAACTGCCAAACCTAGGCGAGCAAATAAATACGCCCCTCATACGCAACCAATTCTTCCGCAAGAGGCGCATCAACACTGCTTATGACCAATTCCTTCTTTTCATTCTTAACCTGCTGGGGGAACTCCAGTGCCTGCGCCTTGTCCGTAAAATTGCAGACTGCAATCGCCCTCTTGCCCTTCCACGTCTTGCTGAAAACAAACATGTCTGGATTCTCGACATCCAGATCATCGTATTGACCATGCACTAACAAATCATTGTATTGCTTTCGGACCTGGAGGATGCGTTTCCAAAATGCCAACACCGACTTCTTGTCTGACTGTTGCTGCTCAGCATTACACACCGCAGCGTCTTCAAGCGGGCGCATCCATGGCTCAGTAGTGGCATCGGTCGGTGAGAAGCCATTGTATGGCGCTGTGGACCAACTCATCGGCACTCGCGAGTGGTCGCGAGCGAGGTGTTGGAGTGACTTGTGTGCAGCTGCGAGAGCAGTTGGATCGTTCTTCGTCCTCGCTGCTACCATCTTGTAATAGTTACTCGAATCCACGTCCTTGTATTCGCTCATATCCCAACTCTCGGGGAAGTTCGTCATGCCAATCTCCTGGCCTTGATAGATGAACAATGTTCCTGACAGCGCCGCCATCATCAAAGCGAGCATCTTGCCGCCGGCAACGCGATGCTCAGGCGCGTCGGAAGTGAAGCGCGTGATGGACCGCGATTGATCGTGGTTCTCAAGGAAGACGGTGGTCCAGCCGTCCGAGGGGCTGCGGATAAGATCCTGCGTGCGAGCGATGGCGCGTTTGAACTCTGGAAGGGCGTAATTTTTGGGCGTAGTTTGAAACTTGTAAGGGCCCTGACCTATGTCTACAACGTCCTATGTCCATGTCAGTACCGCCTTGATCAATCCTGTGCTTGAAGCCCGATGGACACTTACGAATTGAAACACCATGTTCAACTGCTTCTCTTTTGCGCTCACATACTGTAGCACCCGCTTCATATCCGGTGTGTTTGGACACTCGCCTACGGTCATAGCATCATACTTCTCCAAGATCGTATTCATCTCGGAAAGAAACTCTGTCATCCTTGGTCCGTTGCAATACTGTAAACCAGCAGGCTGCCACTCCGAACCAGGATCTACAACCGGTGCATCCAGCATCTCGCCTTTGCTGTACATATTGACGGTATCGACACGGAAGCCATCAACACCGCGCTCCAACCAAAATTCCATTGCAGATGCATAGATGGCCTGCCGCGTTTCAGGGTTTTCCCAGTTGAGGTCTGGCTGTTCGGGGCAGAACAGGTGGAGATAGTATTCCTGAGTGTGCTCGTCCCATTGCCATACACTGCCTGTGAAGTTACTAACCCAATTGTTGGGAGCCTTGCGTTCACCGTTTACGTAGCGGGCGGGCCGCCAAATGTACCAGTCACGCTTGGGGTTATCTTTGGAGGAGCGAGATTCTTGGAACCATTTATGCTATCGTAGGTCAGCTTCTTTGCACGTTAGAAGATTAGACGTGGGGCTTGGCGGCTACCTGATCAGAAGTGTGATTGATGACGAGATCTAATATAATTCGCATGCCGCGCGCATGTGTCTCGGTAATTAGCCGCTCCATATCTTGCACAGTTCCATACGGCGCATATACATCTTCATAGTCGCGGACATCATAGCCCATGTCGACTTGAGGGGAGTCATACATGGGGCATATCCAGATGACATCGACCCCAATGGAGCGGATATAATCCAGCTCAGAAATAATACCATTCAGATCACCAATGCCATCGCCATTAGAGTCTTTGAAGCTGGCGGGGTAGATTTGGTACACTACACCATCTTTCCACCAAGGTCTTTGGATGACGGTCATTTTGGATGTACAGGTATCAAGAAATGAAGGGTGGTTGTCGTGAAAAGAAAGTTCGGCAACTGAGGGGAAGACAATGTCAATCGGGAAAAGCGTTTCTTAGAGGTGGCTTGCAACGAGAGCTGGAGCGTTCTTATACCTTAGGCACTATTGCTGGTGGGGAACCACTAATCGAGGGTGCTGCGGATTTTACTCCAACATCAAGAAAATGTCGGCCCGTACAAACAGGTATGCCCAGGTGGGCCAACTCTCGGGGCAGCTGTTCTTCATCACCGTTTGTTCAAAGTCGGTCCGTCATGAGTAAAGAATGGTGGAGCACAATGAAATCAGGTCACAAGAGATGTTTCGACTCCATAAGTCACATGGCATTGGGTAACAACATGGAATAAGGTGTGGACATGGCATTGGAAATATCGCTCTTTCCCCTCCAAGATATTAAGCGAGGGGTTGGGCGGGAAGGGGGTGGATACTGCATAATATTGAGGCTGGCGAGCCGACATCAAACGAATCAAAAGACCGAATGCCCACACTCCCTGGTCCCGCGAACATGCAGCTTCCGCTAAAGTCAAGACTTGGCCGTTTCCAACCAAACCTGGGGCACGCACGTGATAGGCAGTCTGCATCCAAGCGACGGGATCCTCCACTCGGCCCGACTTTGGACAAATCATGGCCTCTCAATATCAGTCCGAAATTTATCCCGACAGAATCATCGGCCTTTCTACCCCAGATCAGATCTAGTTCCTGGTCTCTATTCCCCAGGCTGGGGATTGGACTGAACCACTGCAGCGGCTATGGCACTGGCATCTGAGTTGTGGCGTCCCTCCCCGCGTCATTTTCCTCACTCCACCACCTTCGTTTCCTCGCTTGGCAAGAGCTTGGACAGGGCAATTAAACACGCGTGTTCAAGGCTTCAAGTTGTATAAGTATAACGTCAAGATCCGCGAGGAAGGATCATCAAGCTCCAAGTACCAGATCCACGGTTCAAGAGCAAGAGCCTCAAACTTGTCCTTTCTACTTTGGTTGCTGCGGAAGTATACCTTTGAATTGACTTTAACGACAACTTCACCACCGACACCATGTCCCGCCGCAACAGCAGCGTCGTTGCTGTCGATCCTGAGCAGGCTCGCCGCCTCTCAATCGCCGTCCCAGATATTAAACAGGTCACCCACGATGCCAACAAAGCGACACAATCCGAACAGAACATGACCTTGAGACAGGGTCTCCGGCTCTATCCCAAGGCCGTTGCATGGTCTGTTCTGCTCTCTGCTGCCATTATCATGGAAGGTTTCGACAAAGTCCTCATCGCCAATCTTATGGCCGTTCCTGCCTTCAAACGGAAATTTGGTGAACCCATCGCCGACGGCTCCTACGAGGTTACCGCAGCCTGGCAGTCGGGCCTCACCAATGGTGCATTCGTTGGAGAGTTCATGGGTCTTCTACTCAACGGCATCATTGCCGACCGTTTCGGATACAAGAAGACAATGATTGGTGCGCTGTTTGCCGTCAATCTATTCATCTTCATCGTCTTCTTCGCCCAGAATATCGTCATGCTTCTATGCGGTCTCATTCTATGCGGTGTCCCGTGGGGTGTATTCCAGACCCTGACCTGCACATATGCCGCTGAAGTGTGCCCCGTCCCGCTCCGCCCAATCCTTACAACCTATGTCAACCTCTGCTGGGTCATTGGTCAATTCCTTGCTTCTGGCGTATTGAAAGGCGTTGCGGAGCGTCCCGATCAGTGGGCATACCGCATTCCATATGCCCTGCAATGGATGTGGCCTCTGCCATTGATGATCGGTATTAGCTTCGCTCCCGAATCTCCCTGGTGGCTCGTCCGCAAAGATCGCGATGACGAGGCGAAGAAGATGCTCATGCGCTTGACTTCTCCTGAGAAGCACCCCGACTTCAATGCCGATGAGACTATTGCTATGGTAAGTGCCCAAATATGGTCCCCATGTGACCCAGACGCTGACTGAGTACCAGATGCGCCACACCAACGAACTTGAGAAAGCCGTATCTGCTGGTACCTCGTACTTGGACTGCTTCAGGGGCACCGATCTTCGAAGGACTGAGATCGCAGCTATGACTTGGTTCACGCAGGCCTTTTGCGGTGCCGCTCTCATCGGTTATTCGACATACTTCTTCCAGCAGGCCGGATTGAGCGACTCCGATGCATTCAGCATGTCTCTGGGCCAGTACGCTATTGGCGGCGTTGGTGTCTTTATCGCATGGGCGCTGATTCCTCGAGTTGGACGTCGGACCCTATACGTCTGTGGCGACGCTGTCATGATTATACTTCTGATCATCATTGGTGGTCTTGGTACTATTCCCAAAGGCAACGTTGGAGCACAATGGGGTATTGGAGCCATGCTTCTTCTCTTTGCTGCTGCTTACAACTGCACTGTCGGACCGGTTTGCTACGCCATTGTCGCTGAAATCCCTTCCACTCGACTCCGTCAGAAGACCGTCGTGTTGGCCCGCAATTTTTACAACCTCGCATCTGTGGTTGGCAACGTCCTTACACCCCGCATGTTGAATCCTGGCGCATGGAATTGGGGTGCCAAAGCCGGCTTCTTCTACGCTGGAACATGCTTCGGCTGCTTCCTTTGGGCGTTCTTCCGCCTGCCCGAACCTAAGGGAAGGACATTCGCAGAGCTCGACATCCTCTTCGAGAAGCGTGTTTCTGCCAGGCATTTCAAGGATACCGTCGTTGAACAGTTTCATGTTAGCGACACTGAGAGCGATCTTGGTGAGAAGAAAGGCGCTTCTGCGCATCTTGAGCAGGTCAACACCAAGGAGATGGCATAGATTGTCGCAAAAATGGCTCGAAGAATTAATGAGGAGCTGATGTGTTGATACAATGTTTTATGACCTTAGTACGGCCTTGTGATAGATAGTGATATTTCATTGGGTATTATAGAACATCACTCATTTACATTTCACAAAGCTTCCTCTTCGTTTGAATGCGGCAACCTTCGCATCGCAACTTATACCATCACATTACCATGAGTGGACACACAGAAGAGCACATTTACAAGTTGCGAAACGCAGAGGACAATACTAACGTCATCAACAGATACAGTTCTCTCGCCAATGTTAAGTGTTACCAAAAGTGGCCATTGACAGCCGACGAGATATGCGGTTCCAAGTAGCCAATTTCCCAACTCGGGCCTCTGATCTTGGCACCTCAATTATCGGCCCTTGCACATCTGCCATATCTTCAAGTCCTGCAGCAGTCTTAGATTGTGTTACCTGATACCAAGGATCATTGATGCCTGGGCTTTGCAATTCTAGTGGTAGGTTTGGAGAACTCGCATTGCTAACTGCCTCTGGAAACATAGTCTGTAGTCGTTCCAATTTCTCCAGTAGTATGCCACGACGCGTTTGATCAAGCTGTGGAAAGAGCAAAACAAAGTCGAGAATGAAGAGGAAGTCATCGATTCGTAGCGCAGTCTCATCAAGTGTGGCTGCAGGAACGTGGATCAGTACGTCAGCGATCGTGTCGGTGATTTCGAAGAGCTTTTGAGTGATGCTGCTTCCATGAACTTCGAGGTCATCGCGTGACATGCTTGAGACTTGTTGCCGGAGGGTTTGCGACAGCCGGACAGGGAAGAGAAGGGAGAGGCATTCTTTCGATGAGCGAGAAGAAAGGAGTGTTTGTCCCATCGCAAGTCGCCACACCAGAGTACGCAACCATTCGCGAGTGATCGTCAAGTCAGCGCGCTGCATCATGGACAAATTTGCCAACTCTCGTGCGTCTGCTTCGGGATCGCCTTCGAGCTCGCGGGATTTCGCTTCAACCCAAGTGCTAGTGACAGTGCCTCCCTGCGAATCGAGCCAGCCATTGAGAAACTCAGTGTCCAAGAGCCGGAAAAGTTTGATGATTTGGTTGAATCCCTCGTGAACTTGCGATGGAAGGGTAGGATCAGTTTCTGGCAGGGTATACAGGGGTGGCAAGATAGCTCGTCGGTAGTCTAGGATAGCCAGAAAGCGTTCATGGATGTAGGCTTGCCAATATAGGCGCTGTCTCCTCGAACGTTCTGGAGGAGACAAGCTAGCTGCATTCTCCACATTGTCGATTCGCAGCAATTGGATGATGGATATGGCATCTCTCATATAGAAAAAAGCGGCGTCGCTGCCCTGTAGACTCATGAGGCAGTTGTGTATGAACATTGATTGCATTGCGCGCATGACCGAAAAGTGGAAATGCTTGCGCGCTCGCCTCATGCTTTCGATAGAGCAGTCCATCAGATGCTCGATAGTCTGCACCACCTCCGGCGTTCTGTTTTCACCATAGCGGGTGAGATTGAGCGTACAGCCGCCAAAGGCATATATGAACGATCGTACTTCCTGGTCAGTGTCCATGACACATATGTATTGCCTCAGCTCATTCTCCGAGATGACAGGCTGGACTGGGTAAACTCCTTCCACATAGTCCGGAATGAGATCGAGAAAGAAAGCCTTGCTGTAGTGTGACGGGAAAGGCGATGTAGGAGACGCTGCCCTCCGTAAGCATCCTTACAGCTTCCAGATGATATACCTAGCAGGAAACGTACTCGCATCACTTCCATTCTGTTCGATTGGCGGCGACATGGCCCCATATGGCGCCTGGTAGATGCCATGCCCCGAGTTCGCTGGTAGTATCGGGGGTGAAGTCACATTTGCGTTGGCTGTTTGATTCCTGAATTCCGAGATAATATGGCCCCGTTTTCCTTGTGATCGTTGCTTGCTAGAAGGAGAGTAGACGCATCGTAAACCAAGGTGTGCGCATTGCTGGCAACGGTCCTGACCATTACACTTGACTTTCCGACGTTTGCAGGCATCGCATGCTTTCGAGACTCTTTTTTGAGCTTGCTGATCCATTGTTACTGGTCATGATGTACTCGCAGTGTCTTTGTACGAGCCTCTGTGGTGGACAGAAGATCCGGGGGCGGGAGGACCACATTGCGGAGTCGCGCTAGCGCGGGGGCCGACACCTGCCATTGGCTCGTTTCCCCAGATTTGGAAATTGATGCGGCAGAAGAAGCGAGCACCAGTGGTGTGGAAGTCGGAGCGAAAATACGATGTGTGTATGATTCATGCACTGGCAGCCCATTCCAGCCTCGGGGGAGACTCGCACTTGGGTCTAAGTCTGTGTTCTTCAATGACATGGGCTGGCGAAGACGAAAGTGCCATGCTTCGATACATTTATCTTCCAGACCAAATGCTCTGGACTTCTTGCAACAAACACTACCGAAACAGTGAATCGCGAGGAAGGGGCACATGTTCTTGCCCCAATTTCTGGGTTTTCATCATGGCGACATTTTTCATAAATCCTCTCTAGTCTACCCACTACGCCTGTCCCGACTCAATTAAGCTAAACGTGTCTATATGGCTGCGCAGGTGCCTCAAATACAGGTTGTCCCCATGGATTTCTCTGTGGGGGTAGGTATGAGTTGTCAATTTCCACTGCTCCGTTTGTCGCATATGGTGAGTGCTGGTACGCTGGCGGCTGGTACGGCGGAGCAGGAGAGTGCAGCGGTGCGGGTACCTCGACCGGCCGTGGTGACTTGTCAGGCAACTTGTGGAAGCCGTCGCTGGACATAGGGAACGATTGATCTTGAGCACCCGTTGCGAGCTTGTTGCGGTAATGTCGTCGAATAAAAAACCAAAAGAGCGCGACAATGATGATGAATGCAAGGAGGCCGGCTGCTGAAGCAGCTATCACGGTGGTCTTAGAGAAAGTATGTGCGTTCGGATTTGCTTCAGATGCTGAGCCAGAAGAAGAGGAGGTGGATGCTGGTGTTGTGCTAGCAGCCGTATTGGTAGGTCTTGCGCCTGATGCTTCGGCTCTGGTTTCAGTATTCGTTGCGCGGGACAGAGAAGCGGGTGAGGTACCGGTGCGGGTTGATTCAGTAGGGGTGGCTATCGGGAACCCAGACGATTTTGTACTTGCAAAGTCTTTGATGACGGTTGGGGAACCAATTGAGAAGACTTTGGAGTCGTCATTGCAGCATGTGCTTGCGTCAGAATAGCAGCAATATCGATCACCGCCGCATGGCACAATCCGGTCATATGAGTTGCTGTAACTGTTGGCTGCATTTTGTCAGTCAACGAAGATGGTTTCCAAATTATGATCTTGTACTTGAGTTCTTGCAGTGTTGAAAACAGTTTGGACTGTTCCAATTCTTGTCGCTACAAGCCCCTCGAAACATATATCCACCAGGATAGTAACATAAACCTGATGAGAATCATCAGCCAAATACTTTCGTTAGTTTGTAGTACACGCAGGATTACCATTTGATAAACACTGATCTCCTTCGCTCATGATACAGCAAGACGTGAACTCGTCCCCGGAACATGGAACATAGGCATAATCACTAGGAAATGATCCATCGGGGTAGTAACTATCGTCGTCAATCTACGAATACTAATGATGAAGCGGGCCCCTCACCATGATGCGTCCACATTCTTGATTAGGCCGCTGCCGAAGAAAGCGAAAGAGAACGATAAAAGTTGGAAGAGCATAGCTTGAATAAACTTTAAAGGAGTGACTGAATCGAAGGAGCGACGATGATGAACACAGAAGAAAAGAATTCGGATGATGCGATGAGAGGGAAATTGAGCCAAAAAAAAAACCAAGCTCTCGCACCCATCTCCTTGTTCCTGCATGCCCACGTTCAGCTGAACGCCTCAGGACGCCCTCCTCGCTTCTTCACGCAGGGGCGTTTACCTCCGCCCTATCATATAATTCGGCTACGCCTCCACCTCAAAAACATCCTATCAAGCCGTACTAATGAAATGACTTTCCGCCCTAGTCCGGCTTTTCTGTCCGAAGAACGAGCGCTTCACCAGTCTCTGCGCTGATTGCACGGATCGTGATACGGTATGCATCCGGCCGTTGTCAAAGGTATGGAAAGCACGCGATACGAAGGAAAGCGAAACCAGCATGGCTAGCTCCAACATTACATAAATCTTGGATGGCCCTTACAACGAAAGTGAATAGCTTGATGAAAGCACAGCAACGACACGGTGTGCAGTCATGACTGGCAAGACTACTAGAAGAAAATCATGAGGGCCGTGTATAACTCAGTTGAAGGAGGTTCACACTAGATCCCTCCACAAGTCCTGTTTTACCTGGTTAGCTTATTGCAGGATAACTTAGTATTCATAGTAGAAAAGGTACAAAATATCCGGACTTCTGGTACTTCGAGCTCAATGATTGCTGTTCAGCTACGAAAGATCCTTTCAGGGCTCAGGCCTCACGTCTTTCCCTTCTGATAACAAGACCTTCACAGGATCTAATTATTAATTGAGAAACATATATCCGTGAGGCGAACCACCTATCGATAATTGGCTTCAATTCCCCGGAACATCTTTCGCTCCACCAACTTCAATGAGCTGTAAAGACAATGTCGCTACCACTTGGCTGTACAGCCCTAGTTGAACGTATGGAGTGCATCCTCGGTGCCAGTGCCATCGTTCTTGGTCTCCTTCTCCGCCTTCTCCCTCGCCTGGATGTACTGGTACTTTACGCGAGCAGCCCGGAGCTCGGCCTCAGCAACTTCCAGCTCAGCTTGGAGTTTTTGAACGGCGAGCGGCTCATCGGAAGCTGTGATGGTGTCAAGAGTGCACAAATATGTTGTGGGAAGGGCCAGAGAAGCCGATAAGGCAGAATGTGGACGCGGAACAAGAGGCAAGCTACCGGTGGAATCGATAGAGTCTTCACAGTCAGAATGGACGGCCCTTGAGGCACGTTGAGTAGAAGAGAAACTGCCGTTCGACCTAGCACGATCCACTGAGTTGCTCTTCCTGCTTGGCTTATCCTTGCGCTGAAATCTACCTTCCTCAGAACGGCGGAGACGACCGTGAGACCCATCTGACTCGCTTTAGAGTGACTCTTATCAAAAACTATCGACTGACTTACATTTGCGACGCTTTGTAGACTCTCGCACACGAGCTTCGTAGACCTCATGGTTCCGGCGCTTGCGATGGCGCTTTATGCCCCTAGGTTCTTCCGGTTCCACCAATTCCTCAAAGTAGGAATCATACGAATCTTCAGAAGAATACTGATCTTGAGAATTGGCCTCTTCCTTGCGTCCGGGGTTCTCATATTCGTCCTTGAGCTCTTTGATGTCAGCTAGACGACACCACGGGTGCTTTGGTTCGTGTAGATTGACTTTTGCACGCAAGTCGACCTGGAACTCTAAAAGGTTTCCGTCCTTCATGCGCGAAATAGCCATCAGGTCTTTGAGAAATTGAACACCCCAATTTCGAGGATCATTCTCAATCTGGTCCTTGATATGATCACGCCGCTCGCAATCCCAAACGCGCATGCGAATATCCTCGGGAATGATTTCCAAGACATTGGAGACTTTGAAAGAAGACGCTAGTGCAGGGAGAAGGCAGTTGACCAAGTCTTTGGTGTCCGGATTCAGGCTTGCAAAGCGGCCCATATTGACAAGCTTAAGTCGATCAAACCGCGGGATGGAAGGGTGAGTTAACGTAGACACTGGGCGTACCACATTAGCCAGAGTTTCTCTCGAGTACAAAGTTGTCGTGAGAAAGACTGGAGAGGAGAGAGCGCGCTCTGAAGGCACACAATCAACCGAACCTTTACAACCCGAGAAAATATTCTAGTTGACCTTGCCGAAATTTCCAGGTCGAAGTAGGGTAAATGTGGTGCAAGGAGAGTAGTGTGAGCTCGAGATTAGAAGCGGTTAGGCTTTGGGCACGCGAAGGATGTATTCATCAGATTGAGCAGCTTCTAAGCGAGCGAGTTGAAGGTACGTCTAATTTGTCTTATTGGTGAGATACATGATGGGATCCGGAATCAAGAGAGCTCGTTAGGACTTGGTCGCAAGCCTACGAAGCGGAAGATTCTGAGAGAGATTGGGATTCAGAGCGACTCTTCAAGAACTTTTCAAGATGGAGTCGGGAGTGAGAGAATCTTTTACCATGGAGGCAAACTGTATCAGGTATGCAAGAGTGTACCAAGTTTAGGTATAAAGTAAGTGTTAGACCAGCGTTGTTAAGCTTGGAGAGCGGGAAGACCTGGGTGAGGCATGTCTTTACTTTACTTCCGTGTCTGAACATTATTACCATTGCGTGTGAAGCCATACATAGTGTTTGATAGCAACTGTTTTCATTTTCCAAGGACAAACGGCAGTTTCCCTTCCACGGTGAGTCCCTTGGCCGGAGGGATGTAATCTCTACGCGACATTGCAATTGTGAATCTGTCAGGGCAGTTCCAAAAAAGGCATATGTTTGTTCATTTGGTCCCAAGGGAAAGAACCAAAGAAGCGCCAAAGAAGAAGGATCAAGAATGAATGGGGGGCAATGAAATCGGCGCGATTTCGCTTCGGTATCGACACGTGAATCCCTCGCTTGTACCTACCTCACCCTTCTTCTCCTCGGACAAATCATCAGCTCATCTCTCGGCTTGATCCCACCATATGTTGGGTTTCAAATGGCTATGAAAAGGGAGCGCTCTCACTCGCCAGCTTCTTCATCAGGAATTTTCCGCTCCTCAAAAATAGAAGAACATAGGTCGGTGTTCATAGCGGCTTTTTCTCCCAGCCTTTCTGCCAAAGCCCTGCAAACGCTGCCGGAATTCAGGACCGCAACACATAAGATCGCAGCATGGCGAAAACGTTCAAGACAAATGTCGCTCAAGCCGAGCTCCAAGGTTCTCTATGATCTAGGCCACGACGATGACGGAGAAAAATGGGCGGGAGGACGCCTCAGTAACGTGCTCAAAGACACCGAAGCAGAGGGTGTTGTCGTAGTAGCGCGTTGGTATGGTGGTCAGAACATTGGACCCATTCGGTTTACGCACATTGAAAACTGCGCCAAAGAGGCCATCTGGAAATGGAAGATTGCAGACACGGAGGTGAAGAGAGAGCAAACGATCAAGAAGCAGAGAGTCGAAGAAGAGACCAACAGCGAACAGCTTGTGAAAATGCTGCAGGATCGAGACTTTAACATTTTTGCCTTGAGGAAGTTGCTTGCAGAAAAAAAGGCGAAATTGCTGGATGACGAGCCTTTGCCGCCAACACCACAGAAACCACAGGCGTATGAGAAGATGAGCATGGATGCGCTTAAGAGAATCGATAAGGCGCGAGATGCGACGATCGCGTTCATCTTGAAGCAAATTGACAAAGTTGACGAGGAGTTGAAGCTAGTCGAGGCCTTGGAGGACAGCACGCAACACTTGCAGAAAGAAGCAGACGAGCAGTTCCTCGGCAAGGCGGATACACCATCGATGACGCCGGAAGGACACGCATGAAACTTGTCATTGCTGCGTCGGTTGGTTACAGCTACACCAGAGGTATCTCAAGCAACAATCGAGCAAAGGGTCATACGCAGGACGCACGCTCTCATCCAAGGAAAAAACAACAATAACATCAAGCAGCCTTGACGCTTCTGCCAAAAGCGAAGTTTACCAAATTTGCAGTCATGAGACAAGTACATTGGTAAAACGTGGATGTGGCAGCGTGTGCACGGCTCCCCATTGCTCAGCTAGGCCATCTATCACAACGTTTGGAAGTCTGTCTCGTCACCTCGATGTCTCCCCGAGTGGTAGCTCCAACTTACTGGACGCACCTACAAGGGAGGTGGGTCGTAGATGCAGGGCAAACGATGAGGAGGTCTGCATGGACAACGTATCTTGACGGCCATTTCACATGTTACAGATTGCGAAGAAGTTGACGTTCGGCATTGGGAGTGCTTTCCTTGGTCACGTTTGGAGAAAGCGGGACCCAATGAACAGCATCGTTGAATCCACCATGAATGCAGGCCAGGTGGCGATAGCAGGTGCGTCAACCAAGTACAACCAAGGGACTGGGGACGGGAGATGGTGGCTGGCAGCCGTGTCCATTGGTTTTATATATTGCCCAAGATCCCGGCTATGCTATGCGCGCAATGTACAGTAGATTTACAGTCGACACTCATACAATGGGCCGTAGATTTACAGTCGACACTCATACAATGGGCCGTAGATTTACAGTCGACACTCATACAGTGCAATGGTCTGTAGATTTACAGTCGACACACACAAACAGACTCTCAATGACTCAGATTCCAGCGGCCCTTCTTGAGCCTTCTCATTAGCAGTTTCCTCCCCTTCTTCGTCCTGATCCTGCTCAAAAAGCCATGTCGCCGCTTCCGCACGAGATGCGAAGGGTTGTACGTATCACGAGGACCGCATCGAATCTGCATGCTGCCCAGTCCCGGGTGAGAGGATATCTTTGCCGCCAAGTCTAGCGTTTCGGGCGAGGGTAGGAGTGAGGATGGGGTGGTGGCAGGTGCGGGTTGGGTCAACGGCGAGCTTGTGCGTGCGAGCACTGGGCGGCGGGGGCTGAGGAGGGAGATGGAGCGGCTTTGCCATGACAGTGAGGCTCTACGCAATCGTCAGAAGATGCTTGCTATCCTGGAGGGCGTGTTTGCATGCCGTGGCGGTGCTGCTATGCGCGCAATCGCAGGTCTGAGCAGGGCAGGGCACCCCGCAATCTTTAGACCACGACAGGCGTTCATGCTGGCTGGCTGGTGGTCGGCAGGGCGCTCATGTATATGTTCAGTCTTTCATGTCCGCTGCAGCTCCGCAGAGGGCCCAAGAGCACGGGCCAGGCTCCAAAAAAAGTTCGCTGCTACCCTCCGAATTGCCCACGACATTTTGCCAGCACCACCCCGAACTGCGACCGCCTCGCGCACGCCCTGCATTCCGCTATCCCACCCCCCTGGCGCTGCAAACATGTCTCTTGAAGCACCCCCGCCGTCGCGCCACATCGCTTCCGCGCCCATATCGCTCCCTCGCGCATCCCGCATGCTGGAAACCTACCTCCAGCACTCGGAGCGACACCCGCACCTACACCCGGACGCACTCATCACACCCACCGGCGTCACTTTCTCATCACATGGCGGACCTACAGGCGGCGTCGTCATGCACAATCTGCGGCGCGTAGCTGCTGGTCTTCGCGGAGAGTACTTGGAGCCAGAGCGCACGCCAGAGCCCGAGCATGGTGAGGGAGACAGCCTGGGCGCATCTGCTGCTGGGAAGAAACTAGGCAAGGCAGCAACGGACCAAGACGATTGGCAAGACAAAGCAGAGTACGAGCATGAACAAGGCGCTACCGAGATTGGTGAGATTGGGGACCGCAACCATGCTGTGCACGAGGGTGGTGAGGAGCCAGAGGTGGAGGCCACTGGTGGCATGCAGGCGAGCGGCATCAAACGAAAGACGGGTGTGCAGGCTGGCCAAGATGGCGCCAAATTGGACAAGGAGGCGAGGAAGAAGGCGAAGAAGGAGAGGAATAAGCAGCAGAGGCGGGAGCAGGAGCAGAAAAGGGCTGACAAGGCCGAATAGAGTCATGTTCAGAGTACTGCAGCGTTGGAAGCAAAATCTTGGTTGGCTATACGAGGGAAATTCCTGCGCTACGCTACAACCTCTCCGTCACCAGTGCCGAGCTGGGCTCGCCAACTGCGAATTTCACACTTGTTGGCCTCTATGGCTTACCCACACACCTTGTCCAACACTGCGCCTACAGCTCCCGATCTGCTGCCTTGATAGGCTTCTCCTCGTCGGCCGCCTTCTCCGCCGCAACCTTCTTGTCGCCAATCCAGTTCATAGCCTTGAGACGCTCAGTCAGGATTGGGTGCGAGTGGTGGAAACTCGAGTAGAACCAGTCGGCGTCCATGCTGGAAAGGTTCTGGATTTGGAGCTTGATCAACGAAGCACCGAGCTCGCGTGCGTAGCCAAGTTTCACAGCAAAGGCGTCTACACAGAAGTTAGTTTAGGGGCACGTAACGAAATGAGCAGGGAAACATGCCAGCTTCATACTCCATGCTACGCGTCCAAATGTTCAACAGTAGCTTCACAATCGAGTCGGTGGGAGACAGAATCTCGTTGAACAGGATGAATCCAACAATGACTGGCTTCTCGCGGCGGAAGCCAAAGTCTGCATACAGCGACTTGTTGTTGATGAATACGGAGAAGAGGGCGAACATATAGAATAGATGCGCCTGACTAATGAAGAGAAGTCGCGATGTGTGGTTCATCTTCCAATGACCGAGTTCGTGTGCCAGAACAGCCTCGACTTCCTTGTCTGTGCTCTTCTCCAGCAAAGTATCGTAGATGACAATTTTCTTCTTGCCAATCCAGGGGAGTCCAGTGAAGTAGGCGTTGCTATGGGCGCTGCGCTTGCTGCCGTCAATAACCTGCAGCTCGGCCAGAGGGAACTGAAGCTTGGATGCGAGGGCTTCAACCGACTCCTTGAGCTTGCCGGGCTGGAGCGGCTCGAGCTTGTTGAACAAGGGCACGATGAGAATCGGGTAGATGGTCATGGCCGAGATCTGCACAACCAGCATGAAGACCCAGAGGTAATAGAAGAAGTTCTGCCCCGTTCGCTTGATGATGGCCAGGAATGCGCTGCCAATGGGAACGCCAAACGCAATGGCAAGTGCTTGGCCTTTGACCATGTCGGTAAGCCAGAGCTTGACCGTCATTTTGTTGAAGCCAAATTTTTCCTCCAGCACGAAGCTGTGGTAGTATGAGAAGCCGAGGCCAGCAACCAGATCAATCCATCCCAGGAGGTACATGAACAGGAGCGATTGCGGAATCTCGCCAGAGAGTCGGACGGGCGCATAGCGGGCGAGAATAGAACCGGCAACGCCCCAGACAACGGGATACGCGTTGAAGTAGAGGACGGCGAGAGATTTGGCCTGGTTGAAGAGGCCGGAGATGAAGCTGAACTTTGCCTTTGCGCGGCCGTATTCCTACGCAGAGGTAAGCCCAAGAGCGCGGGGCACAAGCAAGTGGCATACTGACCTGAGACTTGTCGAAGGTAGCCCTATCGATTTCTTTGTCGAGTGCCTTGGGGACCGTGGTGCGCTGGAGAACGCGGTATTGACGGAAGAGCAGCCAATTTTCAAGAGCGAATTCAGCGAGTGAGAAGCCTACGACGAGGCGCTTCCATGGGAAGAAGGGTCGGTCGAGCCAGCGCGCCAGGCGCTTGGTCATGTTAGCCCGCTGGTTTTTGCATGGTGGGTTGGGGGGTTGGGGAGTTGGGTTGGTGTACCTGAAGCAATGCCTGGATCATGGTTGCCGTATGGGAGAGCTGGAGTGAAGGCCAGCAGCATGCAAAGTTGAGGACAAGTTTCGCCCGTCAGCCAAAGCTAAGAGCACGCGCAGGGGGGCTCGCTAGCCAGTCCCGCGCGTGCCGGACCCACGTCACGGTGTCACATGGAAACAACAGCATTTATGACTTGACACTGTCACTCTTCCATGTTTTGGAATTGATTGGAGCCATGTTATCAGCCTTGTGGCCTCGTTTCTTCATCTGTGGTCTAAGCTACTGTGCATCAGTGCATGGCCGCGACATGCTTAGCAACCAACGCCTCCAAAGAAGCAATGAGCCAATGAGAGCTTGAAGGCACACACACACAGAGAGAGAGAGAGAGAATGAACCCGAAGAACGGAGATGTCCAATTTCCAATTACAATCTTACAAATACAATGGCCACCAGAGACCATTGAGTGATTTTTATAGACAGTAGAAAATTCAGCCGTCGAAAGTAGTCTAATACTAGGCATGACGACATGCGAGTGGCTGCGATAGAATTACAGTTGATATGAAAATGGTCGGCAACGGCTGCTGGCTGTTGATTGTACCCAGAATCCTTCATACGCATCAATGTCACTTTTCCAATTCCCCATTTGTCAGACAGCCTGTCGAACCAATGCTCCCCCCGGTTGGCGCTTCGACCTTGGCCAGTTTATGTGGTCAAAAGTGGCTCGAGAAGCTCTCTCTGGCGTCACCATTCTGGCCCATGGACAGACGCACGCATCTGAGCGAGACTGCCGAATACGCCCCCGGTACCTACGATGCCTTGGTTGCCCGGTACCTGCCAGTTTTGAGGTTGAAGGCGCGCTGGTCCTTCAGCCACCGCCTGTAGCCGGCAACACTGCCAATCTTCTCGCCGTAGTAATCTGGCGGAGGATTCGCGAGAGAGGAAGCGGTCGGGTCGACGCGGTGGCGCTTGATGCGGTTGAAGAAAGCTGAGTCTTTCTGGACAAGTATTAGTAGCCAAGCATAGCTGTAGAGGCTGCCAGACCCAGCTCAAGTAACGAGGCGACTGACCCTGGTGAAATCTCCCAACACGCCTCTGTACGCTAGATTGAAGACCTGGTTGCCGAAGATGGGCCCAATGAGCCATCCGACGGCCATCATGCCCAGTGTGCTCAAGCCCATCAGCATGAATGGGTCGAGGCCACCCAGCTGGGCGGAGAGGGTCGAGTCATAGCCATTATGGATCATGGTAGTAAGGCCGTAGTATGTCACTCCGACGGCGCCCACACCAGAGCATGCCTGCCCGATTCTCCGACGCGTGCGGCGAAGAGCGAAGAAGTCGTTCCAGGTAAGGTGGCTGTCGGAGCTGATTGCTGGGTTGGCCGCGGGCTGTGAAGGCGCAGAAGAGGCCCTGCGCACTGTGGTCCTGCCGGCGAAGGGCGCTTGCGGGAGCTGGGGCTTGGTCCGCCTCGCATATGTAAGGGAAGCGGCGGCTTTGGAGCAGGGGGGCATGATAGATGGCGGGAATCGGGTTGCGAATGCCCTCGCTGGGCACAGAGCGCTTCTTGTGAGCATGGTGATGGCACTGGCGGCTTGTTCGAAGGGGGGTGGAGATGGAGCGCGGGATCGCGTCGTGGGCGAGCGGCGGGCAATGTTTCAAAGGGCTGCGGAAGTTCGGTCTTGGCAAAATGCTGCTGCAACGCGGCACATGTAGGTGCGGTGCGAATTCCTTTGACAAGGCAGCCAAGGGGTACTTCAGCATCTGGCTACAAGCGCAATCGAATTCCACCAAAACTTGTCACATAATCAAGGCTCCATAGCCAAAGCTGCGACTCACAAGACGTCATTCTTCTGCGCTCGGATCCTGCTGACTCAGCAGGCACATTGGTTTCTACCCAAACAAAGACTATGGCGAGTACCTTGGACATCAACCAAGGCGAACCTCAAATATTCGGGTTCTTTCTCCTGTTCGCACCGCCGTCTAGAATCAGCTCCTGTCCGCTCAGGAACCCTGCGCCCATGACATACTCTACCATCTCTGCCAGATCCTCGCCCCTACCCACTCTACCTGCCGGGTGTTGCTTATGATAGAGCTCGTCCAGGTCTTCGGCCCAGCATTGCATGCGCATCTTGAAGGCTTCGTCCTCGTGCGCCGCAGTCTCCTTATAAGCCCCATTCTGCATTGCTCGCGTCTGCTCATCCCGAGCCCTGCATTCATGCTGCACGCTTACCCACCCGGGCGAGATTGCCATGACGCGAATGCCCCAGCGCTGACAGGACACGGCCATGGCTTGTGTGAGAGCCAGCACTCCACCTTTGCTCGCCGCGTAGCCTTCGCAATCGGGATCCGATTGGTGGGCCCGGAACGAGGCGATGTTGATGATGATGCCTCCCTCGTCGAACTTGTCCTCTCCGTGCAGATTGGTTGGCAGTTGATTGAACTCGTCGGTACGCTTCAAGTCCTGCGAGCGGTCAACTCCGTTTGTACCGTCTTTTTGGCTGTTCTTGCTCTTCATGTACGGGATGACGGCTTGGCTGAGGTAGAATGGCGCGCTCAGGTTGGTTTGGATATACGCTTCCCATTGTTCGCCCGTAGCAAGGTCTTCCATAGTGCCATTGCCTGCATTAAAGAATCCTCTCGCGACCCCAGCGTTGTTGATGAGGACGTCAATGCGGCCTCCGAAGAAATCTGCTGCTTTCGCAACTGCAGATCGAATCTCCTCGGGGTTGCGAAGATTGGCAATCGTGGAGCTGACGCGAGGAGCATATGCAGAGAGATGCTGGTTCACCGCGTAATCCAGCTCTTCTACATCGAAATCGATGATGAACAGACGGTGCAATGCAGGCAGCGAAAGCAGATGCCTTGATGTGCAGCGCCCGATACCCCTAGCACCTCCCGTGATGATGATGTTCTTGCTTTTGGTCGAAGGCATTGTCTAAGACCTTCTCCTGAACTGCGACACGTGGTACTTTGATCCAGAAAAGAATTCCCCCAAAAATGCAACAGCAATGGCTGTCGTTAGGTGACTTGCTTATGTACCGTGAAGTGCCTCAATAGTACTCAGAATTGAATATAGTGAATGCAGCGCAAGGTCCCGGAATAATATCTATGAACGTAGCGGGAACTCCCTTTGAGGCTATTTCTCCAGCTTGGCTTACCGAGGAATCGAGCGCGATTGTCCGTGATTTTCATCTGAACAGAGAAGACTCGATATAAATGCTCTTAGGATCTTGGTCAGAGCTGTGCGTGCTGGTAGCAGGGCCGCAGATCCGTTACGCAAGAATGCTAGCTCGGCCCATGGAACATTTTGTCGATGACAATATATGTCGGCGAATGCCTCCCGGGCTCAGATGCTATGCTTAATGCCTGAATACTATGCCTGGCATCCGAATTGGAGGGGCAAAGAGCCGTAGACGAGGTGCGGGCTTCGGAAAGTCGGAGCGGGTTGCGGACCGTGAAGTGACCACCACACAGGAGTTTCCAACACTCTAGCGTTGTTAGTGGTTTAGTATGCGGGGTTTCATTGCAACATATAAAGATTGCCTTCAATTTCCTCCATTTTCGTTGAAATAGAGAGTTGAGATACCGGCGGGTCATCGATGTTGCTCTATCAACCACAATTACAAAGCTTGGCCTTACCAAAGGACTGGCAGCCACCAGAGCCATCCAACGGAGGGTCCCATTAGACTATCAGGCCACTAACAAGCCCATTTATGTCCAACACGCCGCGCTGGCCATCAGGCTCGAGCATTGGTATGTGGGATTATGCTCGATACTCACCCGATTGGGCTATCTTAAGCCGTGTGTGCGGAATGATCGACCCCTGCTGTCTTCCTAAGCTGTTCGAAGGATCTGTTCGCGGCTGCATCGGCCCCGGTTTCTTACCTCACCCCGGCTGTGTGTTCCATGTCCTCTTTTCCAAACATCCTACCGCGCTTCGTAGCTTGCAGCTAGCGTTAAAGGTGTGTTCGGGATGCTTTTGCGGCCGCCCACAAGCCGCACCACAAAAAGGTTATTGTAGCCACATTCAGAATCCATCCGACGCTGTACCACCCCATATACACTGCTCTCCGACAATATACTGAATCTTCTGAGCTATGAGAAGGAAGCCCGATACGGATGATCGACCTGGTCGGAAACACTAACCATCTGGGACTCTGAGCCTAACATGATTGCGAAGGGACAACGCGACCTAGGACAGCTCCAATGATAAAATTGTTAGTAAAACCCATGTTCAATTACAGAAAGGTAATCAGAATAATTCACTTGGACAACGCTATTCACTCTGTTCCGAGAGTGACAAAATGGGGGAAAGACTAAGTGTCACTCTACTAGAAGTCCTGACAAGATCTCTGGGCGCCCGTCGCGGAATCGCAATATGCTGGGTTGGAAGATACGAAACTGTCGGTCTCAACACAACACCCCAAATTGAATAGTAGCTCAAAAACTAATTAATGCTTTCCAGGATACCTTTCTCTCGTATTGGCCGCGTTAGTTCACATCTATGCCTTTCCCCTCCACTTTGGCTTCAACGTCCCTTTGTCCTCAACAGACAGGTGAACCTCACTCATGTGTGTCCAAGGCAGGCAGTGTTCCGAGAATCCTATTCGCTGGCTTTGCAGTAGCGATGTCCCCAAATCCGGAAGCTTTGTCTGCATGTTTGTTTCTTTGGTCAACCTAACAAGTCTATACCTGGCAACTCAGTTCAAGGAAAGGCAAAGCTCAGGTCGATAATGCCACCGTGATATACTGTTCCTACGAGTTCTGGCTGTTGGCTGGCTGTAATAGCAACATCGATTGAGGCGAGCGCGACCGCTGGTATCACTTCCCTGCATTAGAACAGGCCTCTTTGCTAGACGCAGTCTTTTAGCCTATGAGTCAAAGTTAGCGGCCATCGACAATAGTTGCCACTGTGCCGATTGCAAATCTGCTAGCAGAGTCCAAGAAAGACTATCTGTTGTTCAAGGGTCACAGACTGCTTTCAAGGCAGCTACTGCGATAGTACGTTTAGTTTAGGATCATAAGAGCAGCACTAGAGTTTCACATATGTAAATCAGGCTGCCTTCCTTCCGCACGCTGCAAAAAAACATATACAATCATTTTTCAGACAGCGATAGTGACCGAGAGCTTGGCCACCTTTATCCTGGAGAGGAGTTGCATCAAGTCCCCCTGTCGACATCTTCAAGTTCGCAAACTGAAAGCTCTATTATTTCCTGATATTTACCCGCTTTGGCTAACGATTCCGATCCTTCGATTTCCTCCAGGTTATCTCCTTAGGTCTGCGTTACCCCCAATGTATATTCCGGCGTCTGCTATGACACACCATAAACCGGATTCAGGGTAAGGGGACTGGTGTTGTCCATTAGAGTGAAGCAGGGGACGCTTTTGATCTGAGGTTAGGCAATGAAAGCCTACATTTGCATTGGAATGGCATAGAGTCACTAAGACTGCTCCGCTGAACAAACATGGCTAGGCGGACGTTTCGAATTCCCACGAGATCAGCGCCACAACAATGTTCGACTCTACATCATGCATTCATTCTTACTAGATTTTCATCACTTGTCACGAATTCTTGCTATGTTGATCAGAACACGCTGTGCTACCGGCGATAGCCTCGTCCGAAATGCAATTTCGACCCCAAGCATGGGTCAGCACGCCCCTACCTGCCTCTGCCATTCCATCCTCCTGTATCTGAGCACGCCTTCACCATTGACACTCGGTGGAGACAACATTTCCTACTGCAGTGAAATATCCATCCTCAGGTAAATAGCACTGTTTCTAGTCGCGCATTTCATATCACATTTACGCCTTTTTTGTGAGTTTGGCCTTGCTTGCGGCGAGTGCACCCGCCAAACTGTACTGAGTATTGATACCATCAATACGATGGACAGCGTTCAGATTCTTAACGCAGGTGATTTGGAAGCATGTAGCAGTACCCTGACGAGAAGCGATCGTAGAGTAGGCGAGAAAGTATTCCCAAATCTAAAAAAGCTGTTAGCGAGACCGACAATGCTGGAAAGGGAGAACTTACACGGTACCATCGTACCCCATACTTGGCGATGACCTTGTCTTTGTTGGCGAGCCAGTTGCGGTACCACCTCCAGAGAGTCGCTGAGTAATGGACACCAACGGTGTCTACCATTTTGACTTCGAACCCAGCACCCTCGAGCTTATCGATGACAAAGCCGAGAGGAGTGGAGGCATCAGCGCCTGGGAAAATGTACTTGTTCATAAAAAGGCCCCAGGTGAAGTCCTCGAATTGCCAGGCTTTTCGAAGACCGGCGATTTGAAGGAAGAAGACTCCGTCATCCTCAAGCATGTTGTAGACTTGGTCAAAGAAGCCACCCAGGTGA
Organism: Pseudopyrenochaeta lycopersici; assembly: GCA_003313425.1. Classification (NCBI taxonomy): domain Eukaryota; kingdom Fungi; phylum Ascomycota; class Dothideomycetes; order Pleosporales; family Pseudopyrenochaetaceae; genus Pseudopyrenochaeta; species Pseudopyrenochaeta lycopersici. The sequence continues at coordinate 622,664 of NHZP01000006.1, forward strand.
CGCACACCGACATGTTCGGCCATTTCGAGACAGGTGATCTTGTTGTAGCCGCCGGGTGGGAGGGGAATGTCACGGTAGTCCATGCACAAAATTCTTGACTGTTCTTCTTCAATGCCCGCCTTCCTAAGGCCATTATTGCCCCAAGCAGTTTGATTGCGACCAAGCGTGACGCCTGTGACGTGAGCGCCGTAATTGACAGAAGCGAACTTGGAGAGAGTTCCCCATCCGCAACCAATGTCGAGCATCTTTTCACCCTTTTGCAAGTCTATTTTCTCACACACAACGGCCATCTTATTGTCCTGTAGCTGCTCAAGGCTCTCCTCCTTGTTGATATCGGAGATTATGCCAGAAGTGTAGATCATCCGAGGGCCGAGGAACCAGCCATAAAAGTCATCGCCACGATCATAATGGTCTCGCACCTGCTCTTCGTCTGGACAATGTTTTAGCGTGCATCCACACTACGCGCACAGCAATATATGGAGATCACTTACCCTGCGATCTGGAGTGCACGATCATCTCAGGGATAAAGCCAAAGAGGAAGTGCTTGATCAAGCCAAGGGTGAACCGCGGTTTCGACCAGTCGTGGCGCCATTCGAGTATGTCCAGCATGTCGCCGTTGAGCTCCACCTCGCCATCAAAGTACTTTTCTTGGAAAGTCTCGATAGGAATGAGTTTCTTGCCATAGTATGCGTCGCGGTCCTCCTCCTTGGTGAACTTGAGGTAGTGTTCGATGGGCTTTCCCGGCAGCTTGGCTTTTTCGTTCTTGCGAGGTGCGAACTCAGAAGTGAGCCACCAAAAGGGTCCAAGGATCGGGAGGGCCAAGATGAGGGCGAGGAAAACCCACGTCTTGAAGCCCATGCCCCAGCTCCAGGTGATGTAGGCTGGGACGCCGACGAGCAGCGAGATGAGGGCGATGTTGTTGAACGACTCACGGCCGGAGCCTTCTGCAGGCAGAGGAGCATTGGCAATTGTTGGGTACTGTTTTTCGCACAGTATCAGCGGGCAGGCTTTCCATCTCGACGCTCAATGGAGGGTGGGGTTTCCTTTCAACCGGTGTACTTGCAACTTACAGAGGTAGTCTTGACACCACAGTCGAATTGGGGTGCCGTGGGCGAGGGCGCCGGAGGCGTCTCAACCCACTCGAAGTTCTCCTCAGAGGTATTGCTGCTCATCTTGCGCAACGCTAGGGAATTTTGCAAGACGGAAAAGTACAGCTGTTGGGTTTTGGACGGTTGTGCCAAGTAGTCACGGTGAACAAGCGAAACTCCCTAGCCAGGGGTAGCTTGACTTGGAGCTTAGCGTCCAACATCTGATAGCGCACCGCCTCGGTACGCTGCTGTAGGGGTGCTCAAGGGCGACAAAAGATCTCTTGATCGAGGCAAATAGAACCTGGAAGCACAAATTGCTCCCGTGCTTCGCGTGTTCTTTCCCTTCTGCTCATTGATAGCGGGGTCGAGATAGGTGCAGGCATAGAAGACTTCCTCTGCGTGTCGCTGGGCTTGATGTCAATTTCCATGCAAAGGCCGCAGCACGCAATAATCGTTAAGAATCTACCAGCAGCTTCCTCTTTACAAATTCTATTTTTACATTATCCACCCCAATTCTTGCAAGATAATTGTTAACACCACCATACTTGTCCTGCAAGTGCGCATGCACGCTCTTCACAACATCTGGAGGGCAGACTGCAAACCTCTCCGAAAGACCAATAGACTGAATCTCTTTCATCCTTGCCTCATTCTCTGGTGCAAGCTCGGCTTCCGAAATGCGGTAATCTAGATTAATGACTTGCTCGTCAACCCCTAGCAGGAAGAGCACCAGCATCACGACCAGCCCTGTCCGATCTTTGCCTTGAGTGCAATGGACCAAGACGGGCCAATTCTGTTCCTCCGCAAGCACACCGAAGACTTGCTTCACCTCGTGCGTGCACACGTCTAAGGAGCTCTTGGCAAGTCCAACAAGCCCCATCTTCTCCATATGTGGCGACAGAATCTTGATGGCGTCGAGCCGATATCCGAACAGCATCAGGCCTACCAGCCGAATAAATTCGAACCAAGACAACTTCGAGAGGAGCATGCGGGAGAAAGCGGAGCCGTTGAAATTAACGTCGTAGTATGCAATACCGGGAATCTTTAGGGGCTCAGCGGCGGCCTCATTTGTCTGGGGCAGGGCGGCCGAAGCCTTGAGATTGGCGTCTCGTTTTCGCGATTGCTCGATGTGCTCAGTTCTGTTGCCAATTAGAAGAAGTTCACGCACGTAATAGATACCATGCATACTTCGTCCGCAAGTCGATGACGCTTTTCACTTTGTAGTCATGAAGGAGCCTCTGCCTGTCCTGGAACGACGCTTCGTCTTATGGTGTTAGTACTGCCCAGGGCCATGGGGGACAAAGTACACACCGGGCCGAGCACATCGGTACAGCAGCCCTGTACGTAGGCGTCTACAGAGCGATGAGCATCAAACCTTCAGTAAATTTGACGAACCTACTGCGTGTGTGTATGGCGGTTCACGAAGTCGCCCACATCACGAAAGTTGAGGATAGTCCCCATTGGCGAGCGCAATTCTGCCATGTCTGGAGGCAACCATGGGCGAGCTGCGATTATTCGGGTTGCAGCACTCGCTTAGACTGGGAATGCAAGCAGAAGTCGATATTGGTCGAGAACGGAGCTCATGCTGACGTAGTCGCTGGGGGCCACACTAACGCGTTTGGACCACACTCATCCCTGCTGGTATTTCAGGGTAGTGGCAATAGTCGAATGCGCGCCCTTGAACGAGTCCAGAAGGCTGGCGAGGTATGGTATGCTACCTTGGCCAGGTGTATGCTATGCAATGTGTGCTTTCATTACTCACGCCACCTGTGATAGCAGCGGCGGGTGCAGAGACAAGTGCCTCGCCATTGTGTGAGGCTCTTGCACCTTGAAGCCTCGCACGCTGGGGCTGGAAGAGGCGAGCCCATTAGTTTGCGGGAACAGGTGGCTGGGTTGCGCATCGGCGAGGTGCCATGGTGTGAAGAGTGTGGATGTGCACAGGGACTTTGGGCAAGTCATGTATCGCGTTACCGCTTTGGCGGCTCTTGTAGCCCGATGAAGCTTGAGCAGGGGAGTACGATCGCCAGCGCAGCCACACGCTTGCCGAACTCAGTAACGGCCAGCGTGGGCGATCTTCCGCGCAGCATATGACATCACCAATCAAGGCGCCTAGCTACACCAACCCCATCATATTAGCCATGTCCGGCGCTCCAAGGGCGACGGGCGTCTACTTCTGCCCGTGCTGCCTGTATTCCCAAAGCCGTTGCTTGCACGAGATTTCAACCAGACTCGGGCAGTTTTGTAGCCATTTCTCTGCCTCTGGCCCCTACCGAGTAGCACCATGGCGACTGCGGCGCTCCCTTCGAGCACGCCCCTCGCTGACGGCGGATCCTTGAGGGGTACGGATGATGCGGCTCCACCCAAATCCTCGTCTGCCGAACCAAGCATGCGCTGCCCTGATCCATCGGCACACCTCACAAAGAACACGGCATCGCAGAACCAAGCGTCGGCTGCCGCCCTGTACAGCACCAGCATCTCCAAGGCAAACGAAGCGCGGAGCCTCAATCCCCTTGGGCCCGACGGCAGGCTTTCGTCCGCAAGTGAGTGCAGAGGGCCGCTCTGGCGTCAGCAGCATGTGCTAACCGCAGCGAACAGGCGCTGCGACCAGCCTCAAGTACGCCAAAGCCCACGACCTCCCCAGTTTCCCCGTCGTTGGCATCGATACCAAGTCCTCCGCCGGAGCTGCGGCGCTCCTTGCTGATCAGAACAAGAAGAGCCCCGAGTGGTGGAAGCCCGAGCAGTCGGCGGCTGCCGGCAAGGCGGCGTTGCTAGCAAACAACTACAAGATGGCGCCCTTGTGGCAGCCGGAAGCGAGCGCCGCAGGCTCAAAGGCTGCCCTCCTCGCCCACCGAGATGGCGCAAAGTTGAATCTCTGGACTCCCGAGGCCAGTGCTGCCGGCAATTCCGCGGCCAACATTGCCATGCGCAGGAAAGGCTTGGGCCCGGAGATCGACTACGGATATTCTGAGCAGGCCAGAAAGAGCGCCTTCACAGCAGCTACCGGTGCTCACTCGGCCGCAGGACGTAAGCGCGCTCAATCAAACCCAGCACCGGTTGAGCTTTACCCGGACTCCAACAATTCGGCCAGAAACGCGCTGAATGCTGCCACAATTGCTCACACCCCTTCACTGAAAACAAAGCTTCCAACCGCCCACGTCACCGACTCTACTCGACTTGGCTCTGACGCCATGGAGGCGGCACGCATCCAGCACGCTAAGAGCATCTCGAGAGACATGTACACCAGCGCTCCGCCCGTCGCCATCGAGGCAGATGAGAAGAAGCATAACGATGCCCTGCGAGCTTCTGCAATTTCAATGGCAAAGAAAATGTACAGCGTACAACAGCAAAACATCGATGGAGCAGCTGGGTTGTCCGCCGCGCGCACAGGAGCTACCGCCGCCCACGGTCAACAACCGGCTTCGAGCGAAGCTGATATCAAGCAACAAGCCATGCGCTACATTGGCATACAGGAAGCCGCTCAGAAGCTTGCCCAAGAGAGGCTGGCCAAGATAGGTTACGACGAAAACGCTGCGTATCGAAGCTATTACGGGTACGAGCAGCCAACACGCTCAAAACTCTCAATACGTCGTGGCCGTAACCGTGCGCATAGTGCTTCTGAGACTGTTCCCGCCAACGATTCAGACTCTGATGAGGATGACTTCCGATCCAGACGAATTCGCTCACAAATGGACCAGTTCAATAAGCAAGTGGAGGACCTTGACGCAAAGAAGCGTGAAAACGATCGCAAGTCGCTTCTTGCTGCCGCGCAGCGGAAGGTGCAAGCTCAAATGCAAGCCCAGGATAAGAAGATTTTTGATGAAACTGGCAAGATGTCCCCTGCAATGGTAGACGATTGGGACGATAGGGCCCGGAAGCGGGCTTTGGCTAATTCAGAGGCTCGCATGGAGAACCATGGCAAGGTACACATTGGGAATGGTAAATGGATGGATCAGGAAGACATCAATGCGATTGCCCAAGCTAGAATTCAGCCCACCTTGGACGAAATCACGGAAAAGACAGAGAAGCGGCGAGCCGAGGACGAGAAAAGAAGGGCCGAAGAAGAAGAGCGAAGACTGGATCTACAAGAGAAGAAGCGTCGCGAAAGGATCGAAAAGGAGCGCACGGCGGAGATCAAAGCTGAGGAGAAGCTGGCAAGAGGTAAGTACATCTTGGCGAGCTCTGTCTGCCATACTAATGTACAACAGAGCAAGAGAAGAGACTTGCTCGGGCCCAAGCAGCTGAAGAGAAGTTAGCAGCAAAGCAAGAGAAAGAAGCCGAGAAGTCAAAGCAACTGCAAGAGGATCGCCTGGCGCGCGACGAGCATCGCAAGTCGAAGGAGGTCTCCAGACCCGCTTCGAATCCTGATGCTGCTGCTGCTGCTGCTGCCGTTCACAACGATGACGATTTAGATCAAGATGCAGTGTCTGCGCCCGTACTTGCTACCCCAACCCAACATACGGCCGCACATGAGTCTGTCGACCCAACTTCGCAAGGGTCTTCTAAGGGTTTCAAGTCCCTGCTGAACAAGCTCAAGCGTCACTCAAAGCACTCATCCGCTACCGCTGCCGATATCGACGACAAGAGCAAAGAAGGAGCACCAGGCTTCGTTGGCGTCACTGCTCTCCCTTCTTCTCCTTCACAACCTCCGTCTCAACCATCGAACGCTGCCCCTGCACGGCGCGATTCTGCCGAGGTCCACCACCCAACCAATCTGGGTGATGTCGGGCCCGCAACGCCGCCTCATTTTGATGAGGAGCAATATTCAGACGTATCTTCTCTGAGCAGTGAATATGAAGAGACTGAGGCAATTAGGGGACGATCTACGGAACGTATCGTCAGCGGTACGCCAGGTGCATCCGGATTGTCTGGCGGAACGGACATCGATGAGGCAAGGGATGGTTTCGATGAAGGTCTGGCACCACCGCCCACATTTACCTCTGAGGCAGACAAAGCAAGGAAAACTGGTAGTCCAATTCGCGACTCGAAGTTTCACGAGGTGGGAATCTAGCCTTCGTTGTAAGCCTGACTGTGGAGTGAGGTGATTGCAGAGGGTAATGCTCAATGTTTACCGATGGTCTTACAAAGGACCATAGATTCTGTATGTTTGTACGCACCCGGAACTTTTCTTCAACACACTCGGTACTGTACACCCTTGTTCGATAGCGTTTATCTGCAGTAGTTCCCCTATATCTAATCCTCAAACTTGGGCAGCTGCGGCTCCGGGGTAGATGCCGCTCCTCGATTGCAAAATGTAGTAATTCTGGGTGGTCTGTCCGGTATTACGGCCACCAATGATGAAAGTTTGTGCTATTGGTAATTGGGAGAATGTTATATCATCACAACATAGTATTAATTCTGAGAGTTCATATGCGCAATTTGACTGGACCTTCTTCACCGCGACACACTTCCTATCAATGTGAGGAATCGCGCAGGAAAAACGTGCAAAAAGCCCACTCATGAGTCAAAGACGTATTCATCACCTTAACACAAGCTTCTTAGCTACCCAGCTCCTCCCTTTTCATCACCTGCTATGATATCAGTGGGTACATTAGCAGAGATGTGTGATCAGCAGCCGAAGACACTCCCCAGAGTGCCGTTGGACTAACCGCTTCCGGTCTGCGCCAAGGCCAAGTCAGCACGGGCAGGGCGATCGAGCGTAGTCTAAGTGGACACGAGGAGCTCCTTTCTCGAAAAGCATCACCAAACCAAAACCCACCCCGCGTCTTTCGACACACCCTCATTTTCTATTACGCGCCTCCGGAGTTGTGCATCTGGGTCTAATTCTTCCCTTTCTTCCGATACCCTCGACTTGTTCGCTCCCTCACTCCAGTGAGCTTGGAGCTGGTCTGTTGCAAGCATGGCCCAGCGCCAGGTTCCATTGCACGTCACGCAGCCGACGCTGGTACGTCCCGCATCCCAGTTTTGGGGGATTCAGAAGGCGAGGCTAATTATTAATTCTGCAGCTCACGAACCTCAACATTCTCGTACGTTTGCCTGATGCGCCAGGGCGCTCACAGAAAACACCAGGGGGAAACAAGCTAACTCGGGACACAGCCAGCATCAATATCATGGCAGAACTGCGTATGTGGACTTGCCCTATGCGGTGCGCTAGGAGCAGATGTGCTGACACCTTGCTAGACGCTCGAGTCGGATAAGTACGTTTGCGTGCGCCAGGTGAACAACGAAGCCAACGCTCCCGCTGAGACGGTCATCATCGATCTTAAGAACACGAACAATGTTATCCGAAGACCAATCCGCGCAGACAGCGCCATTATGCACTTGACTGAGCCGATCATCGCCCTCAAGGCGCAAGGCCGGACGCTGCAGCTCTTCAACCTCGAGACGAAAGAGCGCCTGCAGACATACAGCCATCAAGAGGACATTCAATTCTGGAGATGGATCAGTCAGACAACTCTCGCGCTCGTCAGCACAAAGGCTGTCTACCACTGGGATGTGCTTGACTCGAAGAACGCTGTTGCTCCCCGCAAGATCTTCGACCGCCAGGAACAGCTGGAGGTACGTCTAGCACCTATCCTGTCCACATTCTCATCTAATTCCTTTGTGTAGAACAACCAGATCATCAACTATGTTACCAATGACGACGAGAGCTGGTCCTGCTTGGTTGGCATCACATCGAACCCAGCCGGAGGCATTCGCGGCAATATGCAGCTCTTTTCCAAAGCAAGAAACGTTAGCCAACCGCTCGAGGGCCATGCGGCCACCTTCGGCACAATTCGCCTCGATGGCGCACAGACAGATACCAAGCTGTTCGCTTTCGCCGTAAAGTCGTCCTCGGGCGAGGCCAAGATCAATATTGTCGAAGTCGACCACAACGCCTCAAATCCAGCCTTTCCAAAGCGCCTGATCCCAATCCATTGGCCAGCTGAGGGCACCGGTGACTTCCCGCTCGGTATCCACATTGCACATAAATACGGCATTTTAATTGTAATCACAAAGTTTGGTTTCATTCACCTGCACGATCTCGAGACCGGTACTGCCTTGTTCCTAAACAGGATCTCGGAGGAAACTGTCTTCACAACCGCGCGCGACGATGAAGGCACAGGTGTGGTTGTGATCAACAAAAGGGGCCAAGTGCTACACACAACTATCAGAGAGGACAGCCTAATTCCGTACATCATGGAGAACCCCGCGTGTGCCGAGATCGCATACAAGCTTGCTTCTAAAGGTGGACTTCCTGGCGCCGACCAGCTGTATTCGCAGCGTTTCGAGACGCTGATGCAGCAAAGTAATTTCGCCGAAGCCGCCAAGGTTGCCGCCAACTCACCTCGTGGCTTCTTGCGCACAATGAACACCATCAACAGATTACGCCAGGTCCCTAACCAGCAGGGTCAGATCACGACTCTTTTGCAGTATTTTGGTCAGCTGTTAGACAAGGGTGGTCTGAATAGGGAGGAGACTCTTGAGTTAGCTCGTCCTGTCTTCGCACAGGGTCGCAAGCACCTCATCGAGAAGTGGCAGAAGGAGGGTAAACTCCACTGTTCAGAGGAACTCGGAGATCTCGCTAAGCCTCACGATTTGAACCTTGCCCTAGCAATTTACAAGGAAGCCAACGTCCCTCAAAAAGTAGTCGCTTCCCTTGCCGAGCTGGGTCACTACGATCTCATCCTTCAATACTGCAATAGTGTTGGCTACACACCCGACTACAACGTCCTACTTCAACATGTGGTTCGGATCAACCCAGAAAAGGGGGCTGAATTCGCATCACAACTTGCCAAGAACGAGGGTGGACCTCTGATCAGTGTTGATCGCGTCGTCGACATCTTCCAGTCTCAGGGCATGATTCAGCAAGCAACTGCATTCCTACTCGACGTCCTATCAAATGACCGCCCTGAGGAAGGCCATCTACAGACCAAATTACTTGAAATGAACCTGCTCAATGCCCCTCAGGTCGCAGATGCCATCCTTGGAAATGAGATGTTCCATCATTATGACAAGGCTCGCATTGCTCAACTTTGCGAGAATGCTGGTCTTCTCACGCGTGCCCTGGAACATAACGATGACCCCGCAGCCATAAAGCGGATCATTGTCCAGACCGACAAGCTACCAGAAGAGTGGTTGATAAACTACTTCGGCCAGCTGACTGTCGAGCTGTCTCTCGAGAGTTTGGATGCCATGCTGACAACCAACATTCGACAAAACCTACAAGCGGTCATTCGAATTTCCCAGAAATACTCAGACCTGCTTGGCGCCACTAGAATAATCGACCTTCTCGAAAAACATCGTACAGCCGAAGGCCTGTATTTCTTCCTCGGTTCAATTGTTAACGTTAGCGAAGACAAGGATGTACATTTCAAGTACATCGAGGCTGCGACCACAATGGGTCAGCTGAACGAAGTCGAGCGCATCTGTCGCGAATCTAATTACTACGATGCTGAAAAAGTGAAGAACTTCCTCAAAGAAGCTAATCTGACCGAGCAACTGCCACTCATCATCGTCTGCGACCGTTTCAATTTCATCCACGACTTGGTACTGTTCCTTTACAAGAAGCAGCAATTCAAGTCTATCGAGGTCTATGTGCAGCGTGTCAACCCCGCCAGAACGCCTGCCGTCATTGGTGGGTTGCTTGATGTCGACTGCGACGAAAACATCATCAAGGGCCTTCTAGCCTCAGTAACACCTTCGTCCATTCCGATCGATGAGCTTGTATCGGAGGTCGAGTCGCGCAACCGCTTGAAGCTCCTCCTTCCATTCTTGGAGCAGACTCTGGCTAGCGGTAACCAGCAACAGGCCGTGTACAACGCCCTGGCTAAGATCTATATCGACAGTAACAACAATCCGGAGCGCTTTCTAAAGGAGAATGACCAGTATGATACCCTAGTAGTTGGTAAATACTGCGAGAAGCGCGACCCCAACCTGGCGTACATTGCCTATGCCAAAGGCCAGAATGATCTTGAGCTCATCAACATCACTAATGAAAACGCCATGTTCAAAGCCCAAGCCCGTTACCTGCTTGAACGAGCTGACAGCGAGGTGTGGGACTATGTTCTGAGCCCTAACAACATGCACCGTCGGTCCTTGGTGGACCAGGTCACATCAACGGCTGTTCCAGAAAGTACCGATCCGGACAAAGTGTCAGTCGCTGTCAAGGCTTTCATCACCGGAGACATGCCTTCAGAGTTAATTGATCTGCTTGAAAAGATCATACTTGAGCCTTCCAGCTTCAGTGACAATCCGTCGCTTCAAAACTTGCTCATGTTGACGGCCGCCAAGTCGGATCGTGGACGCATGATGGGATACATCCACCAGCTTGACCACTACACACCCGAAGACATAGCCCAGCAATGTATTGAAGTTGGCATGTATGAAGAGGCGTTCGAGATTCATAAAAAGCACAATACCCACGTGGAGGCTGCCAATGTTCTGATCGAGCACATTGTCAGCATTGATCGTGCACAGGATTATGCAGATCGCGTGGATATTCCTGAAGTTTGGAGCAGGGTTGCGAAGGCGCAGCTTGATGGCCTACGCGTCTCTGATTCAATTGAGTCCTACATCCGCGCAGGAGATCCCTCGAATTTTCTAGAGGTCATCGAGATTGCCACCCATGCTGGTAAAGACGAGGATCTGATCAAGTTCCTAAGAATGGCTCGCAAAACTCTCCGCGAGGTACCTGTGGATACCGCCTTGGCTTTCTGCTTTGCCCGAACCAACCAACTACCAGAACTCGAGGACTTCCTGCGCGCTACCAATGTTGCAGATGTTGAGGCTTCTGGCGACAAGGCCTACGAAGAGGGTTACCATGAGGCGTCAAAGATCTTCTACACTAGCATTTCCAACTGGGCTAAGCTTGCAACCACGCTTGTTCATCTCCAGGACTACCAAGCTGCGGTCGAGTGTGCACGCAAGGCCAACAGTGTCAAGGTATGGAGAAAGGTCAATGAAGCTTGCGTTGCCAAAAAGGAGTTCCGCCTCGCTCAAATCTGTGGTCTTAACCTTATCGTTCATGCCGAAGAACTCGCAGATCTCGTCAAGCAATACGAGCGCAGTGGCTACTTCGACGAACTCATTGGCCTTCTTGAAGCCGGCCTTGGTCTGGAACGTGCCCACATGGGCATATTCACAGAGCTAGGTAATGCTCTTGCCAAGTACCATCCTGAGCGTGTCATGGAGCATCTTCGCCTCTTCTGGTCTCGTATCAACATTCCAAAGATGATTCGTTCTTGCGAGGAAGCTCATCTATGGCCGGAGCTGATCTTCCTTTATGTTCATTATGACGAGTGGGACAATGCGGCCCTTGCCATGATGGAACGGGCATCAGATGCTTGGGAACATCAGGCATTCAAAGACACTATTACCAAGGCCACCAACGTCGAGATTTACTACCGTGCATTGGGCTTCTACCTGGAAGAGCAACCAACGCTTCTTACTGATTTATTGCAGGCTCTTACTGCAAGGATTGACGTCAATCGCGTCGTTCGTATGTTCGTCAAGTCGGACAACATCCCTCTGATCAAGCCATTCCTCCTCAACGTCCAATCGCAGAACAAACGTGAGGTCAACAACGCCCTCAACGACATTCTTATTGAAGAGGAAGACTATAAGACGCTCCGTGATTCGGTCAACAATTACGACAACTATGACCCGGTTGATTTAGCCCAGCGCCTTGAGAAGCATGACTTGGTGTTCTTCCGCCAGATTGCGGCCGATATCTACCGCAAGAACAAGCGATGGGAGAAGTCTATAGCTCTATCTAAACAAGATAAGCTTTTCAAGGACGCCATCGAAACTTCGGCAATGTCGGGCAAGTCTGAAATTGTTGAGGAGCTGCTCCGCTACGTAAGTTTAGTGTCACATTATTTGGGAAAGTAACTAACACAAACTCCAGTTCGTTGACATTGGTAGCCGCGAGTGCTATGTGGGCATGCTCTATGCCTGCTACGACCTTGTTCGTCCAGATGTCATCCTGGAAATGTCATGGCGACATGGCTTACATGACTTCACCATGGTATGTGTTCATTGAGGCAGGAAAGCCGAAAGAGTACTGCTAACATGCTCCTAGCCATTCATGATCAACCTTCTCTCGCAGCAGACATCAGCAATTGAGCTGCTAAAGAAGGACAATGAGGAACGTAAGGCTCGTGAGGCCACACAACAAAAGAAAGAAGAGGACACACCCATCCTTGGATCACGGCTTATGCTCACACAAGGTCCGATTGCTTCGGCTCCAAGCCCGGGCCCCTACGGGCAGGCCAATGGCATTGCACCCCAACCAACAGGTTACAGGGCCTTCTAAAGCACTTGGAATTTCTCAAAGCGATCCTACTGGGCCTGAGCTGAGGAACTGATTTTGAAGATTCTATTCGAACTACATATTGATCGTTTGGTGGGGCATGCAAAAGAGAGTGTGGCCGCATGTGGGCCTGGACCGCCAGGTAGCAATGTAATCTTAACGGCGTTTGCGGTAGTTCTTTAGTCTGGGTGTTCCACAACAGAACTTCTCCGGACTCTTGTATTCTATCTAATCATTTCATTCAGTGCACTACATTGTTCAAGTCTACTCACTCATCTCTCAAAGTAGTGATGTGGCACAGATGTGTAGGTCTGGTGGTCGTTACAGCGCTCCGCTATATTACTGACCACCATCCTCATACAATCATCGTCAGTTCTAACCCGCTTCGTGGTTAAAGTTGCTAGGTTAGAGTTTAAGCCCCTGGAGCAGGTCATCCATACAGGGTACTCGAGGCTACAGCAATAATCGTCCGGGGGAAGGGCATGTCTTTGGTCGTGCCATATTCGTGTGACCGCGAGATGCTTGTGTCTATGGCTGAGACCTGGGTCTTTCAATTGCGCGATACCAAACCCTTTGAAGATACTTGGTCGGCGACCTCAGCCTTCCAGAGATTCCGGAAAGATACCCTACCAAGCACACCTAACATGCGAGATGGAAATGCAGCCATGCAAATATCAATCCCGCATCCACAAAGCACGCATTCAACCTCCAGATGTGATCATGAGACTGTAGTAAAAGTACTTAGAGTCTCGTCGCGGTGCGGACGGAGACTCTCCGTGGCTTTACGGTACAGGGTTTTTCATCGGGTGTTACTTGATCTTCAGCCCTGATTCGGTCGCAGCTGGCACTAATAAGCTTTCCACATATCACTCGTTTTCTTAAACGGTCAGACCCAGATAATTCTTGCTGTCAGATTTTCCATACGATCTTCAAGCCTGTGTTTGGTCTCGGTCAAATAATGCACTTGTCTACGTTCGGCACGGAGAGACTCTCTTCGAGTTTCACCACTGGAGTGTGGCTACCTTGAAATATTACTCGATTGGGCACGGAATCCTTTTGCCCGGATGCGCCACTTACATTCACCCGACTTTGTTCAATATGCGTTCCGCTCAAAACTATGACCCGAGAGTTTAGATAGTGCTCTTATTGCTATACTCGTCTTTCTTTTACGTCTCTTTGATGCCACGATCAGCACTGTTCATCTCGAGTCCCGCAATTTCATCTCTACACTGACTTTTTTCCTTAGGCCAGACCAGCCGATGATCTATCCGAGTACAAGTCCATATCATACGAATCAATTTAGCGTCCTTTCCAGGGTAAATCTAGTCTTTGAGCTTTTCATAATCATATCAATATGATGTTGCTTTCATTCGCTTCATGTCATAAGACCGCCTATCAGTAAGTCTTACATGAATGTCAGGAAAATTCAATCACACAGCATCAACTTCATCGAGTTTTCCTTCCAACCAGAATCGAACTCTTGGCCTCAAAACCATTCCCACCGTTTCAAAATGAAGGTCCCTAACTCACTGTCACTGGTGCTTGCGCCCACAATCGTCTCAGGTCATGCCATTATGCAGGCATTCAATGGGCTTGCGCAAGGTCGAGGCATTTACATGCCCACCTATGATGGACCCATACAGGATGTGAACTCGCAGGCCATGGCTTGCAATGGCCAGCCAAACTATGGTTTCAGGGTTTGTGAAATATCATGGTCCCTTATACTGGCTCTGAGATGAATCTGATGTTGAGATTGATAGGCTCCTAGTGAGATCATCAACGTCCAGGCTGGCCAAGAGATTACTGGAGCCTGGCTGCACACTCTCACGAGCACGGGTCCTGATTCTACGGCTGATAATAAGGTCATTGATTCTAGCCACAAAGGGCCAGTCATGGTATACATGAAGAAGGTTGATAATGCGCTCAACAACCCTGGCGCAGGGCCGGGTAATGGATGGCAAGTCTTATTAAAAAATAACTACAAGAGATGAGATGCGGGACAAAATCTGACCGGGTATGTTGAATTTAGGTTTAAAATCGCCCATGCTGGGCATCAGAACAGCCGCTGGGCTGTTGATGACCTGATTACTGCTGGAGGCATTCAAAAGGCACGCATTCCTCAATGTATCGTCAACGGGGACTATCTCGTCCGCTTCGAGTTGCTCGCTCTCCACTCTGCTCACCAGCGGTAAGCAGCCTCTGTGGTCCCTTTCGGATTGATTGTTCCCCTTACATGTTCCAGTGGCCAGGCTCAGTTCTACATGGAATGCGTCTCGGTGCGCGTCTCCGGTGGGAGTGGTACCAAGACTCCTTCGACGGTGTCCATTCCAGGAACCTACAGTGCTGATGATGCGGGTGTCTTCTTCAATGTTTGGTCTGCCGGAAACGGACGCCCATATCCCAACACGCAGTATCAGATACCAGGGCCTGCTGTATTTACGTGCTAGGGTGTTGCAGTAGCGCACATGCAATGTGACTGGTTATTGGGTCGATGAGTGTTTTTGTTTCGAGGACATGGATATGGATGATCTAGGATGGAACTCTGAAACACACTTTCTTTCACAGACAAATACAACGAAGAGTCACCCGCATATGTACATGCTCACCACATAAGCAGGACGTGGCTGGAGAGAGAAGTGGACTGTTCTTTTTCAGCTTGACGTTTTGGGCAACAAGTGCGAATGCGCGTCGCGTAATGTTCAGCGGCCGTGGATGGAACCCGAATCGGTAGCCATTGCTATGCTCAGGTTTGTGTTCTGTAGGTCATGGTTTCACATGGTGGTCGACAGCATTTGCTCGGCGACGGGTGAAGCGCGCCAAGAATGAAGTTTGTTTTAAGCTCGTCCAGCCACTGATGCATGATCTTCGCCAAGTCATTATATTGCGAGTAATGTTGCCAAATTTGGCCATGGAATGCCCTGAACGACTCATCATCTGCGGCAACCCCACAAGGCCGACACAGTAGCCCAAAGGTTCCTTGGGCCGATTAGACATGGGCCTGAGGATGGAGGCATTGCAGGCTGGGGGCTTTGATTCTCGCTGGGAAGAGCAGCCGAAACCGGAAGTGCAGCAGTAAGGTGCACTCGCAGGCATCCGAGTATTCTTCGCGACCATGCAGGTACACGACGGAAATGAGGAGATTGCCCGGAAAAGTGTGCTGAGGACAAGGTGAGATGGCGGGGATGGGCAGGACTTTGGGTTGAGAAGCTCGGCTGAAGAGAAACTACACCGAAACAAAGCGCGCGGCGCGAGGAGTCGATTGTCCCGCAGTACCGAGCTTAATCCAAACATGACGCTGGACGGATAACCGCAGGCAGAGCAGCGACATGGATGGCGGTGAGTGTGTTTTGGCGGGGACAAGGCGGGCCAGCAGAGAAGCAGGCTTGGCTGGACTGTCACACATTGGTTGAGTGCGTGGGATAGCCAGCGAAGGTTTTATATGTGTTCGAGACTCCGATATTGAGGCGGCGGCGGGTCTTGAGCGCATGGGGTTGGCAAATGGAATTGTGTTGGGTGGGGGGTTGCCCCTCGCTGAGCTTTGGCGATATCTCCCCGCGCCGACCAGACAGAGCCAAAGCTATTGCTTTTGCAGGCATGAGATTCGCCGGCGGGCCACGGTCGAGCGATGCAGGCCTGTGGTGCGCGTTTCCATCTGGGCTTGGCCGGGTGGGTTGTGCTGCACGCTGTTTTGGGATTAAGTTCGCAGTGACTCGTTGCAGCTCTGTGAAGCCGATACCGCCAGTGGTGTATATAGCTGGCCTCGGAGCCGTGCTCTTCTCCAAGCGTCCAGCCTCCCTCTCCCTCTCGCCTTCCCCCTCGCCCACCCCTCACACACACATACACACAGCGGCCAGCCAGCATGACTGCGGTCGTAGCTGACAAGAACGCCTCGTCGGCCATTGACGACAATGACTTCGACGACGAACATGGCGAGCACCACCCGCACAGGAACTCGGTGCACCACCACCTGCGGGCAAGCAGCTCCATCATGCAGCTGAAGAAGCTGCTCGGTACGTTGCCCGCGTCCAATGGCGCCTGGGAAGCTCCGTGGGCCGTCTAACAGCGCTGCCAGTGGCCAACCGAGGAGAAATCCCCATCCGCATCTTCCGCACCGCCCACGAGCTGTCCCTGCACACCGTGGCCGTCTACAGCCACGAGGACCGTCTCAGCCTGCACCGGCAAAAAGCCGACGAGGCCTACGAGATCGGTGCTCGCGGCCAGTACACGCCCGTCGGCGCCTACCTGGCCGGCGACGAGATCATCAAGATCGCCGTCGAACACAATGTAAACATGATCCACCCGGGCTACGGCTTCCTCTCGGAGAACGCAGAGTTTGCACGCAATGTCGAGAAGGCCGGACTGATTGTGAGTGCTGCCCGCTTTGTTTACCCTATGACGGCATGCAAGCGAGGGGTTGCCCTCGCCTATCGGCCGCTGTTGAGCTTATCGGGCCCTCCAAACATGGCAAATCCAACGCTTACCCTCCTCTCTAGTTTGTTGGGCCCTCGCCTGACACCATTGACGCCCTCGGCGACAAGGTCTCGGCGCGCAAGCTGGCCATCAAATGCAATGTGCCAGTCGTGCCCGGCACCCCAGGCCCCGTCGAGAAGTTTGAGGATGTCAAGGCCTTCACCGACCAATATGGCTTCCCCATCATCATCAAGGCCGCTTTCGGCGGCGGTGGCCGTGGCATGCGTGTAGTGCGCGAGCAGGCCACTCTCAAGGACTCGTTCGAGCGCGCAACCTCCGAGGCCAAATCGGCCTTCGGCAACGGCACCGTCTTCGTTGAGCGCTTCCTCGACAAGCCCAAGCACATCGAAGTCCAGCTTCTAGGCGATAACTTTGGCAATGTCGTCCACTTGTACGAGCGTGACTGCAGTGTCCAGCGTCGTCATCAAAAGGTCGTCGAGATTGCCCCAGCCAAGGACCTCCCCGTCGAAACCCGTGACGCCATCCTGGCTGATGCTGTGAGGCTTGCGCAGTCGGTCAATTACCGCAATGCAGGCACTGCTGAGTTCTTGGTCGATCTCAAGGGTAATCATTACTTCATAGAGATCAACCCGCGCATGTAAGTATTTTTTTTTTTTTTTCGTTCTTATCATCAATGATGCTCAATTTCGAGGCGCTCTGCTAACGAATCCAAGCCAAGTCGAGCATACCATTACCGAGGAAGTCACTGGTATTGACATCGTTGCTGCGCAAATTCAGATTGCGGCAGGCGCCTCCTTGGAGCAGCTCGGTCTGACCCAGGATCACATCTCCACTCGAGGCTTCGCCTTCCAGTGCCGAATCACCACGGAAGACCCCTCTCAAAACTTTGCCCCAGACACTGGCAAGATTGAGGTGTACCGTTCGGCAGGCGGTAATGGAGTTCGTCTAGATGGAGGTAGTTCCTTTGCAGGTGCTGTGATTACTCGTAAGTATACTTCCTGAAAGTGCTTTCTCGGATGCCGGGAGCTAACGCCATGTCAACAACAACAGCACATTATGACAGCATGTTAGTAAAATGCTCATGCCGTGGATCTACTTATGAAATCGTCCGTCGAAAGATGCTCCGCGCTCTTGTCGAATTCCGTATCCGTGGAGTCAAAACCAACATTCCCTTCTTGATCAAGCTTCTGACACATCCTACTTTCGTCGACGGCCAGTGCTGGACGACCTTCATTGACGACACTCCTGCGCTCTTTGACTTGATCGGTTCCCAGAACCGAGCCCAGAAGCTGCTTGCGTATCTTGGCGATCTCGCCGTCAATGGCAGCCAGATCAAGGGTCAGGTTGGCGAGCCCAAGTTCAAGGGTATTATTCCCATCCCCGAGATCCGCGATAACAACGGCAACAAGGTGGATACATCCGCATCTTGCACTAAGGGATGGAGGAATGTGCTTCTCAAGGAAGGGCCGGAGGGATTCGCAAAGGCCGTCCGTGCCAATAAGGGCTGCTTGATCATGGATACCACCTGGCGTGATGCCCATCAGTCACTCCTTGCGACGCGTGTGCGAACTGTTGACCTTCTCAATATTGCCAAGGAGACGAGTCACGCTTTCTCCAATGCTTGGGCTCTTGAGTGCTGGGGTGGCGCCACTTTCGATGTTGCTATGCGTTTCCTCTACGAAGACCCTTGGCAACGCCTGAGACAGATGCGGAAGCTTGTACCAAATATCCCGTTCCAGATGCTTCTTCGTGGAGCCAACGGCGTTGCCTACTCATCTCTTCCGGACAATGCCATTTACCACTTCTGTGAACAGGCTAAGAAGAATGGCGTTGATATTTTCCGTGTCTTTGATGCGCTCAACGACGTTGAGCAGCTAGAGGTTGGTATCAAAGCTGTCCTCAAGGCTGGCGGTGTTGTCGAAGGCACTGTGTGCTATTCGTAAGTTTTCCCCTCTTATACACCCTCAGCTTATACTGACTGTCTTACAGCGGAGACATGTTGGTCAGTATTTCTTCTCTTTTTTCTCTTTGTCATGTGATTTCTTGCATCTTCTCCATTACAGCATCCGGTTCATCGAATCGCCATTGGCGAATTTGGAGAGCGCTTTCCTCATGGTCATGGTGAGTGTCGCCTCCACCATCTCCATGAGGCGCGCACTTCCCCAATCATTGGGCAGGTGCGCCTGGTACCACCCCCAAACACCGGCAAGGTTCTATCTTTCTCATCTCTCGCAACCTCATCCGTCTGCGAGCTGTTCGAGTCACTCATTTCGGCCACTCAACACTTCCACCCATACCCTTTCCGATCAAGATGGTTCTCGGAATGAAGGCTTCAACGGACATTGAACGACTCATTTTGGCGCTTTGCTGGGATCGTCTTTCTTCCGCGCCCAATTCCATGAAGAACCCAGCCCATGCCATCGTCATTCCTGACTTCCAGGCGATGGACACAGTTTTGTCGACTTTAGGCCTCAGCTTCGCTCCCGGTCTTCTAGGCGTTATCCAATCTGCCGTGCCGCCTTCTCTAGACTTCTTTCAAAGTTTGCCCACCAAGTGCAATAAGGTCTGGGCTATCTACCGTATTGTGCTCGTGAAACAGGGAAGCCGACCTAAGATCTGCATCGGCTCCGGTCTCAACGCTGACAGCGGTGCTCCTAAACGGCTGAGACAATACGACACTCACACCAACCTGCCTAGTGGTGTTGAGAAGGCCCTCAATGACGGCTTTAATATCGCCCAGAAAGGGCTTTTCTGTTGGACAAAACTCCCAAAACCTACAGCGACGATTCCCCTCCGTTCTCTCTTCCTCATTCTGGAGACTGTCTTCTCGCTGGTGTTCTGGCCCATGCAGTCCCGCACAAAGGACTACAACATGCCCAAGTTCTTGCCCTGGCCGATCGAGTCACTTGTTTACGACGGTTGCTGCACCCACTTCTCCATATATGAACAGATTCATGGACTGGAGCCCAACCTCACCGTGGAACAAGCGGCAGAGTTGGAAGTGCTAAGAGTGAAGAAGGCCAAGGAGGTGGCTCCTATATATCAAGGTGCGTTGGACGCCGTCCAACAGTCCTTTTGAGCGACTCGATTGAGTGGCTCACATCTCCACAGCGAAGTTCAGAACGAGAAAAGGGCCAACGCATATGAAAGCCATCAGGAATCGTGCGAAGGGCAAGCTCAGGATCACTCGCAAATATGCGTGCGAACCGTGCGATCACATCTTCTACGACGACTCTTCTCTGAAGGCACATCGGAAGACAACCAAGCACCTGAACAATATTGCCTGTGTCATTAAGAAGCTCAAGCGCCCGAGCAATAATGCCAGGCAACTCGCTGATGTCCCTGCAAAGAGGTTCTACTGCAGCATTTGCGACTTCGCTTTCCGTCACAAAGCGGCCCTCAACAAACACTTAGCCTTGCCTAGACACGCCAAAAAGGCGGCTGCTGCTGCTGCTCCGGCGGAGGAGTAGTTTACGACCGGGACCGTAGGACCTGGACTATGGAGTTAACCCATTTAACCTTATGAACTGACGCTTTAATTCTATTTCCTATGTATCTAAATGAAGATAATTTGCTAATGAATTTGTCATACACAGAAACCCAATGCCAAGTACAACCTCGAGTACTATGTGGACGTTGTAGAGAAGATCGTTGGAATGGGAATTCATGTGCTCGGCCTAAAGGACATGGCTGGCGTGCTCAAACCACGCGCTGCTCGCCTCCTGATCGGCACACTTCGCAAAAAGTACCCTGATCTTCCCATCCACGTCCACACTCACGATTCTGCCGGTACTGGTGTCGCTTCCATGGTCGCTTGCGCCGAGGCCGGCGCCGATGCTGTTGATGCTGCTATTGATAGTATGTCTGGCATGACGTCTCAGCCCAGCATCGGTGCCATTCTGGCGTCCCTTGAGGGCACCGACTTCGACGCTGGCCTGGATGTCCATATGATCCGTAATCTTGACGCATATTGGGCCCAGCTTCGTCTCCTCTACTCGCCGTTCGAGGCCGGTCTTACTGGCCCCGACCCCGAAGTCTACGAGCACGAAATTCCTGGTGGCCAGCTCACCAATCTTATTTTCCAGGCCTCTCAACAGGGCCTCGGTGAGCAGTGGGCCCAAACAAAAAAGGCTTACGAGCAGGCCAACGACTTACTCGGCGACATTGTCAAGGTCACACCTACTTCGAAGGTCGTTGGCGACTTGGCTCAATTCATGGTCTCCAATAAGCTCTCCTATGACGAAGTTCTATCAAAAGCTGAGCAACTTGACTTCCCGTCGTCCGTCCTAGAATTCTTCGAGGGTCTTATGGGTCAACCTTATGGTGGCTTCCCTGAACCGCTTCGCTCACAAGCTCTTCGTGAGCGAAGGAAGATGGATAAGCGTCCTGGACTGTACCTTGAGCCCGTCGATATTGCAAAGGTCAAGTCTGATCTCAAGTCCAAGTGGGGCGATGCGACTGAGTGCGACGTAGCATCCTACATCATGTACCCCAAAGTTTTTGAGGATTATAAGAAGTGGACCACCAAGTACGGTGATCTCTCTGTCCTGCCAACGCGCTACTTCTTGTCTCGCCCAGAGATTGGAGAAGAGTTCCACGTTGAGCTTGAGAAGGGTAAGGTTCTGATTCTCAAGCTCCTTGCCATCGGTCCGCTCTCCGAGCAGACCGGTCTACGTGAGGTGTTTTACGAGATGAACGGTGAAACACGTACCGTTACTGTTGAAGATCAACACGCAGCTATTGAGAATGTATCTCGGCCCAAGGCCGACCCCACCGACAGCAGTCAGGTTGGCTCGCCCATGTCGGGCGTGCTGGTCGAAGTCCGTGTCCATGACGGCAGCGAGGTCAAGAAGGGCGATCCGGTCGCGATTCTCAGTGCCATGAAGATGGTATGTCCGCTAGCAATTATTAGCACGTATCGAGAAAGAGCTAACAACTGATAGGAAATGGTCATTTCGGCTCCTCACTCGGGCAAGGTCAGCAGTCTATCGGTCCGCGAAGGTGACTCAGTCGACTCTGGGGACCTTGTCTGCAAGCTTGTCAAGTGAGCATGATGCAACTCAGATTTAATGTTGCGAAAAAGCGACTACTCGTTTTTCTTTTTACTATGGTTCATGACTGGCAATGTATCGGCGAGGAACCAATGTTAGATTGTTGGAACAATGTAGAAGGGAACATGATGGATGTCTTAAGAAAGTGTTTTGTACATCTTAAAAGTTCCGGATGGTTATGGTTACCTATTTTACAGCGATAATGACTTTAAGTGAATAGTACAATATCACGGCGTTGGAATGCCGATTTCTGACTCTAAACCTTATCTATGCGTGATAATTGTGAAATGTGTACACAATTCCATAGAGCCAGCACACCTAAGTTCCCCTTTAGCGGCGCCCTTGAGGTAGTATATCAAGCTTAATTGTTTAGTCTCGGAGAATGCGAAGAGAGCTCGAGACGTAGTCAAATCGGCAAATCTGCGACCACTCTCCTGTCAGCTGATCTCGGACACCGATGCACCGAAGGGAGCAACTCTCTTTAAAAACCACAAAATCTAGGCTATGCACGCTCGTCGCACTAGGCTCTACCTGGGCTTATCCGTACGCAGGTGTGCACGAACCGAGCTTCTAACGTCAAGCTCCTTTATCATAGTATTCTACTGCCCCAGAAACATTTCGTCACCGGAAGATATCGGACATGGAAAAAGGTCTGTTCATCCCATCGAACCAAAGTCCAACTTCCGGGCGACCTTGTCCGCCCGCCCGTTAGCGGGCGTTTCCCCTCCCTTTCTCTTCAGGTCCTCACCCATTTTCTTCTCTCCACCTCCTTTACTTGGTAGATTTTCTTTCTTAGTCGGTCGCGGTTGGTTGGTCCAGTACTTATGCTCGAGCACTTGTCTAGCGGTCAGCCTCTTCTGCGGGTCCATGATCAACATGCCTCTCAACAAGTCAAGGCCATCTTCTCCGAGTAACGGAAACCTGGACCTCCACCAGCTCATGGGTTTTGCCATCTTTGCGGCGGTGGTGCCTTTTGATTCTAGCTCCTGGCCGAACTTCTTCCCAGGCCCAACGTAAAATGGAAGGGCGGAAACGCCTGGCCACGTCTCTTCTGTTGGAGTGCCGAAGGCGTCGCAAATGATGGCGAGTTGCTCAATATCAGTGCTCCCAGCTAGGAACCAATTCCGTATCGTTAGTTCGGCTATTGTGCAACCGATACTCCACATATCAGCGGTACCGCCGTAATGACTGCATCCATAGAGCAGTTCGGGTGGGCGATAGTAACGAGTCATCATAAGCGTTGTCATTTTCTTCGATGGGTCGGCAAAGCTTCTCGCTAAACCAAAATCGGCGAGCTTCAGAGTCCCGTCAGCGGCAATGAGAATGTTGCCGCCCTTGATATCGCGGTGCAGAACGAAGTTCTCGTGACAAAACCAAATGCCCTGGCAAATCATATTTGCCCAAGCCTTGATATCCGCACCGCCATAGGTGACACTTTTGTTGTGCCAGAGACCGTCGAGGTCGCCCAACGGCAGGTGTTCGAGTACGAGGGAGAGGTTCTGCTCTTTAGTGGCGAAGACTGCGTGTAACTTGATGATATTGGGGTGGGATAGCTCTGACAGGAATCGAATTTCGCGTATTGCGTCCAGGGCAATGCCATTCTTGAACTCGGCGTTGAATTTGATCCTCTTGATGGCAACGAGCTTGGTCGGGTCATGACGGTAGTGGCCTGCGGTTACAATAGCATAGGTTCCTTCACCGAGTTTGGCTCCACTGACGAACTGCCGCCGCACCTCATCATTCATCTGCTCTGCCAAGTCCAGTCCGCCATCGCCTGGCGTGCTCGCCACCGTCGGTGCGGGCGACCTCGCGGCTTTGTTATTGTTGTTTAGGAGAGCAAGGGCTCTTGCCTTGCTCGAGCTGGGTTCAAGTCTTGCGCCTGGAGGGTTAGGCCGTGGGCTCAGGACAGGCGGCGATGCCATGGCCCGTGGATCGTGACAAGGTCACCCGTCTTTATAACTTGAAGTTCAATCGCTCGCGGTACTGGGTGAGAACGAAGGGAAAAGGCCGTCGATGTTTCATGTGATTGTCGACGCCACAGCTCTCATACCTGGGCCACCGCTATCTCCACATCTTGCTCCTGCTCTGCGCAGCCGTGGGCATGGCGGGAATATAAACAGTCATGGTGGTTATTCCTCCCAGGTACATTGCGGCGATCAGCGCACGTCCCCGAACTTTTCGCTTGGCAGTGATTCTTTGCGGGGAGCTTCACCTGCCACCGACGCTCGCGTTCTCTGTCACACACAGAATCATACTCAATCATGGCGACCTCTGCACGAGGGGCTGCAGGCACCGTCGCCATGCCCAGGGAAGCCGTGCCAAACCGGACGTAAGTGGAACCACCCCGATTCGAGACCTTGTTGCCAACCAAACGCATCCAGAGCCGCTGACCACGCTTAGGCTATATGTGCGCAATCTGCCTGACAAGCTGCCCAAAGAGGACCTGAAGCGCAATATTTACATGCTATTTGCGACTTATGGCGTCATTCTGGATGTCGTAGCCCTCAAGACACTGAAGATGCGCGGCCAGGCCCATGTCGTCTTCCGAGACATCGATGCTTCAACCCAGGCTTTGCGTGCACTGCATGGCTTCCCCTTCTTTGGCAAAGACATGGTGAGCACGGAGTCTTCCGCTACCCTACCCCTCAACCACTGCTAACTATTGATACAGCACATAGCCTACGCCAAGACCAAGTCCGATACTGTAGCGAAACTTGATGGAACGTTTAAGATGCCCGTGCCAGAGCCTGAAGAGGAACCCGAGGAAACATATGTGCAGCCAGCAGGCTTCGGTACCGCGCCTGCTAAAGCTATACCTGTCAACGCACAGGATGCAGCAAAGGGACAAAAGCGAGCACGTGAGGAAGAAGAAGAAGATGAGGAGGATGAGGACGCCGAAATGGAGATGGATGTCAGCGATGAGGATTCAGACTGAACTTGCTAAGAACAGAAGAAGAGATACGATACCCATAAACGCCATGATGAAAGCATCTAGGGCATAACCCACGTGTTGGGTAATGGATATGCATATGCACACATGTATGCGCATGCGCTCAGATTGATTGAAGCTGGAGCTGACCGCATGCAGCACGAACTATTCGCTTGTCCACTCACATTTGTACGTGGACAAGACTTACCTTCGACCGGTGTGGGGCTCTGGCATGATGAAAATAAACCCATGGGGTATTTCGAATACATACATTTGAGTTGCAAACGCTGTTTTGCAATTGAAACTTCTTGTCCTTGTCTGTTTGAGGTGTGTCGCATTGCAGTGGAGTATGTTCCTTCCGTATTTACATACGGCTCCAGCTAGATTGCGTGATCCATGTGACCTTGTCCGTGAACTTGTCGATGTTCGACAAGAGATGCTTGTACGAGTGTCACTTACAAATTGTAGAGCTGTGTGACGAGCACGGACAGCTCAAGACTCAAGATTTCAGTCTATAGGACTTCAGTCTGAGCAGTTTGGCAATACCACGCATTGTGCGAAGTCCACGAGATCGATGGACCAAAGTAGCAGGTGAGGCCGCGGCGGCGCCGGCCGCTACCGGCCGCTATTGGCCAATTCTTCGCGAAGAGTCTGCAACACGAGGGACAACTGAGTAAAGAATCTACACGATAATGTAACTATATTAGTCTAAGTGGAATGCCACAGGTAACACATCACACAAAATTATACGTTTTCTCAAATAACGACATGTGCAAATCACCACTCCATACCTTCCTCACTGAGCTGCCAAAATGTGAGCATCACCTTCATCTCGAAGGATGCCTCAGCCCTGCACTCCTATTCCAGCTAGCCACCAAAAACAACGTCGCGTTGCCATCCCCAGATCAAGATCCTGCTTACGAGTCCCCCCAAGCGCTTTCCGAACGCTATGAGTATTTTGAAAACCTCGAGGATTTCCTACAATGTTACTATCGCGGTATGGCCGTGCTTCAAACCAAAGAGGACTTTGAAATGCTGGCTTGGGAATATTTCACAACGGCAAGAATGGATGGGGTTCGACACGCAGAAGTTTTTTTTGATCCACAAAGCCATACAGATCGCGGCATACCCTTCAATACTGTTGTCTCCGGCTTCAATGCTGCCCGAAGTCGCGCAGAGAAGGAGCTAGGTATCACTAGCTGTCTTATCATGTGCTTTTTGCGACACTTGCCCGTCAGCTCAGCTGCTGAGACCATGCAAACAGCTATTGCAGGGGCTTACTTTGATGTTAAGGACAATAAGCCGCGGGCGATTGCTGGGTTGGGGCTGGACTCCTCTGAAGTTGGCTTTCGTCCCGAGCTGTTCGTCGACCAGTTCCGAGAAGGCAAGAAATATGGTCTCCGCAGGACAGCTCACGGTGGTGAGGAGGGCGATACAACATACATCAGTGGAGCATTGGATTCTTTGGACGTTGAGCGCATCGATCACGGCATTCGACTTACAGAAGACCCAGAATTGCTACAGCGAGTAGTGAAGGAAAACATACTTCTGACAGTATGTCCTTTGAGCAATCTGTGTCTGCAGGCTGTCAAGAGTATCGATCAAGTGCCCATCAGAAAGTTTCTTGAAGTTGGCGTCAAGTTTAGCATAAACAGTGATGATCCTGCATACTTCCGCGGCTACATACTCAACAACTACTGCGCCGTGCAGGACGCCTTCAATTTGAGTGTGTTGGAGTGGAAGACCATCGCCACGAACTCAATTCAAGGTAGCTGGATTGGGGAGAAGCGGAGGATGGAATTGCTCGCTATGCTTGATGAGTGTTTGCGCAAGCATTCTGATAACAGGGAGGTGGAGTTGCAGTCATAGGTCCCACGAAGATCAACTTCGTTCAGGAAAAGGGCCCAGAAGCAATCTCGTTTTGGTAGCCGGTGGGAACACCATTTGGTTGCATTAATTTGAGATCTGTGAATAGCTACACATGGTCAAACAATGTCAAACAATGTCGCGCGTCTTTTCCCTTCCCATTTGCTCGTACATGACACCAGCAGCTCCTTGGAGTAACCCTTCTTTCTCTCCGCTTTGCTTGCCCTTGATAGCGTCCGTGTCCCGCGCTTTTCTCTGCAACAAGGCCCCATGGCTTTCGGTCCTTTCCCCATCACCAAATACTTTGCGGAAAGCAGTATCATAGCTTTGCCACATAGCAGAAAAGACCGTGGCAGTAAGCCGCCCAAGCCAGGACGGGGCTCTGCCTTTCTTATCCTGCAGCTGTCTCGACAAAGCGAATATCAACAGCACAAACGGCATCCACGTTGCCAAGAACAGAGCCTTGCCGACCATTTGGCGCCTGCTCGTGATAGTGTATGCGCGTATATCTCGCAGGTAGTCCCGATACTCGGCGGGTAGGGCGCACTCGGCGGCGCCATCAGTGATGAGCTTGAGGTAGCGTGCTGAGGGCTGGGCATAGCTGGGGTCGGGGCGAGTGACGCGGTCAGCGGATTGCATCTTGCCGTGGCTGTCCAAAGCAGGGGCGAAGAGCGTGTGCGCCTTAAATGGAGAGGAGGCGGGCGACGAGGGGACTGTATCCGAGTCGACGAGGACGTAGCAGTCGACTAGAATGTCGTTATAGGCCGAGCCGCCGCCTTCTGTGGCGATGATGTGGGCATAGTCGGCGAGCGTGACCTCATAGACGACGCCCACCAGGCCCTTGTGCCATCGGTTCTTGTAGTAGTCTCCGTCCTGGGGCTGGGCGTAGGTGCGGTTGTCTGGCGTGCGCTGCGCTGTGTTGGCAAAGCAGGGCTCGGCGTAAGGGATGCCGGGGAGGTCAAAGGTCAATCGCAGCGAAGGCACCACGACATTGAGCTGCGAGAGTGGTCGAATGCCGCGCGCGCCTCGGAACGTCTCCTTGCACAGGTTCGAGCCGTATGCGAGGTAGAGGACCGTCTGGTGCGCGAAATGGTCCTCAGCCAAGCCGCTCGAGGCCGCAAGCTCCCCGGCATCCAGGGCTGCGTCAGTCAGGGAGGCATCGAGGCGCTCCTGCGACGGTCGTGGAAGAGGAGCGAAGTCGCGCTTTGGCGCATTTGTGTAACGGCGAACGGCGTACAAGCGGCTGGCGAGCTTGCTGCAAAGGGGAAGAGGTACATTTATACTTGCAGCATCAGCAGCATCAGCAGCCTCAGCGCGAGGGCGAGTTCCTGTCATTGCGGGCCCGAATTGCGTGATGGGTGTCGGCTGCCTCATTATTGGTCAGTACCTTGTGTCAGTCGCAGGCATGCAACAAACCGATTCAAAGCCGATATGGATATAAAAAGCCTCGTCCGTGCCCCAAAAGCTTCAGATATACTGTCAATAAGTATCGCCAACTCGTAGCACGATTTATACCCAGATTCGTTGGAGTCAGCAAAGGCACCAACGACCACATCATCGATTTATCATCACTCGGGTCGGGCGCTTCATTCGCCCGCGGTGCTTGTCCGACACACCGGACCAACTCGACCTCGATTTGAGCAAACTTCAGGTCAAACAAAATCACTTGTCCTCTAATCGACCTTGTGCTACATTATGTCCTTTTTTCTGCCACAGATTCTTCCCCATAATGACACCCCGACCTTTTTCGTGTTCTGAGCGCCTTCCCTCCCTTCTCAGACTGCCTCACTCGCGGAAACACACCCGCATCACAGTCTTGTCAATGGGCTTGGATGTAATGGACATGGTCTAGGGGCGATTAGTTCTTGTTGTACAAGTGCTGCTATTTTACGTACGCTGATCAACTCTGATTTGGTCTTGTACTTCCCCTTGTCGTCAATAATCGGCCTGCCATTGTCATCTGTCTCAATCTCTCCAAGCCCAACCTTGACAAAATCATACCGCCGCACAACGCAAGCTAGAATGACTCTAGCCTCAATGTTTGCCAGCTCTTGACCGATGCAATTGCGAGGCCCTCGCTCGAACGGCCTCCATGCGCTGATGGGTATCTGGCTGGCTCCAGTCCATGAGCCATCCTCGCCTGTATGCGCACTACTTGTGTCGATATCGCCTACCCATCGCTCTGGCACAAAATCGTCTGCCGTTTCTCCGTACACCTTTGGGTCGCGCTGGATAATGTGCTGGCAGAGGTACAGAACGCAGTTGTCCAGACAAACTTCCTCTCCGTCCGAAGTCCGTATTTTGAACCCGTTGTGTGACATGCGAGCTGATCCGGCCGGAGGCCAAAGTCGCAGTGCCTCCTTGATACAAGCAGATGTGTAGACAAGCGCTTTCATCGTCTCATCTGGACGAGCGAGGAAGGCATCTTTGGGGTCTGAGCCGCCAAAGATTGCGTCGTGCTCGGCTCGTATCTTCGCAAGGCACTCGGGGTGGATGGAAAGAGCGTATAACACTCTTTGCAAAAGAATGGAAGTCGTATCGTGTCCAGCGAACAAAAAAGTCTTAACTTGATCTGCAATGCTCTGCAAAACATGAGGCGTAAGGTATTCGGTATCTCTAAGCGCCAACGCAAGAACCGAGCGATCTTTCGTCTCCTTCGTCTCTGTACTCTGGGCTGCCTTGATCTCGGCGAATTTGTTCTTAATGCACTTCTTTACAGCAGTGTCCACACGCTGGCTATATATGTACCTCCTGATGCGTAGGGGGAAATTCAACCATGCAAACATCAATCCGTTCTCTCCAGCATAAGTTTCACCTAAAATGCGAAAATTACGAACAATATCGTCGCCTCGCATTGTGTCATCCTGGGCCTTGCAGTCGATATTGGTAACAACCTCGCCGATGATATCAAAAGTGACGTTGGTACAGTAAGACTCCATTTCGGTCGCAACACCTGACTTGGCCAAGGCGTCCAACTTCTCCATAAACGTGTAAGTTTTCTCAACAACGACTGGGAGAAGAGATAGCAAGTGTTGCGGCGCGAAGCCCGGATTGAATGTCTTACGGAGTCCCTTCCAAGACTCTCCATTTTCGCTCAGGAGTGAGTACTTTCCCACAAGTGCCCCAAGGCCTTCCTGGATGGTGGGGGACTTGGTAACACTGTACTGTTGCGTCTTGGTGGGTTTAGTCACCTGCTCGGCGAGCTCATGCGAGGCGATAAGGGCAAGTGGATGCTGAGCAGGTCTGGTGTCAAAAAACATAAACTCCGGACGGCCATTGTCTTTCCAGATGTTCTCAAGAACATAGTCTGTTGGCCGGTTCAGCAGGAGCTCACGAGCCAAGAAGCAGCCTACTCACCCGGATGCACCTTAGAACTTCCAGCTTTTTTGTACTCGGCAGCAATATAGCCCAAATGTCCGAGAAATAGGTTCTGTGACAATGTGCTGGGAATATGGGCGAATCTCTGGTAGCGCCATTGATTTATCTGGTAATAGATGTACCACAACACACTTAACAGCAAGACCAACGCAGCGTATGAGGTTTCTTCCATCGCACCTTTGAAAAGGCGTTTCTAGGAGCAATGTCGATATTTGTACCTCTGCCCTGTCGCGTGCGGCGTAGTAGCGCTGACGGTTCCCTGTTGGCGTTGATTCCCAGCGAATAGTTTGCTGCTTGTGCATCAGCAAACCCTTCAATCGAGACGTGTTGAATAAGACAGGAGCTCTAGCAAAGGTTTCCAATTTTCCAGCCCTCGTAGAAATCAGCAATGAAAGGGCTTTGGCGCTCACAATTTCTGCGATCTTAGCCACCCCAAATCGATAACGGCAGGCCACCGGATAATCACATTTCTACTCCCCACCACCTGAATACCCAAGCTTACGTCACTATCACGCCTAACTATTCCTATTTAGGAAGCTATGCTTAACACTTAATTAACGTGTTCCACCAGTCAGTGGGCAACACCAGTCAGTAGGCCACCTTATCAACACTAACGCGCTTACCCACACAACAACTTAAATAGCCACGCAATAACAGCCTCGAGTAGCTTAATAGGAGGGCTAAGTCTTTCTTACGTCTTAAGTAATTAATTTATAATAAATTAAAAGTATATATAGAGCTACGCACTTATTTAGTATCCTTTAAATAATACTATAATAGCGCTTTAAAAGCTATTAGCTTTAACTTACTACTAATATATAGAAATATAAGCTAATACTTACTAAGAAATAGAGCTTTATTTAATAAATACTAGAGCTTAATTAATAAGGCTTTCTACTTTATATTATTAATATATATTAGATAAAAGACGCTCTTTTTACTATATAAAGCTAGTAGCCTTTTCTACTTCTTCTTAGTAAAAACTAAGTCTCTTATTTTATTAAAGCTTAGTTAGAGCTTTAAATAAAATAGAACTATAAATTCTACTTATAGTATATAAAATATAAGAATTTTATAAAAATAAATAGCTAGTATAGTTTTATAAGAGATATAATTTAGATATATAAAGTATTAAATAAAGATATATATAACTTTAATAAGACTAGGTTTATAATAAGTATTACTTTAATATTAAAAGTTATTTATATACTATCTCTTTTATAAATAGTAGCTATAGCTAAAGCTATTTAAATAATAAAAATACTTTATACTACTAATTAACTTAATTAATAAGCTTACTTTATATATAAGCTCTTTTAATATTAATTATAGAGCTCTTTAAGCTAAGCTTTTACTTAGCTTATTAAAAGCTATTAGCTAGCTATAAACTTAGCTATAATCTTAGTAAAAGAAAATAGTAAACTTTATACTCTAAATACGTATTTATAATATAAGAAAAATAAATAGTAATAATATATTATAGCTAAAAGTACTTTATAAGTTAAAGTAAGTTACGCGTTAGCTATAGCTACTAAAATAGTATTAAACTTAAGAGTAGAAGAAGAAGCTTCTTAGCTTTAGTAATAAGTACTACTAACTTATACTAAATATAGAACTTAAAGTTATAATTAGACTTTATATAAATAAAGATAGAGAGTAATACTGTGCAGGAACAGGGGCCTCAGCAAGCTTCTCCCTGTCGATGGTAGCCTTGAGCTCACTGAACACAGCTAGGTAGTCATCCCATCAAGGATGAGATGAGAGGTAGGAGGTAGGTAAACAAGGATGAACAATAATAGGTGGGTAGGGGGGGGGGGGTAATAACTGTAGTATCTGTATCTGTCTGTCTGTCTGTACTGTCTTAATTACTTCTAGATGTTCCTTGATATCAGATCCTCTGGATCGTTTTGCTTAATGTCCCGTTAATAGTAGATCCTTGGATGTTCCCCTAGATGTTTTTCCTGCCTTCCTCCGCCTGCCTGCCTCCTTATATCCTTATTTTTCTGCTAATCTCGCTTAATTGCCTTAAAGTCTGAGCTGCTGTGGCCTAAGCTGCTGTGGCCTGAGATGCCCTTAGTGGCCAGGTCACCAGGTCACCAAGTGCATCGGCATAATACTACTATATTTACTAGTAAACTTATAGCGTAGTTATTACGTTTTTATGCGTTAAGATCTGCCTATTTTAATAAGGTGGCCTACTAACTGGTGTTACCTACTAACTGGTAGAACACGTTATATATTTGGGAAAGTTTTACGTAAGCTTTAGCGCGCTCGATACAACATTTATGCACCGTCTGTGTAGCGTTACGGACACAATTATATGCCCTGACAGTAGGATCATACTAACGTTATTTATTTGTTAATAGATGAGCTATTTAAGGCCATGCTTACGGACTAATAAGTTTGTAAATTCAATTGTTATTATAATCAGAGTCTAAACGACCACAAGCTAGGCTTTCAGCCATGAGTTTGCGAGCTCTCATTGTTCTTCTCAAAACTAGAGCCTTATTATCAACAGGCAGCGAACGGTGTTCGGGCGAATGACGATGTTGGTTTCGGCCGTTAAATCCCACCGAGTTTCTACCAGTGTACCTAGACTATTTTGGGTATAATTAAAGCTTTCGCTACGCCGCGGTGCTTTGCTCTTATTGGCTACAAGGCATGGTCCTCCTTCCGTAACGCCATCTTGTATTAGGTATTATGGTTTACAATGAAATCACAGGCAAACTTGTAAAACCAGACAACTGAGGGATCGGAACAGTAATTTGTCCGGTGACTACTCGTTGTTTACTAAACAGGCCGCCAAATCATGATGCCCGCAAGTTGTTACCACCTCCTTGAGAAGGTGATGAGTATTGTCGCTGGCTACGTCCAGATAAATAAACGTTGCATCTCCACGATATTTGTAAGTAGAAAATATCAGCAGCGACAAAATAGCTCCCTCTAGTCATCATCATCGTCATTATTATTATTATTGTTGTTGTTGTTGTTGTTGTTGTTATTACCACCATGTCTCGCCAAACATCCCATATATTCGTCATTGGCGGCACAGGAGCCCAGGGTATCCCTGTGATCCGTGGCCTTGTCGAAGACAGGAAATATAAAGTGCGCGCACTCACTCGCGATGTCAACTCTCGTCGCGCAAAAGAGTTGGTCGCACTGGGAAACGTCGAATTAGTACAAGGGACATTCGCGAGTGAAGCAGATCTCCGCAATGGTTTCCGAGGTTGTGACGGCGCCTTCGTGAACATCGACGGCTTCAATTGCGGCGAGAAGACAGAGGTCTACTGGGCGATTCGGGCTTATGAGTTGGCGCTCGAAGAGGGTATCAAGTTCTTTGTCTATGGCAACTTGGACTATGTGTATAAGAAGAGTGGATATGATCCCAAGTTCCGTACAGGGCATTACGACGGCAAGGGAAGAATCGCTGAATGGATTCTTGCGCAGAATCAAGATAATAAGGAGAGAATGGGTGCTTCCATCTTCACGACGGGACCATACATCGAGATGGCTATTACAGCGGGCTCCCCGTTCACTCCAACTGTCGAGGACGGGATAGTCACATGGAGAGTACCTCTAGGAAACGGAGCAGCCGTTCATGTGTCCTTGGATGACTGTGCACACTATGCTCGATGGATATTTGACAATACGCAGCGGTCAAATGGGTTGGAACTTGCAGTCGCCATTGACCATGTTCACTACGCCGACCTCGCTGCATCATTCCAGAAAGTCACTGGCCATCGTGCTCAATACATTGACACCGACCTCGATACCTACTGGAAGACTGGGAATCTCTCTCGAGCGGCTGACCTTGGTTCAGGATATAATTCTGACCCTAATGATCCGGCGTTCATGACCTTTAGGCAGAACTTCACTGGTTTCTTTAATATGTGGAAGCATTCTGGTGGGAATAAGGGAATTATTCGACGAGATTACAAGTTGTTAGATGAGATTCATCCTAATAGAATTAAGAGTGCAGAGGAGTTCTTTAGGAAAGAGGATGCTAATGGAAGAGCGCTGGGCTTAGGAAGTCTCTGGGATAGGGTACAGGAGAAGAACTTGAGGCCTGTTCTGAAGCTTGGAGAAGACGGGATGCGCGGATCGCTGTAGTGGATTTGAGTAGCAGAAATTCATTTGTACGATATGCTTATCTTGCTTTGACACAATAGGCCAGGTGTTTTCTACTTTACATTGGATCGTTGGTAAAAGCTCGGCTCCGCTTTGGAACAGTGTTGGTGCCGTTCAGGATCTCTCATCTTGTCAGATTTTGTAACTCGCTATTATGGCTCTGTTCTCCTACGTTCCTCTCACGGGCATCGAGTACGTAAATCCATACAGATAAGTCTCTTCAGCAGAACCAACTACTAATGCATTGGTAAGTTAAGGAGACACTCAAACAAGAATAGATATTAAATTTTCAAGTAGCTGCGCTGAATTTGCTCGACTCATAATTATCCCTTGTGAACAGCCCAGCTCAATTCTTAGGTAAGCCTGTCGGTGTCCGTCGCCACAAAATCTGATACTTGCTTAACACGACCCTTAAAAGGTGTGATGCATTGAACAGTGGCGTCTGGGACTGTACAGGCCTTGGGACAATCAAACAACCGAGTACGAGGATAAGTAATAGCAATTGTGGAACCTGAATGTGCATGATTGTTCATCGTCTACACCACCGTTGCAGCGGAAAATGCTCCTTTTGGACTAGCCTTACACTGAATAGTAATCACAGTGCGGCAATGCCCACGGCCGCACACGGACTAGAGGCGCGAAGCTTACGGCCGTACATTCGCCTTGTATGTACCTAGAGCCTACTAAACATCTAGAATCAACTATCTTTTCTCAGAAGGCCGCAAGTTCGCAAGTCAGCGCTATTGGCATGTCATTTCGTGCGCTTCTTCCACACTACTGCTTGTTGTCTTAACATTGCCGCAAAGGTTCAATTCACATCGGAGGCGCAGCCCACTCTTTCCTTTCCAACTCTATTCCTCCACAAAACCTTATAGCTAACCCAATGCGGTTCTCAATACTATTTCCCCAAGACTGCGAACATATATTCTTACAGGTGATCGAGTGATTCCAGATCGGGAACAATCAAGACGCTTGACATTTCTCAAGACTTCCCTCTCAAACATAATCAAGCACTGCTTACTCTCACTGGCTCGCCTCTGACAAACGCAAGCACAGTCGCGTATGCACTTGCAGTAGTGAAATCCTCAACCCCCGTGCATGAGTGCAAAACATCATGCCTTAAGCGAGCAAGAGCGTC
The DNA here is from genome assembly GCA_003313425.1 of Pseudopyrenochaeta lycopersici. Classification (NCBI taxonomy): domain Eukaryota; kingdom Fungi; phylum Ascomycota; class Dothideomycetes; order Pleosporales; family Pseudopyrenochaetaceae; genus Pseudopyrenochaeta; species Pseudopyrenochaeta lycopersici. The sequence continues at coordinate 657,921 of NHZP01000006.1, forward strand.
TATATTACAATAAGGCCAAGTTCTGCTTTCTGCTTTTCAACAAGGGACAAATTCTTCATTGCGCCAACGAGTAGCACAGCTCCAAATATCAAATTAAACGCTGATACTGTACGGGCGATAGGCGAATTCTCAAACCAGGATGTGCTATTAGGTAGATCTGGATTAACTTTGGGATGCTTTTGAGAGAGCCAGTCATCTCGCAGATAGCGGGTAACATAGATGCCATCCATTAATTTCTAGAACGTAACTAAGCCTGTTGTATCTCCAAGGACTTGCATCGTCGTATATGAGCTCTATTGATGACTCGTCTGCACCACGGACTGACGAGCCTAGATAAGGTCGTATTATGCTATGGAGGCCCTATAATTCAGCTTAGGGAGCTGTGCGGTCTGGTATTGCAAAGTGATCATTCGAGCTAAATACGCCAATATGCGCTGGATGAAGTTGATACCCAGTTCAGCTTGCAGTACGTCTGAAGCACCTTCTGAAACTCGATCAATTTATTGAATATATTATTATCTACGTTATTCACGGTATTCATTCTTACTGTTAATGCCTCCTAGCCTTGTAGAGATCGCTGGGTCTCCATGTCCCTTGCGGATCTCAACTGCTCCTATATTGACCAAATTCATTCTCCCGTGCGGCCAAGCGACATTGAGTATGCAGAAGGTTCTGTGCTTTGGGATCGGCCATTGTCCGGATTGTGCGCAATCCATTTCCGCAGTGTGGATGTCAAAGACATGACGATGCTAAGAAAATGAGTGGAAGCAAGACTGGCGCGAAATCTGACCTCCGGCACCTGCAAGCCCAAATCATTGATCTCCAAACACCAGTACCTAGGTAACCGGATCGTTGAATTATGATGGAGCTGATTTAATGAAGACAAATTATGCACCTATGAAGTTGGCTCTAGTCTAACCCACCTTCGGCGATGTCGTGATCGCACTTGGATCCGTATTTGTAAGCCTCAGCATGTGCAACACAATAAAGGCTTCAAAGAAGGCTTTCACAGGCTTCTAGCTAATTATCTCGCAACAGCCATAGTACAACAAGTGCTATGACATCTTCGAAACAACTCCATTTAACCGCGTTCATGCGGCCCGTCTCCCTCCACACAGGAGCATGGCGGTATCCCGGCGCGTACCCAGATGCCAACTTCAATTTAAAACATCTCAAGTCCTTCATTCAAGCTCTTGAAGCCGCAAAATTTGACGCATTCTTCATGGCCGATCACCTCGCTGTGCTTAACATGCCCGTCGAAGCGTTGAAGCGCAGTCACACAGTGACTTCATTTGAGCCGTTCACTTTGCTTTCGGCATTATCACAGGTTACAAAAGAAATTGGACTTGCTGCAACTGCTTCAACGACGTACGATGAGCCGTACCATATCGCGAGGCGATTCGCAAGCCTGGATCACCTTAGCGAGGGAAGAGCAGCGTGGAACATTGTGACAACGGGCAACCCGGAATCATCCAAGGACTTTGGGCTTGACGAGCATGTGCAGCATAGAGAGAGATATAAGCGTGCAAGAGAGTTCTATGATGTCGTCACGGGCTTGTGGGATAGCTTTGCGGACGACGCGTTTGTGCGCGATCCCGAGAGCGGTGTGTATGTGGATCCAGAGAAAATTCATACTTTAAACCATAAGGGCGATGACCTGAAAGTAAAAGGACCACTGAATATAGCGAGACCAGTGCAGGGCTGGCCAGTCATTGTGCAAGCTGGCCAGTCGGAGCCTGGTCGTCAGTTGGCTGCCGAGACCGCTGAGGTAGTCTTCTGCTCACCACCAGATCTGAAAGCCAGTAGAATTTTGTACGATGATATAAAAGGTCGCACGAAAGCAGCGGGACGGGATCCTGATCACATCAAGATTCTTCCCGCTGCGATGATAATCATTGGTGATTCGGTGGAAGAGACACAGCAAAAACGCTTGAAGCTCGACAGTTTGGTCCATTATGACAGCGCAATCTCATCACTTTCCATTGCTCTAGGTACAGATGCCTCAAAATTTGACCTAGATGGTCCGCTTCCGGCCGAGGAGGAGCTTCCGGCGACTAACGCCAGCCACACGAGTCGTGCCAGTGTCATCAGACTCGCAGAGACGGAAGGACTCACCATCCGTCAACTTGCTGGTCGCTATGGAGGATACGCAGGCCTTGCATTTGTGGGAACTGTAGAGAGTGTGGTCGATGAGATGGAAAGGTGGTTGGAAGAAGGGGCATCAGATGGGTTTACTGTGACATTCCCATTCTTGCCTGAGGGACTGGACGCAGTGACGCAAAAGCTCGTACCAGAGCTGCAACGAAGAGGGCTTTTTCGGAAGGAGTATGAAGGCGCGACATTGCGAGAGCATCTCGGACTTCCAAAGCCGGTGAATCAATTTTTTGAGAAGAGTGTAAGTAATACAGCCAAGGGCGAAACCTCGCCGCTTGCTGCGAAAGGAAAGAGAAATCTCGATGCAGAGCACAGAGTAACAAAAAGAAAGAAGAGAAACTATGAAAACTAGATAACGAAGAAGCTGGCGTAGATGTCCGGACCTGTTATGGAACGAAGGTTCCTGTGAAGATTGCTTCTCTTAGCAGGGTCCAGCCATACTTATAGCTAATAGCTGAGCTAGCTCCTACTTATTAGTAAATATAATATATATATATAAATAAATTACTTACCTATAATAATTAGTAGCTAAGCTTAGTTTCTTCTAAGAAACCTTATATAGGCCTTTTTATCTCTACTAGTAATAGTAGCGTACGACGCTTTATACTACTACTACTAGCTAAAGTTATAGACTTATAACTAGCGCACTAGCTTTATAAGTACTACTATTCATTACTACTACTACTACTATTTTACTATAAGTTAGCTAGACAGCCTAGACTTTACACTATATAGTAAACTAATAAATATAGTATAAATCCCTAGTAAGAGCTACTAAAGTAAAGACTAGTACTTTACTATACTATAATACTAGTACTAAACCTACTATATTTAAATAACTATAGTAAAGTATACTTAGTAAGATACTACTTTTTAAGATAAGTAGATATGTAACAATATATGAACCATGAATAGGTTACCTAACCTAGCGCCGGGTCACCTAACCTGGCCACAGGTCAGGTGACCCAGACTATAAAGAGGTCAGAAGACCGTTAATAGCTAGAAAAAGAATCTTACATACTAAACACCTAACACAACCTGCGATTAACTAACATAATTAGTAGCTAAGCTAGAACACTAGGTGAACCTACTAGGACTTCGTCCACCAGAATCGCAGTGTATTTACTAGCAACATATTATTGCACTAGATCTATTACCTCTATAACAGAACTAGCAGCAACAGCTAAGAAGGAGCCGCGTTAGTTAATCTGTGCTAGTTAAAATTAGTAATTTACTAAGGAAGGGTAGCTAGAGGCGAATAACTAGCTAAATAAGGACCTAAGGAGCCCTAGAACTAGTAACCGCGATATAAGGATATATAGTACTTGTTAAGTAGTAGAGTTAAGCAGATAGTAAGAATAAAGGTAGTATTTATTAATAAGGAGTAATTATTAGAAGGTTATAGTAGCAAACTAAGGTTTAGTAAACTAGGTGCGGCCTAGACTAAGGAAACTACTAAGGAGCTACTAAGCTACTAAAGGAACTAACAAGCAAATAAGTAGTTACGGAGGGACAGGACGGCCCAGGGTTGCATATTTACTAAGTAATAGTAATTACTATTACTAAGTAGTAAAAGCTCTTTAGTAATAGTAATTACTAATTAGTAATTACTAAGTTACTATTTAGTAATTAGTAAAATTCTAAAAATAGAAACTCTATATTTTTATAGTTCTATATCTAAAGCTTATAATATTTTTATATTATAACTATATATAGTAAATTAAACTTATTAAATATAAAATTTTAACTATAGATTTATAAACTACTCTTTCTATCTATATTATTATATATAATATTCTAGAAATTTAGAAATAATAGGAATTAGAAAATATAATATAGTCTTACTAAAAAAATATATATTAAATAAAAAACTAGCTAATCTAAACTACCTAAAGAATTTAAGAAATCTATAGCTTCTAAATTAGAAGCTATAAAATCTTTATATAAATTATAAAAGCTTCTACTTAATTTAATCTCTTCTAGAGTATAAAACTCTTTATTATAAAGATTTAAATTATTTAAAAAATAAAAATCTTCTTTAATAAACTCCTCTTTTAAAGTAAAATAATTCTCTTTAATAGCTAGTTTAGCTTTTATATTATCTACTTCTTTAGAAGTAATTATAAGCTTATTTATAAAGCTTTTAATTATATCTACATATAATTAGTAATAGTTATATATATATATAAATCGATAACTTACTATAATAGTAATAATAAAATATTTATATTACCTAATAAATCTATTAATAGTAACTGTATAGAGAATAAAGTAGAACTATATTTAAAAGAACCTAGAATAACTAAGAATATAACTCTAGAAAACTACTATAATACTAATAAAGATAGATTTCCTATAATATATAAAATAGCTAAAGACTATTTAGCTATATTAGCTACTTCTAATCCTAGTAAATCTACTTTTTCTAAAACAGCTAATATAGTAACTAAATCTAGAAATAGATTATTATCTAGTACTATTAAAAAATTAATTATATTAAAGGAATTAAATAGTATAGTAGATAAAGAAGAAATTATAAATAATAATTTATTTTTTAAAGATAATATAATTAGTAATTATAATAATAAATAAAAGAAAGGAAAAGAAAAAGAAAAAGAAAGGATAAATATAGAAGAAGAAGAAGAAATAGAAGAAGATTTTAATATAGAAGATAAAAGTACTACTCGTATAACTAGTTTTAATACTAGTACTAATTTAAGTTCTAATATTAGTAGAAATAGTAGAAATAGTAGAAATATAAGTCCTAGTAGTAATAATTTAATATAGTATTATAGTATATAATTATAATATTATATATTACTATACTATAATATATAGAATAATAAGATATTTTAGTCTAAATATTATTAATATATAATAGTAGTGTTTATTTAGTTAGTTTTATAAATTTAGTTAGTTTAATAGATTAATAAAGATTTTTTATTTAAATTTAATTACTTTTTTTTTAATATATAATTTATTAATATATTCTAGTCTCTAATAGTTAAAGAATCTAGATTTTACTACTAGTAACTATATAATATAAAATATAGATTACTAAATTTTTACTAATTTATAATTTAGTAATTACTAAATTTTGTGCATCCCTGCTACTACGCTATCTAGGGCTGCATGATGTCCTCTATTACCGGAAATGGTCCTTATGTCTCTTCGCAATGCCATCCATTCCAGACGATCATGACTTGTGTGAGAGGCGAGAGCATGGTGTTAGATATGTGATCATCAGGTCTCATAGTTGGCTTCTGAATTGGAGCAGGGGTGTTGATAACAGAATGTACATAGCTGGCGCATCGTAACGGCCCATACCCATAGGGTGCATGGCCATAATAGAAAACACACACACACACACACACACACACACACACACACACACACACACACACGTGTGAGAGGCGTTTGAAATTTTCTAAAAGAAGTGATATTTGGGGTTGTGCTGGTGGATGCCACCTAGCTAGCCGTGGTGTGGTGCCCGGATTTAGCTCCCGCAGTGGGCATTGCTCCAGATCACTTTAGGTTCCGAGTTCTAACCTATTATGGCAAAGTCCAGCTCGATGATCTATGGCACGTGCGATATGGCTGGTAAGCTCTCAGTGACAATCACGCGCACTCCAACCCCATTCTTCAAGGGGTCCAACGTCTCTCACATCAAGGGGTCGGCCATCCTCCCTGCTAGCGGTGGCAAAGTATAGACAGCTTTTGCACTACTCTGTGCTTCGGCAATGCCACTTATTTGGGTACATTGGAGCGGCAGAAACCCGAAGCGAAGAATTGGTCTAACTGGTGGAAGAAGCAGCTGCTATATATCCTGCATTCCGATCGGGTACCATGTTGGCGACGCGGAGCCTACTACTGGCGGCACAGCGCTTTGGCTAGTTGCTTGATACCTCCTGGATTGGTTGCTCGTTGGATATGATAGGGCGCTGTATCGGTGCAACAACCCCTTCCGAAATTCTATATACACTTGGAGATTTCTTTTCAATACCAAGTTTCACCACGACCAGTTCCCTGTTGTCAAGCCGATAGCGATACCCCTGTCATTGTATTAGTCCTATGAGTTCTTTGCGGCCGGAACTTAGAGAACCTACGACGGCATGTTCCTTTGCACTCTTGTGTTTCAACGGGAACCACATCTCCGGCACCCTTAGCTCTGTCAACGTCACAAGTTCGGGTAGCACCAGATTGGACACTTCTCTGGAGTCCGCTCTGATCATCTCGTGAAACAAGCCTTGTAACCGCGCAAGTGTACTGTGGGGTACGGGATGATAAATCACAGGTGCTAGAATGTCATTGAGATGTAAGTACCCCATTTCTCGGGCAATTTCCGCAGCGGTAAGGTCACGGTGCTCGACGATTGCGTCGGAATGTCGGGTTCGCAAGGTTCCTACGAGTAATTAGGGACAGTCAGCATTAATCATGCGAAAAACTCATAGTGTTTGTGCCTTACTTAGAGAACCATTAGCGATTAGATATCTGACGACATTGATTGGAGCACGATTGTACGCAGCTTGATGGAGGGGCGTCCAGAACTTGGCTTTATCCGCCATATGAGGGGGTTCTGTTTAGCGTCAGTGAATGCGCGCTGCTTTTAAGGGCTAGATCGTTTCTTACTTAGACGGACCACATTTGCCCAATTCTCACAATACGCGTACCTAGCAACTTCAAGCAGCTCCATAACCTCATCCCATTTCCCATACTTTGCCGCATTGGACATCATGTCTCGCTGTTGCAGGTAGACTCCCGAGAACCTGGTCCTGATGATGCCACCTGGCCACATTGGTATGACATCCATTGAACCTATTTGTACTTTTCTGTCATTGCTGGGATGTTTCTCGTAACTAGAGAGCTCTGCAAAGTCGGAGCCTCTGCCGAAGGGCACAGTCGATGTGGCCTCGTGTTTTCGCTCTGGTTCTTCTGAGGATAGCGTGGATGGTGAAGTAGATGACTCATCCTTTAGAGACTCTTTGATTTCCTTCCGAAGCCGAACGAATGCCCTTTTCCGGCCCTCTCCATATATAAGTGGCATGTAGATGTCAAAGATGCCTAGGAGAGAGTACGCCGCATCTTCTTCGCGTCTTGCCTCGCGTCTTTCCGCCCATAACATTCGCTCATCAACACTAAAATCAACTAAAGAGCAACCTTGGAGAGCTTGCACAGAAATTCCTGTAATGTCATGGATCTCCTGCACGAGCGATACTTTATCCCCAAGTCGTTCGCCCTCCGCGGAAAAGAAATCAACAAACGTTGGAGCAATAAGCTCTTGGAGCGTCCAGCCGCGAGTAAACCATCTACTATGTCGAAAGGCTTGCTCCCACGTCTGCTGAGAAGATGAGTCGTTTTGAACAGAGCCACCGTGTGAAACATCGGATAGATAGACGTAGCATTTAGCCGCACCTTGGTACCAACGAAACATAGAGTTAATCGCCTCTGAAAGCTCTGCGCTGCTTGATTTGTCGATGCAGCAGGTGTCCACCCAGAAGTATTGGAGGTTGTCATTGGCGGCATGCTTCCCGCAGAACTGGATCTTTCTATAGCCAGCTTTAGTTTTGCCTGTACCCTCCGTTAAGTCTTTAAATGTAACCTCTTCATCGTCTGCTGCCCAGGTATGCGAAAGGACAGCATAGCGCGGAATTTTCCTGCCAACGAATTCAACCAGGCTGAATTCGCCGCCATTTTCAACTTGCAAAAGACGCATGAGAACTGTCAGCGAGCTTGTGTTAAGGGAGTCATGAGAGTAGATGTAGGCAAGATGCACGCAGATCGACCGATCAAAGGACTGTGACTGTGTTGGCTGGCAGATTCATGGGAGAACCCTCACAGGGGCTAGTTGGTGATGATGATGGATGGATGGATTGGTCCTGACGTGCCTCACTGCGTAGCGAGACACACTGTGTGGCGAGACAAATGAGGGGTACTTTGACTTTCAGCAAGTTGAATCCCATGATCACGTGTGGCTGCCTATAGCTGCCAAGTAGGCAACCAGGTCAATTGTCTATTGTCGCACGCCATTGGCCAAGGGCAGTAGTTCGCTTAGCAGTCCACGTGATGTCTTCATAAAAAGACTCAGAGACTGGTGCCATCTCTTCGAGACAGACGACACACATTGTCGTACACACAAATACAATCACAAAAACCATCTTAACTTTGTGCCTCATATCCCAATCATTTCCACTGTTCAGTTAACACCTCCAGTGCGACATCTATCTAAGAACACCAAGATGGCTAGCCTTTACAATTAAGCCTGCTACCACACTCCAACTCAGCAACTGGAAAACCTATACGCATAACGAATATTGCTATAATTCTATAAAATTAATCTGCTGTAGCTAACCCTGAATGTCTATATTCTACTTTTCCCTAAAAATTACGTTTGCATTATCGCCTCTAAGCTAGATTTGTACAGCGCCTTCGGCCTTCTTTTGCGGCGTAACAGACCTCCCTCCCTACAGCGCTAATATTAAGTCTTTATTGCTCTAAATTTTATAGAATAGCCTTGTCTAATCCTTAGAACCTCCCTCTAATGCTTAGAAGCTATTATTAGCCTTGTGCGCGCTGTCGCGGACAAATTCATGCAGGGCTGCTATGTTGATTGGTGCTTTCAGCGGAAGCGAATCCCTAATCCTAGCTAATGCGAGATGACCCCGCACTTCCCCGGCTTATACAAGCGCCCGGAATATGATTAAATCCGGTTTGGGATTGGGAGCAGTGCCAAGACCTGCACGGCCACGGCGCTTGTCCAGCGTCGAAGCGGCTCTGACACAGCTATCCTACGCACTTTGAGATGCGGTCCAACACACGATGACGTTGTAAGGCAGTTAACACGCACAGTTAGGACGGTCTTAGTTAAAGAAACTCAATTTAAAAGGAAATAGACAAAATAGCAGATACCTCTTACCTTCGGGGAGAGGCGCTGCCTATATACATAAGCTAGAGCAGGCTAGTCCCGATCCAGTTACCTAGCTCGGTAAAAGGTAAGAGGTAACACTTACCTTTCACCTGCGTCTAGTAACTTAGAAGGATCGTTACCTTTCACCTGCGTCTAGTAACTTAGAAGGATTAAACTATTTTACCTGCGTCTAGTAACCTAAAAGGATTAAACTCTAACACAACCCCCCCCTTTAAAATAGTAAGAGCCTTTAAACTAAGAAAAAAAAATATAAAATAAAATATAAGAAAACTATTAATAACTAAGTTCCTCTAACTTAGTAAATCTAGTAATAGGCTTTATATAGTACTGCGTATATCTAAATAGTTTCCTATATAAAATTACTAAGCTCTAAAGTATTTTCTAATACTTCTACTCTATAACGTAAAAATTAAACTTAAAGACCTTTATATACTATATATAAGAGTAACCTTTATAGTTTTTATTTAGTTATAAGGTCCTTAGACGTAGCGCGTAAAGTAAGGCGCACTACACAGAGTAAGGGCTAAAGTAAGTAATTTTAAGGCTATAGATACGTAAATTAAGGCCGTAGGCGCATAAATTAAGCTAGAGGCGTGTAAGTTAAGGCTATAAACGTGTAAACTAAGGCGAGGCTGCGTAAATTAAGGCGAGGACGCGTAATTTAAGGCGCGCTAACTTAAGTAATTTTTTAGATATCTTTATTACTGCTAAGATACTCTTCTATAGCTAGCTTATCCTTATTAAGTAGTAACTAATTTAGAAGTATATAATAAGTAGGTAGCTTAGGCTTATTAGGCTGTTACTAATAAAATAGATAAGCGTTATAGTTATTAAGGTACTTAGTTACTAGGTACTAGGTAGGTTTTAGGTATCTAGTCTATTTAATTAGGTACTACTACTTACGCTTTTAGCGGCCTTTAACGCTAGTTTACTAGTAATTAAGAAAATTATTAATAAGCTACTTATCTTAAACTTTACTATGAGGATTAATTACCTTAATTATAACGTATAGTTTTAGGTAATAGTACTTACTTTACACTACAGATAATAGTAAAGGAATAGTTTTATATTACTGTAACTTAGCTATAGAAGAGAATAATACCTATTATCCCTACTCTACGCAGTTAGCGTAGGTTTTAAGTAAGTCCTCTGTGTTACGCGCTAGACTATAAAAAGGCCTAGCGTAATAATACTATAATACTAAGATTTAGATTTATAATATTTTATTATAGAACCTTCTTCTCTAGCTAGCGTCTTAATAGTATTAATAGCTTTAATAAAAACTTAAAACTATATAGGAAAATAAGAAAAGAGTATCTATATATATATATTTTAATTACGCGTCCTTAACGCGTCTTATACGCGTTATTATTATATATTATAAGCGCTCTATATTTACGCTTCTACCTCTAGTAAAGTTAAAGTAATTAAGACTTTTATTCTCTAGTAATAAGGTATAGACTTACTTTATAATAGTAGAGTTTTCTAGTATTATTATAATATTACGCTACTTCTTTACTCTATTATAATAACACTATTAAATTATATACGTAACGTATATAACTTACTTAACACTATAGTCTATTACCTAAATCTAAAGTATATTAAGAAGTTACACCTTTATAGTACTACGCCTTTTATATAGGCTACAGCTAATAAGTATACTAACTAAGACGTAGTAACTAAGACTTACCTGCGCTGCGCGCAGAGTATTACTAATTAGAAGAAGAACTATAATAACCCTAAGTATAAGCGCTATAACTATTATATTATAAGTAACTATAGCGCCTATACTCCTATAAGTCTTTAATCTATAGCTTACTCTAGGCGCGTTATTATTAATAAATATAGGTCTCTCGCGAGCTTAATGCCTGCTTAAACTACTTATACGTCCTTTATAATTAATATAATATAGTAGTTACTACTACTACTACCACCTAAACTAATACTATAGTTATTTTAACTAGTGTTAAGCTTACACGCTGCTAGCGCTAATTTAATCTAGAGCTTACTAGCTACTACTACTACGCCGCCTATACTAGTACACTTATAAGTATTACTACTTAAGTACTTACTACCTTACCTTAGTTTCTAGGGCTAATCTTAGCTAAGCAGCGTAGGATTACAGCTACCCTAGAGTAGCTTATAGCCTACGCGGCCTATATAGTATACTAATACGTTACTTATATTAAGAGCGCAGGCTAATATCTCTAAAAAGTACTACCCTAGATAATACTAATAATAGTAATAGTAGTAGTAATAGTAATAATAAGAGTAGAGGTAGTAAGAGTAGAAGTTAAGATAAAGAGGAGGAAGAATAGTAAAAGAATAGGGGAGGAGGAAGAGAGAATAACAGATGTAACGAAGTATCGTGAATCTGAACCTTGGTGTTGCAGTATGGTTACGCTAGACCTTTTCGGGGGCTAGCGCGCACTATGACAGACCTACTTAAAACCTGCGCTGGCTGCGCGGAGCAGGGACGACAAGTATTATTCTCTCCTATAGCTAAGTAATAGTAATATAGAACTATCCCTTTACTATTATCTATAGTATAAAGTAAGTACTATTACCTAAAACTATATATTATATAATAATACTTCTCTATATAATAGTCTAGAGATAGTTCCCCTTACGCGATCTAGTAAATAGGCCGCCTCTGCTAGCAAGACGCCTAACCCCCCTATTAAAGTTAACCTGTAGGTAGATAAAGAACTACTAACCTTTAGCGCGAGTATACCTTTAACTCTTAAGGAGCGTATCCTAGCTGCTAAAAAGAAACGCGATAAGCTCTAAGTACTTCTACGCTTACGCGTAATTAAGGAGGAAGTTATATAGCTAGAAAGTATTAAACGTAACCTTACTCTAGCCCTATTAGTAGATAGAACTCCTAAAGTTTAGGTTATAGAGGCGCGTAAGAGGAGCGCACCTAACGCGTCTCTACCTCTACACGTAAAACGCACGCTTAAACCTAAAGATCTATCTAAATACTAAAGAAGGAACTTAAAGGAATATTACGAGTTTTTTTACTTGTATAAAGTAGTATTTTAACTCTTACTATAGGAATTTTATCTTAATAATAATAAAGTTATCTAGGCTATATAGTACCTAAGAAGAGACCTAAGAGACCTTTAGTATACATACTATAAGCGCGTATTTAAAGTAAATAGAATAATACCTACTTAGGAATACTTTAAGTAATATATACTTAACTTACTATCTAACCTAATTAATTACAGCCTTAAAGTAGCTATAGCGCACTGTAATAGGCTGCGCCCTTTAAGCAGGAGAGGCTTCGATACTATCGCACGGGGAAAGAACTCCTTAATCTCCTCTGCCCTCTTTTCTTATTAGCTTGTATAAGTTAGCAGCTAGAGGAGCACGTTCCTCTTTACTTGTACAAATATATATATATATCCTCTAAGGATACCTATAACCTCTTCTCTATCTTTCTCCTTCTATAGTATAGGATAAATGCACACTTATTAGCTAGGCCTCTTCGCCTATAACATAAGGAGAAAGATTAATAACTAAAAAAAATAATAGACGGACACTAAGGGCCCTTAAACTAACAAGCGTACGAGCTATAATAACAAGAGCACTAGATGCAGATAACAGGAGCCTTAGGACAGCAGTAACACCAGCTGCACTAGCACGCACCTCAGTAACACTAGTTGCATTAGCACGACCCCTAACAACTACGCAATAACTAACCCTTAGTAGAAGATCTATTAGTAATAGTTAACTCCTTACAAGACAGCCTTAATAAGTTAGCTAGTTAATAGCAGAGCTAGCTATATAAGTTATTACAGAACTAAGTTTAGGAGCTAAAGAACTTAGTTGCTAAATTAAGCAGTGCATAGATAGTACGCATAGTCTCTACCCCCTTTTTAATAGAATAGTAAGACTCTCCTATATAAGAGATTAGGAAACTAAGACTACTAAATATAAAAGTCTTTAAGAAAGGCTTATATAAGTAATATCTTTAATAGAAAATAAAGGTCTAAGTAAAGCTGTATAGAGACTGTGTAGCCTACCTAAATAATAATAGTAGAGTAAATTACGTTATTACTTATACAACAGGCTAAGCGTTTAACGCCCTTAGCCTATATATAATAAACCTTATAAATAGGCTAGTAACGCTATCTCTCCTTAAGCTATAGTCTTACCTTAATAACTTCTTTAAGGACCCTATAGTAAGAGAGAAAGCCCTTAAATACCTCTGTATAACTAAGTAAGAAAGAACAGAATTTAACTCTTATATTTAAGCGTTTAACCTTAAGCTCCTTAAAGCTAGGTTAGATAACGTAAGCTACGTTTAGAAGATTAACTATCTTAAGAGTAGCTTAAATAGTAAGCTGCTAAAGACCTAAGTAGGTTATTAACTACTATTTAAAGAAATGTATAAAGAGTTTATATAATAGACTAGAGTAACCTAGGAAAATTTAAGAGCTATAGAGAGAATTACTATAAGTAAGAGCTATATAAGTAAAGCGTATAACACGTAGAGCTAACTAATAACCTAAAGAGATAATAATAAGATAGACTAGATAACTTCTATAGGAGCTTACTAGCTCTGTGCGAAACCTAGAAAAGAATTCTAAGGAATACGTAAATAGGTCTAAGAAAGAAAAAAGAATAGCGCTAATTTAAGGTGCAGTCTGTATAACTACTAAGTAACCTAGTATATAATAAAGTTATTAAATAGCTAAGAAGGCTATTATACGAGATAGGTTAATAAACCTATAAAACTTATAAAGATTATATCTGTAACTACTAAATAAGTAACAGAATCTCTATCCTCCTTAGACAAGGGAAAAGAGTAGCTCTAGCATAAAGTTGTGTGCTAGAGCCTTTATAAGTCTAAAACTCTATACAAATAATAAGGTTACTTTTACTATAGCTAGTAACTATAAAACCTATATCTATAAATATTATTATTAATTCTATATAACTAGCTACTACTATAATTAATAATAGTTACTATACCTACTATTTATTAAGTAAGAAACTTATAAGAGACTTAAACTTACTACGTATTAAGATCCTCTCTATTAAGATTAAAGGGGTAAATAAATAAAAGAGTATAGTATTATACGTTACTAAATTTTTATTAGACGTAGGAGGAATATAGTAGCACGCAGCTGCGTATATTACCCTAACTACTTACTAATATAATATAATCCTTAGGAAGACTTAGTTAGAGAGTATTAAAGGCGTTATTAACGTAGAGAAGAAACTTCTATACTTAAAAGTATATAAGGTTACTGTACGTAGTATAGAATACGCTACCCTAGACTTTAGCTATACTTTAGTATTAGCTGTAGCTTTCTAATACTACGTACAATACTATAGATAAAGCTATAGTAAGACTTAAATCTTTACTATAAGCTTAAGGGATATTAAGAAAGTACTACGCCTAAAGGTCTAGAAAATACTATAGGAAATATATAACGCCTTACTAGCTTACGTACAACTTTATCTAAAGATATTTCTACCTAAGGAAGGAAATAAGCTACTCTTATAGTAAGGCCTATAATAAGACTACGTAATAGAGTTAGAAGAGAAGGATAGACAGAAGCTAGAGATACTGTACAGACCTCTCTATGTAATGTTAAGAGATAAACTCTTAGTACTAAGGAAGACGCTATTAGACCTCCTAGGTAAAGGGTTTATCTGTGTAAGCAGCTTACTAGCAGCCTTACTTATACTATTTGTACGTAAGCTAGGAGGAGGACTATAATTCTGTGTAGACTACAGAGCTCTTAACGCCCTAACTAAGAAGGACTATTACCTACTACCTCTTATACGTAAGATGTTAAACTAAATTAGATAAGCTATATAGTATACTAAGCTAGACGTTACTACAGTATTCTATAAGATAAGGATAAGTAAAGGATTAGAATAGATAACTACGTTTTAAACACGATTTAGATTATATAAGTAGCTAGTAACGCCCTTTAGCTTAGTAAATACACTAAGTACCTTCTAGAAGTATATTAACTAGGCTCTATAAGACTTCTTAGATAACTTCGCCTTTATATACCTAGATAGTATCCTTATCTTTACTAAAAGATCTCTCTCTTAGTACTACGCCTATATATAAAAAGTATTAGATTACCTATAAGAAGTAGGACTATACCTAGAACTAAGTAAATATAAGTTTAATATTTAGCGTATAAAGTACCTTAGCTTTATCCTAGAAGTATAGAAGGGGATATTTATAGACCCTAAAAAAGTCTAAGCTATTTAAGAATAGAAGGCCTTAATAATAGTTAAAGGCGTATAAGAATTCCTAGGGTTTACTAACTTCTATAGACGCTTTATCCTAAACTTCTTCTAACTAGTAGAGCCTCTTATATAGCTAATAAGAAAAGAAGAGAAATTCTTATAAGATATAGAATAAGAGTAGAGTTTCTAAGCTCTTAAGGATATATTCTTAGTAAATAAAGTCTTTACTACTTTCTTACTTAAATAATAGATAATAGTAGAATATAACTCTTTAATAGGGTGGCAAATGGGTTACGGGTACCCGCTATGGGTATAGGTTGGGTATAGGGTTACAGATGAGTAGGTTGGGGTTAGGGTTGGGTCGCACGGACTATTGGTATAGGTTGGGGTTGGGTCGCACGGACTCTAGGTTAGGTTAAGGCTGAGGTTATAGACGTATAGGTTTAGGTTTAGTTATAGGTACCTACTAGGGTTATCTTATAAAACAGATAAATTACTACACCTAGAAAAGAAACTAAACTATTTTAGAGCTATATTATAAATATAGGCCTAGAACCTTAAGGAGCACTCTGCTATATTTACTAAATTTATATAAGAGAAAACTAGTTTTATTACAGCTATTAATTATAGTAACGTAAAGGAGGCTGCACTATTCGACGCTTCCGTAGTAGCAGTTGTAAGTCCTCTTCCTCCTCTTTATCTGCGCTACTAATATTTATAAAACCCTCCTTAACGCTATCTAGATTATCTATCTAGGCTAGAAGCTTAAATAGATTATCTACCTTATTATAATCTCCTCTATCCTCCTCTACCTGCTGCTCTCCTTCCTAAAGGATAGCATGTTTAAAGAAAAGAATTAACTAGATTTTCTAAGCGCCTAGGCGGTGCCTTTAGTTACTAATTACGTCTTTAGTAGTATTAAAAACACGCTTAATACTAACTATAGTAATCTAGATTAGTAAAATATCTCTTATAACCTAGGTAAGCTTAGGATAGGTAGCCTTGTTTGCTTTCTACTAATCTAGGATATTAAAAGAATTACCTGCTATAATATAAGGGGTGCTAAGGTAGGATTCTCCCTCTTAGTAAGTTTACCCTTTCTCCTCTTCTATCTCCTTAGGGTCTACATCCTAACTCTTGTTAGATACTAACCCTATACGTAAGAGGCTACTTAATTACGAATAAACTAGGGATAGAGGTTTCTAGAACTACTCTATACTTTATAAACGTTAAGGATAAGTTAATAAGAATAGAGTAGAGCTACTAGTTTCTTAACTATCGTATTAATTAAGATATTTAAGAAATTATTAGCAGTAGTTATATTTATCCTAGGCATCCCACGTATCGTCCTAGAGCTGCTGTTAGATTATTTACTGTAATAAATAGCTATAATAATAGTACCTTATACGCTGTAAGCTTCTATAATAGATCTAGGATAGTAGCGCAATTAAAGAGGTATCCGCGCTCTACCTCTGTCTTAGAGTAATATTTACTCAGTTTTAATTAACTCTTTTTAGCTGCTGCCTTTACTACTGCTAGCTACTCTTTATTATCTCTATTTTCTAAATCTTTACCTAGCTCTTCTGTTATCTAGTCTAGGAAATTAAAAAGCTAGTTATATATAAGCTAAATATACTAAATTTAAGGCTTCTAGTTTTTGCTTAGCAAATTAGTTACGTCCTTAAATCTCTTAAGTATATCACAAATAAGCTTAAGGTAGTGCTATTTAGTTGAAGATAGCTAGAGTCGCTTAAGATTATGGAAATCTACGTTAGCATAATCGCTATTACTTATAACCCTCGCAGGTGCTTTTAGATTAATTTCCTGCTTAAGCTATTTATTAATATATACCTAGAGCGTAACTGCACGCTTATACATATTAAAGGTTAAGTTCTATTAAGTCTTTATATCCTGTATAACTAAAAGTTGTTCTTTTAGTAGTAGAAGACTCTGTGTATTAATAAACCGCTTGTAGCGTTAGGGTAATTAATTAATAGCTTTGCAGATTATTTAGAGCTATTTATAGCTTAGTCTGTAATAAATAGCTGTAATAATAGCTAACTTACTTTGCGAAGAGAGTTTAGGACTAATATTTTAGTGTATATTTCTTTTATATAGCGCTGTTATAGATTTTCCTTAACCTTAAGCTTAGTAGGAGCTGTTAGTTTAAGGTGCTAGATAGTATCCTAAATAATAAGATTAATAATATAAGCTAGGCATAGAATTATATTTTCTGTAGCATTCTAAATAATATCCTCTTCTTGTAATTTTATTTAGATAGTACGAGCTAACGTGCTGTTATTACTAGCATTATTGTAGGTAATAGCTAAAAGTTGCTGTTTAGTATTTATATTATTTAGAAGCTGTAATACTTCTACTATAATAGACGCGCCTGTATAGCTCCCGCAGATAGAGATAAAATTAAGTAGTTTCTTACGAAGTTGCTAGTCGTTCGTAATATAGTATCCCTTTACTGTAAGAAAGCTA
Source organism: Pseudopyrenochaeta lycopersici (assembly GCA_003313425.1). Taxonomy (NCBI): domain Eukaryota; kingdom Fungi; phylum Ascomycota; class Dothideomycetes; order Pleosporales; family Pseudopyrenochaetaceae; genus Pseudopyrenochaeta; species Pseudopyrenochaeta lycopersici. Next base: position 675,715 of record NHZP01000006.1, read on the forward strand.
AAGTAATTTCCTGCGGACTAGGCGTCTAAGGCGATTAAAATTTTTGTATTTTCTCTAAGGTCGTCTAGGAGAGAAGCCCTAGCTACCTTAACTTAAGCCTAGAAGATTAACTAGAATTTATAATAAGTAATTATTACAGGATTAGGCTAAAGGAACTAGAGAAAGCGTTAAAAGGACGACCGCTCTACTATTTAGAAAGACTAGTTATAATCTATTACTACCTGTATAAGTTCTCTCTTAAAAGTAATTACAGAGTATAGTAGAACTAATTACTCTGTATTACTATTTAAAGGTTACAAAAAATAAGTTATAAGTAAAGGTAACTAAGTATAAACTAGAACTTAAGTCTCCTTATAAAGCTAAGATTTTTAGTAATTTAAAAGGTGCTTAGTGCTGATCGCATTAACTACTAGATATTAAAGTATATATCCGCAGTTAAAACAGAACATATATAGTTAACTATTAATAATTTGTGCAGCCTCGCTAAATTGACTCTAGATTAGGCTATAACGTAAAGATAAGCCCTATAGTAGTTTCTTTAATAATAGGTCTAGCGCCTAGGTAGTTGTATCCTACTATGTTTTCTACTTTAAAACAATCTCTTATTATATCTTATCCTGCTTATCTTCTATTATTAGATATTTAAGTAAGATAAGAGTAGTTTAATTCCCTTTAATAATCTAAGGAGCAGTAAGTTTAAATTAGTTAAGGACGTGCGGAAACTAGAGAGGTTAAGTAGTAAGTACTATAATAGGAATATAGCTGTAATAACATATTATAATAAATATAAAGTAGTTACTAGGTAAAGTATAGGACCTAGGATACTCTAATAGAGTGTATAAGTAATAATATTTTAATACAGCTTAGGAATTCGTTTATTTTAATGTAATTATTTACATTCTTTGCTCTATTTACATTCTTCTCCTGTTAAATATAAAGGCTAGAGGCTAAGAGATAGAGATACTAAGAGATTATTAGCTGTAATAATTACTACTGCCTAAACTAGACTAATATATGCCCCTAACTAGTCTAGTATTATTCCTCCTTAACTTCTAGATTAGAGAAGCCCTAGAAATCTGTCTTATTAGACTAATTACTACTAGGTTCCTCGCTACTAGTCTTGTACTTATTTTCTCCTTTATTATATATAGCGTTAATCTTAGAGTTATAGTTAACCTCTACCTTATATTTATTACTATTATCGCCCATAACATATAGCATACTACTCTTAAGTAAGATATCTTCCCTACTAGACACAGTATTAAAGATAGGCGTAGGCTTACGTTGTCTAGTGTAATTAGCACACAACTGCTATAAAACAATATAATAAAACTTACTGCTACTTATTATTAGCTACTACTACTAACTCTTCTGTAGTAAGTTCTTTTACAAACTCTTACTATTTAGCTTCAGCCTCTTTACTCTTAAAGGTATTGCTGTTAAGCTTTACTAAGCTATCTTAATAGGTTTTGCGCATAATTTTTTCTAGGACACTACTAATTCTAAAAACTCGCGTAATTCTATAGCCTAGCTGCTATATACTTAAAGAGCGTTAAGTAGTAGTAGAGATCTTCTCTAAGGCTCTTTAGTACTCTTAAAGAGAGGCTTTATAATTTAGCTTCTCCTATTTTAAGTGTACTTAACTAAGCTAAGATTCTAGCTATTTACCTAAAGACTGTAAGTAAGGATATATAATAAATAACTATTATAACTTACTACTCTTTTAATCCTTTAAGCGCTAGTTATAAAGTTTCTCTATCTCTTTATTAAGATATTATTTCTTTATACCTTTAAGCAGAGACGTATATTTAGCCTTCTTCTCTAGCCTCTTCTTAAGCGCGCTTTTAGCAGAATAATCTAAAGCATTAGCGCTTTTAATAGCTTTAGTCTCTATATCGCGAAAGGCAGCTTAATCTCTCTACTAAATTGCGCAGGTATTATTACTTAGTTCGCCTTTAAATAGTACTAATAGATTAGTAGGGCGACCTTTACAGGAACTAATCTAGCTATGTATAGAGATAACATAGTTAACCTCCTGCTCTTTAGAAGCAAACCCCTATTTTAATTAGTATATATATACTGTAATAATAGGCTAGGATAAATACTGCTGTAAGCTTCTCCTATTTATTACTATTAAATCTAACTAGTATATTATACTAAATATTTAGAAGTAGACCCTTAGGGCTATCTAGATAGTTAGTGTCTTTAATTAGCTCCTGTTTAATAGGTGTAGAAGCTATTACGCAGGAATTATAATAAATATACGTAATAATTAAGTAGTAAGTAGTTTAGTGTCTAATAACAGAGATATAGAAGTAATAAGAGAAGCCTTTAAGTTATTATGTAGTAAGGTAAAGGTAAGAGCAAACAGCAGGCTACACAGGTAGCCTATGCGCTGCGCTAGTAAGTAGAATAGGTGCCTACCTACGTACAACCTCTAAAAAAAGTTAGATTACTATAAAAATAGGATTAATTAAAAGCTTGTATTAAGTTCTACAGTCCTATAGTTTATTATAAAAGTTTATCGCAGCGTTACTGCACTATACGCCGGGAGAGCCTGTTTGCTAGCTATATTAACTTGCTCTTACCTTTACCTTCACCTTTACTAAAGGTGACATATCAGTCCAATAAGCTCGATTTCTGCTTTCTTCCTCTACCTATCTACACTAAATTTCTACCTCTATAATCAGCTGCGCTCTATTAAATTTACTACTCTCTATTAAGTTAAATATAATAGCTAGAACCAGACCTCCTCCTAAGCGTCTAACAACTAGCAGCAAGGCTCCTAGGAAGACTGTAACTGGCGGCAGTATGCCTGTAAAGGATCTAGCTAGTAAATCTGCGCGAAAGATAATAACTACTTCTAATACAGTTAAGAAAAAGCGTCGCTAGAAGCTAGGCAGTAAGTTATCACAGTTTCTTATTATAGTTATAAGCTAATTATTTGCAGCAGTAGTAATTTAAGAGATTAAAAGATACTAAAAGTCTACTAATCTGCTTATTCGCAAGCTTCTGTTCTCCCGCCTTATCTATAAAATAGCCTAAGAGTTTTAGTAAGGACTGCGCTTCTAGAGTAGTGTAATTAAGGCTCTCTAAGAGTTAGTTAAGTCGTTTCTAGTTAGTTATTTTAAAGGTAACTATCGCCTTAATATTTTTATTATATATATACTAATTTTTAGTAGACTGTATAATAAATATAATCTATGTAAAGAGAGTTACTATTTAGTATAAGGATTCTGCGTTAGTAAGGCAATACTATAACAGGTTTCTACTAGATTTCTTCTAATAGGTATTAGTTTTCTCTAGGTAGTAGTCTTCTTTAGGCAGTAGATTTATCTAGCAGTAGCTTTCTCTAAGCAGTTATAATGTATAAATTATAATTTGCGACAGTTCCTAAACAATACAGCAACCCTTAAACTATAATAATTAGCTGTAGTAAATACCTAACCCTAATTAGTTAGTAGTAACCCTAATATAAAAAACGTGATTACTTAGACCTAAGCTAACCTCACCCTAATAACCCTAGCCCTAACCTCAACCTATTCACAGTAACCTTAACCTATACCTATCACTAGCGTATAAAGATTGGGTATAGAGCTGGGTTGGGTACGGGTCTTATGTAATCAAACCCAACCCAGCCCCAACCTATACCCATTTGCTACCCTACTCTTTAGGCTTTACTATAGGCAGGGTACTATTATAAGAAGATAAGTAAGGAACCCTTTATATAGTAGCTTACCTCTTAAGGAAATTTCTAGCGTATAAGAGTAACTACCTAATTTATAATAAGAAGTTACTAGTAGTTATTACATGCCTAAATAAATAGGACGCAGAACTCTATAGTATATAAGAATTTAAAGTAATTACTAACTATAAGAACCTAGAGTACTTTATAAAGAAGTAAAAGATAACAGAATAACATGTATAATAGTTAGTCTACCTATTATAGTTTAATAATATAAAGCTGCAGTACTGTCTAGGTAAGGAGAACACTTAAGTAGACGCACTATCTAGAAGAGACTAGGACCTACTATAAGGAACAGACAACAGCCGCCTAGTAAGTAGAGAGTTTGTTATGTTAGTACTAGCCTAACAGTAAGATCTAACAGTTATAGGGGTCGTACGAACCCTTACGTTAACCCTTAACAGCTTAATTATAGCTAAGTCCTTACTAAAAGCTCTAATCCTTAAGGACTTAATTGCTAAACACTAGGACTAAGCTATATAAGATAACTTAACCTATTAGGAAGTCTATAACGCTATAAAGCTAGGTACTAGGTCGCTACCTAGTATAATAAAGAAACTTACTATATTACTAGGAGATTGTACGATTAACTTAGAGAGAAAGCTCTAATAGAGATCTAGGATCTAGGTGCCTAAAAATAAACCCTTTTATACGGGAATTATCTAGCAAGCATATCTAGCTATGTAAATAGGTTACCTAGGAAGAGAAGAAACGTACTGCACGCTAGCTAGTACCTAGTACTAGCTAGGTATAAGTAAAAACGCCCGCTAATTTGTACAGAATTACAGCTTATATAGACAAAGCACTCTGTAGAGAGATAGTAAGCACAGATACCTACGCCTGTTACTAGTACCTAGTTGTACGTAGCAAGACTTAATAGTTAACTTTATTACTAGTCTACTACTGTCGTCTAGCTACACTAACTTAATAGTAGTTAAAGACTGCTTAGGTAAAGGCGTAATACTAATCCTACTTAAGATAATTAAAGCAGATAATATAGCCTAGGTATTTGTACGAGAAGTCTTCTACTACTACAGGCTCCCTAGGTCTATTATATTAGACAGGGGCACGTAATTTATAAGTAAACTATAGAGAAAAATCTGCAAACTCTTAGGAGTATAGAGGAACCTATTAACAGCCTACTACCTATAAACAGACAGTACTATAGAACGCGTGAATAGTAATATTAAAGTAGTTAGTTAAATCTTTTGTAACTATAACTAGAACAACTAGGTAACGCTATACCTAATCCTTAAGCTAGTACTAAATACTTGTACGAACTCCTCTACAGGCGTCGCTCCTTTCTTCCTTCTACACAGCTATCTAAACTCGCCCTTCCTAGAGCTACCTAAGAAATTAGCTAGCAGCAACCTACTTAATAGAGTAACACCCCCTAGCAAATAAGCAGAAAGCATTATATAAACGCTAAAATAAGCTGCTAACTAGGCTATCTTAGCTATAACACACGCTTAATAATAATAGGAAGCACAGGCGAATAAGACACGTCGCCTAGCTCCTAAGTATAAGGTTAGAGACTAGGTATAGTTAGACCTTAGGCACGTACGAACTACACGCAGAAGTAAGAAACTTAACTAGAAAAGTAAGAAGTACTAAGTCGCCCGCGTATAAGACTCTTATTAGGTTAAGCTTTATATACTATAGAGAACTAAATTATACTATATAGAGAAGCTAAGACTAGCTACTAAAGACCCCTTCCTATTATAATAAACTAACAACTTAAACCCTGCTTCTATTATCGTATAAGATAATAACCTACAGGACGACTACTTTAAATAGGTAATTAAAAACATCTAAGATAAGCGCTTACAAAATTAATATAACAAGTTCTATATAAAATAAGAGGGGTACTATAACCTAACTTAGGAGCTAGAAGAGAAACTTATTACTACAGAAGCCTATAAGAAATAGAGGACTTATACACAGCCTATATAGCTACTATCTAGGAAACTACTAAAAGGTTAGAGAAATAAGCTAGTATAAGCTAACTAACCCTATATAAGGCTCTCTAACCTAAGACGTCTAAGAAACGTTTATCCTCCTTAGGCTTAGTAAGGACTTAACTCTAACCTTAACTACGCTAAGAAACAGAGACTCTATTAGAAGGTAGGAGAGGTAGAGCACGCCTAGCTATATAAGACGCACTATAATCCTACTACACGTAATTAGAGTAAGCCTTACTCTACTTACTAGTAATAGAGACATACCTAGTAAAGGCTGTAAACGTACAACGCTCTTATATAGCCTTAGTATAGTTATTAGAATAGAAGTTAGCGTTAAGGGAACTGCGGCTATAAATAAGGTAGGCTTTAAGGTAAGATTAATAACTAGAAAGGAGTTACTAAGCATTAATTATATAATAAGCGATAATAGAAAAGAAATTATTAAGACTATAGCCCTACTAAGCATTATATAGAGATTAATTAATAGGATAAAGGAAGAATTTAGTAATGCGAACTAGCTTAGGCTAAATAATATTAGTGTTAGGATCTGGAATCCCGGACAGGGAGGGGGAGCCTCAGGTACTGGCAGCCAGTTAGGGGGCGCCAGTGTTCCACTCTGTCACGTGTCACGTGACCGCTCGCTCTGCCAAGGACGAGCGCTCGCAGCGCTCGCAGCGAGCGCGACGAGCGCGTTATGTATATAGATTACTACAATAAACCCTTATAGCTTATTATGTTTAACTTAATATTATACTCTATAGTATAGTGATAGCAATACTAATTATTCTTAACTCTTAGTACTCTTTACAGAAGCGCCCTCTTACTGTCTTAGTATTAAACCCCTTTCTATCTAGTCCCTTACTCTATCCTAGAGAACTAACCTTGTAATCTTATTAGTTATCCTTACTAATAGCTTTTAAGATTCTTTACACTTTAAACACTCTTAAGATAAGTAATACTTATATAGAAAACGCGGCCTACTATGCTACTAGGCCAGGTAACGCTGTCGCTAAACTGGACCTCTTCTATAGAGATTAATTTAAGCTCGAAGAATAGTTACTCTAGTTTAACCTGTTCTTTAAGTTTAATATAACTACCATAGATAACGATGACTAAGTAGTACTTATAACGAGCTATATAAGGGGCGAAGCTGCTAAATAGGTGAAGCCTTACCTAGTTAAGTACTTAGCTGAAGGAACTAAACCTAAGGAACTAATCTAGATGTTCGAAGATACAGGAGAATTTAAGACACGTATGTAATAAGCGTTTAGGCTGCTAAATAAGACTACTATCGCGGAACGTAAAATTTAGAATATACAATAAACCTAGTCTGCAGCTAACTACGCTAACGAGTTTTTAGGGTATGCTAGACAAACTAACTAGAACGACGACACCCTAAAAACTATGTATAAACAAGGCCTAAAAGCAGACGTTTAGACTAAGCTAATACGCTCTAGCATAGGCATTAACACGCTAAATAACTTAATTAATAAAACTATCTAACTAGATATAGAACTCTATAAGCTCTGTATGCGACTTAGAAGATAACTACTAGGATAAATAAAAGAAGATAAGAAACCCTAGAAAGATTATCGTAATAAGCTAAATAATAGTTGCCTATAATATTAGCAGCAGCTATAAGGAGTGCCTAGGCAGTATATGTTAGGGGGCCCTAAGGCAATGTATCTAGATAATCTTAATAAGGAGAAGTTAGGTAAGGGCGGGAAGAAAAAAGAAATAACCTGCTTTAACTGTAATAAGAAAGGCTATATAGCTAAAGACTGTAGATAAAAGAATAAAGTAACCCCCTAGATTAATATGTTAGCTGTAAAAGAAGAAAACAGCGATAATAAAATATAGGAAGTTATTATAAACTAAGAGGAAAGGGCTTAAGACACGAATATACTATAGCTACCTCTCTAGGAACCTACTAGGAAGGGGATTCTAGGAACTTAGTATAGTAATAAGGAAGAAGAGAGTAGCAGCTCTCTATCTCTAGTCTGCAAAAATACTAAGGAAGACCTTAATAATACTATAGTGCTCTTAACTAAGGATTAGAAAAAGGAGAACTTCTAGAAACGTTATTAACTAGGAACTCTAAGGCTATTAACACCTATAGAGGCAGAAAAAGATATTACAGAACTTAACTGCTAACTATACGCGCAACACATGTACAAAGTATAATATATTAACGCGTTAACCCTAGAAGAATAGGAAGCAGCTATAAAATAAGGAATAAGTATAATTATTCTAGCTAAACAAGCGATGTAAGACATATTACAGGAATATTACTGTTACCCTAAATATTATATAAAGATAATATAAAAATAGGCGGAAAAAGCTAAAGAAGTATAGCAACCTATAAGTGTTAGGGACGCACTATAGAAACTTTAACGAGCTAGATAAATATAGGTACTAGAACCCCTAGTAGTTAAGACCCCTAAATATATACTACAACGCTAAATAATGCTACTACTAATATAGGAAGACGCCTTCTATATACTAAACACTAAGAACCTAGTATAATAAGGGTATCTTTAAGTTAACTCCTATAGTAAAATTATACTTATAGACAGTATGAAATAAGATATTTATACCTAACTTAAATAATAAATGCACTAGGAAGATAATAAAGAGAATGTTAACCCTCTTTAGCATCTTATAGAGGAAGAAGCCTAAGAAATGTATAAGCACGCTAAAGCGGCTTAAACCCTATATACTATGCGTAAAGGACTATAGAAACTAGTACTAGACTACTTAATAGATCTACGTAATAAGTAATATAGTGTCGTCTATTAGTCCTTTTATACTACAGACCTATGCGCGATCTATTATTTAAGTAAAACAGAACAGGAATACTTCTTTTACTTATTTTACTAATATAAATACTAATAGTATAATTATCTTAAAGTTAAATGCGATAACTACCTATAGGATAAGAGGACTATCCTCTACTTCCTAGGAAATAACGACCCTGCAGCTACTATAGTAATGCAGCTAGTCTTTAATAGAGAATGTAATTAATAATAATAGTAAACGTGCTTTAACCTAGATTACCTTAAGCATAAAGATATTAAGACACTAAACAGGTATTAGGAGGAGCCTTTTTTAGGGTTACGCCTACTAATAGGCAAGAACTGCAAACTCTATACGCAACAGGCACATAAGGACTCCTTAAGCTAAATATTAAGCTTAATAGAAGCTAGATAAAGGCACTAGTAGATTCTAGAGTATAATAGAGCTACATTTCTACGCGAGCGATAGAATAAGCTAGCCTTATCCTATCGTTAAAATTAGTACTATATCTATTAATAGTAGCTGATAGACAACTAATACTATCAGAGTCTGTAATCACACACGAAGTACAGAGTGTGCAACTTATTATCTAGAACTATAGGGAAACAATTAACCTAGACGTCTTTAGACTATTATAATATAACGTAATACTAAGACTCCTATAGTTAAGAGAACATAGTCTAGATATAGATTAGAAAAAGAAAAAGTTCTTGTTTAAGTGCTGTAGAACAGACGCAACTACGAGCAAGCCTACGCTGCGGCTAAGTGCCTAGGTAGATAAGAAGATAACAATCAGGATCCTTACTTTAAATAAGGACGGCCTTAAGATACAAGGGTCTAACTTAGCAGGTACTAATAGGAGGCCCTTAGACTAATAAGCTAGAGTTAAGGAGTAAAGCGCAACTCTAGTAATCCCTAATAAGTATAAAGAATATAAGTTACTCTTTTAGGAAGAGATAACTATAAAAGCATTACCTAAATATTAACTTTAGGATTATAAGATAATTCTATAGGAAGGAAAGTAACTAACTTTTAGCCTAATATACAGTTTATTAGAAAAAGAACTTAAGACCCTACGCGAATATATTAAGACAAACTTAAAAAAGGGATTTATTAGAGAATTATAGTCGCTAGCAGGATACCTTATACTATTTATACTAAAGAAAAATAGGAAGTTAAGACTGTGCGTTAACTATTAAAAGCTTAATAATATTATAGTAAAGAATTAATACCCTTTACTAAATATAGCAGAATTATAAGATTAACTAGCCTTTATAAAAGTCTTTACAGCATTAAACTTAAGAGGAGCGTACAACCTTATTTGCATAAAGGAAGGAGAAGAATAGAAGACCGCGTTTAGAACACGCTACAGCTACTATAAGTATATAGTAATGCCTTTTAGTCTTACTAATATACTAGCGACATGTTAGGCACTTATTAATAACGTGTTAAGGGAATACCTAGATATATTTATTATTATATACCTTAATAATATCCTTATATACTCTAATAATCTATAGGAACATATTAAGCACGTTAAAATAGTTCTTACCTGCCTAGGAAGATTTAGTTTACTACTTAAACCTAAGAAATACGAGTTCTATAAGGAAGAAGTTAAGTTCCTAGGATACATAGTAGGTGCACATAGAGTAAAGATAAGTAAAGAAAAAATAAGAGTAGTAAAAGAATAGCCTAAACTTAAAATAGTTAAAGATATATAGTTATTTATAGGATTTATTAACTTTAACTAATAGTTTATTAAGGATTTCTCTAGGAAATCTATCCTACTTACTAGACTTACGAGAAAAGATATAAAATAGGAATAAGGAAATAAATAAAGAAAAGCATTCTAGATACTTAAGGAAGCCTATATTATACTACTAGTGCTAATTACATTCTAAACAGGAGAACCCCTATAGTTTAAAATAAATGCCTTAGACCTTGTACTAGGTATAACAGCGAAATAAGAACGCGATAGAAAATAGCACCTAATCGCGTACTACTTAAGAAAATTTATAGACGCTAAGGAATGCTACAACGTGCATAACAAAGAGCTTATAGCAGTCGTCGATGCCCTTAACTACTAGCAAATCTACGCAGAAAGTTGCTTAGATCTTATAATATTTACAGATTACAAGAACTTAGTTTATTTTACTACTACTAAGACCTTAAACTATAGACAGGTTAGATAGGCTAAAATGCTAGGATAATATAAGTTTAGGATTGTGTATACGCTAGGGAAGGACAACAGCAGAGCTGATGCTCTCAGCCGCAGATTAGATATTATAGGGACAAAAGCAATAGTTAGCGATGCTATCCTTTAAGTTAACTAGGATAGAAGCTTAGGACCTAATAAGTTATTAAATAATACTATAATAATTACGTCTAAAGTACCTGAAGAATTGTAAGAGGTAATTATCTGACAATACTATAATAACCTAGTATATAGTTACCTAGGAATTAAGAGAACGATAGAACTTATACAGCGACACTACAGCTTTAAAAATATAAAGACTAAGGTTAAATAGTTTATTAAAAAATGCGCGGACTGCTATAAAAATAAATATAGTACTTACGCACCCTACAGAGAAATATAAGCTATAGAGCTACCTAATAAACCTTGGGTAGACATTTCTATAGACTTCGTAACAGGGTTACTACTGTCTAAAGATCCTGTAATAGGAATTAAGTATAATACTATCTTTAATATAGTTTGCAGATTTATAAAAGTAGCAGAAATAATACTATTTAGAAACGACTATAATATAGAATAACTAGCGTTTGTTATTCTAGACAGATTGATACGATATTACAGTATACCTAAGTCTATTATTAGCGATAGAGATAAGCTCTTTACATCTAACTTCTAGTCCATATTAATGGCCGCGATAGGAATAAAGAGAAAGTTATTAACAGCCTATTACCTATAAACAGACGGATAAACAGAAAGAATAAACAGAATAATAAAAACTTACCTAAGGATTTACAGTAATTAATAGTAAAATAATTAGGTTTTACTATTACTAATAGCATAACTAGCCTATAATAATAAATTATTAGAATTAACTAGAAAGATACTGTTCTTTACTAATTACGGGAGACACCCTAATCTCTTTATAAAGTTATATCTTAGTAGAAAAACTAAAGCAGCTATAAAAATAGCTAAAGAAATAAAGAAAATATATAAATAACTCTAAGAGAACCTTAAGAAAGTATAACGTAACAGTATTTCTTACTAAAATAAGAAAAGAAAAATAGCACCTTAGCTAAAGAAGGGGGATAAGGCATACTTGCTTACAAAAAATCTACGCAACAAACAACTAAGTAAGGGACTTAATTATGTTAAGGTTGGACTATTTTTAGTTAAAGAATAAAATAGACCTGTAAACTATACACTCGAGCTACTACTAGATGTAAAGATCTACCCTAGCTTCTATATCTCTAAGTTGGAACTAGCTAACTCTGCTACACTATTACAGAAAATATTCTAGTATAAACCTAAAAAAGAAAACAAGTTTAAAGTTAAGAAAATCTAGGGGTACTAACAGAATAGAAGAGTTAACGACCTAGAACTAAGCTTTAGTTACCTAGTTAAATAGAAAGGATACCTAAGCGTAGAAAGTACGTAGGAACTGCCAGAAAATCTAAGAAACTGCTAAGAAAAAATTAGAGAATATTAGGAAAGGGAGGAAAAGAAAAAGAAGAAATAAACCTAGAAGGTAGAAGCCTGCCTAGGCTCTGCTAGGGTTACTAGTTAATCTAAGGCGCCTATAGTAGACTATACTATTAGAGAGAAACTAACTAAGGTATTAATAGCTAGATAAGGAGCTTCCTTAGCAAACTCTAGCTCTCTATTGTTATGCATCTCCGACGCAAGACATAACGCCTTCTTCTGCGCCCTTTCTTCTGCCTGCTTTAAAATCGCCTTATTCTAAAGTAACCGCGCGATTATAGTTGCTAGTAACTTCTCGTTATTATCTACCTTCTTCTAGTACTTATTATAAGTTTTGTCTAAAGAAGCCTAAGATATGTTCACATACAGTTTCCCTAAATGAGTGTATTTAGCATATTTTAAGTTTAAATTTAGTATAATATAATAAATAATGTTGTCTCTAAAACACTTATTATAAGTAAATTCAGCGATAGTTTTAGCGCAGAGGATTTTGTTGTAAAGACGCAGATTATAAATCTAAGACCTAGATAATATTTTATCTTATATTACAATAGACGCGGGGTACACCGCCTTTAAGCTGATCTAGCTACACATTACGTGATTTAAGACGAATCCTAAAGAAGGAGAGGGATAGTGTTAGGATCTAGAATCCTAGATAGGGAGGGGGAGCCTTAGGTACTGGCAGCTAGTCAGGGGGCGCTAGTGTTCTACTCTGTTACGTGTTACGTGACCGCTCGCTCTGCTAAGGACGAGCGCTCGCAGCGCTCGCGGCGAGCGCGACGAGCGCGTTATGTATATAGATTACTATAATAAACCCTTATAGCTTATTATGTTTAACTTAATATTATACTCTACAGTATAGTAATAGTAATACTAATTATTCTTAACCCTTAGTACTCTTTACAGAAGCGCCCTCTTACTGTCTTAGTATTAAACCCCCTTCTATCTAGTCCCTCACTCTATCCCGGAGAACCAACCTTGCAATCTTATTGGTTATCCTCACCGATAGCTTTTAAGATTCTTCACAACTACCTTTTATTTTATTCTTTAAAAATAAAAGATAAGATCCTTATCTACTATCTATATATACTAGTAAATCTACTTTATCTTTTTATTTTACTAAAGCTTTTTTAAACTATAGTTAAAATGCTTACTAAATCTACCTTTATCTCTACTATTATTAATAATAGTATAGTAGTTAAATCTACTAAACTAGACTCTACTATAAAAGCTATAATTAATAATTATAGAAATTTTAAAGGTAAGTTATATTATTATTAATAATAATATTTAAATATATTAATTTTATATTAGACAAAAACTCTATATATATTATAGATTATTTAAATACTTTAAGAATAGTTTATTATTTAAATAGACTAAGCTATTATAAAAAAGATAGAGTTAAAGCTACTTTAAGTAAGTTTAATATAATTAATATTATTTAAAAAAGACTTTCTTAATATTACTATAGATCTATTAAGAAAAGCAAATATAGAAATAGAGTATCTATTTTTACTAGATAATAGTACTATAGATAATTCTCTTTCTACTACTTTAGAAAGTATTAATAAATACTTAATTAATATAAGTATTTTAAAGATTATAGTAAGTTATCTATTTATATATATATATATAACTATTACTAATTATATATAGATATAATTAAAAGCTTTATAAATAAGCTTATAATTACTTCTAAAGAAGTAGATAATATAAAAGCTAAACTAGCTATTAAAGAGAATTATTTTACTTTAAAAGAGGAGTTTATTAAAGAAGATTTCTATTTTTTAAATAATTTAAATCTTTATAATAAAGAGTTTTATACTCTAGAAGAGATTAAATTAAGTAGAAGCTTTTATAATTTATACGAAGATTTTATAGCTTCTAATTTAGAAGCTATAGATTTCTTAAATTCTTTAGGTAGTTTAGATTAGCTAGTTTTTTATTTAATATATATTTTTTTAGTAAGACTATATTATATTTTCTAATTCCTATTATTTCTAAATTTCTAGAATATTATATATAATAATATAGATAGAAAGAGTAGTTTATAAATCTATAGTTAAAATTTTATATTTAATAAGTTTAATTTACTATATATAGTTATAATATAAAAATATTATAAGCTTTAGATATAGAACTATAAAAATATAGAGTTTCTATTTTTAGAATTTTACTAATTACTAAATAGTAACTTAGTAATTACTAATTAGTAATTACTATTACTAAAGAGCTTTTACTACTTAGTAATAGTAATTACTATTACTTAGTAAATATGCAACCCTAGTTAGGAGCAGTTTAAGTAAGCTAAGCGTGAGCAACTTAAGCAATATTAGCCTTAGCAGCTGCGTGCGTAGACATAATATTACTAGCAGTCGTACGAGTAAGATAGTTTACACTACTGCTATAACTACTAGGACCTTACATACTACGATTAGGCTAACTAGCTAAGAGAGCTACTTTAGGAGGCATATTAGTAATAATAGGAAGATAAGTTATACGTAAGTAAGTTAAAGTTAAGCAGTAAAAGAGGAAGAAAGAGTTAGAGGAAAAGCTCTTTATATACACATAAGTAAGTAAATAACTAATCTCTCCTTTACCTTACGTTATTAGGTAATAATAATAGGTAAAGGAGGAAAATTACTTATAAACAAATAAGAAAAAGTACACGTAATATCTCTACTTTTGTAGTATAATAATATAACGCTACCTACATAAGTATAAGGTTAAGGTTAAACTACGTATAAAGAAGTAACACAGTTATTTAAGGAGGAGGAGGGTATTATAATAGGCTGCGCCCTTTAAGTAAGAGAGGCTTCGCTACTATTACACGGGGAAAGAACTCCTTAATCTCCTCTGCCCTCTTTTCTTATTAGCTTATATAAGTTAGCAGCTAGAATAGCACGTTCCTCTTTACTTATATAAATATATATATATATCTTCTAAGGATACCTGTAACCTCTTCTCTATCTTTCTCCTTCTGTAGTATAGGACAAATGCACACTCGTTAGCTAGGCCTCTTCGCCTATAACACGCACGCTTAAGCTATATAGTAGAAAGACTAGACTATTTAGTCTTTTATAACCTACCTTAATATTATTAAAAATTAACTTATACTTTATACTAAGGTATAGAGAGTTTAGTATCTCTTCTTAAAGTTAAAGCCTAAATTATAGAGAGCTATTGCTAACTACTACTAAATTCTTATAACTAAGGAAGATTTAATAGTATTAAGCTTTATACTTAAGTAGAACCTGCGCTAAGCCTTACTAACGTAAGACTAGTATACGCGTAATATATTTAAAGGAAAATCCTAAGAAAGTACTCTAAAATATAAACTAAATAAGCCTTCTTATAGACTATAAGATAAAAGTAAGGTTACCTGCTTTAATTATAAGAAGGTTAGACACTACGCTAATAAGTACTAAAGTAGTAATCTAAACTACGTTTTAGTACGCATTAACTAGACAGGAAAAGGTTAAGCCTTACTAGTAATCTAGGAATAGTAAGGCGTATACCTATTAATATTTTACTAGGTATAAAGCGTAAGTACAGCGCAGCTGTAGAGACGGGCCCTAAGAAAGAACTCTAAGTTATCCTTAACTCTTAGGCTAACGTTAGCTTAATTAGTTAGAAGCTAGCTATTAAGATAGTGTAGAGTTAACAAGGTGGTTCGGCACAATCCCGTAGTTCTGGTGTTGTGAATGAGAGGTAACGTTGGAGTCAAACGTGCGTGAATAACAGGAGCAGCCCTGCCTGTGCAGTCTGCTAGAAACGAAGGTAAGTATGGAGCCTGATTAAAAGTAATAAATAAAATAGTCTGAAATCTTATTAAATTAACGTAGCTAATACACTAGCTACTTTACAAAATCTTAGTTTTAAAGTAAATTATTATAGTGTGTAGTGCATAGTGTATAAGGTTTAGCGCATCTCTAAGCCTTATTACTAAATTTCGCTAATAAAGGAAACCTATTATTACCTAATTACCTAGGTACCCTATATAATAGTATAAACCTCCCCTACTTTAAGCTTAGTCCTATTAAGCTTATAAATCCTACTTATTATTCCTTCTCCTTATAAGCAGAACTATTAGTAGGAGGAGAAGAGAGCTAAGAAAAGATATATAAAAAAAGAAAGGAAAGAAAGAAATTATTACCCTACAAATAAAGGGAAGGTAGTATAAGCTACATTTCTATAGGAGGAGCAGTCCTCGTAATTATGTAGGTTCCTTTATAAACTCTTACACTTTATTATTAAATCTCTTAAAGATAGTAGGAAAAGTAAAAGAAAACGCGCCTTAACCTTACTGTTAACAACGCTAGCAAGCATACTATTATCCTAGTATTCTTTAAATAACTAGGAGGCACTTAGCTAATTAGAGTCTATTAAGCCTTACCTAGTAATTACAGATTAGCTAGGCTCTTGATAGTGCAGCTAAATTATCCTTACTTCTTTTTCTTAATCTCCTTAATCCTCTTACTATAATATGGAGTCTGCGATAGTATATACAGATTTAACGCGCTTATATTAGGTTGCGCTTGCCTAGGACAAGAAGGCGCGAGAGGAGGTCCTATAGGTGACTAACTAGGCGAATATTAACTTAGCGCCTATTACTATAATAATAACCTTTATAAACTAGTATAAGTTAAAGTCTATAGAAACTTAGTTACGCTTTAGATAGACAGACGCCTTAGTTTCTCCTTCCTGTCTAGTATCCTAGCAGCCTTACTATTAGGATTATTAGAAAGCTCCTTAAGAACCTTATCTAGGCTAGTGCGCTGTTTAACCTACCTATTATACTTCTACTACTTAGCTTCCTAAGCTAGATTTATACTTTTATTTAAGAAGAATAACTTATTAGGTACGCTAAGGTCTCTATCTTCTCTAAAAGTAAGCTTCTTATAATACTAGTAAATAACCTAATACTCTTTAATTATTTTTACTATAGCCTTCCTAGTATCCTTAATAAATTAACAGATTAAACTAGGATTAGGCTAATCTATAAACAAGTTAGTTAGTTTCTCTAAGACTAGCAGAGAGTCCTATCTTGGCTAATAGTTTACAGCCTTAGTAATATTTAATAAGTATACTAGTATAATATCTCTAAGAAAGGCCTACTTAACGCTGCTATAGTAATTTAAGTGTCTAGAAGGTAACTTTAGCGCGGCAGTTAGGCTTTAAAAGGTAGTAGTAAGCTCTTAATAAGAGCCTATCTTAGGAATCTCTATCGTAGTTATATCCTCTTCTACCTTAATAAACTAAGGTAAGATAGTTTATTATTACTTAGTTGCAGGTCTAGTAGATCTATAAGGCAGCCTAGGATTAGAGATACAGACATAACTAGCCTTGTAAGGCTAACTAAACTATTTAACGCTAGGAAATTTCGCACTATAATTCTCTAGCTAGTCCCTCTTATTATCCTATCCCTTAATATAACTAGTAGAGTTCTTAAGTCTTAAGTTTTCTTACTAGTTCTAGTACTTATAGATAATATTATAAAAGGTACGTAGTATCTGCGTATAGTTATCTTTATCTTTATTATTAAAAGAGATGCTTCCTTAGATAATATCTACGCCCCTGCCTAAGTACACAGCTTTAGAGATATTTAAGTTAATATAATAGAAGTAAGTCTTATCCCTAGGCTTAGTGTATTTCGTGTAATAAGGGTAAGAAATTAGGTTAGGCTCTTTTCGTAAGACTGCGTATAGTAGCTAATACTTAACGTTACTACGCATAAGCTGCTGTATTAATAAATAATACATTAAATAACACTAGCTAAGGTTACTCTTACTATTAATTAACTGCGTGTAGTAGAGGTACATGTTAAAACTCTAATTAAGGATTAAGACTAGCTTAGAATCCTTAAAAATCTAGCTAAAGGCATTATAGGTAATACTACTATACTCCTTAAATACTTTAATATATACTCCCTAATTAAGAGCCTTAGTAACTTTATCCTAGTTAATTTAGACTTAAACTTTTACTAGGCGATAATAATAGCTCTTTAGGTCTTAATGTGTATAGTCTCCTTAAAACAGGGCTAAGAATAGAACTTAAGTTACTAGGTCTGATTAAAGCTAACCCTATTAATTCTAATAATAGTATAGTATCTTAAGCAGCTAAACTATGTTTAAAATGCTAAGGCTTTAAGTAAGTAGGCTTATCTTACTAGCTACGTAATAGTAATGTTACTAGCACACCCTGTAATAGTTAAATACCTAACTACCTTACGTGTCCTTAAGAGTACTAAAATTTACATACTCTTAATACTAAGTATTAATTAGCTAAACGCGCTTACTATTATTTAACTTCCTAGACGTAAGTAACGCAGTTATTTTAACTAGAGTAGACTGTTTATTTATATAGTTACATCCCTTACGCGATTTTATTGCGATGCTAGTTTTAAGCGAGATGTCTTCTTTAATTAAGTCTTAAATATTAATACTATTATTAAGTGTTACTAGTAGTATTTCTAACTCTTCGCGTAACTACCTTACTAACTCTAAGTCTCTTACGCGAATCTTATCTAGAGTAAGAGGCTGCGTAGAGGGAAATCTCTAACGCTACCTAAGATAGAATTTCTCTTAAAGGGCCTCTACTACCTTAACCTGTTATTAAGTACGCCTATTCCCTCTTAAACGTTGTTCTTCTAGCTAGATTTCTTAAATACTTTTAGCTGTAATAGATAGCCTGTCTATTTAAGGTTTGCCTAGCTTCTCTAGCTTATTCTAGATATTACCTCTAAATTCTTTACTTATATGTTAGTAACTAAGACTAGAAGGCTTAATAACTTATGTACGCCCTCTAATATTTAATAAAGTAGTAGGGCTTTAGCTTCTAGCACGCTTAGAGGTAGTTATTACTAAGGCTGTTGTCTAGACGCTAGCCTTAGCTACAGAATTATTCTTACTATTACTAGTAGTAGGAAGAAGTAACTTAGTCTGCTTATAATACCTAAAATAATTCTCTCGCAGCTACTTAGGCGGAATAGTTATATTTAGAGGAAGCTTTATTCCTATATATAATTACTTTCTATACTATTTAATTACCTCTATCTAGAATATCTAGTTAAGATACTCCTCCTTAGAGCGCGTGTCTATATTATTAGCTGTAATCCTAGAAGTAGGTATCTTATACTTATTAATAATACTACGTAACTTAGCGTTACTATCCTTATAATACTTCTTTATCTAAGTAAGTATATTAGCTATCTGCTAACGTACTTCTTCTTAGTTAGTAATATTAATAAATCTATCTTATCTCCTCTTTACAGATTATTATTAATAGTAAAGAGCTATGTTAAGGAAGGGAGTAAGGTTATCTAGTAAGGTCCTGCGCAGTAACTATTAGACTACTATTACGCTAGAGTATAAGTATACTACTTAAATAGAATATAAAATAAGAACCTGCCTTAGTATATGCTAATAGTGTTTGTCTAGATAAGCAAACGCGCTCTTTGTTTCCTTTTTCCTCTTCTTCTTATAAGTGTCTATATCCTTAAGTATAAGATATTACTACTTAAAAGTAGTAATACCTTAATACTATAATATTAGGCTTAGTCTTCTTTTTAGAAATTCTCTAGTTGCGATAATAAGGGTTAAAGTCTTATTAAAGTAAGTTACTAAGGCTACTATCTAATTATCTACTATGCCCTTCTGTTTAATAGGTAAGACTTACAGTAAGTTTTAAACCTAAGTGTCTACTGTAATCCCTGCGTGCTAAGAGACTTTAACATTACTATAACACTTAAGCTTAGTTCTGTAGTCTTTAATAGCTTCTTTACTAGTAAATCGCACAATCTCTATTAGCGTAGGCTTAATTATAGTTATAGTTAGTTAAGGATTTAGGTTTAATAGTAGGGGTAGACGCTTCCTAGGCTATTTAGGTGTCTAAGGCAGCTGTAACATTACTTAAAGTTTGTACCTAACAGGCACTTATATATTTACTTTAGAAAGTTTTAATAGATAGTAATAAGAAGTAAGAAAGAGAAACTTAGGCCCTATAAGATTAACTACAGGCTTAAGATTTAGAGGGGGTTTAAGCAGTAGAGGGTATCTTTCCCTCCCTAACTTTACTTAAAAGCCTTGCTAAGGCTTGTTAATATAGTAAAAGGTAAAGTTACTATTATTTTAACTCCTTCCTATTGCCTAATTAGCTAGTATAGCGGGTCCTCTTAAGAGTAGGCTACTTAGGAACATTTCTTAAGTAGGTCTTATCTTACTGCTAAACGTAGCTATAAACTTACCTTTACACTTAAAAATATTAATTATCTTATCTTCTACCTCCTTTAATTAATTCTGCATCTTTAAATTATTACTCTGTAATCTTGTGGTTACGTTGCTACTGTTAGCGCAGATATTAAGTTGTCTAGCTAATTAGATTTTAGCAGGTCTCGCTAAGCTTACCTAGCGATTACTGATTAGCTAGACTCTTTAATACCCTAGTTTCTCTACTATTTTTAATTGTGTAATAAGGAGATTAACCTCCTAGCGACTCTAAATAATATTTCGTTCAGTTTTAACTTATTTTTATGTGCCTGCGCTGCGTGTGTGTAATACTAAATATGTAAAAATATGCGAAAATTTAATAAAGGAAATGCAGCCCCTCCCCTGCTTTAAGATAAAAGCCCGTCCCCTAGGCTTAAGGAAGCTTATCTTCTAAGTTAGAATTAATTTCTAAATTAGGTATTTAAATATATTATTGTCTCTTAGTCTCTATTAAAGATCTTAGTATAATAATAGGATAGCTGCGCGTAGTTAGCTATATTATATCTTTAGATAAATTTAAGTTTATAGGAGGATTATTCTCTTTCTCTTGTAACTAAATCGCGTCTTAGTTAGGATTCTTAATAACTGTAAACTTATTATCTTAAGAGTTATTAAATTAAGCAGGCAGCGGTAAAAAGTCAGCCTTAATATCCTACAACAATAGATCCTATAACTTTGCGCGACCTTAATACTCCTAAGCAACCTCGCTTTTATCTTAAGGTACCTATAGTTTAAGTCTCTATCCTAGGGTAGTGTTTCTAAATCGCGTGCTGTTAAAGTCTATAAGTTAATAGTTACCTTTATCCTAGTTAGTATAAAAGACTTTATATAATCCTAGCTATTTACTTATAAGCTTCTTATCTCTTAATATATTAATATCTCTAGCTAAGTCCTATATTAGTACGAAGTTATTATCTTTAATTTCTTCTTAATAAATCTCCCTATAATTATCCTAATATTCCTTCTTTTCGCGTTGTAGGCGCTTAGTTCTTAATACTACGTCCTTAAGAAATTAATCTCTTAAATCTAGCTGTATAGCTCGTACTGCTGATAACTAGCCTCTTAATGTTACTTATCTAAATAGTAATATCTACTATATTAGAAGAGTAAGCTTAATTAGAAGTACTAGATTCTAACTAGTAACTAACTAATAAGGAGAATATCTAGTCTAACTCTAAGTAGAAATTCTGTCTGCCTATAATACTGTTAGAAGATTATTAACTTAAGGTCTAGGAAGCTTTACTAGTGCGTTATATATTAGCTTATAACTACCCTTAATTTTTCCTATAGCCTAAGGGTTATATGCTAATACCTAGATCCTTCTAATATAATAAATCTTAGTAAGGGCTTTAACTACCTTTCTAAAATTAGGTCTACTGTCTATAGTAAGTGTCCTTATTATACTCTAGCGATATAAGATTTCCTTATATAGAAACTTAGCGATAGTAGATAACTTATTATTAGCTATTGCTCGTACCTCTAGCTATCTACTAAGGTATTCTTATATAATTATAATAAATTTCTTTCCTTAATAATGCGGCATATAAACAACGTCTATAGTAACTTGTTCCTATAACGCGTAATAGTAGGTATTTATTAGTATCTCTTACTTGCGACTTAATAATCTTTACTAACACTATTCGCATAATATAATCGCGCGTCGCACCTCCTTATACATCCTTTCCTACTAGTATTATTAAGCAAGTATTAAATAGACGCTATTTACTCTTCTGTAACTAATTTGTTAATATATTTCTTATATAGCTATAGTCTTAAGATTAGGATTATCTATAACTTAATAAATAGCTATATTCCTTATAGACTTTTAGAATAAATAGCCTTCTCGCATAAAGAAATTTATCGCCCTCTTTTTCTACGCTTAAAGTTATACCCTCGTAAGGCCTTTAGGCTTCTTAAATCTTATTAAGAACTAAGTAATTACTTTAGACTTGTTTAAGTATTACTTATTTAGTACCCTACTCGTCTTAGTAGGTAAGGTAAACTTAAGGTTAGTAATTACGTTTTTAATAAAATCTTTAAGGTTATCTTTAGTCTTATCTAGCTGTTCCTATCCTTCTAGCTTTAGGTAACGTAATAACGTATTAGTAATAATATTCTTCTTTCTAGGAACATACTTAATATTAAAGTCCTAGGTAAAGATAGCTGTAAGCTACCTATTTTAGACTAACCTAGGGACGTTAGGTAATAATCTATTAAGTTAATAAATAAGCGTCTAAGCGTCTATTTTAATAGTAAAATATTATCTATATAGCTAGGTTCTAAATTTCTTTAACGCCTATAATACTACCTTATACTTAAGCTTTATTAAGTACTAGAGACTCTTAGCTTTTAACTAAATTGTACTTTTAAATTAATATAGATGTCTTTTTCTGTCTGCTCTAATCTATTTAAGAGACGCGCCTGCGCCTTCCTTACTTGTATCTACTACTATAAAAATTATACCTCTATTCTTATAGTTAGGACTTGCTAACGCTAGGGCTAAAGTAATATATTACTTTAAGGTACGTATAGCCTCTTATTATGCCTTTTACTATATCTATTTAATACTAGTCCTTATTAACTAGAATAAGGGCTTCGCGTAAATAGTAAAGCTAGGCACCTATATCCTGTAGTAGACACAGATACCTATAAATGCCTTTACTTCTTTTACGTTTCTGTATTCTAGCTAATCTAGAATCTTAGCTACTTTTTATTAATCTAGATATCTCCCTTACGCAGTAACTTTATATCTAACTACCCCTAATCTAGAGACTCCCTAATAACACTTCTTACCTAAAATTATAGCTCTAGCTCTTTCTACGTTAGCTAGAGCCCTATCTAGCTGTTAAATATATTCTAATATATATCTTCTTACTCCAGTAATGGGTACTTACTAGTAATTACTAATTTTTTTAGTAATTACTAATTTTTAGTTTTTAGTAATTACTAATTAGTAAATTAGTAAATAAATTAGTAATTACTAATTTAGAAATTACTAGTAATTACTATTTAAAAGAATTAGTAAATAAGAATATAAAAATATATATTTAGAAGGAACTACGTATTTCTATTAAGATTTATCTACCTTAGATAGTATAATACTACTATATAAAGTATATTATATAGAATTAAAAGGTTTAAACTAACTAATTTAGCTAGTAACTATCTACAATAGAGTTTAAAAAGTCTATTTCTCCTAAAGGAGATTCTAAATACTCTTTAAATAAATCCCTCTCTTTAATATATATATTATTAAAAGCTTCTTTTTCTTCTAAAGTATAAAAAGAGTTATTAAAAATATTAAGTTTCCCTAAAAAGAATATATCACTTCTTATAAAATACTTTTTATAAAAAGTAGTATAAATACTACTATTAATATATGCTTTTCGTAGATTTATTTCTTTATAATTATAATAAGTACTCTTAGTAAAATATTTTACTAAATCTAATATATATATATATATATATATATATATATATATTAGTATAAGTATATAGTATAAAATATAAACTAGAAAATAAAAAGTAGACCTAAAAGAGTATACTTACTATAGTCTTTAAATAAAATACTAGTATTAATTAGATAATCTGTTAAATTATCTAATATTTCTAGAAGATTAGAATTTAGACTACTATCTTTCTTCTTAAATAAGTAGAAAGTATCTAAATCTATAAAATTCTCTTTTAGATATTCTAAATATATAGTTAGTAAAAGAGTAATATAAAAGTTATTTAAAGTTACTTACTTAAAAATACTAGTTTTTCTTCTTTATTATAGTAGTCTAAACGTCTAATATAATAAATAATTCTTAGAGTATTTAGATACTCTATAATATACTCACTATTAGTATTATTTACTATAATAATATTATTAATAATAGCCTTAAGTATAGAATCTAACTTAGTAGATCTAACTAAAGAGCTATAGTTAATAAAATTATAAGTAATAGAGCTTTTTGTAGTAGGAGTAGAAGCCATAATATATATATATATATAAATAGAATAATCTAGCTTAAGAAAAGCTAATAGACTCTAGTAGTAGTAGTAGTAGTAGTAGTAGTTTTTAGAGACTTAGTCTTTTTAAAAAAGAGAGAGAAGAGCTACTTACTTATAGATCTTCTTTATTTTTTCTAACTATATCTTTTTAGGCTAGTTATAGTCTAATTATAACTATATATTATACTAAAGTACTAGTTTATTAGAATTTAAGAGCTAATACACCCTCTTTTTACTAGCTTATTAAAATTAAAGAGTTAGTACACCCTCTTTTATTTAGTTTATTAGAAATAAATAATTAATACATCTACTCTATTTTAGTTTATTAGAAATAAATAATTAATACACCCTCTTTTATTTAGTTTATTAGAAATAAATAATTAATATATCTACTCTATTTTAGCTTATTAGAAGTAAATAACTAATGCACCTCTTTTATTTTAGTATATTACTTAAATATATTATATAGTAATTATAGGAGGAGTAGTAGTACCTTAGTAACATGTGATTATAAGAAAATAATAGATATATAGAAGCTCGAAGAACTCTTAAAATTCTAGAAACTAAGTTAGGTACTACAAAGATTTTAAACTTTTTAGAAATTTGTTATTTTTTAGAAAAATTACAGTAAGCTAGGCTAAAATAGGACTAGCTTACTTTTTTATATTTTAAAATAGACTACGATTAGGTTTTATATTCTTTTAAAATTTTAATATTAGCTATAATAGGGACTTTTAAATTTAACTTTAATAGTTTTTACTAAAAATATTAATTCTAAGTGTAGTAGTACCTTTAGTATACTACTTAGTATTTTAACTAAAATAGGCTACTAGGAGCTTATAACTATATAGTATTATATAAATATATAGTATTATATAAATATACAGTATTTACTATATTTTAATTTTTTATTCTAATTTAAAATGAGTAAAAAAAGATATTCTAAAGAAGAATTAAATTCCCCTAATTTTATATTACCTTCTTTAGATTAAAGTCCAAATATTTTTAAAAATAGGTTATTTAAACGGGTTTTACTAAAATATAAAGATGGAGAAAAACGAAAAATACAAATAAATTGTACTAGTTGTACTTATAGTACTATTAGTACATGGCCAATTAATACTTCTAATTTAAAAAGTTATTATTATTTAAAACATAGAGATATACTAGATAACTTAGAAGATAAAGATAATAATAATAATAATAATAATAATAATAATAATAATAATAATAATAATAATAATAATAATAATAATAATAATAATAATAATAATAATAATACTATTTTAGATATAATAGAAGATATTAGTAATACTATTTTAGATATAATAGAAGATAATAGTAATACTATTTTAGATATAATAGAAGATAATAGTAATATAGAAGCTTATAGTAGTTTTTCTACGAATTTAAGTAGTCCTTCTAATAGTAGAAAAAAGACTAAATATACGCTTTTTAAAAATAAAGAATATAAGAAACTACTATTACTATTTATTATTAGTAATAATTTACCTTTTAGTATTATAGAAAGTACTAGTTTTAATAATCTTTTAAAGTATTTCAAAGATAATATCCCTAATATAAGTAGAAGAGCTATAAAATTAGATTTAGAATTATTATATAATAAAGAGCTATTAAAGAAAAAGCTTATATTTACTAATAATAATAGTAAATTTTCTATTACTTTAGATACATGGAATTCTAGTAATAATATAGATTTTTTAGCTATTACTATATATTTTTATAATAATAATTTTGAGTTAGAAAACCATTTAATTGGATTTGAAACTCTAGAAGAAACTAGTCATACTAGTGCTATATTATATAATAATATAAATAGTATTTTAAAGGACTTTAATATAAGAGATAAAATATTAGCTATTACTAGAGATAATGCTAGTCCTATAACTAGTCTAGTAAATAAACTTAGTTATAGTTATAAAGAAAAATATAATATAGAAATTATAGGTATTCGTTGTACTGCACACATTTTAAATATAGTTAGTAATATATTTTTAACTTATATATTTTTTATTCCTAATTCTTGTAGAAAGTTTATAAACAAAATAGATACTATTAAGAATAAGTATAGTCGTTATAATAATAGTTATTATATATTAAGAAACTTGCCTAGTACTATTAGAAGTATTATATCTAGTATTAGATATAATCACTATTTAAAAAATACCTTTAAAAAGCTAGTAAGAGAAGCTAAAAGTAAAAGTAATTTAGGACCTGAAATTTTAATAAAAGATAATACTACTAGGTGGCTATCTACTTATAATATGCTAGATAGATTTATATATTTTAAAGAAGAAATAATTAGCTTATTAGAAGAAGCTAATAAGCTATCTAATAATAAAAAACGTAGTTTTAAATTAGATAAACTAGTAGTTACAGATGAAGAGTGGTACTTTTTAGATATAATTAAAAATATTTTAGAAGTATTTAGAAAACCTACTATTAAGTTTCAAGCTATTAATTATAGTAATAGTTTTTTAATTATACCATATATTAATAAACTAATTTTAGAGCTAGAGGAGTTTACTTTAGAATATAATATAAACGATAGTAATCTGTTACGAACAGGAAGTGGGAAGGCGGCGGTTATGAGGATGAGGGAAGAGGCACGGACGGCTAGCGAGGAGACCGAGCCTCTGAACTAACCGATGACGCCAGGATCACGTGATCCTAGGAAACCCACGCCAAGACGGACTATGTCCTATAGGATAGAGACAAACCTAGAAATCCTAGAGGGGGCCTTATAGGAATCCTATAAGATAATCATATATATAGACTCGCATAATGTGGCCCTACAGCATATTGTGATTAACTTAAGACAATCTACGAGTATACTACTATTTAATACTTCTACCTTTAACCTAGCCTGCACATCTAAAGAATACTCTAAAGATATCTACTAGTTAATACTAGTTACTTTATATTATAACTACTTAATTAGATCTTTAATATTTTAATCACCTTTAAGATAAGCAGCCCTAGCGAATACGTAGCTACCCCTAATTCTTTAACTGTGTCTACTAAAGGACGTCTGATTAGTAAACCTACTATATTTAGTAGTAACTAATAACACCTTAAAGGATAGTTGCTCTAACTTAACCTCTACTTTTACCTCTATAAGGATATTAACGAAAGTAATAAGGCACTTATCGCGATCACTTACCTTACAGGTAAAGCGCTAGACTAGGTTACACTACAACTAGAACAATATATAGACTAAGGAATTATAGATGCGGAGAACACAGAAATATTTAAAGATTAGGATAAGTTTAAAAAACATATCTAGCAGATCTTTAGGATGCAGACTAAGAAAGTCGCGGCAGAATAATATATACAGGAACTAAAATAATATACCTCTGTTACTAACTACACTAATAGGTTTAAATAATACTCTATAATTATTAGATAGGATAATAAAGCTCTTAAAAGAATATTCTAGTAGGGCCTAAAACTATAGGTTAGGGAGGAACTTATAAGAACAGGATTTGTTATTAAAGACTTAAATAACCTAATTAATAACTATATAAGGATTAATAATAACCTATATAAACTAAACTAGGAACTATAGAGCTATAGAAAAGGAAGAATAAACTACACAGGTAAATAGAAAAGCTATATTCGCTACCTAAGGAACACTCGCACTACTAGCTACTACACTTCTAATAAACTAGAACTAATATATCTAGATAACGTTAATAAGAAGTAAGAGAATAGGAAGGTAGGAAACTAGAAGACAGATGTAGAGAAGATAAAAGGTAATTACTATAATTACAGAAAGAAGAGATACTTCGTAAAAAATTATAGATAAAAGAATAAAGTTACCTAACTTAAAGTTAATATAATTAAAAACTTTAATAACACCTAATTTAGAGACTAGGAGGTAGTTACTACACCTAACTATAGTACTAGACTCTTATTACTACTATAGTAAGATAACAACTAGATTATAGGAACCTACAGATAAGTTCCCTTAAATACTTAAGATATTAACTAGAATAATAAGGCTCTAGCAGAACTACATCTAGGGACCCTAGTTAACTAGGACTAACTACTACCTATAGAAAGTATTAAGGAAGCATAGGCACTAGATAATAAAATACAGAGAATATAGGGTATACTAGCACTATAGAAAATACACAGTAGAAAATACGTATATATGTAATGCTAAGACTAGAAGATGAAATGTAAACCCTTAAATTAGAATAATGTGTGTTAGGAATGCGTAATAGAGAATATTAAGTGTTTTAGATTCTCTATAGAATAAGCTAAGTAATAAATTAAATAAAAAGCTTTAGCCTAAGCAGAGAAGGGACGGAAACTCTTTTAATATAACTACGACTAGAGAAACTTAAAATACGGGCTACTATTATATCTCTACTGCACATACGATTACTGTAATTACTATTACGCTATTAAGCTATAAGAAGGATACTTCCTAACACTAAAAGGGGCGTGTAAATAGTAATAGTATAACTATTAACAGGATAATTATATTAACTACTTATAGGACAAACAAATAACAAACTATTTCCTAGGACACAATAACAAGCATACTGTAAACTAAAACATTATTATAAATAAATAATACACTAATAAATTATAGTAAACCTGTATAAATCTAGGATGTAAGCGCTATAAGCTAGAAAAGGAAGCAAACAGCTTTAAGGAAAATTCTTTTTTAGATAGAAACTAGAAGTTAAACCTTCCTATAGTAAGAAGGCTAGAACTAGACAAGGAATTCGTCTACGACTAGACAGTACTAATAAGCAGTGTTAGGCTATCTAACAAAAGGAAGAGAGTCTCTTCTAACTTAGAATAGAACTCCGAGGAAAGAAGCTAAAAGCACTAATAGATTCTAGATCATAAGCAAACTATATCTCTAGGACAGTTATATTAAAAGTAAGGCTATAACCTATCTTAAAGAAAACACCCTACTAGATAACAGTAGTAAACAGAAAATTAGGAGGGATAATAACCTATAAGGTTACTACTAGCCTCAGCCTAGCCTCCAAAACATACTAGGTTAGACTAGATATCTTTAGGACGGCCGCCCATGATGTTATACTAGGGCTACCTTAGTTAAGGCACTGTAACCTAGTAATTAACTAGATAAAATAAAGAGTATCTGTGCGTATAAAGAATAACGCAAGAATACCTACGTAACAGTCGCATGCCTTAGTAGATAAGAAGACGATAATAAATATTAAACCTTCGCGAAAAGCTAAGAAACAGCTACTTTATTAGCAGCTAGCAAAGAACGCTAAGAAGAATAAGGAGTTAGTTACTACTCCTAGGATCCTAGAAGAATATAAGGAATTTAGAGATATATTTACTAAAAAGGTAAGAAGAGAAGCACTACTAAAACACTAAGAATAGGACTATAAGATAGAACTTATAGAAGGTAAGTAGCCTAGGTTCGTACTAATATACCGCCTAAGCAACTATAAGCTAGGCGTCCTAAAGAAATATATTAATAAAAATTTAGCGAAAGGTTTTATTAAGAAATCTAAGTCCTTAGCAGGATATTCTGTCCTATTCGCGCTAAAGAAGGATAGAGCGTTAAGGTTATGTATTAACTATAGGAAGTTAAATAACATTACTAAAAAGAACTGCTACCCGCTACCTAATATATAAGAACTACGCGACAGATTAACAGGAGCTTAATACTTTACCGCACTAGACCTAAGAGGAGCGTACAACCTTATTAGAATAAAAGAAGGAGAAGAGTAGAAAACTGCCTTTAGGACACAATACAGACATTATAAGTACACAGCAATGCCCTTTAGCCTAATAAACGTACTAGCAACGTGTTAAGATTTAATTAATAACGTCTTAGCAGAATGTCTTAATATATATGCTATAGCCTACCTAGATAATATTCTAGTTTACTCTAGAAATATAAACGAATACAGGGAACATGTTAAGGAAGTACTACGACGATTAAGGAACTACTACCTTAAGTTAAAACTAGAAAAGTGCGAATTTTATAAAGAAGAGGTAGAATTCCTAAGACATATAGTTAGAAGATAAGGAGTGCAGATTAGCAAATTAAAAATTAGGACAATCTAAGAATAGAAGACACTACAAACAGTTAAAGATATTTAGTTATTCTTAGGATTTATTAACTTTAATTAATAATTTATTAAGGACTTTACTAAGATTACAACACCCTTAATAAAACTAATAAAAAAAGATAAAAAGTAGGACTAGAATAAAGAACAATAATAAGCCTTTAAGATGTTGAAAGAAGCCTGCGTAGCTGAACTAGTACTTATATCATTTACTAGTAGACAACTACTAAAGATCGAAACTAACGCATCAGACCTCGCAATTAGAGCAGTAGCTTTACAGAAAAAGGACAGAAAATAGCACCCTATAGCGTATTACTCGCGTAAGTTCTTATAAATAGAAGAATAATATAATATCTATAATAAAGAACTAAAAGCTATCGTTAACGCACTGCGATATTAGAGAGCATATGCAGAAAGTTACTTAGAACTTACTATTTACACTAACTACTAGAACCTAACATACTTCACAACAATAAAATAACTAAACTAAAGATAAGTAAGATAGTTAGAACTCCTAGGATAATATAAGTTTAAGATTATCTATATACTAGGAAAAGAAAATAGAAGAGCAGACGCACTAAGCAGAAGACATAATGTAATAAGGAAGAAAACTAAAGTTCGCATAGTAATCCTAAAAATAAATAAAGATAGAACTTTAGGACCTTTATAAGAATACTACGTAATCTTAAAAATATAAGCAGAAGTCCCTAAAGACTTACACGAAACTATTATCTAATAACATTATAACAATCTAATATATAGACACCTAGGAATTATAAAAATAACAGAACTTATCTAATAAAACTATAACATCACAAACCTAAGGTAAAAAGTAGAAACACATATTAAGAAATGTGTACCCTGCTAATAAAACAAACATACTACTTATGCACCCTACAGCAAGTTATAGGTAGTTAAGATACCTACAAAACTATAAGAAGATATAGCAATAGACTTTATTACAGATTTACCTAAGTCTACAGACAAAGTAACTAGATATAAGTATAATGCGATATGCAACGTAGTATACAGATGTATTAAATACGCAGAGTTTATACTATTTAGAAAGAATTTTACAGCACTATAACTCGCAGAAATAATAAAAGACTAAATATTCTAATACTACAGCATACTAAAGACTATTATTAGTAATAGAGATAAGTTATTTACATCTAATTTCTAGTTAACCTTTATAGCTAAGATAAGTACTTAAAGGAAACTATCTACAGCATACTACCTAGAAACTAATAGACAAACAGAACAAACAAACAGGACCTTGAAATAATATCTACGAACGTACTATAATAAATAACAGAATAACTAGGTATTACTGTTACCTACAGCCTAAATCGCGTTTAATAATAGCAAATCTAAAGTAACAGGTAAAACACTGTTCTACGCCTATTACGGGAAACACCTAAACCTATTTAAAAGAAACTTTCTAAGTGTTAAAGCGGAAGCCGCAGTTAGGATAGCAGGAGAACTGCAGGTAACGCTAAAATAATTACAAGAAAGACTTAAGAAAAGATAAGGACAACAAATTTTATATATTAATAAGAAAAGAAAAACAGCACCTCAGCTAAAAAAAGGGGATAAAGTATACTTACTTATAAAAAACCTACGCACGAAATAACCTAATAAGGGGTTAGACTACGTTAAGGTTAGACCGTTTTTAATTAAATAACGTAACAGACTAGTTACGTATACATTAGAACTACCTAAAGACGTAAAAATCTACCCTAAGTTCTATATTAAGTTACTAGAACTAGCACACCTAGTAACGCTACTACAGAAGACTTTTAGGTACGAGACTAAAGAAGAGACAAAGTACGAAGTTAAGAAGATCTTTAATAAGAGACGCTTAAAGATTACAGAAAACTAATATAGAGAAAGAGAGTACCTTGTAAAATAGAAGGACTACCCTAACTTAGAAAATATATAAGAACCTAAATTAAACTTAAGAAACTGTAAGGAATAAATTAGTAAATATAACTGCGACAGAGAATAAAAAGAAGTTAAGTATTAGAATTATAACTAACCTAATCTAATGACGTAATTCTTAAAGGAAGAAGGTTACCTTTAAGCTAGGACAGAGTAAAGACGCTCTAGTCTAAGGCAGAAGTACCAGGCATTAGCCCTTATTTAAGAACATCGACCTTATAATTAATATCCTTAATCGCCTCTAACGCCTTAATCTCTTCTGTAATATAACTAGAATCGTCTACCTATTATTACTTATAACGCTATAACAACTTTTATTATTTATAAAGTTAATTCTTTTTCGCGCAAGCAGTAAGAAGAGTATTTAGCGCCTTCTCTTCTACGTCGTCAGCCTCAGCTTCTTATACGTCTAATTAAGCTAATTCCTTATCTAAATAAGAAAAGTTTAGAACTAGCATATCTACTAGCTCGTATAATAACACCCTATTTTAATAATAATTCCTATACTTCTCTTTTAACAATAATATCCTACACTCTAACTTCTTCTTTAAATAATATTTACAAGAGACTATAGCAACCTAACTAATAGTATTTATGCGATCTCTAACAGAATAATAATAAGCAGTACTACGAGAAGCTATAGGTTAGTTATAAGGATATAAGGACTAGAGGGGGGGATAGTATTATAAATAGGAAGTAGGAAGGCGGCGGTTATAAGGATAAGGGAAGAGGCACGGACAGCCAGCGAGGAGACCGAGCCTCTGAACTAACTAATAACGCTAGGATCACGTAATCCTAGGAAACCCACGCTAAGACGGACTATGTCCTATAGGACAGAGACAAACCTAGAAATCCTAGAGGGGGCCTTATAGGAATCCTATAAGACAATCATATATATAGACTCGCATAATATAGCCCTACGGCACATTGTAATCAACTTAAGACAATCCACGAGTATACTACTATTTAATACTTCCACCTTCGACCTAGCCTGCACATCTAAAGAATACTCTAAAGATATCCACTAGTTAACACCAGTTGCTTTATATTGTAACCACTTAATTAGATCTTTAACATAATCCTTATTTAGTAACAGCGTTATTAGAAGCTTATAATAGATTAATATATTATTATCCTATTAAGGAAGATAATATAGATAAATTAAAAGATTTATATTTAATAACTCTATTAAATCCTAAATTTAAGTTAGGTTTATTTACTACTTTAAAGTTTAGTATAAATAAAATTAACTTAATAAAAGAGTACTTTTTAGAAATATATAATAGGTATAAAATAGAGTATCTAAATAATAGAAACACTATTAGTATTAGAGATAGATCTAGTTTAGATATAAATAAATCTATAGATTTAGAAGATTATAATAGTAATAACGAGTTTTATAAAGATAATAATATTAATATAGTAGAAGAAAAAGAAGAAATATATATATATTTAGAAGAAGATAGAATATCTAAAGAAATAGATATGGTTAACTATTATAAAGTAAATAAAATTAGACTACCTATTATATATAATATAGCTAAGGATTATTTATCTATATTAGCTACTTCTAATCCTAGCGAATCTACTTTTAGTAAAGTTAGTAATATAGTAACTAAAAAAAGAAACAGATTATTACCTACTACTATAAAACAATTAATTTGCTTAAAATCGTGGAATATTATAGAAGATGAAGAATTACTATTAAATGATAATAAATATAACTTTAATACTAGTACTACTATAAATACTAATATAAAGAATACTAATACAGAAAATAGTAATATAAATACAAATACTAATTTAGATAATATAATAGATATAGAAGATATAGAAGATCTAGAAGATAGAGACGATAGAGACGATAGAGAAGATAGAGAAGATACAGAAGATTATAGTTCTTCTAGTAGGTTAAATAGTAGTAATAGTAGTACTAATTATAGTATATAAACTAAATATAGCTTTAATTTTAATATAGATATTTAGATAGATAGGTAGATAGGTAGATAGAAAATATAAAATCTTTTAAAAAACTTACTTATCTTATATACTAACTATTACTAGTGTCTTACTTACTACTTACTAGTATTTATCTATAAGTTTATAATAGTTTTATATAATATTATTTAACTTTTAATAAATTAGTAATTTCTAATTTACTAAATTACTAATTTTACTAATTTCGCCCATCACTGTCTTACTCTAGGAAATACTTCTCCTCCTCTATAGTTAGTTTTAGGACCGCTAGCAGTAATATTATCTATAAAAGGAATAGTATATAGCTAATAATCCTTTATAATCTTTATAACTACTTACTAAAAGACTGCAACTAAGTTAGTCGCGCCTTAAACTATTATATAGTATTAAAGTAAACTAACTAGCGTATAAAAGGTAGTTATGTCTCTGCTGTCTAGATAAAGTATAATCTAGTTATATCCTAAAAATAGATCTATAAGAGATAGAATTTAACATCTACTAAAACGCTTAGAGAATTTATCTGCTGTTAGAGGCAGATTAGCATCCCTAAGAGATACTGCGTTTATCTTAATTAACCTAAGTATTATCTAATAACTCTTATCCTTCTTTTTAACTAGAAACTATAAGTTTCTGTACTAACTAGCGCATCTTTCTAGTACCCCTTAATTAAGTCTGTTATTAAATATTATAACTACCTCTTCCTTAATAGCTTACGCTATTAGGAATAATTTTTCTTACTAAGCTTTATATTTAATAGTCTGTATCTTATATAGAGGACACATATCCTTAATAATTTATCCTATCTTAGAGAAAGTAAAAGTAATCGCGCCTTCTCTGTTTATTAACATTTTAATAAATAACTAAACTTCTAATTTTATTAACTTAGATCTAAACTTTTATAAGGCTAGCTATTCTAGTATTAATCTTATACCTTATAGGAATACTATATATCTGCACTTAAAAAGGTAATTAAAAGGTCTAATATTAGGAGGTCTTAGACTTTTTCTTAAGAGTTGCAGTTTAATAGTATATCGCTTCTAATCCTTACGCCTAAACTCCTTAATATCTAATACCGCAGGAATATCTACAGGTCGCACCTTATTAGCTACCCTCTTATATAAGGTATTAACCTAACTATCTATATACTTCCTTCTCTTTTCCTATTACGCCTAACAGTTAAGTTTACATATAACTAAAAAAGACTCTAATTCTTGCACAGCTAAAGGATCCTTAGAGGCTCTAACTGCATAGCTTATTACTTACTTTACCTATTCTTTAAATTACTACTTATTATTAGTTATAAAAATAGGTAAAAATTTACTAAATCTAACAGAAGCTTTTATAAACTTAGCCTCCTAAATATACTTAACCTAAGCATAAGATAAATAAGATTCTAAACTAAAATATCGTCCTAGGTATTGTAAAGATTATATCTTTTTATAAGCTTTTAAGTTATAAATAGCTCTATCTTATAGAGCGTATAAAACTATCTAAGATTAAATCTTAAAGCACTTAAATAGAGCGAGTAACTATAGAGTTACAGCTGTTTCTAGTTTCTAAGATAAACTATTAAGACTCTTAAGATTCTTAGTTAAAAGTTAATATAGAGTAATAACCTAGGTTATTACTTTATAACTCCTCTTTACTCCTCTTTACCCCTCTTACCCCTCGCTTATAAATCTAATTTATAAGCATAGAAGGATATTTTATCTTTTATTAGTTAGTTATAGTTTAGCTTAGTAATCTTATTTTATGTCTATAAAAGTAGGGCTTACCTCTACTTTTATTCTGCACCTAGCAACAATAAAATATATTTTATTATTACCTCTTACTTAATCCTTATTAAGGTTACGCTTCTTACTTATATATTATATAAGCAGAATTACTATATATAGCTAGTAGCTAGGTCCTACTATATATAGGAGGAAGTCTATTATATCTTTATCTATCCTACTATTATAAGATATATATTATAGTACTAGTCTACTTTAGTACTAGCTTAAATCTATTTATAGATTTAACCTTACCTCCCTCGAAGACTTCCTTACAGGTATCTTCTACTTAAATCCAGTGATGGGAGCTTACTATTGAAAAATAGTAACTACTATTTTTTTAAAAAGTTTATATTAAATTACTTAGTAATCCTAAAATTCTAATATTCTAGACTAGAATACTACTTAATCTAAAGATTAATTTTAGAATTTTAGAATTTCCTAAATAGGCTTAGTTCTTTAGGGAAAAATTTAAGAAGAAAAAAATAGTAAGCTAAATTAGTAAATTAGTAATTACTATTTAGCTTACTATTTTTTTTCTTAAAAATGTTATTATTAAGGAACTAGGCCTATTTAAGAAATTCTTAAATTCTAAAATTAATCTTTAGATTAAGTAGTATCCTATTCTAGAATATTAGAATTTTAGGATTACTAAGTAATTTAGTATAAACCTTTTAAAAAATTTAAAAAAATAGTAATTACTAATTTTTGCCCATCACTGCTTAAATCTAGACACTCCTCCCTAGAAAGAGTATCTACTACGTGTTTTCCTTATCTTTAAGAGTTAGCATATAGTCTCTTAGATATAGCAGAGCAGGATTAGAGGCTATAAAGATAGCGTTCCTGGCTCTATTCTTAGAAATAATCCTGTACGTAATCCTTCTATATACGTTATACTAAATTAATAACCTTACTAAAGCGCACTAAGGTCTACCTAAAATTACTAATCGTATTAGGTTTTAAATAATCCTAAAGTAACTAATAATAGTTACCTCTCCTACTTTAACTAGGACACTCTACGCAGTTCTTATAAAAGGATTAGTACTTCTATTTATAGTAACTACTCTATCTTAATATAAGCTACCTTACTTATAGTCTCTTTATATAAGCTTTAATACTTTAGCTGTACTATATCTTAAAGGGTTTATCTATGCGCTAGTGTTAATAAGATACTTTACTATATGCCTATTAAATAAGGCTTAGCAGGTTAGAAGGTTACACTGCACGTAAGCTATGCCTATCTTCTTTTAAATTATCGTAGCTTCTTATTTAGTAAGATTAACTAAAGCTTTATACTAAGTATTATATATTCCTAGGGCTTTATACCTAGTTTAGGTATTAAAAATCTTAAATTATATTAAGTTAAGCCCTAAATTTAGTCCTTTTTTAAGACTAACAGTCTCTAATTAATTTAATTTAACCTTTTCTTTATTAGAAAAATGCCTCTAAATATCCCTAATAACATAAGCAGACGCAGGGTTATACAGGGTAAGGCACTGCAGTATCAGCTAATTAGGCTTTAGTAGGTCTCGCTTAGCTAACTAAGCAATTACTAATTAGCTAGCCGGCCTAATACTTAATTCTACAGCGTTCACGCTAGCTAACAACGCGGCAGGCTTATTAATTGCTTTTAATATATTTCTAACTTATTTTTAAAGCTAATATTAGCTTATAAGGTCCCTAAAAGTTATACTACGCACCTCCTAACGCAGTATAGTAGTAGTAATATAGTTTAGATGCGGGCCTAGCAAATAACAGAGCTCTATATTAGTAAGGCTGTTATTCTAGTTCTTCTTTTTCTTATTCTAACTAATAAATTTAGGCTTAGCTTTTAAATCCTAAAAGCTTCTATTATTATCTAGAAGCTATATAAGAGAGAATAGCTTATTATAGGCTTAGCTAGTAAATAGAATTTGCTCTACTTACTTAAATTCCTTAATATCTATTAGTTTAAATACAGTGTTGCCCCTTATAGCAGGCATATAATAGTCTTTAACTATAACTTGCTTTAGTTACTTAGAATAAGGAGGCTTAGTAGGAGCTTACTTCTAAACTTTACTCTACCTAACTTTCTTAAGAACTAGATCTTTCCTAATATTCTAACGCGTTTAAGAACGTGTTATTATATAAGTTAAGCTAGTATTTACTACTCCTTCCTTAAAAGTACCTAGAATAATGTCTTAAGATGTAACTTTATTAAGGGTAAAACACGCCTTAGTTAAGCCTCTTAGTAATATCCTAATATTCTAAAAGTTTAGAAGATCCTTAGTTAGGCTTATAGCTGCCCTACTATATCTATCTTCTATAATTATATTTATATTAGGACTAACTACCTTCTATTACTGCGCAGCTAGTAGTCTAAGCTTTTAATATTAAGTAGGCCTTACGTCTACTCTATTAAACTTCTCTAGATATACTACTAATACAGTGCCCTTCCAAAAGTTCTCGCCGCGCTAGTGCGACGCGCACCATCACAACAACACCACCTCAACTTTGCAGTATTATAATTATGCCACCACAACGCCAAATTCTTCAAGAAATAGACTAAAAAACGCGTAGACGTCCTAATTTAACAGTCTAGCAGCGGAATTAAATTATTAGTATGCTGCATGGTGGTGCTACGGTCGCTGAAGTTGCTAACGCGTTTGGCTGCAGTGAACGCGGTATACGCGACATTAGGAAAAGATATTAATAAACTAGTAAAATAACAGATAAACCTCGCAGCGGTAGACCACCTATACTATCGCTTTATCAGAAGAAGATTATCTATCGCAAAGCACGCGCACAGCTAAAAATTACGTATAAAGAGCTAGCTGAAGAGGCAGTAGTCATAAATCTAGATGGTACCACTTTGAAGCCACCTAGCTATTCTATATTGCGGCGGTATCTTAAAAGACAAGGCCTTACTAAATCTCCTTGTAAAAAGCGTCTAAAGCTTAACAAATCGCGTGCGTTGCAGCGGCTTAAGTTCTGTAGAGAGTACTCTTATTTCCTGTAGCATTAACGCACTATACGCTTCTTAGATAAGTGCTCCTTTTAGAAGGGCTTAGGGCAAATATAAGAGTAGGTATTTTATAATTTATAAGAGAAATAGAAGATAATAATGCTTTAAACCTATAGCTGTGGTAAGAAGGTGGCACAGATAGTGTGGGGTTTAATATGGCTGGATAAACGTGGGCGTGCACAGAGGAGCCCTCTAGTTATAATAGAGCGCGATCCTAATGCTCTAAACTATAGATACTCTGCTAAAAGTTACATTAAGGCTTTAAAGAAAGGCCTCTTACGATTATAGCGTCGTTTACAGCTTTTTATGCAGGATAACGCGCGCGTATATACAGCTGCAGCCATAAGGAGATTTCTGGCTGAGCACTATATTAGTACAGTTAACTGGCTACCTGTTAGGATCTGGGATCCTAGACAAGGAGGGAAAGCCTCAGGTACTGACAGCCAGTCAAGAAGCGCCAGTATCCCACTGTGTCACGCGTCACGTAACCGCTCGCTCCGCCAAGGACGAGCGCTCGCAGCGCTCGCGGCGAGCGCAACGAGCGCGTTATGTATATAGATCACTACAATAAACCCTTATAGCTTATTATATTTAACTTAATATTATACTCTATAGTATAGTAATAGTAATACTAATTATTCTTAACTCTTAGTACTCTTTACAGAAGCACCCTCTTACTGTCTTAGTATTAAAACCCCTTCTATCTAGTCTCTCACTCTATTTTAGAGAACTAACCTTGCAGTCTTATTAGTTATCCTTACTAATAGCCTTTAAGATTCCTTACACTTTAAACACCCTTAAGATAAGTAACACTAAGATAGAAACTACTAACTACTATGCTATAAGGCTAGGTAACGCTATTACTAAACTAGACCTCTTCTATAGCGATTAGTTTAAGCTTAAGGACTAGCTACTCTAGTTTAACCTATTCTTTAAGTTTAACGTAACTACTATAGACAACAACGACTAAGCAGTACTTATGTTAAGCTATATAAGAGGCGAAGCTGCTAAATAGGTAAAACCCTACCTAGTTAAGTACATAAGTAATAAAGAGAAGCCTTAAGAACTTATTATTATGTTTAAAAATACAGAAAGGTTTAAAGTATGCATGCGCTAAGCGTTTAGGCTCCTGAACGTGGCAACTATTACAGAGCGTAAGATCTAAAACATGCGATAAACTAGGTCTGCGGCTAACTACACTAATAAATTTCTAGGTTACGCTAGACAGACTAGTTAGAATAACGACACCCTAAAAACTATGTATAAATAAGGCCTGAAAGCGGACGTCTAGACTAAGCTTATGCGTACAGGCACAAAAATTATAACACTAGATAACCTAATTAATAAAACTATCTAACTAGATGTAGAGCTCTATAAGCTCTGTATGCGACTTAGAAGATAACTACTAGGATAAATAAAGGAAGATAAGAAACCTTAAAAAGACTATCATAATAAGCTAAATAACAGTTGCCTATAATATTAGTATTAACTATAAGGAGTGCCTAGATAATACCTGTTAGGGGGCCCTAAGGTAATGTATCTAGATAATCTTAATAAGGAGAAATTAGGTAAGGGCAGAAAGAAAAAAGAAATAACCTGTTTTAACTATAATAAGAAAGGCTATATAGCTAAGGACTATAGAAGTAAGAATAAGGTAACCCTCTAGATTAATATAATAGTAGTAAAGGAAGAATACAGTAACAACAAAATATAGGAAGTTGTCGCAACCTAAGAGGAAGAGGCCTAAAATATAAAGTTATTATAGCTACTTCTCCTAGAACCTACTAGGAAAGAGATTCTAGGAACCTAGTATAGTAATAAGGAAGAAGAGAGTAGTAGCTCCTTATCTCTAGTCTATAAAGATGTAGAGGAAGACCTTAATAATACTATAGTACTCTTAACTAAGGACTAGAAGAAGAAAAACTTCTAGAAATAATATTAACTAGGAACCCTAAGGCTATTAACGCCTACAGAGGTAGAAAAAGATATTACAGAACTTAACTACTAACTATACGCATAACACATATATAAAGCCTAATATATTAACGCGTTAACTCTAGAAGAATAGGAAGCAGCTATAAAATAAAGAATAAGTATAATTATTCTAGCTAAATAAGTAATACAAGATATGTTGCGGGAACATTACTGCTACCCTAAATATTATACAAAGGCAACATAAGAATAGGCGGAAAAAGCTAAAGAAGCATAGTAACCTGTAAGCGTTAGGGACGCACTATAGAAACTTTAATAAGCTAGATAAATATAGGTACTAGAACCTCTAGTAGTTAAGACCCCTAAATATATACTATAACGCTAAATAATACTACTACTAATACGGGAAGACGCCTTCTATATACTAAACACTAAGAACCTAGTACAATAAGGGTACCTTTAAGTTAACTCTTACAGCGAAATTATGCTTATAGACAGTAAGAAGTAAGATATTTATACGCAGCTTAAATAACAAATACATTAGGAGGATAATAAAGAGAATATTAACCCTCTCTAGCATCTTACAGAAGAAGAAGCCTAAGAAATATATAAGCACGCTAAGGCAGCTTAGACCCTATATACTATGCGTAAAGGACTACAGAAACTAGTACTAGACTACTT
Source organism: Pseudopyrenochaeta lycopersici (assembly GCA_003313425.1). Classification (NCBI taxonomy): domain Eukaryota; kingdom Fungi; phylum Ascomycota; class Dothideomycetes; order Pleosporales; family Pseudopyrenochaetaceae; genus Pseudopyrenochaeta; species Pseudopyrenochaeta lycopersici. The sequence continues at coordinate 717,555 of NHZP01000006.1, forward strand.
GATAGATCTACGTAACAAGCGACACAGTGTTATCTACTAGTCCTTTTATACTACAGACCTGTGTACAATCTACTATTTAAGTAAAACAGAATAAGAATACTTCCCTTACTTATTTTACTAATGCAAATACTAATAGTATAATTGTTTTAAAGTTAAATGCGACAACTACCTATAGGATAAGAGGACTGTCCTCTACTTCTTAGGAAATAACGACTCTGCAGCTACTATAGTAATGCAGCTAGTCTTTAATAGAGAATGTAATTAGTAATAATAGCAAACGTGCCTTAACTTAGATTGCCTTAAGTATAAAGATATTAAGATACTAAATAGGTATTAGGAGGAGCCTTTTTTAGGGTTACGCCTACTAATAGGTAAGAACTGCGAACCCTATACGTAACAGGCACACAAGGACTCTTTAAGCTAAATATTAAGCTTAATAGAAGCTAGATAAAGGCATTAGTAGATTCTAGAGCATAATAGAGCTATATTTCTGCGCGAGTAATAGAATAAGCTAGCCTTATCCTATTGTTGAAATTAGTCCTATATCTATTAATAGTCGCTGATGGGTAACTAATGCTATTAGAGTCTGTAATCACACACAAAGTACAGAGCGTGCAACTTATTATCTAGAACTATAGGGAAACGATTAACCTAGACGTCTTCAGACTATTATAGTATAATATGATACTAGGACTCCTATAGTTAAGAGAACATAGTCTAGATATAAATTAGAAAAGGAAAAAGTTCTTGTTTAAATACTGTAGAACAGACACAACTACGAGTAAGCTTACGCTGCGGCTAAGTGCCTAGGTAGATAAGAAGATAATAATTAGAATCCTTACTTCGAATAAGGACGGCCTTAGGACACGAGGGTCTAACTCAGCAGGTACTAATAGGAGGCCCTTAGACTAACAAGCTAGAGTTAAGGAGTAAAGCGCAACTCTAGTAATCCCTAACAAGTATAAAGAATATAAGTTACTCTTTTAGGAAGAGATAACTATAAAAGTATTACCTAAATATTAACCCTAGGATTATAAGATTATCCTACAGGAAAGAAAGTAACTAACTTTCAGCCTAATTTACGGTTTATTAGAAAAGGAACTTAAGACCCTGCGCGAATATATTAAGACGAACTTAAAAAAGAAATTTATTAGGGAATTATAGTTGCTAGTAGGATACCCTATACTATTTATACTAAAAAAGAATAGGAAGCTAAGATTATACGTTAACTACTAGAAACTTAATAATATTATAGTAAAGAATTAATACCCTTTACTAAATATAGCAGAATTACAGGATTAACTAGCCTTTGCGAAAGTCTTTACGGCACTAGACTTAAGAGGAGCGTATAACCTTATTCGCATAAAGAAAGGTAAAGAATAGAAGACTGCGTTTAGAACACGCTACAGCTACTATAAGTATATAGTAATGCCTTTTAGTCTTACTAATGCACTAGTAATATGCTAGGTACTTATTAATAATATGTTAAGAGAATACCTAGATGTATTTGTTATCGCATACCTTAACGATATCCTTGTATACTCTAATAATCTACAGGAATATATTAAGTACGTTAAAATAGTTCTTGCCTACTTAGGAAGATTTAGTTTACTACTTAAACCTAAGAAATGCGAGTTCTATAAGGAAGAAGTTAAATTCCTAGGATACACAGTAGGTACATACAGAGTAAAGATAAGCGAAGAAAAAATAAGAGTAGTAAAAGAATAGCCTAAACCTAAAATAGTTAAAGATATATAGTTATTTATAGGATTTATTAACTTTAACTAATAATTTATTAAGGATTTCTCTAAAAAATCTATCCTACTTACTAAGCTTATAAGAAAAGATACTAAATAGGAATAGGGAAACGAATAAAGAAAAGCATTTTAGATGCTTAAGGAAGCCTATATTACACTTCTAGTGTTAATTATATTCTAAATAGAAGAACCCCTACAGTTTAAAATAGACGCCTTAGACCTTGCACTAGGTGCAACAGTAAAATAAGAACGTAATAGGAAATAGCACCTAATCGCGTATTACTTAAGAAAATTTATAGACGCTAAAGAACGCTATAACGTGCATAACAAAGAGCTTATAGCAGTCGTTAACGCCCTTAACTACTAGCGAATCTACGCAGAAAGTTACTTAGATCTTATAATATTTATAGATTATAAGAACTTAGTTTATTTTACTACTACTAAGACCTTAAACTGTAGATAGGTTAGATAGGCTAAAATACTAGGATAATATAAGTTTAAGATCGTGTATACGCTAGGAAAGGATAACAGTAGAGCTGATGTTCTTAGCCGCAGATCAGACATCGCAGGGACAAAAGCAATAGTTAACGATACTATCCTTTAAGTAAACTAGGATGGAAGCCTAGGACCTAATAAGTTATTAAACAATACTATAATAATTACGTCTGAAGTACCTAAAGAATTATAAGAAGTAATTATCTAACAACACTATAATAACCTAGTATATAGTTACTTAGGAATTAAGAGAATAATAGAACTTATACAGCGACACTACAGCTTTAAGAACATGAAGGCTAAGGTTAAACAGTTTATTAAAAAATGCGCGGACTATTATAAGAACAAACACAGTACCTACGCACTCTACGGAGAAATGCAAGCTATAGAGCTACCTAACGAACCTTAGATAGATATTTCTATAGACTTTGTAATAGGGTTACTACTGTCTAAAGATCCTGCGACAGGAATTAAGTATAACGCTATCCTTAATATAGTCTGCAGATTTACGAAAGCAGCAGAAATGATACTGTTTAGGAACGACTATAACACAGAATAACTAGCGTTTATTGTCTTAGATAGACTAATACAATATTATAGTATACCTAAGTCTATTATAAGTAATAGAGATAAGCTCTTTATATCTAACTTCTAGTCTACCCTGATAGCTGTAATAGGGACAAAGAGAAAGTTATTAACAGCCTATCACCTATAAACAGACAGATAGACAGAAAGAATAAACAGAATAATAAAGACCTACCTAAGAATTTACAGTAATTAGTAATAAAACAATTAGGTCTTATTATTACTAATAGCATAACTAGCCTATAATAATAAATTGTTAGAATTAACTAGAAAGACACTGTTCTTTGCTAACTACAGGAGACACCCTAATCTCTTTATGAAGTTATACCTTAGTAGAAAAACTAAAGCAGCTATAAAAACAGCTAAAGAAATAAAAAAAGTATATAAATAACTCTAAGAGAACCTTAAGAAAGTATAATACAACAGTATTTCCTACTAGAATAAGAAAAGAAAAATAGCACCTTAGCTAAAGAAGGGGGATAAAGCATACCTGCTTACGAAGAATCTATATAATAAGCGACTAAGCAAGGGACTTAATTATGTTAAAGTTAGACTATTTTTAGTTAAGGAATAGAATAGACTAGTAAACTATACACTCAAGCTACTACTAGATATAAAGATCTACCTATGTTTTTATATCTCTAAGTTAGAACTAGCTGACCTTGCTATACTATTATAGAAAACATTCTAGTATAAACCTAAAGAAGAGAATAAGTTTAAAGTTAAGAAAATCTAGGAGTACTAACAGAATAGAAGAGTTAACGACCTAGAACTAAGCTTTAGTTACCTAGTTAAATAGAAAGAGTACCTAAGCGTAGAAAGTACGTAGGAACTACTAGAGAATCTAAGAAACTACTAAGAAAAAATTAGAGAATATTAGGAAAGGGAGGAAAGGAAAAAGAAGAAATAAACCTAGAAGGTAGAAGCCTGCTTAGGCTCTGCTAAGGTTACTAGTTAATCTAAGGCGCCTATAGTAGACTATACTATTAGAGAGAAACTAACTAAGGCATTAACGGCTAGATAAGGAGCTTCCTTAGTAAACTCTAACTCTCTATTGTTATACATCTCTAACGCAAGATACAAAGCCTTCTTCTGCGCCCTTTCTTCCGCCTGTTTTAAAATCGCCTTATTCTAAAGTAACCGCGCGATTACAGTTACTAGTAACTTCTTATTATTATCTACCTTCTTCTAGTACTTGTTATAAGTTTTATTTAAAGAAGCTTAGGATATGTTTATATATAGTTTCCCTAAATAAGTGTATTTAGCATATTTTAAGTTTAAATTTAGTATAATGTAATAAATAATATTATCCCTAAAATACTTATTATAAGCGAATTTAGCGATAGTTTTAGCACGGAGGATTTTATTGTAAAGACGCAGATTATAAATCTGGGACTTAGACGATATTTTGTCTTATATTGCTACAGACGCGGGGTACGCTGCCTTTAAGCTGATCTAGCTACACATCACGTGATTCGAGACGAATCCTAAAGAAGGAGAGGGATAGTGTTAGGATTTGGGATCCTAGACAAGGAGGGAAAGCCTTAGGTACTGACAGCTAGTTAAGAAGCGCTAGTATCCTACTGTGTTACGCGTTACGTAACCGCTCGCTCTACTAAGGACGAGCGCTTGCAGCGCTTGCAGCGAGCGCGATAAGCGCGTTATGTATATAGATTACTATAATAAACCCTTATAGCTTATTATGTTTAACTTAATATTATACTCTATAGTATAGTAATAGTAATACTAATTATTCTTAACCCTTAGTACTCTTTATAGAAGCACCTTCTTACTGTCTTAGTATTAAAACCCCTTCTATCTAGTCCCTTACTCTATCCCGGAGAACTAACCTTGCAGTCTTATTGGTTATCCTCACCGATAGCCTTTAAGATTCCTCACACTACTCTACTCACCTGATCTTAACCTAATTAAGCACCTCTAGTAGTATCTTAAAAAGCTTATATATAGATCCTATCCTTAGTACAACAATTATAGTTAAGCTATAGAGGAGTAGGATGGCTTTTGCGCTGCATTGAAAAGTTACTAGCGTCGCATACTAGCTAGCCTGATTCGGCGCCTCATCATGAGCATGCCACGACGAATTAATGCATGCAAGAAAGCGCGAGGGTAGTGTTAGGATCTGGGATCCTAGACAAGGAGGGAAAGCCTTAGGTACTAACAGCCAGTCAAGAAGCGCCAGTATCCTACTGTGTCACGCGTTACGTAACCGCTCGCTCCGCTAAGGACGAGCGCTCGCAGCGCTTGCGGCGAGCGCAACAAGCGCGTTATATATATAGATTACTATAATAAACCCTTATAGCTTATTATGTTTAACTTAATATTATACTCTATAGTATAGTAATAGTAATACTAATTATTCTTAACCCTTAGTACTCTTTATAGAAGCACTCTCTTACTATCTTAGTATTAAAACCCCTTCTATCTAGTCCCTTACTCTATCCTAGAGAACTAACCTTATAGTCTTATTAGTTATCTTTACTAATAGCCTTTAAGATTCCTTATACTTTAAACACTCTTAAGATAAGTAATACTAAGATAGAAACTACTAACTACTATACTATAAGGCTAGGTAACGCTGTTACTAAACTAGACCTCTTCTATAGCGATTAGTTTAAGCTTAAGGACTAGCTACTCTAGTTTAACCTGTTCTTTAAGTTTAACGTAACTACTATAGACGACGACGACTAAGTAGTACTTATGTCGAGCTACATAAGAGGCGAAGCTGCTAAATAGGTGAAACCCTACCTAGTTGAGTACATAAGTAATAAAGAGAAGCCTTAAGAACTTATCGTTATGTTTAAAAATATAGAAAGGTTTAAAGTATATATGCGCTAAGCGTTTAGGCTCCTAAACGTAGTAACTATTATAGAGCGTAAGATCTAAAACATGCGATAAACTAGGTCTGCAGCTAACTATACTAATAAATTTCTAGGTTACGCTAGACAGACTAGTTAGAATAACGACACCCTAAAAACTATGTATAAATAAGGCCTAAAAGCAGACGTCTAGACTAAGCTTATGCGTACAGGCACGAAAATTACAACACTAGATAACCTAATTAATAAAACTATCTAACTAGATATAGAGCTCTATAAGCTCTATATGTAACTTAGAAGATAACTACTAGAATAAATAAAGGAAGATAAGAAACCCTAAAAAGACTATTATAATAAGCTAAATAATAGTTGCCTATAATATTAGTATTAACTATAGGGAGTACCTAGATAATACCTATTAGGGGGCCCTAAGGTAATGTATCTAGATAATCTTAATAAGGAGAAATTAGGTAAAGGCAGAAAGAAAAAAGAAATAACCTATTTTAACTATAATAAGAAAGGCTATATAGCTAAGGACTATAGAAGTAAGAATAAGGTAACCCCCTAGATTAATATAATAGTAGTAAAGGAAGAACACAGCGACGACAAAATATAGGAAGTTGTTATAACTTAAGAGGAAGAGGCCTAAGATATAGAGTTATTATAGCTACTTCTTCTAGAACTTACTAGGAAAGAGATTCTAAGAACCTAGTATAGTAATAAGGAAGAAGAGAGCAGTAGCTCTCTATCTCTAGTCTATAAAGATATAGAGGAAGACCTTAATAATACTATAGTGCTCTTAACTAAGGACTAGAAGAAGGAAAACTTCTAGAAATAATATTAACTAGGAACCCTAAGGCTATTAACGCCTATAGAGGCGGAAAAAGATATTACAGAACTTAACTACTAACTACACGCATAATATATGTATAAAGCCTAATATATTAACGCGTTAACCCTAGAAGAATAGGAAGTAGCTATAAAATAAGGAATAAGTATAATTATTCTAGCTAAACAAGTAATGTAAGACATGTTACAGGAATATTACTGCTACCCTAAACATTATACAAAGGCAACATAAGAATAGGCAGAAAAAGCTAAAGAAGCATAGTAACCTGTAAGCGTTAAGGACGTACTATAGAAACTTTAACGAGCTAGATAAATATAAGTACTAGAACCTCTAGTAGTTAAGACTCCTAAATATACACTATAACGCTAAATAATGCTACTACTAATACAGGAAGACGCCTTCTATATACTAAATACTAAGAACCTAGTATAATAAGGGTACCTTTAAGTTAACTCCTACAGCGAAATCGTGCTTATAGATAGTAAGAAGTAAGATATTTATACGCAGCTTAAATAATAAATACATTAGGAGGATAATAAAGAGAATATTAACCCTCTCTAGCATCTTATAGAAGAAGAAGCCTAAGAAATGTATAAGCACGCTAAGGCGGCTTAGACCCTACATACTATGCGTAAAGGACTACAGAAACTAGTACTAGACTACTTAATAGATCTACGCAATAAGTAATATAGTGTTATCTACTAGTCCTTTTGTACTATAGACCTGTGCATAATCTACTATTTAAGTAAAACAGAATAGGGATACTTCCCTTACTCGTTTTACTAATATAAATACTAATAGTATAATTATCTTAAAGTTAAATGCGATAACCACCTATAGGATAAGAGGACTGTCCTCTACTTCCTAGGAAATAATAACCTTGCAGCTACTATAGTGATGCAGCTAGTCTTTAATAGAGAATGTAATTAGCGATAATAGCAAACGTGCCTTAACTTAGATTACCTTAAGTATAAAGACATTAAGACACTAAACAGGTATTAGAAGGAGCCTTTTTTAGGGTCACGCCTACTAATAGGTAAGAACTGCAAACTCTATGCGCAACAGGCATATAAGAACTCCTTAAGCTAAATATTAAGCTTAACAGAAGCTAGATAAAGGTATTAGTAGATTCCAGAGCATAACAGAGCTATATTTCTGCGCGAGCGATAGAATAAGCTAGCCTTATCCTATTATTAAAATTAGTCTTATATCTATTAATAGTCGCTAATAGGCAACTAATACTATTAGAGTCTGTAATTACACACGAAGTACGGAGCGTGCAACTTATTATCTAGAACTATAGGGAAATAATTAACCTAGACGTCTTTAGACTATTACAGCATAATATAATACTAGGACTCCTATAGTTAAGAGAATATAGTCTAGATATAAATTAGAAAAGGAAAAAGTTCTTATTTAAATACTGTAGAACGGACGCAACTACAAGTAAGCCTACGCTGCAGCCAAGTGCCCGGGTAGATAAGAAGATAACAATCAGAATCCTTACTTTGAATAAGGACAGCCTCAAGATATAAGGGTCCGACTTAGCAGGTACTAATAGGAGGCCCTTAGACTAATAAGCTAGAGTTAAGGAGTAAAGCGTAACTCTAGTAATCCCTAATAAGTATAAAGAATATAAGTTACTCTTTTAGGAAGAGACAACTATAAAAGTATTACCTAAACATTAACTCTAGGATTACAAGATTATCCTATAGGAAAGAAAGTAACTAACTTTTAGCCTAATTTACAGTTTATTAGAAAAGGAACTTAAGACCCTGCGCGAATATATTAAGATAAACTTAAAAAAGGGATTTATTAGGGAATTACAGTCGCTAGCAGGATACCCTATACTATTTATACTAAAAAAGAATAGGAAGCTAAGATTATGCGTTAACTACTAGAAACTTAATAATATTACAGTAAAGAATTAATACCCTTTACTAAACATAGTAGAATTACAGGATTAACTAGCCTTTATAAAAGTTTTTACGGCACTAGACTTAAGAGGAGCGTACAACCTTATTCGCATAAAGGAAGGTAAAGAATAGAAGACTGTGTTTAGAACACGCTATAGCTACTACGAGTATATAGTAATGCTTTTTAGTCTTACTAATGTACTAGCGACATGCTAGGCACTTATTAATAATGTGTTAAGAGAATACCTAGATATATTTATTATCGTATACCTTAATAATATCCTTGTATACTCTAATAATCTATAGGAACATATTAAGTACGTTAAAACAGTTCTTGCCTGCTTAGGAAGATTTAGTTTGCTGCTTAAACCTAAGAAATATGAGTTCTATAAAGAAGAAGTTAAATTCTTAGAATATATAGTAGGTGCACACAGAGTAAAGATAAGCAAAGAAAAAATAAGAGTAGTAAAAGAATAGCCTAAACCTAAAATAGTTAAAGATATACAGTTATTTATAGGATTTATTAACTTTAACTAATAATTTATTAAGGATTTCTCTAAAAAATCTATCCTACTTACTAAGCTTATAAGAAAAGATACTAAATAGGAATAGGGAAATAAATAAAGAAAAGTATTTTAGATACTTAAGGAAGCCTGCATTACACTTCTAGTGTTAATTGTATTCTGAATAAGAGAACCCTTACAGTTTGAAACAGACGCCTTAGACCTTGTACTAGGTATAACAGCAAAATAAGAACGTAATAGGAAATAGCACCTAATCGCGTACTACTTAAGAAAATTTATAGACGCTAAGGAACGCTATAACGTGCATAATAAAGAGCTTATGGTAGTCGTCGACGCCCTTAACTACTAGCGAATCTACGCAGAAAGTTACTTAGATCTTATAATATTTACAGATTATAAGAACTTAGTTTATTTTACTACTACTAAGACCTTAAACTATAGATAGGTTAGATAGGCTAAAATACTAGGATAATATAAGTTTAAGATCGTGTATACGCTAGGAAAGGATAACGGCAGAGCTAATGCTCTTAGCCGCAGATTAGATATTGCAGAGATAAAAGTAATAGTTAACGATGCTATTCTTTAAGTAAACTAGGATAGAAGCCTAGGACCTAATAAGTTATTAAATAACACTATAATAATTACGTCTAAAGTACCTAAAGAATTATAAGAAGTAATTATCTAATAATACTACGATGACCTAGTATATAGTTACCTAGGAATTAAGAGAACGATAGAACTTATACAGCGACACTACAGCTTTAAGAACATGAAGGCTAAGGTTAAATAGTTTATTAAAAAATGCGCGGACTGTTATAAGAATAAACACAGTACCTACGTACTTTACGGAGAAATGTAAGCTATAGAGCTACCTAACGAACCTTGGATAGACATTTCTATAGACTTTGTAACAGGGTTACTACTGTCTAAAGATCCCGCGACAGGAATTAAGTATAACGCTATTCTTAATATAGTCTGCAGATTTATAAAAGCAGCAGAAATAATACTGTTTAGGAACGACTATAATACAGAATAACTAGCGTTTGTTATCTTAGACAGACTAATACGATATTATAGTATACCTAAGTCTATTATAAGTAATAGAGATAAGCTCTTTATATCTAACTTCTAGTCTACCCTGATGGCTGTAATAGGGACAAAGAGAAAGTTATTAACAGCCTATTACCTACAAACGGACGGATAGATAGAAAGAACAAATAGAATAATAAAGACCTACCTAAGAATTTACAGTAATTAGTAATAAAATAATTAGGTCTTATTATTACTAATAGCATAACTAGCCTATAATAATAAATTGTTAGAATTAACTAGAAAGATACTGTTCTTTGCTAACTACAGGAGACACCCTAATCTCTTTATAAAGTTATACCCTAGTAGAAAAACTGAAGCAGCTATAAAAATAGCTAAAGAAATAAAAAAAAGTATATAAATAACTCTAAGAGAACCTTAAGAAAGTATAACGTAACAGTATTTCCTACTAGAATAAGAAAAGAAAAATAGCACCTTAGCTAAAGAAGGGGGATAAAGTATACTTACTTACGAAGAATCTACACAACAAGCGACTAAGTAAGGGACTTGATTATGTTAAAGTTAGACTATTTTTAGTTAAGGAATAGAATAGACTAGTAAACTATACACTTAAGCTACTACTAGATGTAAAGATCTACCTATGTTTTTATATCTCTAAGTTAGAACTAGCTAACCCTGCTACACTATTATAGAAAATATTCTAGTATAAACCTAAAGAAGAGAATGAGTTTGAAGTTAAGAAAATCTAGGGGTACTAACAGAATAGAAGAGTTAATAACCCGGAACTAAGCTTTAGTTACCTAGTTAAATAGAAAGGGTACCTAAGCGTAAAAAGTACGTGGGAACTACTAGAGAATCTAAGAAACTGCTAAGAAAAAATTAGAGAATATTAGGAAAGAGAGGAAAGGAAAAAGAAGAAACAAACCTAGAAGGTGGAAGCCTGCCTAGGCTCTGCTAGGGTTACTAGTTAATCTAAGGCGCCTATAGTAGACTATACTATTAGAGAGAAACTAACTAAGGTATTAACAGCTAGATAAGGAGCTTCCTTAGTAAACTCTAACTCTCTATTATTATATATCTCTGACGTAAGACATAAAGCCTTCTTCTGCGCCCTTTCTTTTGCCTGTTTTAAAATCGCCTTATTCTAAAGTAACTGCGCGATTACAGTTGCTAGTAACTTCTTATTATTATCTACTTTCTTCTAGTACTTATTACAAGTTTTGTCTAAAGAAGCCTAGGATATGTTTATATATAGTTTCCCTAAACAAGTGTATTTAGTATATTTTAAGTTTAAATTTAGTATAATGTAATAAATAATATTGTCCCTGAAACACTTATCGTAAGCGAATTTAGCGATAGTTTTAGTATAGAGGATTTTGTTATAAAGACGCAGATTACAAATCTAGAACTTAGATAATATTTTATCTTACATTACTATAGACGCGGGGTACGCCGCCTTTAAGCCGATCTAGCTATACATTACGTGATTTAAGATGAATCCTAAAGAAGAAGAGGGATAGTGTTAGGATCTGGGATCCTAGATAAGGAGGGAAAGCCTTAGGTACTAACAGCTAGTCAAGAAGCGCTAGTATCCTACTGTGTTACGCGTCACGTGACCGCTCGCTCTGCTAAGGACGAGCGCTCGCAGCGCTCGCGGCAAGCGCGACGAGCGCGTTATGTATATAGATTACTACAATAAACCCTTATAGCTTATTATGTTTAACTTAATATTATACTCTATAGTATAGTAATAGCAATACTGATTGTTCTTAACTCTTAGTACTCTTTATAGAAGCACCCTCTTACTGTCTTAGTATTAAAACCCCTTCTATCTAGTCCCTCACTCTATCCCGGAGAACCAACCTTGCAGTCTCATTGGTTATCCTCACTGATAGCCTTTAAGATTCCTCACAGGTGGCAAACGAAATATTGAACCTGTGCGCAACTACTGCTTTAAAAAAAATTAAATTATATTATATATTGGCTGAGATTCATGGTGTTGAAGTTTTGTGCCTATGTACTGGTTGTCAGGACACAGGTCTACTCCCACTGCGCTAGACAACCAAAAGGTAACAATGATCTGCTAAGTGCAGATCAAGCTGAGTAGAATAGTACTTAATGTCGTACTGGTAGCCAGCCAGCGGCTCTCAGCGCTTAGTTCTTGGCCTGCAGTCCTTGAACCTCAGCTGTTAGCGCCCTCAGCGCTATAGCCTGACACTGGTGAGGGTGGCTCGTGCGTGCGCGGCGAGAACTTTTGGAAGGGCACTGTACTAGCTAATCTAGAATATTATTAGTAACTCTATAATACTCCTAAATTTTCTATTTTAACTAATAAAGCTACAGCGTTTAGGGTGCAGTTCCTTAGATTTACCTTAACCTCTTATATAAAGGACTAAAATAGTAAGTCTTATATCTAACTTCCCTATTCTACTTAAAGCTAATCTAGCTAAGATATAAAAGCAGCTAATATAGCTTATATTCTCTAGTAATATAACTAGGGAGGTTACACATATTATAAGTATTTTAATATTTACAGCCTTAAATAGTAATCGCGCCTTACTAAGGATTTACGTTGTAAGGAGCTGTTATTATATATAAGCTATTATTCCTTTCTAATAGTAGCTGCTTAGCATTATCTCTTAAGATAACTCAGCTAATAAAGTACGCGTAGGTAGCTAGGTTCCTTAGAATCTAACCTAGTTTAGGATAAACTATTATCTTATTAACCTTAGCTAGGCTAATCTTCTAGTTGCTAAGGGCTAAAATAAGGTCTTAAACCTCTAGATCTACACTAGGTAGAAGAGCAGGCCTAGCTTCTTCTTAAACCTTACTTTTCTTATAGTTATTAACTACATCTTTTAGCTGCTTAGTTATTAATATTTTCTTTTCTTAACCTAAGATCTAGTATATAAGCTTAGCCTCTCTTTCTACATAGCTAGGGGATATCTGTTTTATCCCCTCTCTCTAGTAGTACACGCGCTTAAGATACGTATAAATCTTCTTAATATTAAAACTCTCTAGCTTATCTAAAATTAGTCCTTTATACATATAGATAAAGATTATATCCTAGTCTTCTCTTAGAAGGCCTCTAGCAAAAAAGAAGCCAGCCTCTATCTTATGCAGCTAGCCTGTCTTAATATAAGCGTTACTATACGCTGTAAAGTTAGTTAAATACTTAGATAGCCCTAGGAACTTCCTTAAGGTCTCAGAAACATAGGTCTCTAGAAATACTTACGTTCCTATGCGTTAAGCTACATCTTAATTATACTAATACTCTTTTATTACTTCTTAAAGCTTTTTCTAGTCTAGTACCCTATATAGCCTTATTTTCTTAATAAAGCTTCTATATATAGTGTTATAGAAGTCTAGAAGGATTCTTATCTTTTAATAGTTATTATAGCTGCTATTATCTGCCTAGTAATTAAAGTTATCTAGGAACTTAGTAACGTCTTTTCCTATAAATAAAAAGTCTTTCCTTACTAGCCTTATAGGTATAAGTATCTATAGTGTGTTTTTTAATAACCTTAATAGCAGGCGTAAGATCTAATCTAAATAACAGCGAATCTAGTGTCGATTTAGCTATAAGGATAGCTGAAGGCTGAATCTTAAATAGGCTGCTGTAGCCCTTTAGTATAACTAAATAAGGAGACTGCAACTACTAGGCAGTTCCTTGCTAACGCTAATAATTAACTAAAATCTAATACTGTACTACTTCTAAATTATTTCCTAATCGTTTATAGTTATTCTCGTTTTTATTTTCTATTATCTTATTCTTGTTTGTCTTCTTCTTATCCTACTACTACTAAGTTAGCTTGCGCTTATTATATAGGAAGTCTTAATTTGTCATAGCAAGATAACAAGGATACAGCCTCAACAGAGCTGGTCCCTGTCAACTCTTAGCTCCAAAAATGTAGAGGGGGTAGCCGTAACAGCGCCATCCCTCTCAAAGGTTCCGAAGGCTGGCCGCAACAGCGCTATCCCTCTCAAAGGTTTTTCAGGGTTAAACAGGCACCCAGCTCTTTCTAGGTAATCCTATAATCTCTGTATCGCAATATAGCGCTCTTATATTTGTGTTTTCGACGTTAACAGTTCAATGCCATGTAGGCTCTTTCTGCTCTTATTAGCTATAGCCAGGGTTGCCGTTTTACTAAGTAATAGTAATTACTATTGCTAGGTACTGTTAGTAATTACTATTACTTAGTAATTAGTAATTACTATTTAGAATTTTTGTAATAGTAATAGTAATTAGTAATTACTAAATAGTAAATAGTAATTACTAATTCTAAAAATAGAATATAGCTTAAAAGCTTATATAATCTATAGTATAAGTATATAGTAATATTTAATAGTATAAACCTATACTATTAGTATAGAAGTTTCTAGTTTTAGTACTTAGTTCTTAAAAGTAACATTAATTCTTTATAGTAGTACTAAAACCTAATAAGAAAAAAGTTAAATTTTATTCTAGCTTTTAATATTAACTCTACTTTCTTATTTTTATTAAGCTTTATATATAACTATATATATAGTAAATAATCTAAATAAATATAATTATAAAGTTTTAATTAGTAATAGTAATTACTATTGCTAGTAAAATAATAACCTTAAGTTATTAAAGTTTTTAAAGTTTTTAACGTTCTTAACAACCTTAACAACCTTAACAACCTTAACAACCTTAACAACCTTAACAATTTAATATATTATATTATATATAATACTACTGCTAAAGCTATTCTATTTACTAATAATAGTAATAGTAATTACTATTACTAAGAAAGTAGTAACTCTAATAAAGTATTATAAGTATTATAAAACTAATTTTAAAATATAGTTTAGTATATTTTTAATTATTTACTAATTTAGTTCTTTAAGAAAGTATTTTATATTCTACTACTTATATAAATATGTAGGTATCTAAATAAATATAACTTTTTAGCTATAAAAGAAGAGTTTAGTAGAGACATTTTATATTTTTTAGATTGTTTAAATATCTATAATAAGATATTTTATACTATAGAGGAGGTAAAAGCTATTAAATAATATTCTAGTTTATATATAGACTTTACTAGTTCTAATTTAAAAGACCTAGAGTATTTAGAGTCTATAGTTAAAATAAGATAACAGTAGAGTATATATAACTTTTACTAAAAAAAAAGAAAAAAAAACTTGGAAAGTAATATAAAATTAAAAAAATATAATTAGTTAGTTAGTTATTTAGTTAAAAATATATGTATGTATATATATATTTCTTTAAAACTATTAGAAGTAAATAATTATCTACGTTTATTTATATAGCATTATCTTAAATTTAATTACTATATAATAAGCTAGCTAGTAAAATATCTTAAATACTATTAATTATAAATTTCTATTTTTAGTAATAGTAATTAGTAATTACTTTTACTTAGTAATTACTAAGTAATTACTATTACTAAAAAACGGCAACCCTGCCTATACCCAACCTATACCCATAGCGGGTACCCGTAACCTATTTGCCACCCTACTTAATTAGATCTTTAATATTTACTACCCTATTAACTACTATAGAAGAGAGAAAAAGTATTAAAGAAATAATACTATAGTCTAAATAACAAGGCACCTGTTAAGATAAAATAGCTATAACCTCTCTATACCGTTTATAAGGCGATCGTCTTGCGTGCTCTAAGCTAGTGAATCTGGTAACCCTAGCCGGTTCTCATCACCTGATTTGCCCCGCGTACAGGTCGACTCCGATGAATTTTACATACAATATTATTCACATAAGAGCAACTCCTGAAGACTGTCCACCACACGATTGAAGTTTTTTTTTTAGCTACCGCTCCAAGTTGGTATAGTAGCAAACGGGAGCCTAAAGCTACTGCGGGTGCCTGCAGGCAGACACCGCCATTCCGTCGGAACTCCCATGAGAAAGCGGCCTATAAAGTCGAGCCAAAACCCTGGTACTCGCAACAGCCATCCACGAACTCGATATCGACCAAGGACAACCTAATGGCTAAGCAGAGCCGCATCAAAGTATGTCTCAATTCGTGCTACCTTGCAATACAATTCCACCCTGATAGTACTGCAGCTCCCTGGCTTTGGCCTACCCTACAATGATTGGGGTCTCGAAGAAGACGGAATCGCAAAAGGTATGTCAGCGGTCATGGGCTGGGACCATGCTGTTTTGACTGTCCGGGAGAAGTGTATGCTTTTTTTCATGAACCAGATCACGGATAAGTCTGGATGGCACCTCAAGGTGCATGAGCCAGAAATTGTTGCGAAATGGAGAGCAGAAGCTGATGAGCTGGACTGGGGCACGGAAGTCATCGAAGAAGGGGATATGAGCATAAAGATGTTCGACTATGTGGGTACCCTTTTAGGATACTAATAACAAACAGCGTTGACACGCAATGCCAGTGTATTGAAGAGCTTCGCGCCAAGGCAGCTGTATACGAAAAGACTGGCATTGTTTCGGTCTTGGATGCGACATCATGCATCCTCAAATCTGACACAACCATATCAGTCGAAGTGAAGGAGGAGCTGAGAAAGGCTGTGGCTGCTCTTGAAGACGTGCCAAACCACCAAAAGGACTGGCACCCGGGATCGGAAGATAAGGTACTCGACCTTGTCCACCCATCCTTGTTTCCACTCATTTATAAGCGATCGCGCATTCTGCCAAATGCGACCATTGGCCTGGGTGATTGCATTGGAGCGATTGGCAAGGGTGAAATCATATCAGATCCCTTGAGTACTCTCGGCGATGGCACTCTGCCCATCAAATCCGACATTTGGTCTTCTCGCTTCCAGTGGCTCCCTTGTAATGTCTCGTTTCCAGACGGCGAGAATGCTAGGATTGATTCATATATCAACAATTTGCATCCAACGGACCACAAAAGCCTTTACCGTGTCATAGAGAAGATTATCACAAAAGCCATTCCGTTCTGGAATATTGTATGTCAATGCCACTGTGAGGGCACTCTCGCGGGGACACAACGCGTGAAGTGTGACACCGTCAGCTTTGAACTTCCTGAAAATGTGGAGGAATATCCGCCGGATGATTTTGATGGAGATGAAGATGAGTTCTATGAGAGTGTAGAGGCGTTGCGCATCTATGATAAACCTGAACCTGACGATTTTACCTCGCTTAGCATCACGACCGAAGCTATTGAGGACAGATTCAAGTTCCTTGGCGAAGACAAGAGAAATATTCAAGTCATTGTCAAGCTGGCCAATATCCACCTCACACCAGAGAAGCCTGAGTATAATGGTGGGTCGTGGCATATTGAGGGCCAACTGAACGAACACATCGTCTCTACTGCCCTGTACTACTACGATAACGAAAATATCACCAACTCCCATCTGTCTTTTCGCACAAAAGTGGACGCGGAAGATTTCAGTCAGTCTATCGGCTACGAACAGAACGATTTTGGGGGAATAGCGAAGATTTTTGGCGTCACAAACGACGAAACGAATGTACAAGAAATCGGCGCCGTCTTGACCCGAGAAGACCGCTTCTTGGTCTTTCCGAATGGCTTTCAGCACCGAGTCGGTGGTTTTAAGCTTGTTGATACGACTAAGTGTGGACACCGTAAGATTCTGGCACTCTTTTTAGTTGCTCCCAGTATACCTATCATCTCGACTGCAAATGTGCCACCGCAGCAACGTGATTGGTGGCTACGAGAGGTGAAAGCTGGAAGAAGTATGGTTAGCAGTCTTCCTGCTGAGCTCGTCGATATGATTGGTGATGGCGTCGATGAGTTTCCGATTGGGCTGGCTGAAGCGAAGGTATTGAGAGATGAGCTGATTGTCGAGCGAGGAAAGATGGACCAGGATGTGACGAGCCACATGACGGACAATACTTTCAGTTTTTGCGAACACTGAAGTTGTGGCCCTACATAGTAGCTGCAGACAGTGCTGTGATTTGTTTACCGCGATTTGTATTAACTTTTTAATACATCTTATCAATTTCAAACACATGAACTCAATGTCCATTACGAGGGCCAGTATCTATCTAAATACATATTAAAATAGATTACTGCTCAAGACAAAGGGGGAAAAGCTCCCGTAGCTGTTCATAAATGCTACGAAATTGTCGTAGAGAAATGTAAAGTGTTGCGAACTTCCGCCACTTCCTGAACCCAAAGATCTAACCATTATCCGTGTTCAACACTTAATAAGTCCTCCAATAAACTCACAGCCAAAGTAAACCCTTTTCTTGTATTAACTTTGACGACAAAATATCGCATAAGACTTGCCACTCATGAATCATAAAACCTACTAACCCCATGCGTTAGCTTGTTTCCGAGGAACTTGTGCAGAAATCAAATTTGAGATAGGCTATTACATTCTTAAGTGCTGAGATTGAAAAACAGTCTCTGGGGCATATCCTTTTCCCCTTGAGTACTCCAATAGTATGATATGAGTGATATTCCCTCAAGCCGAAGCGACTGTAACCGACTTGTAGTATTCTCACCCAGGCTGGCGTATCGTTATGCTTCTATTTTCCTTTTTTCGAGATGAGGATAGTTTATGACGCACCTAAATTGATCAGCTCAACGACAGAAAAGATGAAGGGGTCGCATTGCTCTTGGTATAGTTAATGAGCAGAGGTAGTAAAGTGTTAATACAGAATTATCTTAAGTGTTTCAATACGCTCGTTTAGTATAACGTCGATCTTGTAAAGCTGTATCTGTACTACTGCCGGTATAATTTGGCGTTATACTGGGGTTATTACAACGCCGAGGAGCCATATCTATATTCAACAGAGGGCGAACGCGACTATAGATTGCATTTCGCCGCATTAGATAACGGCTACATGAAAATGGCCAGGCCTTGTACCATTCATTCGTACCCTATGATCATGTTCGCCGGGGATCGGTGTAGTTCACGTCTCCGGATCTGTGTTTTTTGTAATACCTTTCACACGCCACTGCTTCAAACGTTTGGTTGGCTACTCTTCCTTACTTAGGCCATCCCTAGGGCGACCCAGGATTTTGAATGCGAGACTTGTACTTGCGAATCGCAATGTTGTATCAGGAATCTAAGTTTTAATCACGTTGTGGGCCATATACTCTTTGTATTTGATCAATTAGAAGGCAGAAATTTTGGAGAATTCGCATATAGGAATGATATCTTCTGACTTTGAATGTTTGTAGGGGCACAGATGCAGTTGTGGGTTGTCACACATGAAAACTAGATGCGAAAAGGACTTCAGAAATGGAGGAAAGACTCAACGTTCAAATCCGCGGCGGCAGAACCAAAGGCGATGGAAAGCCCTCAGATGGAGGCCCTCGAAGGAAAGCTGCAAGACAGTAGGCAGACGTAGTGACACTGAGAAGTAATGGTGACAGAAATTCGTCCAGAATGGGCCGCAGGACGAAGATTTTGCAAAGAGAGATGAGCATGGTCTTACTCGCATGATCCAGGACCTGTCAGAGAGCAGGATCAAGCTTTTACAAGGCGGCAGAAAATGTTGCAACGAAGGATTTGTAAGCTTGGATATTCATTGATATGTTGAAGGTATTGTTCGCAACTTAAGGCTCTATGATAGGCACATCTACGTCCCTTTTGGTGTTTGTTGATGAGCTTACTACAACTGAAAAGTCACAAACCAAGTGAAACCGTGTCAAACACACTTTCTCAAATCGAGATTCCAAGGTCCTGGCAGAATCATGCATTGTCTGCACAGATATATGTAACTACACACCAACTTAGTAAGATAAAACTGTAAAACAATCGGAACAGCATACCGTTGTTGCCACGAACAAAGGCATCACCCCAGTTGCGAGTTACTCGACCATCTGAAATTTCCCTGCATCGCTCAAGGGCGATGTTCATGTAGCCGTCGACTGACTGAAGGTCTCCTGTGTAAAAGTGAGACAGAATGGTCATACATGCACGTGCTAGAACGTACCTTTGTATATGATGCCAGAGTTCAACTTGACGGTGACAGGAGCTCCGATGATTTCGCTGAGGAAGCCACTGGGGTCTCTCGAGTCGGCTGCAGCCTCTGGTGTTGGACTCTCGCCATTAGTAGACATGATATGAGCTTTGGTGATGTGCAACAGCCTCTGTGTGTGAACAGTTAGCTTTCGCATTGAGAGTAGGTAGTACGAGTCATACCGCTCTCTTTCCGGCGTATTGAATGCGACAGATGAACGAGCCTTGCCAGTGATGGTTTTGTGGGGGAATGTCGGTTGTAGTCAGTGGTGTTGTTGTGTATGGCACTCGATTGGAGCAGATTGTTCATAGCTGCACGTGACCGCGCGTCGCGCCCCACATGGCAACCTCTCGTACACTCTCGTCGGCGCTCTTCTGCCATCACATCCATGCCACCGCCGCCGTCGCCAATATGACTGATGATGCGCAGGGGCCACAAGCGCCGAAGAAGCGCTCGTTCTTCAAGCGAGCGGCATGGCAGGACGCAGCGAAGAAGGACGGTCAGGACATGTTTAGCCACGCCAACGAGTTCAAGGACATTGTTGCCGAGCAGAGTAAGCGCCGGGAAGAGGAGGAGCGCAAGGCAGAACTGGAGCGACAGTGCACACAAGTAGAGCGGCGCAAGGGGAAGCGACGTAAGGTATCGATCGAGCGTCTTGAACAGCCCAGCCTACCGAGAAGCGTGATGGGTGGCATGTCAAGACCGAGCAGGTCAGGCGCCAAAGCGTATGCATATGGCCACTGGCTTCCATGAAATCGGAACTAATTGATGCCGGCATAGAAGCAGCAGAGCATCACTGTCCCCGGCGCCCGCGTATCCTCCAACAGACTCTTTTGCAACGTGCAATGACGCGCTGGCCAATTCAATATCCTCGAACGACTCGTCCACCCGCAAGAAAGCACTCATCATTGATTTAGATGACAAAGATGAGGATAGTGATTGTGCGGACTACACCTCCAAGTCCTTCAAGGACACCTCAAACCTCTACTACCCATCTTGGCGAGGTCATCGCAACCAGGCCATTCCGGTGTTATCTTCGATGAGCGTTCCCGTTGACGACGACCTCGAAGAACTTCTTGATCCTACGCTCGCCGCATTAGAAGCAAAGGCGCGACAACGAGCGGCACAGAAAGCGCAGTCTGCTTTGACGCCAGCAGTAAACCGCGAGTTCTCCAATTCCCCTGTTGCACAATTATTGATCAAACCTGAAATTCCAGATGCAAATCCTCTATTGGTCAAAGTGCGCATAGATAGCACTATTGAAAAGCCACGTCAAGCGTGGTGTGGAAAGCAGGGATTTTCCGCCGAAATGACGCAGAATGTCTTCTTCACTTGGAAGGGTACCCGGATATATGATAGCACCACCATCAAACGGCTAGGTATTCAACTGGATAAGAATGGTAATGTGTCTGTTGACGGAGACTCAAACATATACGACGACGTCAACTTGCCGAAAGTGGTTGTCGAAGCCTGGACCGAAGCGCTTTTTCTGGAGCGAAAAAAAGTAGACGCTGCAGATGCCGCAGCGAGAAAGGACGCTGCCGAGACGTTGCCAGTAGTCGAAGAGAAAGCGCCAGTGCAACAACCAGCGTCAACAATGACCAAGGTTCGCCTCATCCTGAAAGCAAAAGGAAAAGATGAGTTCCGCCTATCGGTTAATCCAGTATGTGATGATACGCCCTGTCTACCTATGGATCGACTACAGACACTCCTGTTGTGCACTCCAAGTTTCGGCTCATCTATTGACTATGATTTTAGGACACAACGTTTGCCCATATCGTACAGGCCTACAAAACGAAGTTCCAAGTCAACCAAAATCAACCGCTCACTCTCACATTTGATGGTGATCGGCTTTCACCCTTGGACGCCATTGCCGACACCGAGATTGAGGATATGGATGCCATAGAAGTTCTCTTCAAGTAAAGTCTCATCTATGTTACGACGCATATATTTTCGTCAAGAACCATTTTAGCCTCTCAACTGCCCAGGACGGCTAGGTGGTGCTCACTTCAATCATGACCGTAGTCATGGCGTAGGCGGATCTTTCATGATTCCACATGAGGAATATCCTTGGCTTAAGCATTCTTTGGTGCGAACGTAACGAAAATACGCAATGAATTATGGATTTTTTGGTGTGGACTTACTCTCCCCCATCTTTCACTGTCCCGCTTGCCGCGTGGTCGGTAAGGGACAAGATGGTCGACATCTGACTTCTATGTTGCCACTCTCGTAAAGATAAGCTTTTAAGTCTCTGCATATCAACACCGCACTTGTTACCATTCTGTCGAACATTTATCCTCTCGGAGCTTTGGACTCCGCGATGTACCTGCTACATGCACGCCTTACCCCCACAACTACTCAAGGTATGGACATATCTTAGCTTTCCCCCTTCAACCCGAAATTCGTGACTATCTGGCAACCCTCCTGCGCCCACCTTACCAGCAGTGCCACCAAAATCCAGAATGATGTCCACTGTCCCATAATCTTCATCAATAACATACTGCCTATTAGCCAACTTCACACCACTCGGCACACCGACATCGCACCTGTCGTTCGCCTGCCCCTTTCCGGTATAGGCACCACCCTCCAGACGCGCACATGGCTGGCCCCATGGCACCTTGACATTTTTGTCATCGAACAAGTCACAGTACGCGTCACCTGCTGCTTTAATAACCGCTCGCGAATCACGCTTGTCCGCGGGAATTGGATCCCATTTTTCCCGCGACGCCCAGTAGTAAGTACCTGTAACATTGAATAGCCAGTCACCTTTGGTCGTCACAATGCTGTCAATTTGCGACACTTTATCCATGGTATGATCCAGTCGTAATTGTGTTGCAATGACGTACGGAGCCACCGAGTTGGTGACGATGAACTCGCTGAAGGTGGCGCATTCAGTGACATCGTGCTGAGATCGATAATGGTCGATTTTTAAGGGTTTGGCGAGGATACTCGATTTGATGTCGACCTTTTTGCGATTTTCCGTGACTGTTACGTTGCCGGCGAGCGAGTTGAAGGAGGTTAGGCCAGCGGTTTGAGCGAGAAGACTACCAGAAAATAAGGAACGAAGTCAGCCTGGTCTTATATGGGCTCGTACATTGGAACTCACAGCTCATCGGTGATCCCTTTTAGTTGGTCACGGGTGCATGCCGCGGTGGATTGGGTTACAAGAATGGCGACGGTGGCGAGGATTAAATTGTGCATTATCAAAGGAACTTGATGTTCGTCGTGTCGAACCCTGTGGACTTGAAAACTCGACCAGATGGAGCATGAGCAGTTTATCAGTTCTGTGCTGTAAGGTGAAATGCCGGGGGCAATATGCACTATTATGATAACACAATATCTGGGGCTTTCAAACCCACCAGTCAATGTGATCAATACTATTGCTCTGTTGAATTACATTAGAGCTCGGCAGTTAGGAACGGGCGAAACGGTGCCGGCTGATATTAGATTCTAAAACCTAGCTAGAGGGGCAGACCGCAAGTGCCTTCTATTAAACGACGTCGGGACGAGAAGAACACGAAGTAAGAGGACTACTGATATAACCAATGTGAGTCCAGGCGGCAATTGATGTACTTTGCCTTGGCATATGCATCTGTCGAAGCTCCCAGATTTGCGCAGATATCGTAACTGGTAGTGAAACACAAATCAGTGCAATGCAACGACTCCGCTCGAGCATTCAACGATATCAGCATGCAAATTACATCATTCACTGAGTGAAGAGCTCAAACATCTGTTCACAACGTCTAAGTACCGCTTCGTTGGTTAGGAGCCATTTGAGCCAGACCAACAGCTGGTACGCCCCACCTCATCATAGTACAGCTGGTCGCAATCTGAATCGTCCCAAACCAAGAAGTCCCAGGTAAAATGCCTTGTAGATGAATGTGGTGCTCACTACCGATCAGGAATCTGCGAATGAGGGGCGACAGAAAAGTCTTCAATCGCCGAGAGCGCTGCGAGCAGAATATGACGACTTAAGCACGCCGTACCAAGTCAAAATGGGCTGATGACCATACTGAGTGGTAAATAACATGATGTACGACCGATCATTGCGCTCGCTCCCATTGCAAAAGCAGGAAGAAACCGCACCCAAGATCAGCCACTGTGTCTCCTCTCCACTTCACAGACGGTTTTCGTTCTCATGGAGACCTCACACCGTCCATAGACGATGGGTCTCTCCAAAGAAAATGCTTTTCGTGAGTGTGTAAATTTGCGTTGTTCAATAATGAAGAGAGGAGGAAAGTAAGCGCAGGAGGAAAGTTTTGTAAAGGGACTTCGGCACCTGGCAAACGTTTCGCCGATTGGATCGTGAGCTGCCCCGCCACCACCCACCACGAACTCTGGGCTGCGCTTGAGTCACTTTTGTGGGATTTCCTGTCCAATTCACAACGTCAAGTCTCCTCACAACGCTTGCTGCTGCGCACGTCGATTCTGGCACCTGGACTTTTCACCGTTCCTCATCATTCGACTCAAAGGACATACACAGCCTGTTCAACATGGAGTCTGAGAGCGAGCACGATCATCGCGATGACGAGAGCGTCTCTGAACAGGACGAGATTGAGGAGACGAAGCCAAAATCAGCGCTGAAGAAGACGAGAGAACCGCTTGCGCCTGTGGAGCGGCCAGAGCTTCCGTAGGACTTCCAGACATGCCGAATCATGTGGCCACATGCGAATATAGCTAACATACCCAAGCGAACAACCAGATCCAAATACTATTGACTTCGCGACGCTGAACCCACTGTCCCCCGAAATCATCTCCCGTCAAGCCACAATTAATATTGGGACAATCGGCCACGTCGCCCACGGAAAGAGCACCGTAGTAAAGGCCATCTCCGGCGTGCAGACGGTCCGGTTTAAAAACGAACTCGAACGAAACATCACCATCAAATTGGGATATGCAAACGCAAAGATATACCAATGCGATAATCCAGAGTGTCCCCGCCCGACGTGCTACCGCTCGTTCAAAAGCGAGAAGGAGGTCGACCCGCCTTGTGAGCGTGAAGGTTGCGGAGGGAAATACCGTTTGAAGCGTCATGTTTCTTTCGTGGACTGCCCCGGTCACGATATTCTCATGAGTACCATGCTGTCGGGCGCCGCCGTTATGGATGCGGCATTGCTTCTGATTGCTGGAAATGAATCTTGTCCACAGCCGCAGACGAGTGAGCATCTTGCAGCCATCGAGATCATGAAGCTGAATCACATCATCATTCTCCAGAATAAGGTTGATTTGATGCGAGAGGACAGTGCCGCATCGCACTACGAGTCGATCCTAAAGTTCATCCGAGGAACGGTTGCCGACGGATCCCCGATTATTCCCATCTCTGCCCAGCTCAAATTCAACATTGACGCTATCAACGAACACCTCATCAGCAAGATCCCTGTGCCGGTACGGGACTTCTCTGCGAAGCCTCACATGATTGTTATTCGCTCCTTTGACGTGAATAAGCCCGGTGCCGAGATAGACGATTTGAAAGGTGGTGTTGCGGGTGGCAGTATTCTAACAGGTGTATTAAAATTGGGCGATGAAATTGAGATCAGGCCTGGTATTGTGTCAAAGGACAGCTCCGGCAAGATTCAGTGCAAGCCCATCTTTTCGCGCGTCGTGTCGTTGTTTGCAGAGCACAATGACTTGAAGTTTGCGGTTCCTGGAGGTTTGATTGGTACGCTGATGCTTACCTGGAAATATTGATGAGCTCTCTAACATTTGATAGGTGTTGGTACACGTGTAGATCCTACCCTATGCCGTGCAGACCGTCTTGTCGGGTTCGTCCTTGGCCTTCGCGGACATCTCCCCAACATTTACACGGAGCTCGAAGTCAACTATTTCCTTCTCCGAAGACTACTTGGTGTCAAGACGGCAGATGGCAAGCAGGCTAAGGTTGCCAAGCTTGCGAAGAACGAAGTTCTGGTATGTACCCTTTAGGCTGTAGCTTGGGCTAAAAGACAGAAGCTAACAGTCTTTCAGATGGTGAACATTGGCTCGACAGCCACAGGCGCAAAAGTCATAGCAGTGAAGGCTGATGCTGCGCGGCTTTCCCTCACTTCGCCCGCGTGCACAGAGATTGGCGAGAAGGTCGCGCTCTCCCGACGTATCGAGAAGCATTGGCGACTCATCGGCTGGGCAAACATCGTAGCGTAAGTATCACAGCGTTCTTAGCTGCAGCCATATGCTTACATTAGTTCTAGTGGTAATATTCTTCAACCGATCGTTGATTAAACGCGAAAGTAGAGGAGCTCAGTATCAGGGCTTTTAGGGGTAGCCCTGACGATGGGATGGCATCGAACCGAACGGCACAAATGAGATGACGGCAAAAACTGTGAATTACTTTCTCAAGCATTTCCTGCAGGAGTCGATTGTAGTACAGGAGGATAGACGCAAAATGGATTCCTGCGACACTATTCTCAAAAGCATCGTAAAAGCTACATTGGTTTGGCATGGCTGGTGTCTATTGGAGACAGTACGCTTTGTGTACAGCGCAAACTCCAGGGTAGCAGAAACAGTAGCCACATGGAATGAAAAACATGTACAATGAAGTAAAACTGTTGAGAAAGCGGGTGAGGGCGGAGATGGAAGATCGCCGCCGGAAGAGTCAGCCGATTTTCACGTGAAAGCGAATGGTAGGGGATGCGGCCGCATACAATATCAGACGCGTTTCCGTAAGCCATGTATGCGGAGGGTTCCCCTCACCAAACTCTTGACGATTCCTCGGTGCTTAAAACTATAATCTATTGCCTATACGAGGTAGGTTTGCGGACTCTCCAAATGCTAGACTTGGTATGGAGCCAAGCATCGGAATCCTCTGACGTCCACGTGCACTGATGCTCTGGCAGAGTTTCCGACCCGACTTCATTCCAGATAGTGCAACAATTGACGAGGACGGCGAGTCGTTTGTTCGGCGCTTTAAGGCTGTGTTTTGCCTTTATTGTGCTCGCCTCTTCATATTGCACGTACCCCTTGATTCCCAGGCGTACAGCGACCACGTACACGGATCCGCATTGCGGAACCCTGCTTCGGAATTGACACACTCGATAGACGCACCATGGCAGACGACGCTTTTGTGCCCTCCAACGCGGCCCAGATTCCACCATACATCTACCGCCCTGTTGCACGTCGTAATTTCGACAATGCACCACACAATGACTCTGCAGACTCGCCAACACTTGCCTTTACGCAATCGACGCCCCCGAGCGCGACCGAGAACCGCCGGTCGTCAGACTTCCTCGCCCAGCTGAATGCACGCTTGCTGCGGACGTACAACTCGCGGAATGAAGAAGCGGAGGAGCTGGAAAGGGAGAAAAGTCAGCCGCCACGGAACAAGAGCTTCTTGAACATGACGAGCAGCACGCTGTTTGGCATCTACGACGATGTGGGCTCGGGCGCGGCCGGTGAGAGGAGCATGGCAGAGACACCGTGGGGAACCGGAGCAGAAACGCCAGCGCACTCGGGCATGGGCATCCACGCGTGGGACGCGGCTATGGGCAGTCCAGATGCGGGGCTGAGCATGACGAACCATGCGCGGAGAGGGACGCAGTATGGCAGACCCGAAGGGACGAGGAAAGACCATGTAACCAAGCAGCAAAGGCAAAGACCATGGAAATTTGCTGTCGTTCTGGGGAAGCTGTCGGCGCTCTATGCGTTTGGCGTCGTGTACGGGCTCATTGTCTCTCATCTGCATGAAACGAGGCAGCTTGCGGCTGTGCATGTCGAGGGTGTCGATCGCAGGAGCTCCATATATCTCGCTAGCTGGGGACTCTTTGGCGTTGCACTTGGGAGTCTCCTTCCATATGTCGACCTAGTCTGGGACAGTCAGAAGGTGGATAGTGATGCGCACGAAAAGGGAACCGACAGGAGCGACTCTCCTATCAGCGAGCAGATCAATGATGTTGTTAGGAGCGTGTGCGCTTTTGTTGGTATCGCATTCGCTATCGTACGTCTTGGGCTTTCTTTCTCCCCAATCGAGCATATTTATGAAGCATCTTTGGGCTGACGTACATGTGACAGCGCCGCCTGCCCTGGCAATCTACCCTCCAACTCACACTCACGCTCGCCCTTGTCAACCCAGCGCTATGGTACATACTCGACCGCAGCAAACCTGGTCTATCATTCTCCCTCGTCGTAACCTCAATCCTGACCTCCTTCATTTTCCTCTCAAATCCAGACGTCCTACCATCGCCCTCCTTACCTGCGCCCACAAATGTCACACAGTTGCCCGCCAGTGATAGGAGCACAGCAAGCAAACGAAGCACATCGGCTGTGGAGCAGGACTTGTTCGCAGGTATGGTCAGCTATGAAAACCTGGCGGTCGTAACGTGGGTGGGAAGTGTTCTGTTCTGTAGCTGTGTCTGCTTTGGCAGTATAGGGCGACGACTGGCGGTACTGGAAGAGTCGGGTTGGAAGAGGTGATGATACCCATATCTTGGATTATAGAAAGCATCGTCAGCGCCGTGTCTTCCATGAAGGAAAATTGCGAACCTTCCACTTTCGTGTGGCCTGCATGTGTGGCATCTGTAAGGATCAGCCTAGAACATCGAATAGTCTCTTTGAGCAGCCTGGACAAGATGACAATCGTGGCTTGGGCAAGTCTTTCGTCCCTTCTTTCCTCCTTTGGTGATTATCTCCTCTCTGCTTGCCAGTGACCCAATATTAGAGAAGACTAAGAGCCCGCTTGAAAATTGTTCGCGAAAGTATGCGTTAGACAAAAACATTTCACAAAACTTTGGTAGTTACACATCTACGTCTGAGCCCTAACGTTAATGAAGCTAGCCAGCTCGTGATGATTTGGGCATCCTTGAGAATAACCATTGACCCCGTTTCGTCTCCATCTGATTTCTGATTCAGCAAGATTTACGCTAAGGGTCATCCCAGCCGCGCAGTCTAGACCCACATGACTTTCGTGCTTCAACCTACGGCACGGGCAATAGGTAGAGGTTGTGATACTCAATGAACTGACCTGTGAGTTCATAACCTGTGAGTTCATAACAATTTGATCAGAATGATTTGAAATTGGGTGCGCTAGCCATTGGCTTAGTGCAGAAACAGAACAACGCAGATGTCGGAGAGAATCAGCAGAAGGTACGAGTGCATGGTTGTATCTTGGATGAAATCAATGGAAAAAATGGAATGGATAATCCATGTGGTGCGCTAAAGACTTTTACAATCTTCCGATCATCAATTGGTCAGAGCTGGATGTTCAATAGGAAGATCTTGTAGACAAGGTTAGCGACACGCTTCTACCTCCGGCAGGGAGTCCGGAATGAATAAAGTACTGTTTTTACGGCTAAGTTGTAATATTGTGAGTCCCTATTCTAGGCGATATTGTTTTGGCCATATGTAATTACTAGATATCTTATCCCTTTCCTACAGTCTCGGCGACCTGTTGTTCAACGCACTCGGCGAGCAGCCTAGCATGGACACTCTTCGCAATCATTGCATATGCAACAATGTCCACGTCCTTTTTCTTACCATCTGGACCACCGTCGAATACTTCATAGCTGAACCCTAAAATTGAGGGTATAGAGTCAGTGTGTATCTTATAGGCACTTTAAACACTGAACCTCACTTACAACCTCTGAAGCCAGTTTTCAAGACGGCAGTTGTTACATCAACAACAGGAAGGTAGCCGCCATTGTAAGGTAATGGGCGGAAGTCGTGACTCCATCGACCGCGTGGTAACAATCCTGAGTCGTCGCGGTCAGCGCCAAAGGGTGAAGGTACCTTGTACCCATCGCTAATTTGGAGAAGGTAAATCTTGTCCTTGGGTATTGTGTTGCTAAGGTCTTGCAGGCTCCTCTTAAATTGCTTCTCTAGTTCGGTCCTTGATACATGCTCCAGCAGTCCGGATTGTGTACAAGGATCCGCCCACTCGCCGCCAGCCATCTGGAAGGTATCGAGACAAAGACCAATGTTAGGCCGATCGACCTTTTCCACGATCTTCCAGACATCTTTCCAATTTGGCGCATGCGTCGACCTGGATATGGTAGGTAGAATATTAGCCTTGCTCACATGCAGTTTGTACAAGAATATTCTCACCAGCACCAATTTTCATAGGCCAACCGAAACCCATGCTCCTTGAGGAGGTCGCACAAATGTTGCAAGTCTGACACAGCCTTGTATTTATCCAGTTGCTCGAGTGGTGAGTCGGTGGATCCCACCTGCAGCATATCCGTACCGCAAGACTGCATGATGCGGATCCACCCATGTGCGCGATCGAGGGCAGCATTGCGGGCGTCAGTCCCCTCTGGCCAGGCCTCGTAGTTTGCAAAAGGTTGCAGCATCATGATACCGAGTTTCCTTTTGTCACACTCTTTCCTAATTTCGGCTGCAACTTTGCAGAGCGCATGGTAATCAGACGGGTCGACATGGTGGCCAAGAACAGTATGGCTGTAGGAAAGTATGTCGGGGAAGGAGAGCTCCACAGCGGAAAATCCTGCCGCAGATATGGCGTGCAGGCGGTCAAGTAGCGGTGGGGGATTGGATGGGCTTCCAAGGGAGCAGGTCGCATAGCTGATTGGGATGGTCTTCAGGGAAGCGTAGTTGAGGCCACCCATTGTGTAAAGTAAGCTCCGTGAGTAGCAAGGAAAGAGCCGTTGAAGAGGCCGAGAGGATACAAAAGCGGACGATTCTGTAGGCGATGCAGCAAAAGAGTGGCGCTCTGATGCCGCTTTGGCGATGCCATATAGGTGACGTAGGAGCTGGTGGAGTGTCGCTATTCGCCATGACGGCATAACATGGCATGCTACAATGACATGCGGCTTTCCAGCCCAGCAGCTGGGTCATTCACATCAGTACCATTGGTGTTTTGGCGTCCATGTGCTGATGTTCGTGCAGACAATAAGCCCCGCGAGCCAGCACTTTGCGAACCCTTGCCGTCGCTTAGACACAACGAGTCGACTCAGCGCCGGCGCCGGATCCGACCCAGTCATCAACTCAGACATTTTTGCGTAGACTGATCGGACCCGGGGTTGTACATGGCCAACCACGCCGGACAGGTGGTCTACTTGCGGTTTGGCGAGCCCAGGCACAACCCCGCCACGACCAAGTGAAAGGGCCGGCCAGAAAATACCTCCGCACATTGGCCAATCACCAGCGTTCCGACTCCGGGCTGTCAGGCCAAAAGGCTCGACTCATAAAGAGCCCTTCGGCCCTCTCCAGGAAAAAGGCAGATCAACCATCCACAGCAACGGAGTCACGCTTGTACCTTCTTTGGCCTCGCTCTCTCTCTCCAAAAAAAAGGCAGATCAATCATCCACGGTAAAGAACTCACCATAGGAAGGCTCCGCACCCCTTCTCTCCCCCACATTGCACGCCAAGCGAAGCAGTCATGTCTGTGAGTAGTAGCTTTCTTCCTACACCAATGGCGATGCTCTGCTCTAATACGGCTCCTCGATGTAGTTCCATATTGAGAACCCGGCTGTTGGTGACCCGCACAACTCGGAAGACTATCGCATCCGCGGCTACAATCCCCTCACGCCGCCTGACCTACTCCAGAGCGAGATTCCACAGTCGGCCAAGTCCAGAGACACCGTTATCAAAGGACGTGACGAGTCCGTCGCCGTCGTCCATGGTAAAGATGCCCAGCGCAGGCTGCTTGTTGTCGTTGGCCCCTGCTCAATCCACGATCCCGCTGCCGCGCTCGAGTACTGCGACCGCTTGATGAAGCTCAAGGAAAAGTACCAGGACGACCTTCTCATCGTCATGCGCTCTTACCTCGAGAAGCCGCGCACAACCGTTGGCTGGAAGGGCCTGATCAACGACCCGGACATCGACAACAGCTTTAAGATCAATAAGGGCCTGCGCGTGTCGCGGCAGCTCTTTGCGGATTTGACCGAGAAGGGCATGCCGCTCGCGAGCGAGATGCTAGACACCATTTCTCCCCAATTCTTGGCCGACATGCTGAGCGTGGGTGCTATTGGCGCCAGGACCACCGAGTCCCAGCTGCATCGTGAGCTTGCGTCCGGTCTGTCCTTCCCTGTCGGCTTCAAGAACGGCACAGATGGTACTCTCGATGTCGCTGTGGACGCTATTGGGTCCGTCAAGCACCCGCACCACTTTCTTTCTGTCACCAAGCCTGGTGTTGTCGCTATTGTTGGCACCATTGGCAACGACGACTGTTTCGTCATCCTCCGTGGTGGTAAAAAGGGCACCAACTATGATGCGAAGAGCATCAAGGAATCGCGCGACAAGCTCCAAGCCAAGGGCCTGAATGCTCGATTGATGGTTGACTGCAGCCATGGGAACTCCGAGAAGAACCACAAGAACCAACCCAAGGTCGTACATGCTCTTGCTGAGCAGATCTCAGCCGGCGAAGATGCTATTATGGGCGTCATGATCGAGAGCAACATCAACGAAGGTGCTCAGAAAGTACCTGCCGGCGGGAAAAAAGACCTCCAGTACGGAGTATCCATCACTGATGCTTGTATAGATTTCAGCACAACTGTCGAAGTATTGGATGAATTAGCAAAGGCCGTTGCAAAACGAAGAGAGCTACTCGGCTTGAATGGCGTTCATTAAAGCTTTCAATGATTTGGGATATGGGACATCAATTGGCGTTAATGAAAAGGATTCCTATGCGTTCAGGATAGAATATATATCCGCAATTGCAATAGCCATCTCCGTTTTCTATACTTCCAACTTCTCATTCCGCAATCCGATTTCAACAACTCCATTCGGAAGGGGCTGGATGAAACGGAGGCATTAGTTCCTTTTGTGTTCAATATCAGCCAAAATTGGCGTTCGTTTTGGTGAGTACATTCTGTATTTATCAAACCATGTCGGGCCGCTATGTCTGATGTTTTGTCAAACGATGTCTGTCTCGAACTTTCAACGTGCAATTAGCGACAGTTGTTAGCACGGGGTCTCTAGAAATGAATCTAGGTAGGATACGCTAAGTATCCCCCACTCGTGATACCCCATCATTATTGTCCTTAATACGCCCAGTTCAGCCTCGAAAGCGTGTCGGGAGGCCATCGATGAGATGGGTATTTACGTGTGTCCTTGCCTTAGAGGGACCGTCGCTGCGGTCATCGGTAGAGTCATTAGCGTATAGGTGTAATTGAATCAACTTTCTTAGCCCTTGTGGTTTGGAGTACGTTTGTCTTCGACTATCTCATCTCACATGGAGGGCATGATGGTATACTACGTGAGGACGATAATTCGGCGTACATACACTCGCTGCGCTTTTAGGTAGTCTTGATCCTATTGTTACTTTATTGAAGTGAGTGATAGACACATAACGCTCACTATCAATTCGAACCGACTCCCAATCGTTAAAGCCGTTACCACACTGTTGATTGGGGAGTATGCCAGAGGGACTGGGAAAGCCCCAAGGCAGTGTATAATAAACTCACTCGGGCTGTAGCGACTAGAAGCTTGCTGCTTGGTTTGAATGGGCATCGCTAAAACCTCACCCTTTTTTTCGCCGCTCAGCTACAGAATTGGGGAGGTTCAGGAGTGTCCGGTTCTTACTTGATTAGTTTTGCACATTCCAATATAGAGCAAACAAAGTTAACGTAATACCAATTCCTATTCGAATCCACACCTGAGCCCGGCCACGCTGTGGACCAGTTTCCCAAATGACTAAACTTGTTACCGCTGACGCAATATGGTCGGAACGTTTATTCAAAGAGCATCGTCCTCGACATTTATGTCGCGCGTTACTTGCAACACAGAAAGCGCCAACCGTAGTTCATCACCAAAAATTCATCGCTGCTATTTCTTCACCGGAGGCTTGCTGCTTCGCGTATCATCAAAAGATCCACTCACACCATTCTACTCTAATGCAAAGTTGCTAGTATGTTCATCAGCCTTGCTGTAATGCGCTCGCCGCTATATGCCCGGCCAAAGGTTTGATCACAAGAACTAAGCCGACCACTGGTCGATCGTTTGATCTCCGGCAGCCTCTAGGCGGCACATCGCAAGCAATGCGGTTTGTGGATATATTAAAAGAATCTTGGTGGTACGGAGTCGTTTTAGATTAAGGTTTTCAGCGACTAGGCAGTCTCCAACAGCGACAACGATTTTGCAACGCAGCAGCAACAAGATCGGAGCTAACCAATCCCGCATCTTCATGGGTGCCCCGAATGATGAACGTGTGTTGTGTACTTAAAGAAATTTGAAAAAAATATACCCATTGTATTTCTGGCTAGGGAGATTGCGGTCTGCGCCCTTTTAAATTTCCCACACTTAGACCACATGGCACCCAAGTCCAATACATTGTGCCAATCACCCACTGCAGCTAAAGTTTTTTTTGGTTTGGGAGTTGGTCAGATCATTTTGCATCTGTATTTCTCGGAACTCAACAACTGCTGTGTGTACTGCGACTTGACCGGCAGGTATACTTTTGGAATCATTGAGAATGGTCAGTCATTATACTGTTATATTTTGTTTGTTTGCTTGTTTGTTTCTTCAGGCAATTGCGTGCTACCTCTTCGAGACTGCCAGTAGATTGAGTAGTCAACGTACCGGCATAGCTGTACGAATTGGTTTCGCAAAGCACATTGTATTAAACAGTCCTTTTTCTGTCACAGGGCTCGCACTTCTTTGCGCTGCAGATAGCAACGCTGTAATTTACTTTTTAATTATCAAAGGACTCGGTATAAGATAAGCTTGCCGGCATGCGATTTCGATGTGCAGCCTTTGGCTGAAAAGGATGCGTGATTATTGTTACATGATTCCCTGTTCGAGATTCACGTTCCCAGCACTCTTACCAATTGATGTAAAAGTCAGTAAGTTGGCGCTGCACGCGAGACCTCTCCATGCAAAACCGTAGAGTATGGAGCTTTTGAAGAATAAAGTCCTGAGCACCTCGATCGAGCATACAGCGCGTTATCAAGCAAGTAATCTCCATCACATCATTCTCCAGGCACAACCAATATGGATACTCGCACCGCGGGTGAAGGCCCTCACCCACCATGCCCGTGGTCAGTGTACGATCGGGAAGGCAACAAGACTGCGGGTTGATAAAATTGTCGACAATACTCTCACTGCCATATTCATCGCGAGCGTCGAAGTTGGCTCCGGGGCTGAGGATGGCGTATGCGGCTTTCTTTGATTTCCAGCTGTTTTCAACTACCCTTCCTATATTCCTACATGTTCTCATCACGAAATCAATATTGAATTCTTTCACATCCGCTTCATCACACCAATCGCAAGTCACTGGTAGACCTAGCATTCGCACCACAGACTGTCCCCTAGTTGCTTCATTAAATATCTTCTTCTCATGCTTCGATACACTGGAACGTATAGGGTGATATGTGCAACCGGAACGGTGACTTTTCGTGCTTCTAACTATTATTTTATCTAGTTCCAGGATTTTCGGATACCAATACCAAGTTGCGTCTTGGAGATTGCTCCCTAGAATCGGTCTGTTGAACGTGTGGTTGCTGGCAAAGAAAAACCGTTGCGCAAAGCCGCTTGTAAAAATACAGGCAGAGACGAGAACAACGTGTGTGGCACACTGGTGGTTGCGTAGGTGTTTTGGCAAAGTTGTCCGTTAGAAGGGCGTGAAGCAAATGTTGCTCCACCGAAACGTCATGGCCTTCTTAAAGGCTGGGAACAGTTCTACTCGGCAGAGCATAACTCGATGTACGAAGGGGCTCGTAATCTCTGAGCGCTAGGGCTACACCTAATTTGGACTGAGGCTTAGTGCTCAAAAAATACCAGCTCCTTCGTAATCGCATGTGCGCGGCACCAGCGTCATAGATATCACTGCGTTGTCCATCCCAATAGCTGCTAGTAGTTTTCTTAATGCCTGAGCACGGCCCATGCGGTCGATGGTCAGAGCGTTCTGATCACGTCCGGGTTTAGGACAGCGCAGCACTTGACGCGAATACCATAACTTCATTCATGTTATCAAGGATTCACTGCTAATATAGTTGAGTAGCCATGGCAAGATTGTCCGGGCTTCAACGAGACGTTCTCACGCTATACCGGCAATGCTTGAGAGCTGTAAGGCGGAAACCGATAGTACGCAACAGAATCACAGTTGATTCATGGTGCTAATGACCATAGGAAACGCAGTCACACTTTCGCAAATTTGCAAGGTATACACTATGAGGCTTTGATTGAGCATAGTGGCTGATATGTGGCCAGAGCCGGGTTCCAAAAATATCAGCACATTGGGAAGAAAGATTTTGGCACCATCGAATATCTTCTCAGGAGAGGCCGGAACCAACTCGAATCATACTCAGATCCAGGTATCCGAGACATTCACGGATAGAGGCTAAAGCATACTGAATGAAAAATGCCAAAGGAAAATAAGAGTGCTGGGAAGCGTACAGGTCGTGTATCCATCGGCTGTCACAGACACGTTCCCGGACTTTTCATTTAAATCCTAAGAGTTAGTCTCTATAAAAATGTCAACTTTGGCTAAATAGATCAGATCAAACCAAGGACAACTCGAACATGAATGGACTTGAATCACAACATCACGTGATTTATACATAGGTCGATGCACGTTCGAACGATATTTGTCCGTAAGATATCATGATCAAACGCCGTGAAGCTTGCTTCTTTACTAGAAGTTTCCTTGTCTTGAGTTATGCATCGATTGGGCCAGAGTGCGAGTTGACGTTGTGATTCGAAGATTCTAGCATTTGCCCGAAACACCTTCGAAGATACCCAAACCTTCCTCACGCCATGATGATGGACGCAGCAACCATGTTCTAGAAAATCCATGATTCTTCGAGAAACCACCTCTTAAACTATATTATGACCTTGACTCGGCTTCACAAGTTGTTCAGCATCACAAATCATCAAAGCTCTTCTATGCAAGCATTGCGAACTAACCTTCAACGAGTTCCCCGACAACTCAACCGCATCACAAAGACTACCTCCACCCGACAATTAGCAAGCACATCACCAGCAATGTCTCTCTTCCCACGCTTCACCCAGGAGTTTGCTCCCATCTTTAGACTTTTCGACGAGTATGATCGCCAAGCCTTCCGTGGCATTGATCACCAATTCAATACTATCCGATCCTTTACTCCAAAATTTGACGTTAAGGAGACAAAGGATGGCTATGAACTGCATGGCGAACTCCCTGGCGTTGAACAAGCAAACATAAATATAGAGTGGACTGATAATAACACCTTGACGATCTCTGGTCGTCACGAACATGTTCGTGAGGAAGGTCAACGTCCACCGGCCATCGAATACGGCGACAACTCGGAACAAAAGAAACTCGAGCATCAACCAACCGTCGAGGACGAAGCCACCGACACCAACACCAGGACGACCAAGGATTCCCAGTTCGCCAAGCAGTCTGAACAACAAGAGATTGTAAACCAGGAGGACACCCCCAAAGCAAAGTATTGGGTGAGCGAACGATCAGTTGGCGAGTTCCATCGCAGCTTTGCTTTTCCAGCACGTGTCGACCAGGATGCTGTTAAGGCAAGCCTAAAGAATGGTATACTGAATATCGTAGTTCCGAAAGCGACAGCTCCCCAAACTAGGAAGATCAACATTGAGTAAACTGGATCCTCGGCTACGATGAGTTTGTCCGGACGGCACCAAGATCGAGTAGCATCGCGGCGTATCATAAGAATGGCTCTCACTCGTTACGTTCTCTTTCCACCTCTAAAGAATGTTCAAGGAAACGTCTTTTGATCATAAGTTATATTTTCTAATGGCAACACAGAGTGTAGTTATCATGTACCTTGTTATTTTCGCAAGCATGTACCGTAAAATTGAGCTTTTTATTATTGCCTAATCCTTTTTATTTCAGTATTCTACTGATTCATCTAGCCTAGTGCTTGTTCTAAGAATCAGTCCAGACGTTTGAAAATATTCTCCATAAGAAGCCCTGGTGTATGAGCTTAGGAGGGTAGTATTCTGCAAAGAACCTTATCAGAAGCTGCATTCGGCCCCATTACTAGACAATGATAACGTACGAGTCGCCTGCCAGCTTCACGAAACCGCCCCACAATATTCCACGTGCTGATCAGCAAGTACCACAAGGGCGTCACATCAGCCATCGTGTTTCTCCTCCCAATAATATTGACCTTTGAGCTCACCGACTGTCATTAGACAGAGAAGAATGCAAAGACCAGGACTAAACTCCCAGCTACTAGTAGTGCAGTATATCTGAATATATGCTATCCACGGTGTGGCAGAGACATCCCAACATGCTCGGAGGTAAACCATTTAGCGATTGTGCCATGTACTATAACGCGCAGCTTGAACCATGATGTTTATTACGATAAACTATATTTCTAGCCCTGTATTACATATATGTCGCCTTGTTCATCTCCTGAAATGTTGTGCATAATGGATCTGACATACCAAGAGAGCGATGTGAAATTTTGAAAAGTCAGATTCTGTGAAGATGTAAGATATGGTGCGCAGTTCTCGTAGCTCGTGTTGAGTGATGATCTTGCGCTGGGAGCTAGTCTTTGAGTGCTCTCATCCTTCCCGTACAATATTGTCTAGTAATCTTTCTCTATAACAGTGAAAGCTCATCAAACTGTCTAACTTTATCTCGGACTTGCCACAACAAACATCATTGATCCAGTGATATTAAAGTCAGTTGCATGTCCCTCGTTTTGCTTGCTCAACAAAGCACTACAAGTGTTCGCCGCAAGTTGCAAGTCAATGGGAAGCGTTCACATAATGTTCCATGATTGCGATTGATATATATTCAAAGGCAAGTTTCCGACTTACATCGCTAACCAAAAAGGTCGGAGAGAAGTGAGACGATAGTATTGATGATAGTGAACGTGCCGAGGAGACTTAGGGAGAGGAACAAGCGTGCGCATCCGGTTACGCTGGTAAAGGTTCATAACATCGGCAATCACGGGGAAGAAGGATTTGCTGAACCTGTCATGATGTACTCTGCTGTGGCCCGATTGGCCGGAGGAGCAGGGACATGCTTTCAAGACAGACTCCAGGTATTCGGACTTAGATACCAGAACCAGTGGCTCTTTGAGTTGCTCAATGAGTGGAAATGTCCCATACACTTGAGACCAAACAACTTAAAGGCGAGTCCCAGATATAGCATAGAAGTGTAGAGTGGTTAGACTGTGAATTCTTACTATTTGTTCCTTCCGCTCCGTCGCGACTGAGCATAAATGTACAGTCAAAATTTGGTCAAGCTTTATGGATTTCGCTAAAATTGGCTAGATCTACGGCGACGGATTTGGCTTCGGCTCTTGACATGAGAAGTAGGTGTGTATGTCAATGGTGCTGACTCGTTCTCACGTTCCTGCCCTCTAAAGTTTGTCTATTCTTCTAAATTCTGTAGTATGCTGGGGCTTCCTGAATCAGGTAGATCTTTTATGTTTTACATTCAAATTGTTCTACTTCTTCATACTCTTGCCCTAATCTGTCCTTGAATTCTCAATTTTCGTCACAATCAGATCGCTTGCTCCGATCTCGGTCAATTTATCCATCGCAATGGCAATGTCTTTCCTCAGAACCATGGCCTGCACGGCGACCCACCCGTCTTCTTCTAGAGCATTTACTGTTGGCGCACGGCGCCCTGGAGTAATCTTGCGAGCAGCATCGAGGTTGGCACGTTCGATGTTGTAGGTGCATAGGACAAATTTTTGCGCAGCTACTGAGCGTTAGACTAGATGAACAGAAGCCCACGATGTTGAACCTACTGATAACACCCTTTATTCTAGCCGTGATCAAATCGACGAGCTTGGGATCTGACGGGTGTTTTGACTTTATCAGAATCGCGCTTGACGAGACGACTGTGGAAATTGCTTTGAGACCTGCAGCCCGCATGGTCTCTCCAGATTCCACGAGATCAACGATGCCGTCTGCGACGCCCAGCGCGCATGCTGCTTCAACGCTACCTCCAACGTACTTGATGTTTGTTTTCAACTTTGTGCTGCCCTCCGTTTCTCCGTTTGCGTTTCCTGCTTGTTCCGCTTCTAATCTCTGGAAGTATTGCTCGGCAAGGTTTGTGAAGCTTGTCACGACGTTCTTGCCAATCAAGTCTTCCGGCTTCGTCAAATCGCCTTTTGCAGGTACTTGTACTTGCAAACTGCAATTTCCAAAGCCCAGGTCAAGTACCTCTGCTACTCCTGTTGTCGCTGTCGGTGGTACTACGCACTCGTGCTCGGCGACCTGGTCGCGCCCCGTTATGCCCAGATCGACTCGGCCTTCCCCTACAAAGGTAGGGATATCGGCGGCGGGAAGGAAGACCAGCGCGAGTGGAAGATTCTTGACAAGCGCAATGTCGAGGCGTGAGTGGCGGTGGAATTGAATGTCTGAGCCATGGAGGAGATCAAGGCACGCCTGATGAAGGCGACCCTCTGGACCAGAATTTAGCGAGTGCTGAGCAGTTATGGGTTTTCAGGAAGGGGGCCATACTTTTAGGCACCGCGAAGAGTAAGCGGTCATTCAAGCTGTTACCCAAGAGGTCAGTCATGAACGGGAGACTTCTACTACCCTGTCGCTGTCGGAAGATAATTTCTTCTGCTCCGCTGGCACCGTTGACGCCATTGGTATATCCCATTGTGAAAACAAATCCGAGCAGGAAGAGAGTATGACGAGTGGAGAGCGGTGCACATACGAGTTTACTAGATCCATCGTTCTTGTCCTAGCACGCAATCTGGGGGTTCTTGTATGTGAACGCGCTTTTCCACACAGTGCGACAAGATCAGCTAGTTTCGGGTGGGCTCTTTTACAGACTGGCGACCAATGTCCACGTTGGCCGATCCTATTGGGTGCTAATGCGGTGTGCCGACGGGAAAAATGCAGCTCCGGCACATGTATGTGGGCTACCGTGGGTACGTGTGTCGTTTCGTGGTGCACAGCTTTGCTTGAGCAGATTGGGGCGCGTTTGGTTTAGATGGCTACGGGTGAGTCAATGAGGGGCAATGCAGCACGTGTAACGAGCCAATGGCTATTGGTCCCTTAAAGACAGCGAGATGTCTATTTGCAATGTATGTGCTAGGGTAGAAGGGCAATTAGACCGAATAGTAGCGCAGTGTGTGAGCTTGTTGTTTAGAGATCCGATATGCGGCTTCAATTTTTTTGGCATGACGTCCGATCACCACCCCGCCTTTCTCTATGCACGATCCTCCACAACCACTCCAGACCTATCGGGCCTTGCAGTTTCGGCGGACGGTATATTGCGTTGCGTATCAAAGGCTCATCACGACATAGAAATTTAATATAGCTTACGGCCAGTTTTTCTTTCTTTCGTCTGGGTTGGCAACATGTATAAACCCTGCAACCACGGTCAACCTATGTTCGCCACGAGCGTATGCGTACTTGAGCACACTAGGTCACGTGAAACTCGTGTACTTTGTGTAGGTCAAACTCTACTTTGCTAGCATAAAGTCACGCGTTTGTACGAGAGAAGTTGCACAGGACGTGATATTAGTACACTGAGATTCGGCGACAAAGCGGTTTTTTAATTATGCACAAACGCGTTACGTTGCAAAACTCATTATCAATGACGACTAAAGGGTTTTATATAGGTCTTTAAGAGGGAACTGGAGGCGTTGCTGTGCAGATATGATATGTGTTGAGGGGAAGAGAATCACATGATGTGTTCGAAATAATGGATCAGCTTTTAACTAACTCCACCGCACGACTGAGAAATTTGCGTAGATTGCAATCCTAAATCTTTTGTATGAGGATTATCTCTTGTGAAGCTATGTTCCTTTTTCTTGCCTGCATAGCTTGGTACATATATGATCTTCGACTCACGACCTGCCATCAAGCATTCTTGGTCCAACGGTAGGATAATTGCCTTCCAAGCAATTGGCCCGAGTTCGACTCTCGGAGGATGCACCAATTTCTTTTTTTAGACTGCGTTGTGGTTCTTTTTTGCATGGTAATGGAGCACAGAGAGCACAGGCCATACTCTTGGTGTAATGTAAAATGTATGTTTGAGCACGAGATGAAACCACGCCATCTGCAGAGATCTAAAAAGGAGCTTGCTTAGTGGCTCCAACTAACAATTTCTATCAAACTATCAGACGTGGCTAGAACCACCACCATACATTTCTTCCTTGGAACCTCACACTGAAGCATATAATTGTGTAAGATTGAACTTATTCATCGCCATTCCTTGCCTCTCGAGGTATCTATCAATCATGCACTATCCAGAGGGCTCCATGCTTGCAAGCTATGCCGCTCCCACCATGAAATCAACTGAGAAGCCAAACAGCTGAATGAATACGCTTTAACGAAACCGAATGACATGCCATGCGCACGCCCCATGGTAACGATTAAGCGCGCTGCAAGTCCAGCTGTAGCTGTTGAAGTGCAATGGAACATCTCATCCATGACTAGACCTCCATGCTAGGCATGATAAAGTATTGCAAGGAGTGGAAAAGAGACCAGTACTAGGTTAGTGCTCACATGAAGTCATCACTGTGATATCATTAGCTCTGTCGAGCACTCTCCCCTAAAGACCGAAGTCCACTTACTCTCCAAAATCATCATCATCGTACGCCTTGGTGTCGGCTCTGACGCCCACGTCTCGTGCAGCGTTCAGGGTAGTTTTGGTCTTTGCAGCCTTAGTCTTCTTACCGCCCTTCTCCGCCGCCTTCTCTTCCTTCATCTTCTCATTGCTTAGCGTGGTCAGGCCACTCGCAATCTTCTTGATCTGATCACTCGGCAGGTCCTTTGCAATCTGCTTGGTGAACTCCTGCAGGAAAAGAGAATATTGGCCTTTCTTAGAGTTCGCCGCAACAAGGGGTGTGAGGGTGTCGAGAAGCTTGGTAAACTGGCCCTTGGTGTTGGGGTTGAAGATGGACAGTGAGCTAAGGTCTATTGCGTTGCCGGGGTTGCTCTCATCGGTCAGCGTCACGGCCTTGCCAGCGCGCTTATTGCTAATCCCAATGTCACCAAACAACTCC
The DNA here is from genome assembly GCA_003313425.1 of Pseudopyrenochaeta lycopersici. NCBI lineage: Eukaryota > Fungi > Ascomycota > Dothideomycetes > Pleosporales > Pseudopyrenochaetaceae > Pseudopyrenochaeta > Pseudopyrenochaeta lycopersici. The sequence continues at coordinate 760,308 of NHZP01000006.1, forward strand.
TCAGCCTGTGCCCGTGAGCCGTCCAACTCTTGTTGCTTCAATCTGGCCCTTTTTTCGGCCTCAGTTTCCTCCTCGTCAGACGACATGTTGTCCTCTAGTTGCCGTCGGCGTAGCGCTGCTTGCCTGTGCTCCTCGATGCGTTGCGCCTTCGACTTGTGATTTGCTTTGGCCTCAGCATCGGCCTTGGCTTTGGCCTCAGCAGCCTTCTTCGCTTTTTCGCGCTCGACCTCAGAGTCCTCTGCAGCGTCCCACGACTCAAGGACCTGTGTTCCAGGTCAGTATAAACGTTGTTGTGCATGGCGGGGCCAGAGTTATGCAAGCGCGGGGCACAGTGGGCTGACGCACGTCGCTATCATCTTCCTCATCGTCAAACTTGCCGCGGCGCGCAATAGGTGCTGCGCTGGGGGAAGAAGGAGGCGTGCTCTCCTCATCCTCGTCATCTGTTACCACAGTTGTTAGTCTCAAGATCTGCGAGTGCGTCGTGAGGCGGCCGTCAGCATGGTGAGGCGATCGGAAGGAACATGACGTACCCCATTTTCCAGGCGCCATGTTTACGGGTTGAGTGTGTACAGGCGCGAGAGTTAGCTTTTGTGACCTGAGAAGTGCTTGTGTGAGAGATATAGCTGAATTTTGAAGTTGAGGGCTGGTGTGGGCGAAGCAAAGTGGGAGCGTCCCGAATTACGAATTGACAGAAGTCGCAGAACAAATGGTTGGGCTCGGCGGAGGGTGGCTCGGTTCCGGTTTCTGCTACCAAAAAAAAAGGTCTGGGATGTTGCTGCCCAATCGCTGGGTTTTTGCCGTTTTTACTGCTCATTCTCCCCACATCATGCAATAACATTACGATATTGTACAACCAGTTGTAGATTATACGCACAAGGCAGAGCTAAATATGTACAATGAAGAATCGGCTTGTTGTCCATGCCAAAGAAAGCGACTTGCGTCCAGAACTCTTTATTCCTGTTCCCTCTCCAGGAGCCCCTGATCTATCATACAAACATGTTTTCGGAGAAGTCATTTTTCTTGGATCGAAAATCCTAGCCCAGGCCTGAGCTAACTCTTCCAATGTGGCGTAATGGCCATTTTGGACGATGAGATTTGTGTGTCACTCGTGGGTCTCCCATGGCCTCCAAAACTTCCACCCCTCCCTAACTTCCCGGACCACTTTTCGCCTCGTACTGGCGACGCCCACCAACCGTTCGATACCAATGGTGCCTTCTGCTTTCAGGAACTTCTCTTGGTCGATCTCTTCCCCTCCCTCTTCTTCATTGCCGTTGTGTAGAACCGCTGGCCATAGCACACCGACACCGTCTCCGGCCAGAGTTGTTTCGAATTTTTCAAATCCTTCATTTTCAAGCTTGACCTCGAGCGAATCGAGAATCTTGTACTTGAGTTTCGTGCCATTCGAGATTATGGATGCGCTGCAATCGGCGTCCGGTTCGGAAGAGGTATCAGAGTCGTCTGACGAGGAGTCGTGGGGGTGCGTGCCATTTCCGTGACCATTCGTGAGTGCTGGGGGCTGCGGCTTGAGGATAGTGATGGCGCAGCCTCCACCGCCAGCGCCTGTAAGTTTCGTCCAGCCGATGCCGGTATGGTCAATGAGTTCGCGGATGCGTTCCAATTTGGGATGGGATACACCCAAAGAGACAAGCAAGCCGTGATTTATGGTGATGAGCTCACCGAGATGCTTGAGCGCAGCGTGCGAGGTAGGATTAAAATCTGGTGAGGTGAGTAGCTTGTGTGCTGATTCCGTGACAAGTCCGATTGCATTGAGAATATTCTCTGTGATTGCAGGATGCACTGATCGGAGATTTGCAACTTTGGCGACTTCGGTAGCGGTACTACGGGACTGTCGCGTATTCACGAGGAGCAGGGGAAGCTCTGGGAAGTTGTAGAGAGGCTCAACCAGAGGCGGCTTGTCAGTTCTCCGCTGGAAAAGAACGGCTTTGCCGCCTGACGATACCGTGTTGTCGACACCGGAAGGGTTGCCGTGTATGCACATCTCTCCGACGAAGGCCCAGCGATTTATACGCTCAATGTTGAGTTCGCACTCCTGGGGTGGCTGATCTTGATGGGGCCCGCTCAATGCGCGGATTTGCATGAGCAACGCAGCGCTAATGCAGACGGAGATGCTGGCGCTGCTACCCAGGCCTGCGCCGATGGGTATGGTAGAGCGTAGCGTGTACACACAGGGGGGGACCTTACGCGACGCGAGAGAGAGGAAGAGGTAGAGGAAGGAGCATGCGGACGCGTGATGTATCTTGCGGATCGACTCGGGGGCCTTGGGCGAGACTTCGTCGATGAAGGGTTGTATGGCGGCCATGAGGTCTGCGTCTAGTGAGGTGACGAGGTCGTAATAATACTTTTTCTTTCCTGCTTTTGAGAAGCAGTCCCACGGCAAGTCATCAAGGTTCCACGTATGCTCCATTTGTATGTCGGGAAAGCGCAGCTTCACGGTTCGATTCGATTTAGACTGGAACGAGACGTGGAGATAGGAGCGGAGGGATATGGCGGCGGCAATGGCAGCCTGGGACGAGTCAGTGAGGGGCCGAACGCTCCAGAGACACGTCGCATACCTTTCCGTGCACAACGGCATGCTCTCCATACACTATGACTTTTCCAGGCGCAGAGACCATAAAGGGAGGCATCATGGGCGATGACTGCTTCCTGTGCAGCGCCGGAGCGCCGTTTATTGGTGTTGTTGCTGGTGGTGGTGGCGTTGCCATCAAGGGCATCTTGGAGGCCAATTGCGTAGGCATCGTGTCTATGGGGGATGAGTCGGGAGTCTGCGTGGCATGCGACGAGGAGGTGGTGCGCGGCTGGAGGCCCGCTGCAGTCGAGGTTAGCCATGGATGTTGGTGGTCTCGTCGCGGGTGGCAGCCTCACCTGGTGCGTCGTACGTCTTTCTGCGCATAATTCCGTTCGCCGCCATGCCAAACATAAAGCAGAATGAAAGAATGTCAAGAAAAGTGTCGTCAGGAGGCGGCGTGCGTCAAAGGGCGATTAGTGTTGGGCGAGGTCATTATACATTGGCTTATCCCACCATAGGCTAGTGCAAGCTGTGATCAATTGATGTCTCGAGCCGCCCATGCAGGAACGCCAGAGACCTAGGAGGTTTTGAAAAAGCCCCGTGGCTGCACAGCCGTTTTCCAAGACAATGCAGGCATCCGCGCCCTCTGCTTCGTCATATTACCCAATATTTTGTCGCACATAGCAGGGCGTCACGAGGCCCGGCGGACGCCTGCTTTGAATGGCAATGCTTTTCGTCTTGCAACATGATTGAGCAATACTAACGCGGCCCCCGATTGTTGGTACCGCTGGCCTGGCAAGGCTTGCCTCGTTGGCATATTCCGGTCCCGTCACAACCGCAATACAAGCACATCATGTCCAAAAGAGCTAAACATGAGCCTCGCCCTTGATACTGCTTCATTAAAAATAAATTATACTCCACGTTGAGGACACGACCAAGAAGACGAAGCCATGCTGCCATCTGCTACTCAGTAGCCTAGATGCAGCGTGGGCTTCGTTGCTCCGTATCCCAAACGCCTCGCTATGCATGTAATGTGTTGCATTCCAAACAATGCTATGACGGGGTTTTGATCATGAATATCTGTGTCAAAGTCAATGCTCCGATACTGTGCTAGGACAAAACCAGAGCTCACCTCTTTCATCGCTTGCGCATCCATTGTAGCTGCCTTCTTCTGCCGAATCCACTTCTGCCTTACTGCATGCATTCCCCTAGCGTTGCCAGCATTGAAAGTCAAGCCAGTTGATGACAGTATAGGCGTCGACGTTCCAGTCGTTGGGATCGATGTTGGTGTTGAGATACTCCGTGTGCTTTCGTCTTCCTCACTACCAGAACAGTCGTCGTCAGCAGTGGCGTTCGATCTTGCGGCTTTCTTAGCGGCCTTCTTGAGAGCCTTTTGGAACTTCTTTTCCTCCTTGCGAGCCTTCTTTTCTGCTTTCCGTCTTGCTTTGTCTGTACGCAGCTCCGGGTCAGATGCTGGTGTAGAAACGTCCGGATTCAAGGGTCCTGCATCGAACGAAGGCGACTTCTTCGACTTATCCTTTCCCCCCTTCTTTTCCTTCTTAGATTTGGCCAATTCGCTGTCAGTGTCCTTCCTAGCCTCTTCTCGCAGATCTACACTCTTCTTCTTGCGCTTCAACATTGGCTCCTCCTCATTGCGCTCCGCTCCCGCTTCGAGTTCTGTGGGATCTTCTCGCTTCCTCTTCTTCATCCTCTTGACTGCTTTGCTGCCGTCACTTTCTGGCTCGGACTTTACCTTGACATCAGTCTCCACTTCACTGTTGACATCGAGCCTTTTGGTGATCCTGTCACCCACAAGAAACCCTCCGCTGATAAAGTTCATGAGGCCGTATTTTCTATACACAAATGCTCTCTTCTCGATCTCGCCCCGTCGCTCCTCTTCCTTTTTCACGTCGTCTTCTTTGCCATTCAGTCGTCCCAGTATGCTCTCCAAGCCTGCGAGGCCAAAATTCTCTGCACGCTCGCTTCCCCGCTTTGCACCCAAGCCCAAGTTGTCATCCTTGAGCAGCACCCGGATATGCGACTGTGACGCCGCAGTGTAGTGTGCGGCATGCGAAGCATCTGTTGCACCTAGGGCATCGCCTGGTTGCCAGCCTTGCGAAGTGAGAATGCGATGGCCGAAGCGGGTGGTGTTGTTCGCCCAGGTCGTGTTCTGCGGGTCGTTGGAGATTTTGCTCCGACTGTAAGAATATTAGAACTGCAGCCGGGCATTGAGTTGAGATGATAGTTGGGATTTGATTCATACTTTTTCGGCGCTGCAAGACCCATTCTGAATGCTGAGTTGTTCTATCTACTCAGGTTGTGGATTGAAGACAAAAGCGGGAATCCGCAAATCGAGCCAAAATTTTGTGGATGCGGCGCTAGGGTCGAAATCTTGGCGCTGGTGTGGGGAAGGCACAACCTCGCCCACTTGCCTTCTCTACCCAATGTTGGACTTCATACCTGCATCCCATTTCAAATTCCATGGCAAGGAGTTGAATCAGTTGATCACGACTTGAATTCCCGTACGCTTAACATCGGCACTAACCTCAGCTTCAGTCATGCCACAAGCTCCCAAGAAATCAAGCTTCACTTCTGTCTCAAACACCACCTCTCGCAAGGGGCTCCAACAAACAAAGAAACAAGTTGGTCAGGGAAATTATGAGCTAAGTAGCTTCTATGATGCTAGCGGCATGAATGCCGGACAAGAAGAGCCCGACGCATTCCAAGGTACCATCGACATTGAACAACTAATGATGAATATGGTCGATGGTGTATGTAGACGCCAACTAGCTCACAGCTCTGCGCTATTTTGGGGGTCTAAACGGGCGTGAGGGGGAAAGAAATCTTGCTAACGCTCCGCTCAGCAACGCAGGCGCCACGCGAAACACAAACATGGTGTGAATACGGTATACAAGGACAGCTGCAAGGCAGCCCACGAGTCTATCAATACTCTGTTTGATCACCGTGAGGAGAAGGTGTAAGTCGCGATAAGCAGCCCAGATGTAGCATATTCCTATAAGACTCTCTGTTATGCCGCATGAACTCAAGCCCAATATCCTTCAGTATACCCGTCATCAATAAAGGCGATTGGACTAACGTTGGACTAGATTGTCATCACAAAAGGCGCAGCTCATGCGCCTCCAGGAGCTACTGGTCGAAAAATCTAAGATCGAAGCCGCCTTAGCTGATAAAGTATCGACCTTACGCACTATCCATGACGCCCATTCCTGTGATCTGGAGGCTGTCGTTGACCGCAAAATGAAGGAACTCCATTGAGCCTCGCCAGCCAGGACCGCTATGAGCTGGATGACTGGCACCACGTACAGAAAGGTCATCCGATTGCCCACTATTGTGGAACCGATGAACAAAGTTTCCATCGGTGCATGGTGCAGAACTAGCACTGTTGGATTCATGGAAATCGATGCAGATTCTCCTCATGTCAACAAGCGAACAAGGTATCGTAATCTAAAAATGTGTAGAACTCTCTTCTCCAACCTGAAGAGCATTAGATGTATCAAAGTATCCGACCCATGCCGTCTTTAGTTGATACCAAAAAACCATTGAAGGGTAATATTCCCAACCAGTACCATTAACGCCCACTCTACGCATGTCACCTCCTATACTTGGGTAAAGCTTCACTTTCTCTCCCATTCCCCTCAGCAGGCATTTGCATACTCCTTCCCTGTCTCATTGCATCCACCAAGTCCTCATCATCCTCGTCTAGTAGGGGTGCTGAAGGAGTTAACGCCAGACTCTGCATGCTATTAACAGGTGGTGCCGAGGGGCCCAGTGGGATTCCCCGGTCGTCACCATGCTCGCCTGGCGGTGCACTACGTTCCATTTCTAGTCTACGTCGTTGTAATTCTTCCTTATCATCTGTAGGTGGAACGTGCGAGGAAGATGAAGGATAATACCCTGGTACTGCGCTCGAGGCTTCAAGAGGCAGCTGCCGCGGTAAGGGAGGAAGGGGTTTTGCGTGATCTAGGCTGCTACCATTAGGAGCAGGTGATTGTTGGCGATTCTCATTGATTGTGAGTGAGGATGCTGTGGCAGTTGTTCTCGTCTCGTCCTCGGCAAAACCTATTCTGTACCGTTGTGAAGGTAATGTCGCTGTTGAAAGTGGGTGTGCGGCGTGAAAAGGTGGGGGTGGGTGTGCAAGCGTCGCTGGCGACGACTCAGGTAGAGGATAAGACGGGTTCGGGTCTTCGTCCTCTGGCAGAACAGGAGCGGAGGCCGGGATACCATGCTGAACGGCGCCCAAAGGTGATGATGGCCCAGTTATGTCTGGGGGTTGGGAAGGGAGCAGGCGCGCTTCAGCGCGTCTCATGCGTTCTTTCTCTGATAGTCCTTGTTCACCTTCTGGGGGAGCTGGGGGCACTTGATAAGAGGCGCCTGCCTCTGCATTATGCTGTTCATATCCTGGAACGTCGTAGTATGCTGGGTCATAACTGTAGTCGTAGTACTGTCCGTTTTCATCATATCCGTAATCGCCCTGGTCATAACTATCTACAGCTTGTTGATCGTTGTTACCATCAAACGGGATCTCGTGAACGCCATTCTGTCCGCTCGGTCGGAGATCTTGTGCTTGTTTTCGCTTGCCGTTCCTCTCGCTATCTCTAGTGCCGATGACAACTTCGAACAAGGAAGAAACAATGCCCTTCTCGCGACGTATTTGATCTGTATCAACGAAGTTACCCCCCCAGGTGGAGAACATGTTGCTGGTAGCATCGTCGCGCGCGGTTCCTAAGGCGCCTCCAGTAGTAGAAGGGACATTAACAAGCCCGGCATTAGCAACCATGCGATCAAGTCCGGTAAGCTTGCCTTGGATATCCACAACAACCTCAACATAGTATTTGAATGAGATCATAGCGCCAGGGACGTTGGAAATGGTGGGAAAGGCTTCATCAGGTACTCTTACAGCACATTTGACTTCCGCGGTGAGGGTACGCGGGTCAACGAAAAGCGGTGCAAAAGACTGGCATAAATCCTTGCGGAAGAGGTGACTTGACCCAGCGGAAGAGAGCGATAAGCCACCTAGTCCCGTTCTGGATTTGGGGTAGTAGTCTTCCGACTTGGTCTTGTCGCCTTTGCTGTTGGGCACAACGGGTAATGCAGGGTGCATATCGACTCTTGCCTGGCGGTACAGCGTAATGATGATCCCTTTAAGACTGCGAACGTGCTTAGTGTGATGGACGGTAACTTTGATTGGTATCTGATCGCCCCTGAGAAAGCCACCTTTCAACACATCGATGGAGGCTGTAATGGTTTTGCTTTTCAATGTCGTTCGACTTCCGTTCTGTAAGATAAATCCATCTGCGGTTGTATTTACAGAACGAACGCCGTACTCGGTTCCGGAAGCATTGCCGCTGCTCATCTGACTTTCGAAACTGACGTCACTGGGTGATGGGCTCCGTGGACCTTCGCTCTCGTCGGGGGTGCCATTGGCCTCCAACACTGATCCAGGACGTGGGGCCTCTGATCCATTGGGCGTTTGTGGTTCTCCTTCTGTAGTGGTGGTAGTGGTAGTGGTGGTCCCCGGCCGTTTTCGCGACGGCTTTGCTCGCGTTCGTCTGGAAATGGGTTCCAAGGAGATGACTCGGGGTTTGGGCTCTGGGATTGGCGCAATATCAATCGTGTCCACAAGATAGACCTTTGTGTCACACGATGTCGTCGGCGAGATGGTGGTGGGGCGGGTCAGTGTGGCGGTCAACATGTACGAGACGGTACCTCGCTCAAACTGATATTACACGTCAGTTGAATAACTAGGCATATGGTGTTTGGCCCACTTACGTCAATACTGCTCGGTAGGCCCTTGGAGGGAAACTCGAGCTCGAAATTGAAATGATACACGCCTTCAGACAATCTGCCCTCCCCACACAACACTACCTCATCCTCGAAGAGCGAGGCAAAGCCATTGCCAAAGTAGCTTCCCGCCTTCTTGCCCTTGCCCAAGCCGACGGTTGTGGAGTAGTTCTTGTATGCGTCTCCTGGGGCATTTGGGTTCTTGAACACCTGGGCGTAGCCGTGTAGGGAGACTACGAGATGGGTGATTCTCAAGGGTTTCACGACTTTGATTATTACTGTTCCGCTTATTATGTCGCCCGGCGCATATTGGCGATGGGGGTCGTCCGACTGTATGTAGAAGTCGGTGTAGTTGCGGGATTTGGAGGACAGGGGAGACTTCAGCCTCGATAGGAACGACCGGGTGGTCAGCGGAGAGGATGGAGTGACGGTTGCGCGCGTGTGGCTGGAAGTCATACTCCTTGTACCGTGCACATTATGCGGCTACCCGCTCCTGATCTCCCAGTCCCTAAAGGACCCACGCAGCTATTGACGGAGGGGTGCTCGTGCAGCGACACCACGCGTGAAATGGTGGGATTGGGGGGATGGCGGTCTGTTCGAGCAAACGGACGCGGTCGGCTCGGCGGGACACTCAGATGAGCGTGTGTGGGCGTCGCAGGCAGGGCGCGGTGCTTCGGGTTCGCGATGACTTGACGGCTGGTAGGCTGCGAGTGGTGGTGTGTCGTTAGGCTGGAAAACTCAGGCGTGGAGAAGGGGCTGGAGTGCGCAAGCCCGCAGTCAGCATTGCGGAAGGCAAAAAAGCGCAGCAGTGGCAATCTAGGAGGGCGTCGCGCGGATCCCACGCGGGGATGATGGAGGTGGGAGTGGCAGTGCTTCTCTAGCGGGACGGGACGATAGTCGATCCCGGGCCACACAACACCATGCCAGAATATGGCACAGACACGCCGACAATGGTCGGGGAGGTTGCGGCGAGTTGGCAGCGGATGATGATTTACGTACCACTTGACGTTGGCAGAGGGCAACAAGGCTTGTTCAAGAGCCGCAGCACTCTTGGCTGCCAAGTCGTCGCTGGGAACACAGGGTCTGCGCTTCACGACAGACGGGGATGGTGGGCGAGCGTAGATGCGGGCAGCGCGCCGACTATGGGCGGGGCATGAGGCGGCCAACAAGTGCTGCGAGAGGGGAGGGCGGCAGGCGGCAGGCGGTGCGTCGTGGTGGTGGTGGTGGTGGTGGTGGTGGTGGTGGTGGTGATGGGTAATGGTAACGGGCCATGGGCCATGGGCGACGGGTGACGGGCGACGGGCGACAGGCAATGGGCGGACAGACGAGACCACCAAACAACCAGGGTGGTTGTCGAGAATTAGTTAGAAGGCTACCGTATCCAAGACCAGCACCGTGCTCGTTGCATGCGAACGGGGGCGGGGGGCAGGGGGATGCAATACGGGCAACATGACCGCGCGCTACAGCGCTGCCGGCTGTCATCCGCCGCCGTTAGTCGCTTTTTCGACAAGAAGCATTTTGCAAACAACCACTCTCCGAACGTTGGTTCCCTTGTGTGGCACAAAGCGCACTGCACACTGCCCATTGCGCTGGCGATCCGGTTCGAGTTGGACGTCGCTCTAGCCTGCCCGTCCGTGTCAGATCCCAAACAAAGGTTGCATGTGCAGCGATGCTGCTGCTCCTACCAGTCGGCTGCGGTCTCGATTCTCTCGTCAAGCCTTCCCGCATTGCAGCGCCTGCGTCACCCTAGCGCAACATCACTGCTAAGCTTCAGTGCCAAGCGGCCCCCAAAGGCTTGTCTCCAGACGTTGGTGCAACATGTGTGGAAACGCCTGTCGCCAGCAACGCTGCCAATTCTTATGCATCCCTGCTCTGATACTAAACACTCTGACTTACTTCCAGGTTTGATTCTGCCGAACGACAAGATACATTACAATACACGTGATGCTGCACCGCAGCCCTTGCTTCTCTAACGCTCCACGTTCTTCACCTTTCTGCCCGCCTCGAGAGCCGATAGAAACTGCTCCATGTCCTCAGAACCGTCTTCTCCCGTCTGTGCATCCCACTCCGATTGTGCCAACACTCCACATTGACCCGTCTTCTTTCTGACGACGGCCTCGAGAGCGTTGAGCAGGTCACGCAGGTTACCAGGTTCATCCACCAGGTACTTGTAGTGGGCATGCGTCACAAGTCCCTTCAACTTCCGTCCGGAGAGGCCTTTAGCCAACAGCGCGATCCTATACAGCTCCGATACCGCGGTTGTGGCTTTCGACGGCCCATGACTGTCCGCCCATTGTCGGCTGGGTATTTGGGACATTTCTTCAACCGGCGACGAATCCAGTTGGTATGATCCTTTTGGTGTCTGAAGCGATGCCCATGACTTGCCAAGTGAGCTATCCAACACTTCAATAGACTTTTCGTACCTGATTGTATTGTACACAACAAGGCCATTGTTGATCAGGTCGTTGATTTCCATGCGCAAAATTTCAAAGGCACATTCTGTGGCCGGAGTGCTGATCTCTTCTTCGAGACAGCATCTGTCGATAAAGGCAGAGTCTAGATTACCAAGGAGATTGCTCGTGAAGAAAAAAATGACGTTATTATGGCTCTGGAATTTGTCCAGGCCTCGAAGAAACTCGTTGGTAGCCTTCGGCCCTTGTCAGCAAGGTCAAGCAGTTTCATGAACATGACATCCTACTCTTATGGCGTCAGCAGGTTCATTCTTTTCAAGCGCCTGCTCGCGGGAGCCAGCCACGGTCTCCACCTCATCAAAGATTACAATAGTCAACTGGGAACCGACCGAAGCCAGATCCAAGATTGAGTCGAACAATTGGCCGATCTTTTTCGCTGTCTCGCCAAAGTAGCGACTGAAGACCAAATGCGCATTAATTTGTAGTAATTTAGTGACTGGGAACATGTTGGACAATCGAATCGAAAGACGTTGAGCGAGTGCCTGAGCCATGGTCGTCTTTCCGGAACCTGGTGAACCATGGAAAAGAACTGTGCTCTGCCAGGAAGTTGTTCGCCAGGCTGCTGGATTTTCCCATCGTATTCTTACAGCACGCGTAAGAGCGCGAAGGGTGAGTTCGCCTATCGGATCTTCATGGACCAGAGACTCCCATAGCCTATAAAGGGCTTGATTAGGTAATTCCAAGGCATCGAATTGATGCAGCATGGCATTACTATTCTCATATTTCACTTCACCGTTAAGAGACTGACAGTAATCATCCGAGCAAAGCGTGTATGTCAGAATGTCCATGTCATTCTCAGCCAGCAAGTAGAGAGTCTCGTCGGGAAAAGTCTTAGACTTGCTGTGGCCAGTAATCTCTACTCTTTCAATTGCCGCTTCAAATGCTAGCCCTGTTTGACAAAGTCAATACCTAATGCTGGGCCACTGCAAGCGGAAGAGCTCCATGGCGCAACCCACCCGGCTGCACTGTTGTGCCAATCTTGACCTCGGTGTGGTTCCCACGGATCCATGTTCCAATTTCATCAGCAATTTCATTATCTCGGAAGCCTTGTTTCGCGCTTGCATCCAGTCTGACCTCAACAAAGAGCGTGCCTTGCTGGCGTCGTGTCATCACAGAAGGGGCCATGCTACGAATAAACAGTGTGAGCGCTGGCAGGTTAGTGCATGCTACAGTTAGCGACGATCAAGGTGTTATTGAGCACCGAAGTCTGCAACAAGGACTGTGTGCGATGTAGTTGCTGACGAAGTGAGCGCAGGCAAGCGGAAGGTCGAACCTGAGGGTTAAGATTGGAAGCGTGTTGGTCAGTGCGTCCCCTAGTGGCTGAGACGCATGATGACATCGCCCCGACACAGCGTCGACAAGTCTCATTTCAAGTGCGTTACACAGAACTAACGCAACATTTGCTTTGCATGGGCAGCGACGTCTTTATTTTTTGGCAATGATAGAGGGCAATAACGAGACCTGCAAGGGTCAGGACGATATTTGGGGCAAATCGCGTCCGCGCGACGTCCGCCTTCAGATCTACATTTCGCTCACGCTCGGCTTGGGCGCTTTTCTTACCTTCTGTGTATGTCTGGACTAGATCGGAAGAGAGCATGACTTTGCTGACTACTCGCTGTAGTTCCTACGCCCGCGATGGAAAGGCCTCTACGCTGCGCGCAAGAAGCAGAACGAACTGGCGACGGCACTGCCCGAGCTCCCGGATAGTTTCTTTGGGTGGATCGTACCATTATGGAAGATTACGGACGAGCAGGTACTGGCATCGGCAGGCTTGGATGCCTACGTATACCTCGCCTTCTTCAAAATGGCCATCAAATTTCTCCTCATCACGCTCTTCTTCGCTCTCGCCGTCATCAAGCCGGTGCACGACACTCACCAGGACAAAGAAGGCAAGAAATCACCGCTACCCGATGGTCCCGACCTCGACTATATCAAACCTCGCTCCACTCTTATGGCCTTTGCAGCCGAATACGAATACTATACTGACTATCTTTGGATGTACATCGCCTTCGTATATTTGTTTACTGCACTTATACTATACTTGATTGTCTCCGAGACAAGAAGAATCATCGACATTCGACAAGAGTACCTCGGCAGCCAGACGACCATTACTGACCGCACTATTAGACTTTCGGGCATTCCTATCAACCTTCGCTCCGAGGACAAGATCAAGAGATTCATCGAGGATCTTGAGATTGGAAAGGTTGAAAGCGTGACGCTTTGCAGGAACTGGAAAGAACTAGATAATAAGATTATCGAAAGACATACCATACTGAGGAAACTTGAAGAAGCATGGACTGTCCACTCCGGAAGCAGAAGGGTTGAGCGAAGCCTGGAGACTCTTCCTGTGGTTCAGCCGCGTCCCCCCGAGCCCGCAGGAGACTATCATGGCGACGAGAGTGAAGCAAGCCACCTACTTAGCGAGAGTGACAGAGAATCAGAACACGTCACACCGTATACTCGGCAGCGTCCAACGACAAGGATTTGGTATGGTCGCTTCAAGCTAAGATACAAGAACGTGGACGCTATCGATTTCTACGAGGAGAGGTTGCGTAGGGTCGATGATGAAACCAAAATGCTTCGGAAAACGGACTTTGAGCCAACTCCATTGGCTTTTGTGACGATGGACAGCGTTGCAAGTGCTCAAATGGCGATTCAAGCTGTACTTGATCCGTCGCCTCTTCAGCTTCTCGCCAATAACAGTCCAGCACCATCTGATGTTGTTTGGTCCAATACATACCTCTCTCGCAATCAACGAATTTTTCGCTCTTGGTCAATCACCTTCATAATTGGATTATTAAGCATCTTTTGGACCGCTCTACTGGTTCCTGTTGCCGGCGCTCTGAACACTTGCTCCATTCGCGAGGTCTTCCCTGGACTGGCGAACGCACTGGGAAAACATGACATTTTGGAATCTCTTGTCAACACGCAGCTGCCAACATTGGTGCTTACTCTAATCAATGTTGCGGTACCTTTCCTTTACGATTGTAAGTCGTCGTCTTCCTTCCTCATGTGTCTCGACGCTGACTGCCGTTAGGGCTGGCAAACAAACAAGGTATGATTTCTCAAGGTGATGTTGAGCTATCAGTGATATCAAAGAACTTTTTCTTCACATTCTTTAACTTCTTTATACTTTTCACCATCCTGGGAACCGCCTCCGGTCTGTTAGCCATGCTGCAGCGCTTTGGCGAGAAACTCACAAGTCCCACACAAATTGCGTATGCCTTGGCCAAATCCTTATCAGATCTACTCGGCTTCTACACGAACTTCATCATTCTGCAGGCATTTGGGTTGTTTCCATTCCGCCTGATGGAAATTGGCGCTGTCGCATTATATCCAATCTACTTAATTGGAGCAAAAACCCCTCGAGGTGGGTACAATTGCCACAGGCTTGAGATTTTATTACATTTCTAATTCTGTTACAGATTACGCGGAACTGGTTCAACCTCCAGTCTTCAGCTATGGCTTCTTTTTGCCGCAGACGATTCTTATCTTCATCATCTGTATGGTCTACAGCGTGTTGAAAGACTCGTGGCAGGTCTTACTTACAGGTCTTGCGTACTTTATGATCGGTCACTTCGTCCACAAGTACCAACTGCTATATGCCATGGAACACCGTCAACATTCCACTGGCAGAGGCTGGACTATGATGTGCGATCGTGTGATCGTAGGTGTCGTACTCTTCCAAGTTACTGTTGCTGGCCAACTAGCATTGAAGAAGGCATTCAAGCGTGCTATCATCGTAGCACCATTGATCATCGGTACTCTTTGGTTTTTTTACGTTTTCGCCAAAACATATCGACCTCTGATGAAGTTTATCGCTTTGCGAAGTCTTCGAAATCCAGAGCAGTCAGATCTTGGACGCGATGTCCAAGATGAAGCTGTTTCATCTGAGCGAGCCGGACGAAGAACGCTGGCAGGTAGACTCACCCTAGACGAAGCTCGGGAGAAAGGGCTAAGGTTTGAAAATCCAAGCCTTGTGATGCCGTGAGTACGCTCTGGCTATGAGATAATTACAATTGACTGACATGCAAAGTTTGAACGATGTATGGCTCCTTAATAAGCACGCAAGATCTCACAATGGATTCCGTGGATCTGGAGTGCACAGTACGTTCGTAAACGGTGACTGGGAATGAGTAAAGTGCAAATCCTTCGACACCCAGCTAATAGCACCTCTTCGTTTAGATCTTGTAGATACATCTTCCTAGGGGCCTTTTCGCACCTCCCCCTCGTTAGTATTTGCTGATACCCACATACGTAATAGCTTTCCCTCCTGAAATGATCACAAGACTATAATAGGCATCATTTACTACCTGCTCTATCAGGATCCAAAACTATTTTGATTTGACTCAGAAACCATTTCAGTATATGTGACTCTGTCATGACTAGGAGAAAGTCGCTTGGTCCATCCTCTTGAAACAACAAGTTCTCTGTACGACCCATGAATATCACGATTGTTCTCGTCACGTCTGTTTCTAAATACACTTGATGCTTCATACTACCACAGATGGTGCCGATAGAGATCTTCATTATCATACGAATATACAGGAGCCTAATCATGAGCAACGTGAATTTGGGTAGGCTAGCTTGTCGCACCGGTCCCCTGTAGTGCTTTTTCATCGAGTCATCAATTATAACTTTCTGGGGGTTCCAAATAAGGTTGTCAAGATATATTGGAGATGATCATAAGCCTGACCATTATGCCACAGGATCTACAGAGCAATCAGGTGACTGATTCTCTTTAATGAACAACGCTTCCATACCTTATGACTTGAACCCTGATGGAAGTGCCTCCACTTCAGGATCGTGTTCAATAACCCCCAATATTATGTCGTTCAGAAAGCAGAATGTTTTCGGGCTGCGTATCGAACAACCTGGCTATTCCTTCACCGTGTAGGCAGTTTCTATGTCCATGACTAGCTTACTTATACGATGATTTTGTGTGGAATTCAATGTCAATTGTATGTTTGAGTGGTAAGATATACGGAATAAATCAAAAGAAACATGGGATAGAAAAGCAATAGCGTAAATAAGGTACGCAACACAGCTGCGACAAATGTGCGTGATATTACTCTTTTCTGTATATATCACCTGTCCGCCTAATCTCTTCTTCCACGTCTTTGCCCCGACCTTCACCTTCTAGCTTCCGGACCAATGGAAATACCTCTTGACCAAACCTCTCAATCTCCTCTTCATAATGCAAGAATGCTGTCAACACCAAGTTTACTCCTAGACTCTTCAGTAGTAAAATGCGGTCAGCAATCTGCTCCTTGGTCCCCATCAATTTCGTCTTAAACCCGTCATTGTACTGCACCAAGTCTTCGAATTTGCTGCTGGCCCACATGCCCTTCTTGTTGGATGTGCTCGCACCTGCTTGCTGCACTGCATCGCGAAAAGCTGATACAGCCTCAACATCAGCCTTTCCCTGAATCTGTTGAAGCACTCGAATGGCCTCTTCTTCGCTATCCCGGAGAATGACAAAGCTGTTCACCGCAAAACGGACATGATCTTCGCGGCCGACTTTTCGAGCACGTTCTTTCACGTCTGCGATTTGATCACGGAAACCATCAAGGTCATTGCCATTCATGAAATACCAGTCACTCACTTCCGCTCCATTCACCTTCGCGTCGTCGCTATTTCCGCCTTGAAAAATCTCTGGGTGTGGCTTTTGCAATGGCTTTGGCTGTAAGTGGTAATTCCGAAACTGGTAGAAGTCACCTGCGAACGTGAATCCTTCTTCTCCAGCAGTCCAAATACCCTTCAAGACGCGAATAAACTCGTTGGAACGTCGGTAGCGTTCGGAATGCTCAAGCCACCATTGTCCAATGCTCGTAAACTCGCCTTTGAACCATCCTGAGACGATATTCACTGCGATACGGCCGTTCGTGTAATTATCAATACTGGCGATTTGCTTTGCGACAACCACTGGGCTCCAGGGTCCAGGCAGAATAGCTGCAATGACTTTCAGCCGTTCCGTGTTGTGCAGTAGAGCCTGTGAGAATGACACGCTTTCGTGCTGATATGCTGCGCCATACGAAGCGGTAAAGCGGATTTGCGTAAGCGCGTACTCAAAACCGCTATTCTCTGCGGCCTTTGCATAGCGAACATTTGATGGTAAGTCCCAACCTGTTCTCTGTGGGACTTTCGAGATGACGAGTCCGCCAGAGACGTTGGGAACCCAGTACCTAGACTCATAGTTAAGAGATTTATATATTATGATACTCAATTCATGTCTTACGCAAAAAGAACACGTCCAGGATCTTGACTAAGTTCGAGTGGTTTTTCAGGTATGAAGCCGTTTGCTTCAGTCATTATTCCAGTACTCGCACGGTTACTGCAGTGCTTTCGTCAGATATTTTGAGAGATTGCCATTTCACCCTAACATACTATATGGCATTACAGCATCTATATAGGTCCTCCAATTGAGAGAAAATGCCCAGACCCACGTTATTGGAGTCTATGCACCCTGATGTCGAGCGATGGCGCCAGAACCACCAGAGACGAATGGTCTAATGCGCACATGCCTGGTGCGGATTGCGTGCTAGATTCTAAATTATACGATATGCGGGGTTGACGCACGCATGTCGATCCAATTCGGTGGGATATTCCGATGTACTGACCCCTCTTGCGATCCAGTTCTTGGTTGAAGCAATCGAAGCTCTGGCAATATGTAGTTTCGGGGGTCGAAAATTGTCCAACAAATCACATGAAAGTGGTCAACTGTGTATCCACTACCGTATAGGTTCATTTTGACACTGTGAAATCGCATTATCTATGAGAGTTGGTTCTCAACTAGAGTATATGTTGGAAACCAAGCAAGCCTTTAATAATACATGGAATGTTGTCCGCTCAACTGCTACTGCTTCACTTTCACCGTAGTTCTGCGTCCGACAGCATTCTACCCAGACTATTCTAGAGTATCTTAGGCAAATCCGATTCTTTTCAATTCTGGTGATACTGACATGGATTCCTGGGAATCGCGATCAGCGTCTAGTTTTTGAGGGGCAAGCTTCATCGAAACATTGTGATTCGGGGTATCCTGAGTACTCACTTTGAAAAATCAACTATGCGGATAAGGCGAGAGTAAGAGCTGGTAGCAGGGACAATGCCACCGATACTAGGTTCTGGATCGGCCTGACTACGGTACCAGGTACTGACAACAGAGCTCCGTGTAGAAGCACGCCATATCCTCTTGTACAAACGTAATGGAAAACACTATAGGCAAATTATGTACCAAAAACAAAGGAAAGCTACAAAACCCACACTGAGGTTTGGTCTACCTCTTCATCACTAAGCGTGGGCAGCCTCAACTGATGAGACATATTGTCATAATACTCCCTTCATCAAAATGCCGCCTTCGTCAACAAGCGACATCAACACGAAGAGCAATGTCGGACAAATCGATATTGAAAAGCAGCCTACACACGAAAGTATCGTAGCTGGCGCACCGCCTTCAAAAACGTTGGGCCCTGGGGTCAGCCTGTTGTCTCTACGAGGTGAAAGAACAGCATGCTAATCCTTGTAGACAGCCCTAGCTATCGGTGTCTTTGCAGTCACTTTGACTACTCTGTCGTTGAGTCTGATGGAATGGCGAGGTGTGACTACGAACAATGTGTTTGTGGCCAATTTCTTCTTCGCGGCGGCCTTCGGACTTGTCGTTACTGCACAATGGGAACTTGCTGTTGGCAACGGATTTGCCTATACAGTCTTCAGCGCTTTTGGTGAGTAAGTATTATTCGCAGTGAAATTTAGCTCATGTAGATAATAGGTCTCTTCTATGCTGGATACGGGGCGATACTTACTCCTGCGTTCGGAGTTATAGAGGCCTATGGAGATGATACTGTACAATTAAACAATGCGCTTGGTTTCTTTATGATACGTAAGTATCAAACACTCAAATTGTTTTGGAGGTCGAAGCTAATAGAGCAGTATGGACTGTGTTTGCTCTAACATTCTTACTCGCATCACTGCCAACTAATCTCGTCTACATTGGCATCTTCTTCACGGTGGAGCTAGGCTTTTTACTAGTTGCATCGAGCTACTTTGCGGCCGCCGATGGAAACTTGATTACTTCAGACGCCCTGAAGAAAGGCGGAGGTGGATTCTGCTTCATTGCAGGATTGATTGGCTGGTAGGTTGGGGACAAGACTACGCTGGAACACCGATTTAACCAAGCGTCCAGGTATTTAACCTTCCACCTACTCTTGAAGGAATCTATTGTAGAGCTGCCATTGGGTGATACTTCGAAGTACTTCGCGAAGAGAGAAAAAACGCAGTAGGCGGATTGGTTCGGCGGTTGACAAGCTTATGGAAACATATTGCAGGCATTTTGTAGTGTGATCGTACATTCTCAGGGCGTATGCTATCGTTTTGGTAGTCAAGTAAGGAAAGCATTGGTAATGATGTGATTGAGCGGATAGATGGCGAACATAGTTGGTAATGTTGTAGTTGGCTGGAGGTTCCAAGGATCTGTTTTACCGTAATCTATTCCAACTATGGTTGGTGAGCGGGTTTAGGCATTGTGTTATCGCCGAATCAGATCAGCGTATGCATGCTCTGACAGCCCATACGAAGGAGCTAGTATTTTTTGAGCGCTAGGCCTCAGTCCAACTTAGGTGTAGTCCTAACACTCAAAAAATACGAGCTCCTTCGTAGAACCATAGTATTTCTCTCGACTATGCACTACAGCAGACTAAGCCAGTGACCGATAGCGCCGCGCGTCAAGCCTAAAGATTTTAGCTAGATTACGAAGATATGTGGATAGCTACGCAACAGAACCACTTCAACTCGCTGTTCGGTGAGACTCGGCAGATCATGCCTGTCAAATGCATTCGGCGTCTTAATGGTAGCTGTGACACGGCCAGTTCCTCCGACGCGCATCACGACCTTGAAGCCGTAGCAATCGCAATGAGGATCCGCAAGATGGGCTTAATATGACTGAATAGCACGCAATATCCGTCGAGGCCACAGGTGACATACGGACTTGAGTAGTGAAGCTAGTCAGGCATAATGCTCATATAGCTACGACAATCGTCACTGACGTAGGCATTGAGCCGTGATCAATTTCCACACGTTGTCAAATCGACCCTTTGTTAGGGTTTTAAGTAAAATGACTGCCTCCAACGGTATAAACAGTGAGCATGGGAATGCGAAACAGGTCGCATTTCGCGACCCAGCCGTCTACTCCGAGTACGAGAAGAAGTGGGCTACAATTCCTGGAGATGGGGTGGCTTGGTTACAACGCGCACAGGATGTTGCAGATGTGCTTGCTCTGGATGCCGGAACAAGGGATCAAGAGAACAAATCTCCTCGAGCAGAGATCGCTCTCCTGAAGCATGCGGGACTGCTGAAGGTTCTAGGGCCGAAGCAATATGGCGGTGGCGAACAGCCATGGAGCGTGGGCTATCGGTGAGGAGATCTATATACCGACCGCATGTGAGATGTACACTAACTCGGATTCTACTTTGCTCAGGGTAAAAATTCCATGGTCGAAACTGCATGTAAGCCAGACGCTGACTTCGAACCTTGAAATTTGTAGATCATTCGAAAGGTTGCTGAAGCAGACGGGTGTGTCTATTTCCTGACTTTGAAGATTCAGAATCGCTGACACAATTTCAGCTCGATTGGCATGCTGCTGGGCTACCACCTGCTTTGGTCCACAACCGCAAATGTAGTCGGCTCGCCGGAGCAAGCAGACCGTATTCAGAAACTCGTCATTCAGAATAACTACTTCATTGGGGGAGCCGTCAATCCTCGGGACAGTGACCTTTCAATCACTTCTGATGGCGATAACCTTGTATTCAATGGATACAAGCACTTTAGTGAGTTTCTTTGTCTAAACTGCAATTAAAAGGCCCCTTGGTCTCACCCATAATTTTCTCGTAGATACTGGAGGTGTTATCTCCGACTTGACCGTTCTCGAGGGTGTATATGATGGAACGGAGCACCACATATTTGCGTTCGCCGTCACAAACCAATCTGGAATTCAATTCTCACATGATTGGAACAACATTGGGCTACGTTTAACAGAGTCGGGCAGCGTCAAAATTGATAATGTTGCGGTACCGTGGTCAGAAGCATTGGGTTGGAACATTGAGCAGAAGAAGCCAAACGCAGAGGTCCTGCAGATCCCCTTCGCATCCCTACTTCTGCCATCTATTCAACTTGTTTTCAGCAACTTTTATCTCGGAATAGCTCTTGGTGCGCAAAATTATGCGTCGAAATATACAACGAAGAGCACGCGGGCATGGCCGTTTGGAGGCGATGTAAGTACATCTTTCCAGAGCGATCGCAAAGAAGTGCTTATGTAAAACCAGAAGAAAGATCGTGCAACCGATGAATTCTACATTCTCGAGAGATATGGGAATTTTCATGCTCATCTTCGTGCCGCTGTAGCTTTGGCGGATCGAGCAGGCCTGCAAATCAGCGAGATCTACGAGAATTATTCTGGTGATCTGGCTACTCGCAAGAAACTCACAGCGAGAGAGCGAGGAGAGGTCGCAGAATGGGTTGCTAGCACCAAGGTTGTCACCACCGATACGGGCCTACGCGTTACAGCAGGTGTCTTTGAAGTTACTGGCGCAAAGGCAACTAGCCAGAAGGTTGGCCTAGATCGGTTCTGGAGAGACATTCGAACTCACACTTTGCATGATCCTGTGGCGTATAAGAATCGCGAGCTAGGCAGATCCCAATTATTGGACGAGGTACCGGAACCAACTTGGTACACATAGCCATTGCAATTCAGATGTAGCAGTGAATTGGGGGAGGAGATGGAATTTTGATCATGCTAACATCACCGAGCCCAAGGAAGTACAATGGTTTAAGTTCTGTGTATGATCTCTCTCTCTCTCTCTCTATGTGTGTGTGTGTAAATGGGCTTTACTCCTCGTTTTAGCAATATTATCACTCATGTATCGAGCGTGGAACGGGTGTGTCTGTAGAGGCCCGCCCTTCAATGCCTATGACTCAGGTCGTAGCGTTTTACAGCGGTTAGTCTATTCCGGAGAGAACAGATCATTTGTGTTGTAAGGGGTTGTACCGACTTTGTTGTCGATGGATTGGCCTAGTCATCACACTTGGTTTTTGCTCAAGCTTGATTCTTGAGCAAGCCGTGTGATGAGGGTGAAGCTCTCCAGGCTCTGCGAAGAATTGAAAAGTCGCATTCCGTAGCCAGAGTACGCTGTAGTATGAAGCAGGATTGATCAACTAAAAACCAACCCTTCGTCTTGGAGGTCTGGATACATGCTGTTCAATCAATGCATTGTAGCACACCCTGCACCTACCGTGAATAGTGTTATGATTCGAACTTGGTGTGATACCACAGACTCAGCATTGAGAGGAGAAACAAGATGACATGCTTACGCCACTGCAACGATAGAAGGCAACGCTCTCAAACGCTCACCGCTTCCGTCGCTGTCTCCTATGTGCGATATATAGGCCATGACGAATTGGGTTCGATTTTCCCATTTGAGATATTTTTGGTTAGCCCCGCATCATGTCGGTGGCACTGCCCTGGGCGCCGCCATGTGACGATTACGCCAAGTTGTGGAGCGAAGTGCAGTGTTTGGGCTTAGTGCAGTAACTTGGATGCGTACTTGGATTGTTCATGGTGCTAAGGTGTCCTTCCGCCGCCCAGTGCTAGGGTATTGGGATATCCGACAGGTCGGAGTCGAAATGCAGTGTTTTCAATGCGGCTCTGTGAAGCTGATGATGAGATTTAACGTGCTCGGGCAGTTGGGTGGCTTGGAGCCAACCCTGGAACAGCTGAGCTGAGCGACGAATAAAACTGTTGCAGTGGAAACTGGAGCTACCGCACAGGAGCCACGCGGTATTTGTCCAATGTCACGACGAGCACTTATTCTGTTTTACTGGACGGTCGTACAGCAACTTGGACTGCGCAGGACTTGGGGATGGAAGGCGAGCAGAGCTGGCTGGAGAAAGCATTTTTGCTCGAGGTTGAGAAGAGCATGGGAAAATTTGCAAGGTGGCTTTACGAAAATGATGTGCCAGCCACAGCCCTGTGCATGGATACACGTCCCGAAAGCTAAAGAGCAAGTCGATCAGGCACGCCATGTCGGGTATGACGATGACACGCCCTAGGCACGTGGAGGTGGACAAGGCTGGCGGATATTTTTGTGGTTCTCAGCTGGTGAGTGAGGGTTAGTAATATAGGGCTGAAGGGGTTGCGTCACAAGTTGCCGAGCAACGTAGAAGCATGGAGTCCTGATTTGGCGCGTCGAGCACACGAGAGGGCGCAAAGGGCGCGCTGGAGGGCACACTTGGCGCCAGGCGCGGGAAGAGGCGAGTGGACGAGACACCGACTCTGGGAACATGGGGAATTCGGGCCTTCTGCCCATGCAGTGACCGATGCAACGTCGAATACTGCACCATGGTGGTCGGGCTTGCGAGCCAACATGGCGACATGGACATGGCAAAGGAAGACTAGAGATGGGCCAGGGGGACTGCGACGGATCGCTGCTGCCATGGGGAGCGGCGGCTGTGATTGGCGGATAAGGCGAGTGCGGGGCCTGTAGTTCGTTCCTCCAATGCTCCCCCAACCATGGCGACGGCAGGCTGCAAAGAGGACAGTGGCAGCGGACAAGATGGCTTAGGCTCCGCCTCTTTGTGAGCCATGTATGCGCCAAGCCGTTCAATCCATGCGCGCATCTCGCCCAGCCCAGCATTTGCGTGTAGCATTCGGGAGCTTCGTCTGTTCCCCGCTCGCACACGTCTAAAGAAACGTCTCAGCTTGGGCGCTCAGCTCTACATGCTACAGCCTGCCCACCTTCCCTATAAGACCTCGCGCCGATCTGCCTGTGGTGTCATCGCTCCTACCCAGATCCCATCGACCCGTACCCGTTAGACTGACGCAGCATGCCCCGGCCAAAGAAGCCTGGCGTTGAGCCTAAGAGGAGATCGCGCAACGGCTGTTGGTACGCTCTCGCACTGCTGCCGCCGTTTACACGTCCATGCTAACCATCACGTATAGGCCGTGCAAGGCGCGCAAAGTCAAGTGGTATTCCATCTCCCATTGATGTTTCGCACAACTGGTGCTGACTGGCTGGCAGCGGAGAAGAGAAGCCGCATTGCGCCAATTGCGAACGCCAAGGCGAGGCATGCGACTACAGCATCAGACTCAATTGGGGCGGTCGTTCCAAGAGGGACAAGATTGATGCCGGTTCTGACGCCTCAAGCACAGCCTCAGGCAGCCCCTATCAATCAACCTTCACCTTCGAAGACGACGTTTCGCCCTTGTTCCCTTCGACTCCAGAGCCACCACTGCGACCACAACATGCCCGTTCACGCTCAAACATCTCCCCCCCAACATCTGCCCATTTCCTCATCGATCCGGAGTTAGTACGATTGGGCCATTCCCAGACGCCTCCCAACCAAACCGGTGCTGCGTCCTTTGACCAGCACTCGTACTTCCATGGCACCAATGGCGTGCCTACTTCAGCACCATACACTCAGGCTCAATTTCAAAATACATTCGACTCGCCCTCACATTCCATTTCTGGCTTTGAGAACCTCAATTACACTAATGCTACGTTTACTTCTATCAATGCAGAAATGCCACCACCCCGAGCATCTGTCGAGTCTTTGGCCAAGCGCCACAAGCACAGCTACTCGCTGGATTCACCCGCGACAACCATGTCAGATGCGTACTCGCCAAACACAGGTCCGCCAACACCCTACAGTCCCCATATGGCGATGCCGTTGACACCAAACTCTTCAGTCGGTTCAGATGACCCAGTCCTGCGGACCGCGTCAAAACACCAGGCTTCGAATCCACTCACAGATCTACGCCGCATGTCCGTGCAATCACTCATCAATGACTTACCTGGTAACCAATCCCGCCAGTATAGCCCGGAAGCTGAGCGCGGAAGGCAATACCCCATTGCCGATTCTGCTTCGACTACTTATGGCTACGATCTTGGTCTCCCGGATCATGACACCCCAAACAATGATGATTTCTCCGCCATTACGATATTCAGCCCGCAAAGCGATGTCATGGACTTGGACGATGCTACTCCCTACGGAAACGCGGAACCTCGAGGTAAGGACATGGCGTTTGAGAGTGGAGGCTACTATGCGAAACCAGTGGCGATCAGGATCTCGAAATCTCTGGGTCTACTACCGCCGTTGCTCATGGAAAATCAAATGAACCTTCTCTACTTCCATCACTTTCTCAACCACACCGCCCGAATATTGGTCCCCCATGACTGCGAGAGGAATCCCTTCCGACAGATTCTGCCAGAAAGTATGTTTGCTGTAACCGTACTCTTCCACACTACTGACTATAGCAGTGGCCGTCCGCGATGAGAATATAATGAACCTCCTCCTTGCATACAGTGCTGCCCATCGTGCGCGCATGCTCAATCATCCTGAGCCTGCAAATCGCATAGCAGTCTGGGTACAGGACGTTTTCCCAAAGCTGCGCCAATCGTTAATCGACAATCCGAATGACATTTCTGACAATACTCTGGCGGCTGTTATCATGATGGCAAGCCTAGAGATTATTTCCTCTGGAACCTTCGAAGTGCCCATCTCATGGCAGAACCACTTGACAATGGCACGTCAAATGATCGTTGCTCGAGGTGGACCAAGGGGAATGGGTCGACAGGACCGCGTCGCATACTTCCTTGCCCGATGGTTCGCCTACCTCGACGTTCTCGGCTCTCTCAGCGGGAATAAGAATGACATGCCTCTTGGCTCTTTCTATTGGTCCAGCGAGAACGCGTCTGCTGATGAAGACTTTGAGATCGACTGCTTGATGGGCTTTACGACTCGCTGCGTAGGGAGTCTTGCGCGGATCTCTGAGCTAGCCAAGATGTGCGAGCCGCAACGTATCGATGAGGACGGCAACGTTCGCGAAGACTGGGCACCTCCGCCCGACATTGTCCGGCAAGCAGTAAGAATACGGAGAGAGCTAGAAGAGGGTCTATTGGATCGTAATATTCGTAAGGGATGTAACCATCGCTCGAGTGCCGCCTCGGAGTCTGAAGGCGCTTGGGACGCCACTGAAATCTATGCTACTAATGAACTTTTCCATTGGGCTGGCTTGATTCACCTTTACCGCCGCGTTTTGGGTAAACCAGCGCTAGACATTGAAGTTCAACATGCGGTCCGAGAAATTGTGGGTCTACTTTATAAAATTCGAAGGGGCAGTACAGCAGAGGCATGTTTGCTCTTCCCAATGTTTGCTGCTGGCTGCGACGCTCAGGACGAAGGTCAGAGGGAGAAAATCATGGACCGGCTAAGGGGTGTCGAGGGATTTGGGTTGAACCATGTAAGTGTATCGATACCCGATGACAAATCTAGTTTACTTACCCGGATATAGGTACCCAAGATCAGTATCCTCTTGAAGAGTGTCTGGGATACCGGAAAGCCCTGGGAGACGTTGGTTTCTGGCGAGTTCTTTGGCTGAAGCGCAACACCTCTCGGATTAGAACTGAGCTTGATCAACCTGTCCCTCCAAGCGGCGCCTTACTTGGACGAATCGTAGTCTATCACCGAGATGCAGCCTGTAATCATTTCAAGGACTAAAGACATGAAGATACTGAGGAAATTGAAAGCCGCTTATCTACGTAGTGCCAGTAGCCGTCACGAAACATAGAAGAAGATGAAGAAGATGAAGAAGATGAAGAAGATGAAGAAGATGATGAAGATGATGAAGATGATGAAGATGATGAAGATGATGAAGATGATGAAGATGATGAAGATGATGAAGATGATGAAGATGATGAAGATGATGAAGATGATGAAGATGATGAAGATGATGAAGATGATGAAGATGATGAAGATGATGAAGATGATGAAGATGATGAAGATGATGAAGAAGAAGGAAGAAAGAAAGAAAGGGAGAAAGTTAGGTATATTCTAGCTAGTGTCTCTATTACGGAAAGCCGAAACTATTATAATGTGGTAAGAAGATTAAAGAGAGTTAGGGATTAGGATAAGGAGATAAGCAGACTACGGATGGAAGTAGACCAGGCGTGAGATTAAATCGAGTTGGATATGTACGTTAACTAATTTTGCCTAAGAAATGTCTCACTTAGGTGACTTTATATGCCCTATGCATGTACGTAATATGGGCGACTCTTGTACACTTTACCAGACTACTGAACCAAATATTGTATACCCTTACACTTCTTTATCTTTATGTTTTGCAACTCCTACCGTAGATGTTGTGCCTCCCTCTCGAACAGTCACCAAGGCCACCATCCACCCTTCGCAACCTTCCCGACAGCCCCAGTAGCCTTGACAGCGATATCTGCGCCCTCCCTAGCCCCTTCGATAACCTTCTCTTTAGCGTCGCCAACAGCATTTGCCGCTTCACCGACTTTTTGTTGCGCAACTTGCTTCTGCTGTAATATCACTTCTTTTAGCTCCTGCTGAAGATCTCTAATCTCATTATTTTTATCATGTTGTTCTTCAATAGTTTCTAGCTTCATCCAAATGTAATAGACGATTTGATACGTGAAGAGGGCACCAAGAAAAGATTTGAGCACGGGACTGCCGAACGATTTGTAGTATGCGCCCTGGGATCCCTGTTAGTTTGAGTACTAGCTATGCAGCGGTCAGGATGTTGACGTACTACTCGTGACGGTTCTTTGAATTGTGAATTGGAGCTGGGTTGTGAACTGGATGGATGTGGCGGTGGAGGCTCGGTCGCATACGTTTTTCGGGATATTTGGCCTAATCTCCTCGGTCTTGTTCCTCTTCTCCATACCGACCTAGTTGCTCTGACGTGGTTCATCGCGCCGCATTCGTGTGCAGGCACCAGCTTTCGTTCCGATCTTATATGCCGCCCTGATGCCAAATATAGCCTCGAGTCCCGAAGAAGTCACTGGAATGAACGATATGAGTCAATTTGAGGGCACTACGTGTCAATTGGCAGTGTTGGAGTGTTGAACAGTGTAGAAAACAGGCACTAGGTGAGGGGAACTCTCAGCATCGAATACAGCAAACCTCCGCTCTATCTCCGCACACCCCCTAGCGCACAGGCCCGTGCGCCACCTTTCCAAAGGAACACCTTGCATGACTTGAACTTCACTCTACTTTCCTATATATCCCAGAGCTTCGCTCGCAAGTCAAATACGCCCGTGCATTCATTGTTTCTCTTCCGCAGCTCTACTCAAATCAATAATAAATCATTTCCCGAAACAACCAACGAAATGGTATGTGAGCTCCCCCCAAACTCCCCATTAGCTGTGAGAGAGAAAACTACCGGGTACTTTGGCTGACTGACTTTAACAGGCGCAAACACCCCAACAACGCCAGGCCAACATGCGCTTCGCGAAAGCACAAGAGAAGAAGATGGGCAAGCCTGAGCAAGTGATTAAGAAGCGTGACCCCCAGAAGTCACCCATTAGCAAGGTCTGGATAAGTAAGTCTCTCTCGACCCATTGCTAGTGACTGCAATTGGAGGGCGATGGAATTTGATGCTCCTCATCTGATCAGGGCAGAGGATTCATGTCCACTGTCTTGACACGTGAGTAAAGTGGAGAACGAGGCGTAGGTTTGCAGCGCCAATGGAAGGCTAACCGGGATACAGTACTTTTAGCTTTCGTGTTGTGTGGAGGCCTCATTTTCGAGCTGCTAAAGATGTTCTTTTGAGCTACCTTGTCTCCACAACATCGGATTCTCTGCCTATTGGCCATACACTTCAGCATGATTGCAGCGGAAACGATCTGATGTGGTCCGACTGATCACCATTCCCCTTTCGATATGCACAACAAGCCGGCAATATACAGCACACGTACAAAGACAATATGGTAGAGAGGAGGCGTGGAAGCACGGCATGCAGAAGCCATTTTGGCGTCTTTCTTCATGTTCATTCATATAGGGCTCGGCGTTTTACACTAGGTTGGGGCAGACAGGAGCTGAGCCATCACATCTGGTCAGACATACCAATGCAATTCGATTCTCGTATGCCGAGATGTTCTCATCGTAATTACTCAGCAGCATCCGCGCCCTCGTCCATGACCACCGTCCTCCTCTTCTTTTTCTTTTTCTTAATTTTGCCGTCGTCTTCGCCCTCGCTGCCCTTATCCGCATCACCCGATGATTTGACCTTCTTTTTCTTCTTCTTTGCCATAGGCGCCGTGCTCTCCTCAGCTTCTGGCTGTACATCTCTACTCGGTGGAGATTCGGCAGGTTCATCTCCCCCCACAGCGACCCTCCTCACCTTCTTCTTCTTCTTTTTCTTGACCGCGACTTCTTCTTTAACGTGCAGCCTTTCACTCGCGCGTTGCATTTCAAGCCTCAATCTCTCCACTTCTTGCAGCGCTCTCTTAATCTCCGCTTCTTCCTGCTCTTTTCTTTCGATCTCGAGCTGTGTGAGCTTTCGACCTGATACACCCTCGTCGTCCAGAGATAATGAGCCAAGACCGGAGCTATCCACTTCTAACAGAGACTTCTTCGTTTTACCTGGGCGAGGCTGCACGATGTCTTCTCTTGAGGAATCGAGCACAGCGGGCCCAAGTGTTTCATCTCCCATGATCTCTACTCTTCGTACAATCTTTCGTGGACTTCGTGAACGAGGCATGCTCTCAGACGAGGGCACTTTATTCCCGAGGTTAAGGTCCATTATTGGAATTGAATCGATATCGAGATCATTGTTTTCTTGATTTCCATCACGGACAATTCTACTCAGCGGTGTAACAGCGCCGCTGCCTCGATCCGCTTCAGGATCGATGTAAAACGGGTCGTCCTTATAGCGCTCTTTACGCTCCGCTTTCCGGCGAGCGAGAATGTCAGGGTCGAGATACTCTTCTTCCACGGCGTTTTGGTAGGATGCAGGCTCCTTATTGGAGGCGTCAAGTCGATCTGCAGCAGGGACAGGAATGATAGGTGCGTCAGCGTAGGCAGTTATGGGCTCTGAGTATGCCGCGTACACATCATCTTCTTCTGTCTCATACCCTTCATTATCAGCCCGGGACAGGAGATGTTGCAGATTCGCGTTTATTGGCGTATCGAGATCGAGATCTTCAGGCACCGGTACTTTCCGTTGTGCGCCAGGTGCAACTGGGTTCAGCTCGGCGCCGGAAAATAAAGCAGGTATAGCTTGTGTCAGAAGCAAGGGAGGGTCGATAAAGTCGTCAGGATCCGCGCCAGTTGCAGTACCAGAGGCAGCTTCCGCAGCCAACCGCATGAGTTCGAGATATTCAACTGCGCGCTCTTGGACTTCGAGATCTGGATGCGTAGAGAGTGGTTCTAAGAAGTGGATAATTCGTGCCATGAGAAGGGACATAAGCGTTTTGCGCTCGGGCGTCCATGAAATTCCGTCATTCCCTGCTATACTGGAGAAGACTTTTGGTATGGCGTGTAAATAAATTGCGAGGGTTTTCGAGGACAGTTGAAGAGTGGTAGGATGTAGGAGTGATGTGATGACAGGTTCCGGTCGCGTAAGGTAATTTGCGTACTCTCCGACAAGCCAGCCAGCCCACTCCAATACACCTTGACCACCGTTTCCAGAGGCAGGAAACATCTGATCCCTTCGATCGACAAGTACCAATGATTGTGCGGCATCCACAGCTTCTGAACGAATGCTCCTTACCCGAATAGCGATGTTCTGCAGCTCGCGTCCGATGCTGCTGCCAATGTCATCCACTTGGCCTATATCATCCTTCTCTTCCGTTGGTGAGGGCTTGGCCGATGGCGACACTCGGACGAGCTGAACGAGTACATCTACGTACCATTCGAAATCGGCGATGTTTCCGTATGTATTGCAGGAACACATTTCTAGTATTCGCCGAATAACATTGACTCGATAATCTTCAGGTAGAGGTGGCGGCTGGTCAGACTTCTGTTCGTGCTGTCGAAGTGTCTCCTCGGCATCAGAGTCGTCATCATCGGCGTAGGGAACGACTTCGTTTATCCGGGCTCGGTCATTGTTAGCGTCATTCGCGACTATAGCGATGGGCGCATTTCGAAGCTGTCGCATAAGCCGCCCAACAATGGATGTGAGATTGTCCGCATTCACCATGCCGACCACAAGGTCTAAAGCGCGCATTCGTATTGAGATGTCTGGATCGTCAATACATTCCAAAATAACGTCTTGCTGCTCAGAGACCAGGTATGGGTGAGACTTGACGATTTTGTCGAAGGCAAGCAATGCGACGTATTTTACTGCAGGATGATGAGAAATGAACAATATCGATTATTGTGAACTTTAGCTTACAGTTTGCATCCCCCTCTATTACCATCATCCCTCGTAGTTTGCCCACGCATAGCTTTGCCACTTCCTCGCCTTCTGTGGTGCCCTCGACAGCCTCTAATATACCGCCTTGAATAATACCACTGATGCATTCATACAATAACGACATGGCAGATGTCTCTCGAATGATTCTTGTGAGTGGTGGGAGTAATTTTTTGATCAATCGAGGTTCAAGAGGGGTCAAGGTCGCGAACTGTGCATGGTCAAAACATGTCAATTAAAGATGTCGTCGTGCACTTACAAGTTTGATAAGCTTTATGGCCATCCAGTTGTTGCTCCCTTCGACCAAGAGATCGAATAACCTGGGCGCCAGCGGTAGGAAGTCCTGTGGCCGCCTCCATCCCAGTTCGCAAACGACATTGACGATGGCAGCTGTCACCGTCGCATCCTCATTGTCATCCAACAAACGCTCCTTGATCTTCGGCCATGCTGGCCGTAGTGTCTCCGGATATACGAGAGCCAGTCTGTATAGCGTGACAACCGTCTTTTTCCTGACCATGGCGTGCGAATGCGTCAACCGTGGTATCAGATCAGAGAGAACCGAGTTGGCCATGCTCGGGTTGATGACGTGCGGGATAGCTCCGAGTGGAAGAGCAATGTACTGTGGGCTTGAGCTCATGATATCTTTCTTGAGCTGATTTTCGGCAAGCACAAGGACCTCAGTATCCCTTCGGAAGCTTTGCACAGCAGCGAGGTAGCCTGTGCGTTTCTGTTTGAATTTGGAACTCGACATGACCTCGAGGACGTTGAAGCTCGCCCATGACATGTCGTGACCGAACATCTCGAGGTACGTCAGCTTCATGAGGGCCGTGGCTTTGAGGTCCATGTCGTTGGAACGGATCTCCTTGCGACATTCTTTAATGCTCTCGGTGATATACTCTTTCTCGCTGCCCTTGTGGTTTCGGAGGCCTCGAATGAGGTCGTAGAGTGACTTTTCAAACCTGCCAGAAGGTCAGCTTCGGTGTGGCCTTGGTCCTGAGCTGGGCTGCAGCCGTACATGTTGGCCGCTGCTCAGGTAGTGTCCCGCAGCCGGGTGTCTGGATAGCTCAGCGCACGAGGAGGGGCAGATTGGCGGAAGCGTGCAGATGGTGGGCCAGCAGGCATGGTCATTGAGACTGCGCCGTCATGGGGTAAGGAGTCGTGAGGGCAACTTCTAGTGTGGGAGCCACGGGCAGTGTGGAAATGCAGGCGAAGCGCAGTGTGCAAGCTGCTTTGCCCAAGAGCAACCACCGCCCATGGGTTGCCCGCCGGCGCCAAATTTCGCCGACGAGGCTGCGAGCTTGGGCCAGAAAGTTGGACGGCGGACCATCACGACACACAAACACCACGCGCTCGATCTGCAGAATTGCCATTTGGAAAGCCGGGAAACATGACACAAGCAAGTCTTCTCTCACCGCCCTCGCAAATCCCCCCCCAGACGGCCCTCGCGCTCTCCCAAAAAGCCCCTCTCGTCCTGTCCACCTCACCCACATCCTCGTTACCCTGGCCGCTGTCCCTCCTCTTCTCCAGCGAGACGCCCGAGTCATGGACCATCCACGAGAACCTCTTCCTCTCTGCACTGCGCACCGGCGACGAGACTTCTGCGCGCGCACTTCTCGCGCGCCTTGAGGCCCGCTTCGGCGAGCACAACGAGCGCATCATCACCCTCCGCGGCATCTACAATGAGGCAACGGCCCAGTCCAATGCCGACCTGGAGAAAGTGTTCGATGGCTATGAGAAGATATTGAGGGAAGACCCGACCAACATGAGTATACGCAAGCGGAGGGTCGCCGTCCTCAAGGCGCTGGGGCGGACGCAGGATGCCATTACCGCCGTGACGGTTTTGCTGCAGAATAGTCCCACTGATGCAGAGGCCTGGGCCGAGGCGAGCGAGCTTTATGCATCTCAAGCGGCTTGGGGCCAGGCGATTTACTGTGCCGAGGAGGTGTTGCTCATCACGCCGAATGCTATGAGTGTGAGTGCCGATTGAACTGCCTCTTTGACACGAGCACCATCACTGAGACCTGTGTTAGGCACACGCGCACATCGCCACCCTCTACTATCTCTCCACCGCGTCAAACAACCCACCAAGCCTGACCGCTCTGGCACTGTCGCTGAAGCACTTCTGTCGCTCAGTCGAACTGAACGATTCCTATTTGCGCGGCTACTATGGTTTGAAGCTTGTCACCTCGAAACTCATCCCCCTTCTATCTGACTCATCGTCTGCACCCAACAAGCGCAGCACGCAACAAGAAGACGACGATGTGCCCGTCCCCAACGTCTCAACAATTAAGCAGCTAGAAGAGATTGCGACAAGCAAACTGGCGGAGATAGTAAGGCAATTCGGAAGCAAGAAGAAGGGCTGGACCGGCTATGATGAGGCGGAAGTCATTGCTGCACGTGAATTGTTAGATCGACATGCAAACGCTGAGCGATGATTGACAGACAGACAGACGAAAAACGATCATGTGCAAGGGGCGTTCGGCGTCAAGGTCTAGAGATGGGCAGATCTGGTTAGGTCAATGGTTACCACTCTGATGCAATCCGCCATTTTTGGAAGAGGAACACTCTTACCCTTTCATCTTACACTTATATTCTTGCTCCCATGGGCTTCTAAGCAACTCAAGTGTCACACTTGACAGAAAGACAAAATGAGTATGCGTAGGCCCAACCCCAAAGTCGAGTCGAAGTGTATGGTATTATAATTACAACGAAATCTATCGGATCCCCATATTGCCGTCCCCGCTCTCCATACCTTTCCCCATACCCTCCAACGTTTTTCCAAACACCAAGCTCACTTTAATCTTTTCGCCAAAAGGAGCAAAATCAACCTGGCTTCATATGCAATATTCTTCGAAGCTGCCCCTCCGATCTTTGGTACCATAGATTACTAGATCAATAGATGAGCAAGGTCAGGTGATAGTCGCCATGTTTTCCCAGATAACAAACAAATATCAAAACGCCGCTTGTAAATGCAACACTGCCCAAATCGCTCGATACAGATCATTTCGTCCATTGTATTGCGTCCCCAATATGCGTTTGCCGAAAAATGTGTGCGTTATACGCTCTAGATGTTGAGACCACGTGTGAGCTCCTCGAGTCCACTGCTATTGTTCTCCTTGCCCTTGGTAAATTTGCTCTTTCGTGCAGCCATTCTCCCCCAATCCTCCTCATCCTCCGTCACATTAAGCTGTGGACTGCCTTTTTTTAAGATCCCTTTGATCGCACCTGGTTTGCCCTGATTTGCGCCACCTGAGGCTTGGAGGGTCATTGAGGTGCCGTTTGACATGGAGTCGGAGTGGTTGACAACAGGTCGGTATCTCGCGGAAAGACCGACATTGGATCTTTCGGAAGGTGCAATTGATGGAGTGTAGCCGGGTCCAGGACCAAGGAAGGTCGACATAGGGCGCTGTTGTTGTTGCTGTTGCTGTTGCTGATTGCCGTTGGTAGACATGAATGACATGGGCCGATTTTGCTGGTTGGGCACTCCATTGGGCATCCCTGGCACGCTCAAGAAGCTTCCGTTGCCCATAAAGTTACCCTGAAAGCTATTGCTGGGCATGGCCATTGACATTCGTGGGTCTTGCTGTTGTGGCTGCTGTTGCATGGCTTGCATCTGCTGGAGCTGCATTTGCTGCATAGCAATCATCTGTTGCATCTGCTGGAATTGCTGCATTTGCATGTATTGTTCTTGCTGTCCCATGGGATATCCCATCTGGTTCATGCCCATACCCATCATTGGCATTTGCATGCCCATCATGGGGTTCATGCCGTTCATGCCATTCATACCGTTCATAGGCATCTGCGACATGCGCATTGGATTCTGGGGTTGTCCAGCGGCGTTCATCTGCTGTCCCAGCATTCCAGTGAATGGTCCACCCTGAGGCTTCTTATTGGATGCACCGCCCATGTACTTTTGCTTTGTCATATCCCGTATTTGAATCTGGTCCACAAGAGAAGGCTGGGACATGCCAGCTTCCTGGTACATCATTGGTGAAGGCACGCCCATGCCCATACCCATGCCGCCACCTGCAACAGAGTCGCCGGCAATAGATGCAGGACCACGGCCGAAACTATTGAAACCCATCGACTCCCGGTTTGATGGCCGGACCAACCCGCCGCCAATATATGGATCCGCGGGCAGGTTCCTGGCAAATGCAGGCAGGTGGGCTTGTGATGCGCGGTTGCTCACAGCACCAGCAGAAGCAGGACGCTCTGGAAAATAAGAAGGCATCGCGTTAGCTGGCTGACTTGGTAGCCGACTGCGTGCCTGGCTGGGGAACCCATGTTGCGCGAGAATGCCGAGTGGTATGTCTTCGTCTTCCCATTCGTCTGCCTTCATCGACGTCTCCGAAGGGAAGCCCATACTGAGGCTCTCCACAAAACTTTCAGGCCGGGCCGGGTTCGCAGGAGCGGTAGTGGAACGGCGCATAGCTTCGCGTGCAAAATGCATCTGTTGATTCTTGCGCCTCAAGATCTCCTCCTCTTCACGTTTCTTGATTGCGTCCTCCTCATCTTCGTAGTCCTCTTCGTCGGAGCTTTCATCTGCAGGCGGCTGCGATAATTGGCGTTTTTGATATTCGCGGAATTCAGCCTGGGTCATGACGCGCCCATTGGTTGTGCCAGCTCCCGCAGGTGTAGCCTTGTGCTCCGTTATGGTGGGAACCGCAGATTTTCGCACAGGTGTGACCTCGGGCTTGGGCGGCGCTTTTGCTGAGGTGAATAGATCGTCATCATCCGTCAGGGCATACCCAGACGCGGCTGGTGCTGATATGGCTTTCGGCGTCGCACTATCCGTCTTGTTCGAAGCCGACCGCGACGAGAGTGGGGTTTCATACGAGTTGGTGGATGACGAAGCCACTGAGATTGGTTGGGGCTCGGGCGAGCTTTCACGGAAAGATTGCCGGTCCATGAATGACTTGCGTAAGTGGTTGGCATCTGCGTCTGGAAACGTGGCGGATGATGGCTGGGTGGGACTCTCAGAAGCGACTGGAGCATAGGACGAGTATTTGTGGGGGGGCGGAGGTGGAGGGGGGGAGTCGTTGTCGGAGCGTAGAGAAGACATCAGGTCATCAGCTGAACCACGGCTGTCCCAGCTCTTTAAAGGTGGCTCGACATCAAGCGCGGGGCGGATCTTGATGGGCTCTGCCTGGAATGTGCGCTTCTCCGAAAGTAGCGAGCGACCGGCAACTTCTCTCGGCAGGTCGGGAGACTCCTTGCGGTTCAAACCACTGAACATGTCGTCAAAGGAGGCGTCTCCAAAATTTAAGTCTGCGTCCAGCTTTGGGGGGATGGCGGTGCTGGCGTAGCTCGAAGCGGTCAGGGCACGGTTCCTCGTACCCGTGTCTGACGGCATCGAGTCTTGGTAGGCAGCCCCTGAGTTTGATTTGGGCAGTGTGGGCAATTGTTTACGGAAGCCACTCATCGAGTAGGAATGGGGGGAGCTATTGTGCTGTGGTACTTGCGGACGGGAGACGCCGGCGAAGAGATTGTCGTCGGAGCTAGTATCAGTTGAGGATGGGAGAGTCGACGTCGAGCCATGCTGACCATTGGCATAGGGTCGCGACGAGGAAAAGTGCGTCCCACTGCTGGACTTGCTGTCGCTAATTAAAGGGTCAGTTGGGCCGGCGCTATTGCTAGGAGGATGAGGCTTACCGCTTTGAGGATCCTGGAGAATCGTCTTCGAATGACTGATGGCGACCCTTGTTCCCAGCACCGCCGAAGCTGCTGAAGCGAGGGAACTTGGACGAAGACTTTTCCTTCTCCTGCACCTTTCTGCGCTCGTTGGCCTTCTCCACCTCGGTCCTGCTCAGCAGGCGGAAGCCGCCCGAGTCGGCGTTGGCGGCGGCGACCGACGTGTCGGGGCTGGTTGCGACATCGACGTCGTCGAATGCATTGCCCTGCGACTTTCGACGGGCGGTGAAGATGCCTAGGCCGGGCTTGCCCATTGTGCAGCGGTGCAGTGTTGGCTGGGCAGAAGGGGCGCTCACTGCCTGATCGGCCTATCTTGCGGTGTGGGGTTGAATCATGCACGCAGACGTTGCGAGGCGTGCAACGGGCAATGGGACGAGGGAGCGGCTGCTGCGCGCTGGCTGGCTGCCAGAAGCGGAGCTGGGGACGACGAGGGCGGCACGGGGCAGTCGAGGTGACTTGGACGGTCTGTCGAGGTGCGGTTAGCGAGGGCGCAATTGGCCATGTAGCGGTGTCTTGTGGGATCGTGGATGAGGTGAGCGGGCGCGGAGAGCGGTGCAGAAGCTGAAGACAACCTTCACTTCGTGTGGCCGCGTTTCACTGTGCAGCGGCTGCCGATCAGGCCGGGTGTGCGCTAGACGGCCTGCGACCCAACAAGAATGGCAGCAGCGTGCTGTGGCAACTCTGTTCTACGGCCACTCGTCCAGCGTCATGTCTTGCATGCTCACTGCGTGTGCGAGGTGGTTCGTGTAATCCTTCCGAGCCGGCGCGAGTCCAGGGTGGATGTGCGACTTACCAGACACAGAGCAGGGGGTGGGGGGCTCGACAAACTCCAACGAGCGACAACTGTCTGCGCGACGCTTTTCGAGGGCGATGACGACGTAGTCGAGGAGCGCAGCGTGCGGCAGAGAGAGGAGACAGCCCTGGAGGTGCGTGTGCACGGGGCGCACAAAAAGTGCCAGTATGCTTTGCTTCCCTAGTAAGGAGTGCGCCGCAATGATCTACTGATTTTATTGCAAAGCACTGCAGGGGTATAGCGCTGCCCGGAGCGGCCAGGAGCTTCCTTTTTGCCTCTGCAGCAATCCATGGGCCGTGTGCCAGCCCTCGGCGCCTCTATACTTAGACGTCCAGGAACGCTCCACAAGTTGTGCTGCTCCATCAAACACTCGCACCTGCTGAGCAGCGCCTCACCAGACCCAACGCCATGTCGTCTCGCCCGCTGCAGCCCGCCCACCTCAGCTTCATCCACCTGCCAAGCCCATTGACTGCCTCTCCATAGCATCACAGCATCACAGCATCACAACATCGCATCACAATATCCGTCCGGGCGGGAGCCGTGGCGGGTGCGAACATGTTGAGCTTGAACTGCAGGCCCACAATTACCTTAGCGGCTCTACTTTCGGCTCTGCTAGGGCCATCGACGCATCGGCATGGCTTGACTGCCTGCGAATCAAACAGCCCCATCCAGGACGTGTATTTCTGCAGGACAAGGGGGCAAAGCATTTCATTGTCAAGGCACATCCTACATCTTGCTCGCACGCTCCGACATGATCCTGGGCACGAGCAAGAAACCTGTCCTGCTGCAACCTGCATCTGCGCTTCCCGTAGCGCAACCTCGGCCGCGAGCCCCTCGTCGCTCTCGGTGCTCTCAATGAATATTGGCACGCCCGTTTGCTCCTTGCCCTTTCTGCAAAAACTGACCGTTGAACACATGGACGCCTGCTCATGCCTTGCTTGTTCGTCGCCCTGGTAAATGCACAACGAACCCAAGCTTGAACCGCGTCCTGCCAAACACCGTCCCAAGCAAAGCTGTTCGTGGCTTTGCCAATGCCGCAATTACGAGAAGCACAGATGGTACCACCGGACAGACGCGGTCGCTATTTCTCCATGCGGCAACATTATTGCTTAGCCAAGAGCAGCCTCGCTGAACGTCAAAACACATAATTGACCAGACCATTGAGACACTGGAATCTGTCAATTGAGCTCTCTGTCCTTAATCATGAGGCGCTAGCTCAGCAAAACTCCACTCCTTTAAAACTTCTCCGTGGGTAGCCAGGATGACGGCTTCACTCATTCCTCGCTACGCCACGCAGAAGAAATGTTTGCCCTAAACTCCCTGGCTGCAATTCTTGTGCAATTCCGTAGCCGCATGTCAGATCGGCTCGGTTCTCCAGCCTCCCGAATCCTCGTTGGCTGGTAGCATCGTAGTTGGGGCACCACAGCACCATGGCTGCGGGACGTCACGCCGTCGCGATTACCACTCCCGCCTCTTCGTCTCCAGCCTCTCATTTGCTTAGGTTCATCGTTCCTTGCAACATCTTTCGTTTTTCCCCGCTGCGAACGCGTAATGACCTCCGGGAACCGAACATAGTCAGCTACCGATCGTCCATCTGCGTCTCCACACACACAATCACACAGCAGAATCCCGATCGACCTGTTCTCCAATCACGTCATCACAGTTCAGCTGCATTCCCTGTCAAACCATGTACGGAGACATCATGTAGAGGTTGAAAATCCTCCACGTGTTTACCCAACTGTCACCCTAAACCCCAACGTTGTCATTTAATCCCTGTCTAATTGGCTAGATTTCGAGGTGGTTATTAGAATGTATAAGCGTCATTTCAATATCACTTCATAGACATTACCTTGACCTCATGTCGCAGTACACCCGCTGGGTGGCAGGGCCCAGCAGGCAAGTGGCACCTGAAGCGACCTGTACAACATCATGAGCCCCTGTCGTATTTCTCACTTCTCTTTTTATACTCTTACAAAAGTTTCCCCGTCTAAGCTCTTTCCTTGCAATTTTCTCTCTCTCGTCCATGGTTGTTGACAACCGGGTTTACTTGCACATCTCCAGCGCCGACTCTTCCTATGCCCGAGAATATCTCTGCAGAACAACCAACTGTCATGAGTTGAATATAGTGGTCATCAAATGAGAATCAATTGCCCAAACATGATGAGCTTCGTGTTCTACTAGTACAGTGTAACGCCCCTACACGGATCCCGCTATGCTACGCTCGCTATGCAAACATCAATGATATTTTAGCCACCATTGTCGTACCCAAATGCATGACTATCTTGAGCATCAAGGCTTTTGTAAACCCACTCATGCCACCCATCGTTCGGCTCACAGTAATCTCGGATTTCTTCTAAAACGGCATCCTTCAATTATCGCACTGCAAGATCCCCTTCAGGATACTACTGCCGGGCCCGGCAAGAGCTGCTGCAAGTTCGGTCGCGCCAATAGCTGTTGCAATACGACGGTCTTCAACAACAACGCCAGGGAAGCCATTGCCTCTGCCTCTCCTACTCGGTGTGCCAACAGCGACGACTAACGACCCGGCCCTCCCTTCCACGGCCGAGACTAGTGATAATGTCTCCAAACTTCCCACAATGTCACGGAACTCGGTGCTTGTGAGGGGATGTAGGATGTTCTCACGCTTACAGAGTGCGGTGTAGGCTTCGAAGAGTTCCTTGATGGTGGGTGCGGTATTATGAGACTTTGATGGAGTTGCGGGGACATTGTCTGCTACTGAAACGCGCTTCTGCTTCTCCATGGCTGATAGAGAGCAAAGGACAGCTTTTTGTTGGAGATTGAGGTTCTGGACGCGCTGTACAGTACCGTTACTGAATACTGTTGCAGTGATCTTAGCCATGTGTGCGATCGTTGCACGTGGCGCGGTCTCGAACGTAAGCGAAGCCAGAGAAGCCGCAAGGGCATTATGGGGTTTTGCTTTGGATGGCGATCGGATGACTGGCGATGAGAGGTTGATATTCTCGACTAGAGGTGTTTTTGACGGAGACGGGGTGGGCGATGGTGTGATTTCAAGAGCCTTCTTGGCGTGCTGGTCGCGAGTGTCTGCTTCGATGAGATCGATAGCTCGCCGGCATATGTCGAATGCCTTGCGTAGGTCACCAGATTGCGCTGCAACCTTTTTCGAGAGGAACATGATGGCAGTCGGATGGATGAAGGGGAGCAAATCTGAGCCAGTCGGTAAAAGAGCCTTCAGCTTGGATGTAATGACAGAGGATATTTGTGGTGCGGTATACGGGAGGAAGGGTAGTAGGTGAGGTTTCAGACCGCGAGCTTTGAGTCGAGGAAGAAACCGATCCGTGAAGTCGAGAGCGTTCGCGATGCCAACAAGTACGAGGCCCGATGACTTCTGCAATGACCACTCAAAGATGTTGTACAGAAGATCGATGTCTAGCTCGAGTAGATGGTCCACTTCGTCCAGCGTGACAACATGGGTGGTCTTACGCTGCATGAAGAGGGCCTGGAGCGCTTCCATCTCGTCGCCTTCAACAATCTCGGTGATGTCTACGAACTCTTCTAAGAGGGTCCTGTACAGATCGGTTGCGTTCTTAACACTCATGCAGTTGACATAACCAGTCTTGACAGATGCTTCTGAAGCAACTGTGCAGCACACTGCGTTGACGAATGCACTCTTGCCGGTGCCTGGTGGGCCAGAAACGTAGACGCATCCGGACTTTTTGCTTTTGACACGTGTTGAGATGAAGTTTTGAAGCTCTTTCCTCTCCTCTTCCCGGCCGAAAAGTGCCGTAGGCGCTGAGCCTCTTGCAAAAAGCTGACGTGCTTCGTTGTAGATAGTCGGAGCCGTGTGTCGAGGAGTGCCAGAGGTATGCGGTGTGCGAGGAGTCAGCGGCCGTCCGGCGAGTATGAGTTTGTGGCGTGGCGTGACTGCGACTTTACTGGCAAGTGCGTCTCGGTGTCTAGGCGTTGAAGGTGTAGGTGCGAACTTCTCGGGCAGATCGGCAAGCGACTTCTTCGGGGGATTCTCCTTCGTCGTCGACAGCGGAGCCCGTATTCCAGGCGCACCGTGCTTAACTGGAGTTGTCGCGGCCTTCCTTCCGCGCTTCGCGGACGACTTCTCCTCTGCCTGGTCCACCTCCATTGCATCGTCATTGCACACATTTTGCTTTTTCGGGGTGAGGAATGGATTATCGGTCTCTTCCTCATCGAGAA
The DNA here is from genome assembly GCA_003313425.1 of Pseudopyrenochaeta lycopersici. Taxonomy (NCBI): domain Eukaryota; kingdom Fungi; phylum Ascomycota; class Dothideomycetes; order Pleosporales; family Pseudopyrenochaetaceae; genus Pseudopyrenochaeta; species Pseudopyrenochaeta lycopersici. The sequence continues at coordinate 801,983 of NHZP01000006.1, forward strand.
TCACGAACTGTGCCCTTCGCTTTGCGCGCGTTGCGACATTTGACTTTGGATCTGCAGATCGCATTAGACACGCGTTGTTGCAGAAACGACGGCTCAAGGGACAATGGCGCCTACCTGAAGCATCTCCGTTTGCGCAACTGCGAGTTCTCTTTCCGAGAACAGAAGACGCCATTGTAGACAAGTTGCGAGAAGGTAGGAGGTGTTGTTTGCGGCGTGGAAGGTACAATGGCGTGGGATTGAAGATATAGGAAAGAATGGGGCCGCTCCCGGGCACCTGAAGAGCAAGCGCGAACGCGACACGCGACTTAAAGTGGTCTTGGCACGACGCGCCTTCCAGCCTCGCCAAGGCCAAGTAACTCCGGCGCCTTTTCACTCAACCATGACACTTTCACCATCCTGCAGCTCAGAGCCATATCGATATCGTCAACGTTGTGGCTGTAGTATGAGCGATCCGTTTCTTCAGGATGTATGCGTAAGGTTCGTCGAATCCGCGCAAATGCTGACCAATAACGCTTCTCGTCACTTGAAAGCATACCCATTCTGGGCCGAATTGCATATGATCTTGATGAGCGGTGGACCCATCATTGTTCCCCCTCAAACCGCCACCGTGTTTGCCTGTTGAACTTGACCTCTTTCTCGTGCATTGTACAATCTACTCATTGTTGTGCAAGCAAAAGTATCCTTTCGCAAACCGCCAACATAGACGACACTCCAAACTCAGCTTCTTCATAACACAACACGTCGACAGTGTGATCAGTGCGTGCGCCCGCATACGCCATCATTATTAACAGGGCCTTGGTTATGAATCATATTATTGACCCGAGAGGTAGAAGCATTATCGAAATATCTCTGGGGAATGGACCATGTTAGCCCTGGGTGCCACAATTAGCTACGCTATCAGACCAGCCGATGTACGTGGGAACGTGTATTATATTATTACGCCATGCTCATGCTCATGCTAATATGATGGGTATGCAAGGATGCGCTGATATTCGTACACTCTCAATTCTTCAACGCACTTCCATCAAGCTCCGCCAAAGTCGCTTGGACCATGTCCGGATTAGCTTCCAGCAACGCCTTCACCCTTTGCTCAAACGCCTTGATCATGAAATCTGCAACCTTTGGCGCTACGCCACCGCTTAACGCCGCATACAATGGGTTTGAGAATGCAAACTCAACCGACAGCGTAACGCCCGTGCGATTCTTTCCGAGCTCTTGTACGATCCATTTACTTCTCAGATGCGTAAGCAGGCCGTTGCTTCCTCCTTCCCTCCCCCTCCGCCCAGCGCCCTGCCCGTGAAGGTGGTGTGCTATCTCTTCTGTCGTAAGGCTGGTTTCGGTGTCTCCACCAACACTCTCGACTACCTTCCCGGGTACACAGTATACTCGTGATGCGAAGGACTCGGTGATGTTGCCAAAGCCGCTAGTCAAGATGCCTTCGGACGGCCAGCTCCGGCCGTAGTTCTTGTCGGGTGCAGACCATTTCGTTATATCGCTTCGTTGGCAGTATGGGAGGAAGCTGGAGTAGGATGGAACGTCTGCGATTATGGAATATATGGGCGCACTTGGATATTGCAGGGTACGATGGGCTGTGAGAATTTGTGGCGTAGTCTGAGAAGAGGATGAGGTTGCAAAGGGGTTTGGGAGGAAGGTTCGCCGCGGTATGCAGGGTTGAAGCCGTTGTATGGTCGAATGGATCATAGGTCGTACGGCTTTGGACATCGCCATCCTGGCGCCCGATGGAGGAAACTGGAGAGGTGAAGGTGCAATCGGTATCACCTGGATAACATGGTGAAGTTTACAGAATAGCAATTGATGTGCTCACGAAGCCCACAAGATCAGATCTTGGGGCTAAGCTTTGCGGTGGCTTCGATGAAATCATGCCAGGGCCCACGACAGAGCCATACCATTTTAATATTAGCTCCCTCAGTTATCGATAGAGAAATTTCCCCCCGACATGTTTGGCCCCTCCACAGATCTTCGATAAAGCCAAATATACAACATGACTACGAAATTGGACGACAGAACCGCGAATCATGCGGGGAGTGGCGAAGAAGCAAGATATCAGACAGACAATAGCGTTTCGAAGAAGCAGCAGCCTAGACAACAACTGTCGAAAGCAATGGAGCACATGCGCTTCGCAGTCACCGTAGATCCTATACCGCACCCTTCAACACGTTCACCACCCACTCAACCCTTAGACCCCACGCAAGGCTTTCCACCCTCTAGCGCCGAGCCTGCAGAAAACGATGCTTACGGTGTTCCTGCCTCCTTCGCACCCGTGCGCAATCCAGCGGCACGCTCGCATGACCCTTCTAACAACCAGAAACGTAGCGATCCCTTTGCGTTTGGGTCGAGACACTTGGAGGAAGGTGACAACATCTTCGAGTTCAACGCTTGGGATCATGTCACTGTTGATTCTACCTACCAGGCCTTCTCAGAAGAACAATACGAAAAGCAACGGGAAGATCCCGTATCCGACTTTGACAGGAAGCGATATAATGACCAGCCAGAGAAGTGGTGGAACCAGTTCTACAAACATAACAAGACCAATTTTTTCAAAAACAGGAAATGGCTGGCGCAGGAGTTTCCTATATTAGAAGACTTAGGGAAGGAGGATGCACCGGAGGCTGTTCTGTTGGAGGTTGGCGCTGGTGCTGGGAACAGTGCATTTCCAATCTTACAACAGAGCCGCAATAAGAGGTTGAAGATACATGCGTGTGATTTCTCTAAGAAAGCTGTCGAACTAATACGGAACCACGAGCTCTACGACACAGAAGTCATTCAAGCAGATGTTTGGGACGTTGCGGCCCCACCAGACTCGGAAAATGGCGGTTTACCGCCTGGACTTCAAGAAGGAAGTGTCGACGTTGTGCTCATGATTTTCATTTTCTCCGCATTGAATCCAAAGCAGTGGGATCAAGCGGTAAGGAATGTATGGCGGGTGCTGAAACCAGGTGGACAGGTACTATTCAGAGACTATGGACGGGGCGATTTGGCACAAGTGCGATTCAAGAAGGGAAGGTATATGGAGGAAAACTTTTACGTGCGCGGAGACGGCACCCGAGTGTACTTCTTCGAGCAGGAAGAGCTAGAAGAAATTTGGGGAGGGAAAAAACGAGACACCCAGACAGGGAACATTGATGATACAACAACACAGGGCACGGAAGCTGAAGAGAGGAACGGTGAGATAGACAAAGGCCTATCAGAAAAGATTTTAAATCTTGATCTCCACCACCCAACCTTGCAAACATCACAGAAATCAAACGATGACGTCGAAAATCCCGAAACCCCTCGACCAGCCTTCGAAGTCGCCCATATCGGCGTCGATAGACGGATGCTGGTGAACCGACAGAGGAGGCTGAAGATGTATCGCTGCTGGATGCAGGCCGTCTTCCGCAAAGCAGGACAGGACAGTGAGGTTCCCACGAGCACGTTACGGCAAGAAAGGGAAGAAGGCACGGCAGACGGGAATGGTGAGGAGGCGGCATAAGCGGATCACAGGTTTACGTGGAGGAGATGCGATACCAGCAATACCACAAACTGCTTGCGCCAATGAGTGTTATTCATTTGTTTGTCTTCTCGTTTCTCCTTGAGTACCCATTTGCCTCATAGTCGCCTTGGTCAGTACTCCGGTCATAGAAGCAGCACATGTTTCGTCATTTCAAAGGTGGAACGAATGTAGAGGTGGATGATAACAGACACCGTTGAAAGGTTTAACTACCGTCAATAAACCCTTAACATCTCAACACTGCCCTCCGATGCGCCCCTCAGATACGCAAACTATCCGCAAGTTGCTCAAACACCAAGAGTCCTCCCCTACATGACCTGCCCCTCAAAGTATGGTCTGAATCTGCTCTCTCCCTGCAGTCCACAGTCGAGCACACACTCATAACAACTCATCAACAACTGTGGAAACTTGGTCGTCCAATACCTCAAATACCCACTGGGCAAACTACCCACTTTGGCCTTGACTGCTTCATCCATATCCTCGTAATGATTCTTCTTATTTCGCAGCGCCCGTAGGAGATCTAGCATCCTGTCGCCGGTATATTTACGCTGCTTACCGAGGGAGTTGATAAATGAGTGGTCAAGCTTGGCGAGGAAATTGCGCTTGTGGTCTAATACGTCGTAGGAGAAGTCTTCTAAACGGGCGAGGTAGTCGGATGGAGGATCACGAGGTTCGCGCTCCCAGTGGTCCGAACAGTCACATAGGAAATTCAGTCTCTTCTCATCAGACCAAAAGAATGGATGATTCATGACCTGTACGGCCGTCGGCCTGTCTTCCGGCCTTGTCTTGAGCATCCATTGGATGAGATGATAGGGCTCCTCCGAGTCATCGCCAAGACGGAGTTGTTTGAGATTGGCTTTTTCCTTTTTGATGTTGTATTCGCGGATCTGCATCCAGCCCTCATCATCGTCAAAGGGATGGCAGCCGTTGGTTAGGACATAGAAAAAGACGCAGCCTAGGGAGAAGATGTCCACGGCACGCTTGACGCCCTGCGCAACAGGGTCCGTGGAACTCGAGGAGTCGCGAGAGATGCCTGTTGAGCTACCGTTTGCGATTTCTTTGGGCTGGGTGATAAGCTCAGGTGCCTTCCATCCAACGGTTCCTGCGTTTCCAGTGGTGCCAATCAGGGTGCTAACATTGTCGGGAAGTGTCTTACATAGCCCAAAATCGGATATAACGAGACGAGTGCCTGTCTTGTTCTTTTGGGGATGTGCAATGAGAATGTTCTGCGGCTTGATATCCCGATGTATGATACGGAGGCTGTGTAGATGATTGAGTCCGTTCGCCAATTGATATAGAGCGCGTCGGGCATTCGCGTTGATATCGTTGACCAAGCGCTGTTGGGCGTCCGTAAGCTCCTCTCCAGGCCGGCCATCCCTGTACAGGTCGAAAAGACTAGCTTGGCAGAGTTCGACTGCAATGTACAAAAAGTTCTCGTCCTTTTCGTCGTCGAAGTAGCGAATGACATTGGGGTGTAGGTCACTCTCTTGGAGCAGTTTGACTTCTTGCTCTGCTAATCCAAAGTACTGGGGCAGCATTCGCTTAACGGCCACCTCACGCTCCTACGCCGGGCGTTAGAGTCAGACTACATATAAAAAAGGTTCAATCCTTGGCAAAAAGAGCACTTACGTTCCACTTCCCTTCGAATACAAAGGTACCACCACTTCCGTTACCCAAAAGGCGGTCTTGGTCTATGGTCAACTTGCCAATACGTTTGATGTTGGAGACATCTTGTATGTCGTCGCCATTCATAGTGACCTCGTCTGGATGTAGACGCGGGCCGACCTCGAGCTGTTTGGCAGCGTCAACGATACGGCCAACCTCATCGTCGTCCTTGACCTGATTCCTGTTCAGCTTCCGTCCCCCACGTTTCCCTCTGTGCGTCTTCTTCTTTTTGGGCGTGCCAGGTCCGACTGCTGGATCCTGCGTGCCATCCTCGGTTACGGCTGCCCCTAGTCGGGGCTCTCCTTTCAAAACTGGGGTTGTGGTTGTTTCCGTGTCATCCTCGGTTGTAGGGGCCGGATCAGCGGTTGTTGTTCTTGAAAGAGGCGAGAGGTCGTCTTCATCGTCTTCGGGGATATCGAATGTGACCTTCTTCTCTTTTGCGTCCTGGGGGACGGAAGTGTCGATTGTAGACTCTTGTAGACTCTCTTCTTTGACCGGCTGACGTGGAACGACAACTTGGACGGACGGTGATTGAATCTGCTTCTCTTCGACAGGCTCGGATTCCGACGGAGGGGCGGCAGGGAGTGGAGCAAAAGGCTCCTTGATTTTGCTGGGTTGGGTCCACCTCGAGAGGTAGCTGGTCACAATCTCGGTCCCGGCCGGACGTTTGTACGAGGCCAAGCTGGCTATAATGACAAAAGTCAGAAAGGACGCAATCCAGTATCGAGGAAAGGACTTTGATTCGATAAAGGTCTGTGGCGGTAGTTGTGGGTCACGGGTGGCCTGCTCTCCGGTTTGGGCTTCCTTTGGGGATGTCTTTGGAGAGTTGGTGCTGGCTTGGGCGCCGTCTTGGTTTGGGTAGTAGGTGGGGGCAGCAATCGCTCGGAAGCCTGATTGACGGCCATCTGTTACATAGTCGAGGATATGCACACCGACAAGGCTCTTCTGATCTGGCAGCAAGAATGGAGCATCCCAATCGAGCAGATCATTGTGGGCATAGCACGAGGCTGGCGGGGCGCCCTGGGTGACGTCGGGGTAGTTTACTTCGGAAAGAGCATACCAAGCACCAGTGTCAGTGGTGTTGAGCAGAACACGGTTGGCCATGTCCTCGGCGTAGGCTGGGCCAACTGGCTGGGGCAGCAGCACGAGCGGGGGCTCGGCCGACTCGTCGTGGGTGGGGCGGGCGACGTCGAAGACTCGCGCCACCGGATAGGGCAAGAGCTGCTCGAAGAGGGGCCTCTGGTACCACTTCGGGCGTTTGTGGTCGTAGGCGATGACGCCATTGTGCCTGCTGTAGACGTAGTGCTTGTCCATGGTCTCGGCGTACTGCAGCTGCAGGTCCTTGTCGCGGCTGTTTGGGTTCCACTCGGCGTACTTGATTGTGCACAGGTGCTCGTTGGTCTGCTTGTTGTGGATGGTGATGGTGTACTGGGTCTGGCCAATGTCGATGATGCCGCGACAGTCGCGCTCGTGCGCGCTGAAGAAGTTTCGCGACTCGGGCGCGCAGCTGTCGTCGTTGGCAAAGGTGCGGCCGGGGGTGAAGCCCTGCTTGACGACGCCCGAGGCGGCGTCGACGAGCAGCATAAACGTCTTCTTCTCCACGTTCCACACGACGGGCAGGTCCGGGTCGTCGCTGGAGTAGGGGGCAATGTCGGTGAGCTGCTTGACCGTCAGGCCCAGGCTCTGCAGCACGGGATAGGGCCCCGGGGTGAGGACGTAGAGGGCGCCGTCCTCGCGGGGCTCGACGATCCAGATGAAGGGCTGGTCCTGCAGGCTGGGGCTGCCCTCGGAGACGTTGTAGATGGTCTCGAGCATGGGCTTGCCGGCCAGCTCCCAGATCTGCTTGCCATTGTATCGGTCGCGGGCGTGGATGTGGCCGTCGACGGTCGCCAACAGCACAAAGTCCTCAATCTCCCAATCCTGCAGGGAGCGCGCGCTCGGGATGAGGGCTCCCGAGGCTGCGTTCCGGCCAGGATGGGCTCTGACAGCCGTGATGGCTGGAGCAGGAGAGACGTTGGTTGCTACGGCGCGCTTGTCTTTGGCGACTAGGGGCGCGTGGGACCGACGCCGTTGGACCTCGGCGACGGGCGGGACGGGCGGCGGGGGGAGGGCGGCGGCATTCTCGACGAGAGCGTCGCCGGCGCCGCCGTCCAGTGGCTGCTGCTGCTGAGCGGCCACCAGGAGCGAGGGAAGGAGCAGGAGGGCGAGGAAGGTGAGCGCCGGGCCAGCGCCAGGCGGCCGGCGCGGACGCGGCATTGCGGACGGGGTCGTGGTCTAGCGATGGGCCTGGGGCAGGCGGGGCGGGTGAGGAAGATGAAGCATCAGCGGGAGGGCGATGGAGAGGAACAGAGAGGACGCACAACCGGCCACTGCTGGTGATTTTGTCCTCGATATTAACGGGCGGGGGTCGCAGCTGAACGTGCGCCGTCCTGGCTCCCGCCGTCTGCAACTCGTCAGCCGTCCCCGTCGACTAAACCGCATTTCGACACGCTCGCCTGGCTCCCTTATTTTAGCACCACCTTGGCCCGCCCCCCTCGCAACCAGCCCTTACTGGCTGGCCCACTACACATACTCGTCCCCCAAAGTCCGTGGCCCATCCAAAACACTCCCTCTTGCACAATCACACGGCCATTCTTGACTATTCGTGTTTACTTTCGCCTACTACCCCAGAGCGCGTGTGCCCTGATCCTGCCACTCCATCAAACCATCTCGGCCTACCTGCTGAGCCTCCCAACATGAAACATAGACGATGGGGTTGAATGCAAGGCCAAAACCTAGTCTTGAAACCGCGGCCAGCTTGTAACACTTCGAAAAGGCATCATACTTTGTTGACCCCTCCCCAGTCTTACTTTTGCACCCCACAATCTACCCATTGAAGTCCGTTCTCGCCCTTTCCACAACACGCCGTGCACACTTGGACTTGGACTTTGGACATCACCAGACAGACACGCCATCGGAAAAAGCATCCAGTGCACATCCAACTCCGATGCTAGTAGCCACACTCATGCAGGGAGACGGAACCAGTCGTCCCTGGCTAGCATCTGCTTGCCCAGCTAAGCCACGACTACACGCGCTGGGGGGCCGCCTTCCTACAAAACTACCTCGTCTTTGTCTTGAACTGCATTGATATCTTTTTTGGTGATATACACTCTATCTAATGCTGTATTCGCTGCAGCCTCAGGCCTACTTGAGCAACTCGTACCACATCCATCACTGGCATAGTCCCACCACGGCTATTGGCCCTTGGCCACTTCTGGCTGCAGCTTGAGTGCAATACGTCTACTTTTACATGCGATCCCGCCGTCGTGGTGCACTGCGGATAATATTGTCTACCCGAAGCAATAACTGTCACGTTTTAGTCGTCTTTCTAGAATTCGAGTGCCGGGGCTGGAAGAAACTCACCTCTGCAGCCTCAGAAGCTGATGAGACAACCGCGCGCTTCAACTTGTAGCTCTCAATGACGCCGAGTTCCCGCATGTCCGCAATGCCGCCGCCAGGGGATAAGAGATCCAGCCCAGAGCTGGTCAGACCCGAATACACGGCTTTCCGGAGTCGCGTGACAAGATCGCTTGAGTCGAAGCCCGCGTTGTCGGCCAGGATGGTGGGTAGTTGTTGAAGCGCCTTTGAGAACGACTCGACAGCGATTGCCTTCTTGCCTGCTACGTTCTGCGCCGCCTCTGCGACGGCCTTGGCCATGTTCATCTCGGCGCACCCGCCACCCAGGGTCGTCCTTGGCTCCTTGACGGTTTGTGACAGCACAGCAAGAGCATCGTGCAACGACCGCTCAGCCTCGTCTAGAAGCTGCTCGGTCGCGCCACGGAGCACAATGGTGCATGCCCGGCCAGCCTTGACGCCCGAGAACCGGATTAGAGTATCCTCTCCTATAATCACCTCCTCGATAAGATCGCACTGGCCGAGCTTGACGTTCTCCGGGTGATCAAACGTCGACGTGATCTCTCCTCCCGTGACAAGCGCCAAGCGCTCAACGCCGTCAAAGTCGGCATGCTCGATCGAGCAGATGCCAGCGTCCGCGAACAGCTGTTCCGGCCAGTTGTAGATTAGCTGCCGATTGACAAAGCAGTTGATACCGTGCGCCTTGATGCGCTCAACCTTGGCCTTCATCTTTTCTCGCTCTGCCTTCTCCAGGTCGGCGAGCTTGCCCGTCGAGTCTACCTTGACGCGTGCACCGAAGATCTTGATCTTGTCTGTATCCATGGCTGTGTTTGCCACGAGAATCTTGGCGTTCTCTATCCGCTTGGGCTGGTTCACGCCGAACTTCTTGTCCAAAATGAAACCCTCGTCCAAATATGAATCCTTCAACTTGCCTCCTGCCTTCTTGATGATCTGAATGTGTGTGAGGTCGGTCGAGCCTCCGAGCTTGAGCACGGCATCTACGGCCAGCTTTGCGAACTGTTGTCGGTCCTGGCTGAGCACCTTGGAGCTAAGTGTGGTCCGGGCGATGGCCTCGAGATCCTTGCGGAAGGCTTGCTCATCTTTGCTGTGGTCGACGGCGATCTTCTCCAGCGCCTTGAGAGCAGCAACGCTCGCTATCCTGTAGCCTTCGATGATGGTCTGGGGGTGTATTTTCTGGTCTACGAGCTTTTCGGCCTCTCGAAGCAGCTCGGCGGCAAGCACCGTGACCGAGGTGGTTCCGTCGCCGACCTCGTCGTCTTGGACTTTGGATATGTTGACTAGGACCTTGGCGGCGGCGTTGTCGAGGGCAATGGCTTTCAGGATGGTGGCACCGTCGTTTGTGACCATGATCTCGCCCGTGGAGCTGTGCAAGAGCATGAGACTCAGCGGCAGACGGGCAGTGGGGGAGGGGGAGGGGGAGGGAGAGCATACGCAGACTGTAATATCTTGTCCATTCCCTTGGGGCCCAGCGTGCTCTTGACGAGATCGCCGACGGCAATAGCGCCCACAAAGGCGGAAAGACGCGCATTCTCGCCCTTCTCTTCCGTCACGTCGTCGGCGAAGATCTGGGTGGGGTTGTTGTACGACTGTGCCTGTGTTAGCACCGTGCTGCTGAGACAGTGTGGCCCAGTAGACGGCATACCATGTTGCAAACCAGCCGGAAACAAGCAAGGAGGGGTATCTCAGAAGGTGTGGGGTTGCGAGCTGTGGCCTGGACGCGACACTTTTTTTCAGAGTTGCCCGCGACGCCGTGTTTGCCCTGTTTGCGCGAGGCGCTCCGGCCAAACGTAGCGCCGACGCCGCCCATGTTTTGCTGCCCCCCAACATGGGACGCCCGCCGTCGAGCAATCCGCTGGACGAGCCACCTGCGCCATGTCGAAGCGACACGCCCTCGAGCCCCTCGAAGAAGTGCTCGACGCGCCCTCACCAGCCCCGAAGCGCGCGCGAGTCGACGAGGACGACGACATGGACGGCCCGCAGGCAAACGGCGCAGCCAGCAATGGCCGCCTCATGTCTCCCCGGCCACTGGAAGGCGCCCAAGACGACGACGAGCCCGCAATTGCTGCGCCCAGACGGCAGACGGCGCCCGAGGCCGGATACACCGACCTCTATCTCGACACAATCGACCGCAAGGTCCTCGACTTCGACTTTGAGAAGCTCTGCTCCGTCACCCTCTCCAACATCAACGTCTACGCCTGCCTCGTATGCGGCAAATACTACCAGGGCCGAGGGCCCAAGTCGCAGGCATACTTCCACGCCCTGGAACAAGGCCACCATGTCTACGTCAACATGGAGACTAAGAAGGTCTTTGTGCTCCCAGAAGGCTACGAGGTCAAGAGCAAGTCGCTGGACGACATCAAGTTCGTCGTAGACCCGCGCATGAGCAAGGCCGAGGTTGCCCGCCTGGACAAGGACCCCAAGGTCTCGTGGGACCTCTCGAATCGGGAATACATACCAGGCTTCGTGGGCATGAACAACATCAAGGCCAACGACTACTTCAACGTCGTTATACAAGCCCTTGCCCATGTTGCGCCGTTGCGGAACTACTTCATGCTCGAGGATCTTGCAAGCCGGCCGCAGCTGGCCCAACGATTCAGCACATTGGTCCGCAAGATATGGAACCCGCGCGCCTTTAAAACCCATGTCTCGCCGCACGAACTGCTCCAAGAGATTGCATTGCGCTCATCAAAACGCTTCACTTTGAGCGATCAATCAGACCCAGTAGACTTTCTTTCCTGGTTCCTCAACAACCTGCATCTGGCAGTAGGCGGCGCAAAGACAAAATCAAACTCCAGCATTATCCAAAAAGTCTTCCAGGGCACACTGAAGATCGAATCGCAAGAAATCACAGCCCGTGCCGATGCCGGTGACCGCTTGCGCTTCGAGGACGCCGCCGTCAAAACCGATGTTTCCAAATTCCTCGTCCTTACCCTCGACCTTCCCGCCGCGCCTTTGTTCCAAGACGCCCTCGAAAAAAACATCATCCCGCAAGTCCCCCTGGTGAACATCCTAAGCAAGTACAACGGCGTCACACCGCAAGAAAAGAGCAAAAACCGCGTCCGATACCGTCTGCTACATCCTTTACCACCCTACCTTCTCTTCAACATCAAGCGCTTTTCCGTGAACAAATTCGTCTCTGAGCGGAATCCTACCATTGTAACCTTCCCCGTACATAGCCTCGATATGTCGCCCTACGTCGAGCCGAACCCCAGAGAATACCCTCCAGGTGAGCCAATATGGTACGACCTCGTAGCGAACATCACGCACGAGGCAGTCAAGAAGAAGGACGACAGCGTAGAAGGGGAACAGGAGAGTAAGGTATGGAGAGTGCAGGTCAAAGATCGAAGTAGAGAGGAGTGGTATGGCATTCAGGACTTGTATGTCGAAAAGGAGCGGGCCGAGACGCTCTTTACCAAGGAGGCGTACATCATGGTCTGGGAGAGACGCAGAGGGCAACAGCCCGCATCCGCTACAAATGGTAAAGGAAAGAGCAGAGCCTAGATCGGCATACATGGAGAATGGTTTGCATAGTCTGTATATTAGTTTGCGGCGCTTGGGAGATACCTCAGTCGTCAGAGACACGGCTTCACAATAAGATTCCGGCGTAATCGCGTCGTTTGGCGCAAAGCGCACCCATTCCATGTCCATACTATGATCGACGTTGTACCTGATTGGATTTGTCAAAGTGAAGTGCATGATGAGACGAGGCCGAGGACAATACAAGATTTAAAACTTGCAAAGGCGCCTGACTGAACAGGGGCGGAAAACCCTTCAAGGGGTATTGCATATCTCAACTTCTAAGCTCACCTGTGATTCGTATTTCTACCACATGATCCCTTTCCAGTCAAATGCACCATCGATATTCCTCCACCTCTTCTCCCCAATCGCTTGATCCCATCCCATCATCACCGCCAACAACCGACAGGCCACGCTTGACACCGTACACACCATTGAGTCGGCCTTGCCCAGCACAGCCAGATCCATCAAATAAGCCCGGCCCACAAGTTCTCTGAGCTTCATCGCCTCCTCCGGCACATTGTCGCTGTTCAATTTCTTCATGTCGATAGCGTTTCCCACGGGCTGTCCGAGCGAGAAGAAGACATCGCGGTAGAATCCACCTTCCCAGCCAGTGATCTCGTCGATCCAGTTATTCTTCTTGTTTTGGTTCTGCGCAGCTTCAAGGGCCGCCTTGGTAGCGAGCACAATGCGATCTTGCGCTCTCACACTATTGAGACCGATTTCATGAGACTCATAAACAAGGGGATCATCGGAGGCGAGGACCATGACCGAGGAAGAGTGGCGGGCGAGGTGTGCTTTGATTTGCTCAGGGGTGCGTTTGTGTTTCGAACCACCCTCGATAATGTCAATGTAAAGATCGCGCGCTGTGTTCATGTAGCGGTCGAGTGGTATGTAGTCTTTTTGGTATTGGTATTCCATTGGGTGCTTGTCGCCGTGGCGTACATGGAGACCGATACTGAGACCACCTTCTTCCTTGATATGGCCATAGAGTTCGAGTGCGCGCTTGCCCACATAGGTTGAATCGTCGGTGCGGAGTTTGAATAGTGCCTCGTAGCCTGTACGTAAGAGGGCGAATATTTTATGCTGACGCTGGACACGCATCTTCGTGGCATCCTCCCACTCATCGGCGAAGGCATGACCGAAGGCTGACTTGACAGTAGCACCAGAGACTACAATGTGTCGAGCAGTATGGGGGCAAGGGACCATATGCGTCTTTGAGGGCGGAAGACATCCAGCAGAAGGCGGTGGCTGAAAATAAGATTTGTATTTACCATATGGCCTGGCGGCAATTAGCATACACATCCTCAATACCAAGTAGTGCATAATGGAGACATACCATCGAGTATCATCGATGAAGAAAGTTCGGTTCTCGGCTTTTGCCAACCCGTACGACATCCACATACGCATCAACGTGTTGCCAAAACCTGCGTCTTCGGTTTCCATGACATATGTCAAGGTCCTATCACAGACTTTCAATCCGGCAGTAGAAAGTCCATCTGCGATACTCTCATCCTCTACAAATCCTTTTGGTCGTCCTGCCGCTTTGTTTGGTGGCAATAGCCCCTGTTCTTCCGCCTCTTGGACGTCGATAAAATACTGGTCTTGCTGGTAATAGTTGAGCATCCGCTTGGCGAAGCCTGCTGTAGCCTTTGCTTCTTGGCGGAGTTCCTTCGACACTTCCATTGATTGATGGCAGATCTCGCGGTACTGTGTCGGCCGCAATGGGAATTCATAGTTTGCAGGTATTGATATAGTCCACCTCATTTTCCCCGCTACGTCTTGAACTGCAACAGCAGAAGGTTCTTGCGGTAGACGGCTGCCTCCTACCATCTCCCACTCCTCGCCATCTTCTTCATAACTGACAGCTTGTTGCGAGTTGGTGTAGAGTTGGCGTAGAACAAGCCACAACAGCAAAGCCGCTCCACAGCAGCCGATGAGGATACGCTTCACCAGCCTCGAATGGCTTGGTTGTGGCTGCTTCTTTCCATGACGAGGAATCAAGGATGGGAGGCTCGGCGATGGCGGAGGCGAGCGTGATAACAGTCCGCGGCGGGATGCTACGGTGGGCGACAGGAATGCGCCGGAAGTGGCGGACTGTACTGGTGGACTCAACTGCGAATAGGAAGCCGTCGACTGGATAGACAGGTTCGGATTCCGTCTAGCATGCATATTCGAGAGCTTCTTGGTCGCTTGGTTGAGCATATCGAATGATGTAGCGTCGAAATGCCTCCTTCTCGTGGTTGGAGATTGGCCAAGTCGGGCAACTGCAGCGTACTACGATGACGAAGCTGGTGCAGTAAGGGAAACGTCACCTGTCCCTGCAGAGCGACTTAAGAATGAGGGGACAGCCCGGCCGTCCAAAGAAAAGTAGGAAATGGATGAGTGAGAAGCGAAGGGAAGATGCGTGCCCCTCTATGAAGTCATGAGAGAGAGGGTAAAGGAACGTCAGGATACGTGGAGCCGAAGGCTCTGCAGCAGATAAGTACGGTATGCAAAGCGTGAGCCGTTTCACAACGGGAAACAAACGAAGATGATCTCCATCAAGGAGCCTGACGAATGGAGAGCATACCCCGGTGCCAAAGGACAAACAGACAGGTTACCTTGCCGAGGGCCCCAAATTGAGGGATGAAGCATCAAGCAAACGAGCCCACGATGGATCTAGCGCAAGCAGATTGAAGATGAAGGCTAAGCGGAGCGAGGCGAAGCCTTCCGGAGGTGTCTCAATTCAGGAAGGAGGGTCCAAGTAGGACCCTTCATTTCTGGCTGGCCTGGGCGTGACCCCGAGGGAGCAGAGAAAGGCATCTGAGACGCTGAGACGGCTGTCGTGTCGGGACGCTGAAACACCCCAATCTGTGTGACGACGTGGAGACGGGATTGTAGCGCGCCCCCAGCTCTAGCTGGCATCGAGTAGCGCCCATCTGGGTCCGGCGCTAACGGGCACATGACACTGACATGCTGCAACGGCGGCTCGCTCGATAGGCTGACGAGGCTGCCTGTCTGCACATGGCTTCATGTATAAACATGTGCTGAGATGAAGGTGCATGGAGGCGACACATCAACGCCAGTCTTTAATATCAACACTGCAAAAAAGTGGCCCGCAGCGAGGCCCATTGTGGCAGGCACTGATGCATACTAATACTGACATAGAAGCTAGGTGAGCTTCACTGCTGAACAAGAAACCTTGTAGCCGTCCACACTGCAGACGAGAAAACGGGGTATCAAATCAAAAGTCCCTCGGCAAAAACAAAAAGGTCCCACCACCCCCTACTGTCGGATACAAGTAGAAATCTGGAGGGGCAGATAACAACAATCAAGTTCGCCATGTGTACGATTCCAGTTCGCCAATTTCCCAACCCATTCCATTCCATTCCCAAACGCCTGCGCTTTTTTTTTGCATCTGCGGAGAGGATGAAGTACTGTTGCCCCCGCGCCTTGCTGACGTTTCAACTTCATTACCTTGTACTTCGTATCGTCTCAATTAACATGTCTTGTTCGTTGCTCTTTGTGCAACATCCAGGCCTGGGTTTTCCATGCCCTTACTTGCTAATGCTATCGCCCCTCGGTGACAGGCATCAAGCTACTTCTTCTCGCAGCCTTGTCGACTCTGGCCGTCAGCATTTCGTCTAACATTCGTGTCATTTCTTCAATGTTCTTCCCCGTGTTGTTTGTGGCTGGCGGTAGGAAAGGTTTGCCGCTTATGGGCGATGTAGGGCCCTTGGCAATCAGGCTTGCATTGCTGCCTTCGCTGCGCTGATACGATGATGTTCGCCTGCTTCCAGGCGATCCGTCGCTTCCCATCTCGTGCGCGTTGTCGTTCTTCTTACGAGCTGATGTTAGCGCTGCAATCATTCGTTCCTTATCTTCCAGTTGTGCTCGCAGATTTAATATCTCCGTGTCCTTCTCAGCAATGGTTGCAATCAAGCCACCATCCTCGCTCCCTCCCCCAAGCTTGTGTGACAGTGTCATGGAGACTCGTGAATGGCTGGATCTTCGAGCATGTAACAATCGCTTCTCGAGCGTTGTGATATAGCGATTTTTGTCCGCCAGGTCAGATTGCAAAGCCTGTATTTGCACAGCCTGGCTTGCAATGCCATCTCCGTTTTCGCCAACAGAGTCATCTTCTTCAGAGCCATCCATAGGAAGAGAGGGTTGTGTATGGTGCTGACCTGGCACTTCCAATGTAGCATGACTCGCAGATGATCTTACGGATATCGGCCGCATGTCGACATGGTTATTGAGGACAGAGCCACGCTGGAAGCTCATGGACGAGAATGATCGGCCATTGTTAACGCCAAGAGATTTCGAGCTCAAAATAAGCCGGTTGAGATGTTCGATTCGCTCCTTCAGTGCTGTGCGTGCCAACTGCATTTCAAGCATTTGCTCTTCGTGTCGTTGTTTGTCTTCCAGCTCGCGTGCCTTCTCTTCCTCTTTGTCCCTTTTCAGCTCATCCTCGTCTTCTTCTTTGGTTTCCTTGTTCTTGCCCTCTTCTAGTTGCTTCTTGAGCTCTTGAATCTCTAATCGATAGCGATCAAGCAACGCTCGACTGCCTGCATCTCCGCCAGCACCTAACGATTCGTCTGCTTTCTTAGCATGACTAACGATGTTGTTCTTAGCCCGGGATGCAAATTTCAATGTGTTCAATGTCTCGCCAGTGTGGCTGGTCGCCGCGGCGATACTGCCACTAGACCCGATCTGAATCGTGCAGAGAATGCTGACCAAAGAGTTCCCGGAAAGCGCGGGCTGCAGGAGGCGAGTGAGCTTGCTGTCTCTGTACGGCAAGTGCTTGTCTCCCTTGCTCTTCTCCTTTTCTGATTTATCCTTGTCGCTGGCAAGGCGCCCAACGACAGTGCCTAAAGTAAGAAGACTCTTGTTGATATGAGACCCTTCGGTCCGCCTCTCCTTGTTGTCTGCCGCTTTCTCGGAGCCGGCCAAATCGATCAAGCTGAGTGTTGATACACGAACTCCACCAGGAATGATAGCTGACCGCTTGTTGTTGCTCGAGGTTCCCACAGGGCCAGGTGCACGTTCTCTACTTTCGACTACAATCTGCACGACGGCGTGACTTCGTGAACTTCGCGCATTAAACTGCGTACCAGCCACCCGCCGAGCATTGTCGCCACGAGCAATGACTCTCAGAAGCTGCGTCGGACTTTGCACAATCTCTTCTTTTAGTGGAGTCGCATAAACGCCACGTTTGCTGTCTTCGCGTAGTTTGATCTCTTCCTGCGGTCCTGGTTGGCCATTCACGCCAGCGAGTGGCCCCGCTAGCAGGTCGTTGATCTTCTCGTTGTAGATCTCGAGGTAGCTGACTCGCAAGAGAAACTCTCGGTGGGGTGTTTCTCGGATGTAAGAGAAGATGTCCGTGATGGCCAACGGTATCACGCCAGGATTTGTAGCAGTTCCCTGCATGGAGAATGTCTTACCTGTTCCAGTCATACCGTAAGCAAATACAGTACCGTGATAACCCTCCATGACCCGCCGAACCAGTCGCTTGGCTGCGGAATCATATACCCGTGCATTGTTGTCTTGGGTGTCAAACACATTATCTGAATCACATCATATTAACTTCAGATCCCATTTCTTGCGCTACGCCGTGCAAGCTTACCATAATAATAGTCTCCGCCTTCGCGACCTCTGTAGGTTATCAGTGCACGTTTGTTGTTGACTTCCCAGTCCATCTCTTGCTTGTTGTCTTTTGCACCAATGTCTGGCCGTACTCGCACACTGACGAGGACATTACCTTTGCCATCTTTGTTGCCCTTGCTGTCCGCGCGCCCTCTTGCTTCGTCGTCTCCTACATCTTCGAATGTGGTCGCACTGGTCGCATAGGAACCTTGTGGAGAAGAGTTGCGGCTCTGTGGGGGCGATGGCAGGCTCAGGCGGCCGTTGTCGACTGTCACCGAGTCGGCGCTGCCATTGAGCAAGCTGGGAGGTGACAAGGGCGATCTCGAAAGCAGACCTCGCGCTCCTCCGATGTTGGACGTTCTTGGCTTCTTCAGACTACTGTTTCGAGACGGCACTGAGCTTTTGGAAACAGACGACAGTCTGCGGTCTGTTGTCTCACCACCGGGCGTCAGGCTCGCCGACAGCGGACTGGTTGGATTCGATCTTCCTATGTGCCTTGGGGGCTGTGGGAATGCGCCAATACTAACCGTCTTCCGTAGGGACTTGCCTGCGGGCAGTGCACCTGCGGGGCCATCGTCTGACGGCAGTGCTGGGACAGAGGGCGAGTTTGAATGCCTGGGGCCTGGTCGGTAGGGCAACGCGGAAGAGGAGACAGCTCGGTTGGCGGCAGAGGGGCTGGGAAGCAGAGAGCTTCGCGACGCGGGGCCGACGTTGGAGCTCCGGGACTTTGCTACGGGCAACGAAGGTAAAGGCCCTGTCGGCGGAGCAATTGAGGGTCTCGAGGGGCGAGGGAGCGTGTTGCCCGACATGTTGATGGCGCGGCCGCGAGGGTTCGAGTGCTCGGGCAGCTTTTCGAGGGCGCTGGAGATGCGCTGTCAAGCCGGCCGCTTTTCTTTTTCCTGGGGCCCTATGCGGGCGCCGCAGACATGTCCGTCGCTGCTGCTCGGCCGTCTCCAGCAAGACCGCAATTGCTGTATGCGGGGGACGCGACCCGGCGGCCGTCAGCAACGTCTGGGGCAGGCGGCGTTGGCTGCGGCGGTCTCAGACGGGGCACGGCCGTGACGCGGCAGCAAGCGCGTCGAAAGACAGGACAGCGGCAGCGATGGCAGTGGGTGCCGCGGCGTGGGTCTGCGAGGAGAGGGTACGACGTGTTGGCGGCCAAGGTGTGGGCGACGGCGGAGGCGAGTGAGGTTGGTGCAAGAAACGAGCGTGGTGACGGGCCTTCAAGGTGGTCGGCGGAGAATAGTGAAAGTCGCGGGGGTGAATAGGAGCTTCTGGGCTGGTCGTCTGCCGGCGCACGCCCAACAGGCAGAGTCCCAGGGGACGGGTGCAGGGGCTTGGGTTGCTGGGCCCGGAGGAGCGACTTGACCAGAGTCGCTGATGCGGGCAGGAACGAGCGGGAGAATTAGCTTTGCGCACTATGCGGAGATCCCAGGAGCAAAAAGCAACTCCACGGCTCGCATCCTAGGGAATAGGGGTTCACCAGTTGCAGAGGCTCTGAACTTTTCCATGGATGAACTCACACCCATGTTGCAGTCCGAGTTTAGGCCCGCCAGCCACAAGCCCGAGCGCACTTCCGCACCACGACTGCCCTGCAAAGTCGTCTAGCGTACGGCTATACAGAAACTCGCCGGAAAGTGCCTTGCGCTGCAGTCCATCCCACGCATCTTCGCTTCTTGCCCTATCCGCACCACACCCACCACTTTAGCTGCCTTGTACAACCCATTCCCCGTATGGCGGCCCCTGGTGCTCCTGCTTGTGCTGGCCGCACTCGCTCCCTCCCCTACCAACGATAATCTACACACGTCCTGAGCTTCATACCTTTGCCTGCCCGGCCCCTGTAGCCCAGCAGAAACACAGCCTGTCACCCTCTGTGACCCTCATATAATCTCCGAATCACAAACCCAATGTTGACTGAGCGTCCTGGTTGCATTTGCAACACCTCCAATCACTGCCACTCGCCGGCTCCATGCATTGCGCCGGCTGCGCGAGACGCACGACCTAGCGTCGGCAGGAGCGCCACGCACGTGCAGTCGGCTTCCTTCTTGCACACCACTCAAAGACGCTCCAAGATCACTCTCGTGGACTGACGTCTTGGATTGTTGCATGTTTCAATCGCGCCGCTGAGCCATGTCAAGAGGTCATATGCAACACATGAAAGGACTACAAGTGTTTGTGCATCGTCGCCGTGTCCGTGGGAGAGGTCAGACCACCTGCACTGCGGGGAGCAGACCGTTGAGCGCCATTCGGAGCATTTTCTGCCCTACTATCTTACCGGCAGATCGAGTCCTTGTGTCTTGTGAAAGTGCCTCCTGAAGGCCTTTGCATCAGATTCCCCAGACCACTGCAAGCCAAGAAGGGAGCCAGTGTTCCCGCCGCATCGGGAGACGTCAACGCATGAGCATGTCACTGCCGCTTGTGACATCGTTGTGCGCTGCAGAAACAAGCAATAATCAAAGTGTACCCCAACCAAAGATTCTCTGCCCAATCCTGGTGATAGCAAGGTATTGCAAGCCCCACAGACTGAGATCCACGGTCAGTTCCAACATGCTACATAGCGCTACACGCGACACCTGAATACCAAAGGATCGCCAAGTCACGTCACTCAAACTGGGCAACAGCCTGATTACTCCAAACCGGCCAGTGGGCCTTGCTTGACTGGCGAGGAAATGTGTAGCAACCAGCCGAAGGACAAATAATCTGATAGGTAGCATTGCAATTCCAACAAGTTGTGCCTTTACCACTGCGCTAATCAATTGACTAGGCTCAGAAGAGAGTTGAGTAATGCGATGGTACGATCGACTCGAAGTAGAGGATGTGAACATTGTGTTCCGCGACGCAGTGGCTCGACGATTTAGGGACGAAGCAGGAGCTTCAGCGGCCTCGGTGTGAGTGGAGAGGATTCTAGGTGGAAGACGGACTTCCATCTCTACAATACCTTCACGGGACGTTATCCTAATTCGAGGATCGCTATCCTCCTGATCAGGTGTTGAAGCTGTTGGAGTTGGTGGAGTCGTTGGCCGAATCATGTCGTCTATTCCATCGATTGAGGTTGTATTCACATCCATGCCAGACAATTCAGGCACTGGTAGATCGGGAGTCTGAGCGACTGGCAGTGCTAAAGCGGTGAGATCGATAATCCGAGTGCTGCCAACATTCAATATTTGCCCGTCATTGGACTCCAGGGTCTGTGTGGATTCGGTGGATTGTCCCCAACCAAGTAACGTAAGCAGCTTACAGACTAAGCCTCGAACGAGTGGTGGTGACTGTTGATGAAGACCGGTAATTGTCGAGGCTCGATCACTGCTACCGGCGTCTCGGCCGCACATGCCTCCATTATCGGGACGAATCATGGATGACTCGACGGCTTCGTAAATACCAGCGCGGACCGAGCGTTCCAACGCCTGCTCCGCACAAACCAGCATGATTGGTGAAGTTAATACTGCCATTATGCAATCGGCAACCGAAGCAGAGGGATCATAGTGTAGCGAGAACGGTAGTAATGGTGATGATGTTGAAAATGGAATGAGCGCCCTCCAAGACGGCAACATTGGCTTGGCTGGAATTAGACCGAGGCGTTGCAGACTGGAATGGTAGGCAAATGGGTAGAACAAGACGTCAAGGGTCAAATGAAGGCTGTCTACGGTTAGAAATAGCGTTCTCGTAGATACGAGCTTACCAACATAGACTTGAGCGCATTGTTCGACTGCCGGACAAAGGAGCGCGT
This sequence comes from Pseudopyrenochaeta lycopersici, assembly GCA_003313425.1. Classification (NCBI taxonomy): domain Eukaryota; kingdom Fungi; phylum Ascomycota; class Dothideomycetes; order Pleosporales; family Pseudopyrenochaetaceae; genus Pseudopyrenochaeta; species Pseudopyrenochaeta lycopersici. The sequence goes on from NHZP01000006.1 coordinate 823,444, forward strand.
TCTTGGGCTAGCCCTTATCGAATAGAGCAGACGGGTAATAGGCCGGTACACAAATACGCTGTGGATGACTGTCTGAATGCCCAAAGTGAAAAAAGCATGGGGTGCGATGCCCGTATAAATTAGAGTAGTGCCTGAGAAGGCACGCTCAGAAGCAACAATCTGAGCAAATGGAACAGCATCTCGATACCGGAAAGTCTAGTCATTTTAGTAGCCCCTCTAAGAGGAATCAATTGGAACATACGAGTATCCTATCCCTGATTGTCCCTATCCACCAGGTGCACAGATTCTCGGCAAGTGTCGATGTCCGAGCAACAGCATTGCCCACTGTATCCTCTGCTTCCAGGAAGTCCAACCAATCTTCATTCGAGCCAGGAAGGCCTTCAGAGGGCGATCTTCGCCTCTCAACTACTCCAACTGAGGCAAGAACATCATTTTGTGCATCCCTGAGCTTCTTTCCGTAGCTGTGAGAACGCGGGTTGATAGGGTTCCCGCGTTCATCATAGAGCTGGATATAGTTGTTGGCGGTGGCCTCTTGATACAGTCGTGGTAGCTCTGATTGAGACGACTCGAGTTGCACGTATTCAGTAGATTGCGTTGCAGACGGTGTGGGCTCGAAAGCTGACCGACCCTAGGTACTCGTTAGCTATGCGCTGATTGCGAGCAGGACTCGACAGCTGAATTACAAAGGCGATCTTCGCCAGGTAGGCTTGGCGGCCCATGGCGATCGTGTTAGAGATACTTGTCAACCAAAGTTGTAGATACCAGGTAGGAGTGCATTCTGCGCTCGTGCCCATATACTGCTCATGGTACCGTGTGTATGAAAGAGGAAGCTGGAGCTGACGCGCCTACCGGTACCCCATGTCTGCGCGTGGTGGGCTTATCGATAAGAAAATTTCCCAAGATTTCGCTACTTCCCTCACAAGATTCTGGTCGACTACCACATTTCCAATGGCGCAAAGGGCAACTGTGAGGACAACATACCAGATCGGTCGCACCTTGCAGCCCATATATTCTGGCGGAAGCCTAGCATTGAGTGCAGATGGGCGCATCTTGGCGGCGAGCTTGGGTGAGGATGTGCTGCTCACAGACCTCACAAACGGGAAAGAGCTGGGGAGGGTTGAGGGTGACGGCGAGGCTATCACGGCATTGGCTTGTGAGTCAATCCTTCTAGAAGCGGCAGTTGTGGCTCACGTTTTGCAGTAACACTCTCCGCATCGCACCTCATTATATGTTCACGCTCACTTTCTATGCACATATATGCCCTCACTTCTCCTGACGCCGAAGACGGGACCGTCCAGCTCGAGCTCACTCGAACACTGCGACCGCACACTTCACCCGTGGTGACATTGGCGACAGACCGTACAGGAACACTTGTAGGAACCGGTGGGGCGGATGGCGTCGTCAAGGTCTGGGACATCCGCGCTGGTTTCACTACTCATACATTTCACGGACACGGCGGCGTTGTGTCGGCACTTCACTTCTTCGAGGTTGAGGTGCTGGGAAACGAGGATGCCTTTGAGAATATCAAGAAGCGGAAACGGAGAAAGTCAAGACAAGAGGAAGCAGAGTCCGAACATCCTAAGGGCGAAGGTCATATGCAATATCGTTTAGCGTCTGGTGCAGAAGATGGCAAAATCAGAGTGTGGGATCTGCACAAAGCAAAGAGTGCTGCTGTTTTAGACTCACATGTCTCCGTCGTACGCGCGTTGCATTATTCGCCGAAAGAAAACATCTTGGTATCTGGTAGCAGAGATAAGACGCTGATTCTGTGGGACTCACATCGGTGGAAAGCAAAAAGGACAATTGCTGCACTGGAGGCAATAGAGAGTGCAGGATTCGTCGCAGATGGTCAGATCCTCTACTCTGGGGGCGAACATGGACGGGTTCGCTTGTGGTCTGCAGCGACCGGCCGGGAGCTTACAAGAGAGCAAGAGCCAGGAACCGAGACTGATGAGATAACCAGCATCCTACATCACCCCTCACTACCATATCTGGTCTCAGTACATGCTGACCAGGTCCTAAACTTCCATTGTCTCACCTCAATAGAGCCGCCTTTTGTGGAAGAAGCCATCCAACCGCTGCCTATCTTCCGGCGTGTATCTGGTACACATGATGAAGTGATTGATATCGCATATGTTGGCCAAGATAAATCGCTTCTGGCGCTTAACACCAATTCGGAGGATATCAGAATAGTTACCTTGAATGAGTCAGATACAGATGATGCAACACAGGGAAGATATTTTGGCGCTGATGTCGGTCTGCTGAAAGGCCACGAAGACATCGTCATTTGTCTCGCTGTGGACTGGTCAGGGCATTGGCTAGCCACAGGAGCAAAAGACAATACGGCACGACTTTGGCGAATCGATCCTGCAAACGATTCTTACACCTGCGTTGCTGTTCTCACTGGTCACGCCGAATCGCTCGGAGCAATAGCCCTTCCACTTGTTGTTCCCCAAGAGTCGTCAGCGGCATTCACAGACCCGCTATCACACCCGCCAGCATACATTATCACTGGCTCCCAAGACCGAACTGTCAAGCGATGGGATGTCACGAAAGAGATAAAGCAAAAGTTACGCGCGAAATATACTCGCAAAGCCCACGATAAGGACATTAATGCCATTGACATTGATCCTTCAGGCAGCCTGTTCGCTTCCGCCTCACAAGATCGCACAGTGAAGATCTATTCCGCCGCTGAAGGAGAGGCCATTGGTGTTCTGAGAGGGCATCGCCGAGGTGTTTGGGCTGTCAAATTCGCACCCAAAGAGTCACAGGTCCCAAATTCGGGGAGCAAGGGCTTGATAGCGACAGGGAGCGGAGACAAAACTATCAAGATCTGGAATCTTGCAGACTACAGCTGCCTGCTCACTCTAGAGGGACATTCCAATAGCGTTTTAAAGCTTGCATGGCTTCCCTACAGGCCTGTCGATGCGCGAGACAAGCGAGGCCCCCAGATAGCTTCTGCAGCTGGCGATGGACTTGTCAAAATATGGGACTCACTATCTGGCGAGGCAATGTCGACGCTTGATAATCACACCGACCGCGTCTGGGCTTTGGTTGCGCATACCACAACTGGCGCTCTGGTGTCTGGTGGTGGAGATAGTGTCATCACATTCTGGGAGGATACAACCAGTACCACGTTGGAAGCTGCAACTACTGCCGAAAACGAGCGCGTAGAACTGGACCAGAAGTTGCAGAATTATGCGTTTGCAGGGAATTACCGCGAGGCCATCGTGCTGGCGCTCCAGATGGACCAGCCTGGGCGTCTATTTGCGCTTTTCAAAAGCGTGGTCGAGACTGAGAAACCCGATGTTGACAGTATGTCTGGGCTTGACACTGTAGATGACGTCTTAAGGACTCTGGCGGACGAGCAACTCTACAGCCTTCTTCTTCGCCTTCGCGATTGGAACACAAACATTCGAACTGCGCCTGTAGCACAGAAGATCTTATGGGTCATAGTAAAGTCATACTCAGCCTCGAGATTGGCTGATTTGAGGCCCCAAGGTAAAGTTGGAGCAAAGGGGAGCTTAAAGGACATCATCGACGCGATACAAGCATATTCCGAGAGACATTATAAGAGGGTCGAAGAACTGGTTGACGAGAGTTATCTATTGGACTTCACACTCAGAGAAATGGACGAAGTTGGCGGGGATGTGGAGGCCGTTACGAAAGGAGCATCACTTCTCGGGTTTGAACGAGACGTAGTAATGGTAGATTGATTAGTGTTCACGCCGAGAGAATATATACCCTGAAGTCGCTCTGCTATTTTGTCTTGATACGGCAACGCCTCATCTGCAATGTTCTGCTGACATCGTCCATGTTAGCCACAGGATATGAATTGTTGGCCAGTGAATTCAAAATCACTAGTGTAGTTTTATTCTTTCCATGATACAGACCGTGGGCACTTATAGTATCTTATCAGTGCTTCGCCCTTACATTGTGCACGAATGATTCAGGAAACTTTGACTGTCCCGTTAAAAGGTGTCGTCCGATGAAATACGCGTCCTTAAAATCGGGCCCGTTCAAGGAGGGTGTCTAAGTAGAGGAATATTTTAATCTGATAGGTTGTAGACTGGAGAGACCTGGAAAGCACACTTGAATGATGCACCACATCTAAGGACCTGCAATGTCCACTATGCTGCTGATGACAAAAATCTCCGTCTCTGGCTCAATTGTGCAAGCGCCTTGCCCACCCCAATGAGCCTCGGCTATTCGGTTCTTTCCTAGTGGAACATGAGATCATTGATGTGCAGACTCCAGCTTCACTTATAAACAACGTTTGTTCTCAGAACATACCTATTTTTCAAGATTCGAAGTCTAATTTGACATTAGCGCTCGAGTTCAATAGGCTCAGTAGTCATGTCTAAGCCACAGATCACGCTATATGTCGACGTCGTATCGCCATTTGCTTACATTGCCTTCTACATTCTAAAGGTGTGACCGTACCTGCATCCCAGTGGAGCTATGCTTACACACTGGTTATATTAACTGCAGAACTATCCAGTCTTCAAACAATGCGATATTACATACGTACCTATATTATTGGGTGGCTTGATGAACGTTTGTGGCAACACGCCGCCACTCAACATCAAAAGTGAGTCGGACGCTCTTAAGCTTACAACTGCTTCGCCAAACTTCCACTTTCCTCTGACAGCATATAGATAAAGACAAGTGGATCAATCTTGAACGGGCGCGCTGGACTAAAAGCTTTAAAATCCCCATTTCTCAAAGCGCGCCTCCTGGGTTTCCCATCAACACCTTACCAATCCAACGTACCCTTGCCTCCTTGTCCCTCTCACACCCTCAATCTGTGGAAAGCGCCATATCTCTCTTTTTTGAAAATTTTTGGGTTCAGTATCATGAACCAACCAAGCCAGAGAATCTTCTGGCGATTGTGAGGACTATCGTTGGTAGTGACGACGCAGCGCAGAAGGTAATTGAGCGAACGAAGAGTGAGGAGGTGAAGAAGACTTTGACTGCGAACACGAATAAGGCGTTCAAGGACGGCGCTTTTGGGCTTCCATGGTTCACGGCTACCAATGCAAAAGGCGAAATGGAAGGCTTCTGGGGAGTCGATCATTTGGGACAGCTGTGTGACTTCTTAGATCTTGAGAGACCCGGTGGTAAGGAATGGCGAGCTCTACTGTAAATGCTAATCCGAGGTGCATGATGGTTGTTCAGTTGTTTCTTCCGAGCTTTATGTAAATCAATTTATAGTTCTTGTTCCTCATTGTATCTGATGCGGTTTCAGATTTTTGTTTCGCATTGGTTTGCGTAGTGTAACTCTAGTTGGAAGCTGTTGTGACATGGGCGTTTCGCTCCTCAGAAGTTCATGAGAAATAATGTTTAATGCCACGTTCCTCACTCGAAGAGAACATCAGTACTTGCTGCGGATCAAATCCATGATGATCATTGGCTGAAGCGATCTGCTATTTCAATTTCATTCACAGGTTCAAGGAGCCTACTGGGCATGTGAACACAAAAGAGCCAGATTAAGCTTTTACGATGTTAGTCGAGGTACGGAATGTCTTCATTGTAAGGGTTGCCCAGATCCTAGCTTTGAAGTTTTAGGATCACCGAAGAGACTCCAAACATGTAACAATATTGAATTTCCAACATTGACAATGAATATGCCAAATCACTGTCAGCTATGGAGGCCGAGATTTGAGCAAAGGAACTACATAACAATTTTGATGAACGCGTTTCTTTCGATATGCTTTCGATCTTCTTACTTCTATGGCGGCATTGGTCGTCAAGGACAGAGATTAATACGAGGAATTGACATCAATAAATACTATTCTGCTTATGGAGTCATTCTCAGCGCAGAAGGTCAGGTCTGTGAAATTCGAATATCAAAAAATTACTATATCAATTGAAGAGCATTACTAATAATAGGAAAGTTGATATGAGGAAACTTCAGCTTGAAGCTTGTTTGACTGTAATCTGGTTGGAATCAAAGTTTTTTAGTTGCTGTTGCTGAAGTTGTCAAGCAGTGTGAGGCAGAGCCGCAGGATAGAACAGGTAGACACAACAGCGATAAACAAACCTAACAACTAGACTGAGATTAGCGAACACGAAGAAAAGCAAGCTATAAACTCTCTACGAGGCCAGGAAGAAAAAATATGTGTTCCTGATATATGGTGGAGAAGCTTCGTCAAGCTTACATCGCTGACGAGGCTAATGAAGTTACGAAAAGGGTTCAAGACTCGCAAGACCTAATGGCTAAGCAGAATGACAAGTGTCTTCGTTCGAATCCAGCGAACGTGAATAAACAAGACAAAGACTGCTCTAGCGTCGCTCTTCTCCTGGATATACCGCCAAAGTGTTTGTATATGGAGCTATTTTGAGCCAAAGCATAACAGCAATCTAGAGGTCTGTTTCATCACCTCACCTTCTCTAGCATAACCTCTCATAAACATCCAGTCACCATCGACACGTCTTCTCAAAGGCGGCCAGATAGTATCAAGCACGCCACCAACATCAACTATTTGGGCGTTTCGCCTGTGGAAGGGTCACTGCCACTTTACACCGTAAGCAAGCGCCTTGTTTCCATGCTTATGCCTTAGTGTTGCATGGCTCGCGCTCTGTTCGGCAAAAAGTTGCGGTTCCAACCGCATAAGGGAAGCAGTGAGGATTTTGCAAGCCCAAGATTGCTTGGTTTTTCTGACCTCGTGACGACATGAATCATAGCTCACATTGGCGACCATGGCAAAGAAGGTAAGGACGCATAGACAGAGGTGAATTTGCATCAAGATGAGACAAAGTGCCAGTCTGCAAGCTCGATCAGGGTTGGTTTCTGTCATGATGTACTTGCTCCCCAAGACAAGAATGTCACCATAATTTGATTTACTCGTAGTTCTGAAGCAGTTTTGTATGTTGTATGGCCGTTGCAGAAGTGTAGACTTCAATCTGGGCGAGGAACAGCAGATTTTGATTCTGATATCTGGTGAAATAGCCAAGGTGTAGAACAGCTCCAGATATCCATGCCACACAGGTCTTCTTTAGTCAATCATGTCTGATCCAATGAATGCCTATTACTTTCTTACCCACCTTGCTTGTTGAGCACGAAACGCACCGGCCATCTCACATCTCACCGCTCCCTCCGTCTGGCACACATGGACGGACCCAGACCAGATCGTCCGTATGCTAAGCTTCAAAACCCGCACTTGCCTTCTTACCCTCAAGCGCACTACACGAGGCACAGTGAATGGGCTTTACCTTATATGCTCTCCGATTGAGGTTAGCAGTTCCGTGTCGACTCAATAGCGCCGCAACAATCTTCCTTCTTGGTATGATTGGTTTAGTTGAACATCCATGCAAACGATATACCAGGGTAAGACATGTGACGCCACAAGCGTCAAACTTTCGTAGGAGCGCCGTTCTACTCCGCTGGGGGTCGAAATGTGACCAAAGGTGAGCAGTGCTTATCGGATCTCGCGTGGAAGCTGTGCCGAAGAAATGGCTGCCTAGAATCATGTTTACGGAGCCGGTCATTGTCCACTATCATATGGTTACCTGTGTCAGAAGCTCAACACGCGAGTCTTTTTCCAATGGCTGGCTGCTCGAGCGTCTTCCAGCCAACAATTGTCAAATCCCACATGACAGCTTTTGCTTAATTCGCAAGCAAGCGCCGCCTGCCCATTTCACTAGCGCCTCGCGGATCCGGGATTGTGGTTAGGCGCCCACCAGAAGCCACCATCCCTGTGCGGTACTCTGACTCAGGGCTGCCATTGGTCAGGCTATAGACGGGAGGGTAACAGAGCGTTGGGATTAGCCTTGTACCCACACCGGCGCGTTATGACTGTCAAGTGATCGGTGAGGTAAAAGGATGTAAGAGGGACAATTGTTCGGAGCCAGTGAGAAGCTTTCGTGGAAGAGGGAGAGGAAGCCGAGGCGGACAGGTGCAGAATCGGATGGACGTCGTTGGTACGCTCGACTCTGGGATTGGCTACACATGCGCGGGTAGATTAAGAGGCATTACCTGGGGGATCTGCCTACTCGATGCGGCACTGGTTGCAATCACATGTTGCGGCGGGACTCGTCTCGAGGAGGCTGGGAAACAGGATCGTCACAGAGCGCTGGTCATTAGAGATGTCATTAGGGTAAGAGCGCATGAGAAAGCAATGCTCACGATCAATGCCAGACTAAGGTGAACGATGTTTGAATAATTATCATATCCATGATTTCTTCTCATATGTGCAAGTGATCAACGTGAACCACTCAACTAGCCTCACTAGCTCTATTGCAGGGCTCTTTTACCGCCAGCCCAACACATGCAATGCACGATCTACTCGCCAGCACACACGCACACGTGCATGCCTCTTGCATGCACTTCATCTCCCATCCAAGAAGCAAATAGGAAGTAATCTCTTTCCATAACCAATGAAGTAACCGCAAGCGCCGACGCACAATCGACTAGGTATTCGCGATAGAAATGATATCCCCAACACCCAAGAATTTTCCGCACCATAAAGTGGTATTTCGTGAGCGAACAACTAAGGTCGTGAGAAAACAACGTAGCCGTAAGTCGTTCCTCTAACAATGGATAGTGAACATAAGAAAAGGTAGTAGTGGTTGGTGGGGGCAACGACCCGGATAGGTGTGCGATGAAGCCAACAAAGTAGGTGGTCGAAAGACAAGATGCGATCGGATCGCCGGGACCCGAGAATTAGTTGATAGGCCGGGTAGTTAGTGCAAGTGGAAGATGTATAGTGAGAATGGGAGGCCTGTGGTGGAGGGCGAGGTGGTCAAAATTACGCGCTGTGATCAGAGCGCCAGTTAAGCCCATGAACAGTTCCGGAGGTAGTACAGGGCGGTTGCGCAACCGCCCATGCTTGAGGCATCTCATAGTGGGTGCGTCGCGTAACCATAGAGTGCCTCTATTCGATCTTTCTTCTCTTTCCGCGCGGTGCGGGGTCGATTTGCGGGAATTGTGGCGCTTTTGCGTCGACAGGTGTATGACTATATGTCACGGTCCTGGTAACAACTTCGCGCACGCTCACGCGCCTTGACCGGGCAGGCTTTTTCTCCAGGTCCCAGGTCTTCGGTGAGGCAGCGGAAAAAGGTGATTGAGTCGACTTCGCGCTTGCTGGCGATCGCAATCCAGCTGGCGAATAGGGTGATTGTGGAATGTACAGGCGGGGTGTCCGCGCTGAATGTGGCCTGATGAAGGGTGATGGCGGTGGAATGGTGACCATTTGTAATTTCGTCGGAGGCGCCGACATTGGTGGGTCCTCTTTGGACTGGTCACATCGACTGCAACTGCTCGATCTTGATGTTGCTCGTGATTCTTTGTCTATGGGGGCCGATGTAGAGGTGAAGGAAGTGCTAGACGCCGACGATGTGACTGAAACTGGGCGGCTGCCTTCAAAAACGAACCTAGAGCTGGTACCAGTGGACATTGGGCTCGTAAGAACAGGAGAGAGTGTCTTCAGGAATTCCAAATATGCAGTCGGTGGAGTGATTGGTGTCTTGAGATCATCTTCCCGCTTGATGTTGGCGAAGATTGGTGTTGTGGCAGAGTGAATCATTGGCGACCTAAGTTCAGAGGGATAAGTCGCAGACAATGGTGTCTTGAGCGTGGACAACACTGGCTTGGAGTCGGTAGCGGCCATGATGGTGAAGGATACCGTGCTCTGAATGAAGGACTCGATTTCCTTGTCGACAGAATGACGAGCGAGGGCAGGCTGCGCTATGCCTTCTTCCACAGTGAAGTGGAAAAGTAGAGAGAGCGAGGCAGGTACTTTTGACGCTGGGGAAGCGTCTGTGTTTATTGCACGAACTTTGACTAGCTTCTTCGACGTGGATGCGTATGGTCGATTCTGCTAAAAATATGCGGGCGGTTACAGGTGCGATGTGGGGCGTTAATGAAGATCTGATTGGCTGGTAAGCAACGAAACAAAGTGACGGCGCATGCATGCTAGAGGAGAGACACTGACCGTTTGAGAGGCCTGATTCGCCGGGGAGCTTTTCGAGGTGTGATGTCGGGCCTTGATTTGCGGGAGGCTGCAAGTGCAAACACGAGCCAGTGAGAAACAGGAGGTTCGTACTTTACGACCGGGGCAAACGTGGCAACCTTGCCAAACTGTATATCTGGAGCGAAGGAGGAAAACTTGAAACGAGCTGATGAAGCGTTTGGCGCTAAAGACTCCGCAGAGAACAAGTGCGCTGCTGCGGGAGCGCAGTGTTGCTGGAAATAGAATAGAGATGTGTGCAAAATGGTGCATTAGATCTCGTGGGAGCATTAGACCAATTTATGTCTTGCTTGCAGCCGCTGAGTATTCTCTATGCTGCTTCCAACTGTCGCGCGCTTCCGTGTAATACCTTTCCTTCGCCGCTTTGGCCCCGTTGATACACAGGCTGTGCGGAGGATTGGCCGCTTAGATGGTTCTCACAGGCCAAAGCACCTTGAAAGTGTCTCCTTTGAAACACCAATGACCAGCGCGTAAACCTGACCCGTCCGGCTCATTACAAGTGCCTATGGTCTTGGGCCAGATGAGGCGCCGTACTCGACCATGGCACAACCTACTCGTTTGAGGCCCGCTGTGCTGCGCGCTCTCAATTGACCAATCGACGCCTATGGCTACATGCAAGCTGAAGCCACGCGCGAAATCCTACGCGAATGACGATAGGCGCAAGGCACGGTAGCTTGTACTCTTAAACAACGAAGAAAGTAACGAAAGATTGGCGGTGCAGTAACAATATATCCCGCGATTGCAATATTGATAGTCGGTCAGACTTCACCCACAAGGGCATGCAAATGGCTATCTTGGCCAACCTCATCAGCCCGAAAGGAGTGCACAGCATCGCCAACCATAATGGTGGGGTCCTGTTCTAGAGGAGAGAATGTATCTCTCATTGGCAGATGGCAAGCATGTTCTCCAAAGTAAACTCGGCCATCAAAACGACGTGTTTTGGAAAGTGTGACAAATGGTTCCTGGTTCTTTTCGGCGCTTTGTTGATCAATGCAGACCATCTGGCATCGTCGACACGCTCCCAATAACTCAAAATACTGTTGACCAATCTGGAGGTAGCGCCAGTCGTCTTCCGCATATGGGTCTTCAAATCCAGGCGGGTAGTCTGGGTTCTCTGCAACCACAATGTTGGCTCTGAAAACCTCCGCTTGAGCTGCCTTGCCGCCGTCCGCTTTTATCAACTCGTTAAGGCGGTTGAGGCTCGAGCGCGAAATAGTGAGGATGGGGCTCTCATTTGATAGTAATATTGGTTTTAAAACACACGCGCCGGGCTTGATAGAAACTGTATCCGGGAAAGCGCCGGGTATCCGCATGGCGCCAGCCGTCTGGTATTTCTGGAGATGCGCCTTCGAATGCCTTGAAGAGCCATTTCCGTTATTAACGGCAGGAAAGCGGGCTAAATGGCAAGGCACACCGAGGGCTTGCGTGAAGAACGATGATATCTCCCAAGACACATACGTTTTGGCGCTGATCGAGTCTCCACATACCCTTGCGTTTGCATTCTTGTAGACAGCTTCGTCCTTGAACACACGTGGATCCGCCGACAGAGGCACAGTAACCTCGTGAGTACTGGTAGTGTCTCGCAGTGCGCCCCCTAAGTTGATGCGGAGGACTCCGCCATCAAGATCGATACTGGGACGAATGAGAGCCATCTTTGGGTAGCGCTTTTGGCTTAATACTGCTCCCGTGCCTTGATGGACAAGACACCATTCACGATCCCACGCGAGACCCTCTGGACGCACGCCCCAGGCTTCCCCGGGCGGTATGCTGAATGCCGCACAACTCTTAATGGGATAGACAGACAGGCTCTCCACATGTAAGCGAGTACCTGCGGGAGGCTCGAGATAGAGAGATGTTACTGGTAATGCAAGTGCGGGCTGGCTTTGTTGTACGAAGAATTCGCGCACAAAAGCGACGAATGAATGTACGTCTTTCAATGTGCTCATCGGTCCAAGGCTGACACGTATCATACCGGTAGGCTTCCCACGGATAACGTCGTTATCATTACCGCACCGTTGGCCAGCGGAAAAATTTTCTCGCATCTCCCAGGGCGCCAATCCTAACGATGATGCAACGCCGCCAGGGTTACATAGCCCTCCAGTTCGAAGCTGAAAATTCTTGACCGCGGCCAACTTTTCCACTTCTGCATTGCTGATCCAGCCACCATACTGGTTTAAAAGGTTGAATGCAACAACCGGGCCTTGCGTAGCAGACTTGCCGTAATTTGACATTGGGTCTTTGTAGATTCGGCATACAATGTTGCTGTTTCCATGTCGCAGTGCTAAGAGACCCTCGTACAGCTCCTTGGCAAGATATGTAGTGTGGCTCGATATCTGCTCCAGTGAAGTATAAAGCTCCTGATGGACGCTCATGGCACTGTCAAGCGCCATGATGCTATGTATTGGTAGAGTACCGTCCTCTAGCCGTTCATGCAGTGAGCTCGCCTTCTTCGCATGCCATTGCTCTTTGAGGCATACCACCGTTTCAACAGTGCCACCCCCAAAGTAGCGGCGCTTATCGAATACTGATGCTGATGCTTGCCTAATAATCAAAGCGCCGAGATCAGGAAAGCCGAATATTTTGTAAAGGCTCAATACGGTGAAGTCGGGAGCACTTTCAACGTTCCCAAAATTAAGCGGCGAGGTTGAGACATGGGCTGCGGCGTCCAGTAGGGTGTACACCGCTTTCTGCCCACCTCTACGAATACGATGTGACCAATCCAGAGGTAAGCGGCGTCCATTCATGTTGGATTGCGCTGGGTATGCGAAAAGCCTTGCTCTATCAACTCCATCGTCTTGGTGATCGATCCATTGGTTAACCTCTGCGTCTGATGCAAAGCATTGGTGCTCTACTGCTGCTTCGCGTACACCAATAAGGCTCGTATGCGCATCTCGGTGGTAGCCGTACCAAAACCCCCCCTTCTGATCACGGAATGCATCCATGACCAACTTTATGCCTGCAGTGGCGTTCGCGACAAATACCACATCAAACTCTTGCGGATCCGCATTGAACATGCCTAGGAGCCGAAGCCGAACGTCTTCGATTCGCTGTGTTGTTAGCTGGGACGCGTTGGAGGCAGAGTGCGGATTGCCGTATAGGTTCGAAACCATGTCAGCGGAGAAGCGCTCGATCAGCGATTTTGCGTAAAGGGTAGTCCCGGCATGGTCCAGGTAGGTTGTGCCTAGCTCAGATCAATACACATCGTAAGAGTGCTGGCTGGGGGTCTACCTTGCAGGATGGGATATTCTCTGGTGCGAAGCTCCTCGACTGCATTGTTATACTTGATGCAGGCTGCTTCGTCCATTGTGTCCGATCAGATCCAATTTAAGTCTGCTCATCCGTAATCGTCAAAGAGGGAAGAGGGAGTAAGAAGGCTTCGGCAAGAACCCATTTGATTGCAAGTATGGTCGGTGTCTGCGAGAGTGGGGGATGGCAAATGGTGGATTCCAGCTTGATACGGGCGGTCCCGATCGCTGCCAAGCGAGGTTACGGTAGGCGCAGGCTGATTTTGACCAGGTAAGTTGCCCAGAATAACTCCAAGCTGTCAAGTCCAACGATTTCCTTTGATACTTTCAGTGAACTTGCATACATGTTTCTCTTTTGGAGGGTTGCTGTTGTTTTAGACGTGGGGTTTGTGCACGGACTGCACGCATCCGAGGTCCATCTGGCCCAAGGCTGAAGCATCGATATACTTATTGCAGACGCTATATCTTGGGACACAGATATGTCGGTCAAGGTATCCAATTATTCACCGAAACGAAGCGACTCTGTACCTGGCTGCGGGCTATTTGCGCTAACTATTGAGCATGTCTACATGGTCGAAATCGCAGTCTCATCTCTGGATGCGCGCATCATCCATGTATTGCCAACAGATCACTTCTTCATTCACTTCCACGAATTCGCTCCCTGCCTTAAGGGTGTCAATAGAAAGAATACACCTGAATTTTCCAACCGCATATCAAGTCTCTCCCTAGCGCAACCGCTGTGATCTTGGATACCTCGCTTTAGACAAGGGAATTGCTTGAGTGCACCGCGTATTGCGTACAGTAGCGTCAATGGACGTATTACTGACCGCATATACCTAGGCGTCATAGCATTGAAAATCTTACACCTAATCCAGCTGACACAACGGGAAGAACACGATTTGACAGCAGGACGCTATGTATTTGGACATACAAGAAGCACCTGGCTCTACCTCTCCGTTCTCTTCTGTTCTTTGACGGTTCCCAGTGCCATTCATGATAGACCTACTCTTAAACATTATAAACGAATGAGGACCATTTTTTTTTGAAGAAATACCCTAGCCTACGTAGATTTAGATGCTGAAGTATGCGTACCCGCTACCCATCAAGGCCGCTCAAAACATGCTAAACTTGCCAATTCACTGCCTCTTTTTCCCCGCATTCTTCTTCTCTTCTGCCTTGCGGTTAAGATCTGCAATCTCGATCTCCTCTGCGCGCTTCGCATACCATTGCCCAGCCTGCAGCACCAACACGCCGACGAGCACCAGCGCAAGAATTGTATTACTTGCCGCGAAAACTCTCAATGTATCCTCCCTGGAGATATAATCCCCTGCGTCTTCGGGCGTCACTTCCCCTGGCGCCGCCTTATTGATGTCCCCATAGATACCTGCCGTGACGACGCGGAAACCCTTAACGATGTTGGTGAGATAGACGGTGATACCAGCCATGTAGAGGACAAGAGATGCTCCGTCAAAGAGCATATTGGCTTGGTTGGGTTTGAAGAGCTTGATTAAAAAGCCGAGTAGGCCGGTGCCGATGGCGAGGTTGAGAATGCGGCTAATGATGGGAGGCGACGCGTAGAGGAATTTAATGTGGTCTTCCAGGATGGTGAAGTACGAGGTGCGGTCTTCGGGCATGGTCCAAAGAACATTATAGTCATAGGGGAGCTGAGCAAAGAGGACGCCGAGGAAGAAACATGTCGCTGTGTAGGTGCTTAGTATGCTGGATTCCGCAATTGGAAAGGCTGCGCGAGGTAGAGGAGTGTTTGCCAATGGAGATGTACGTACGCCCAACCACCAGGAACTGCGCAAAGTTGTTTCCTGCCATTTCTACGGGATAAAGCGGCAGACTGTGGTCGCAAAGCTACGCACGAGGCTATGGCTCAGTCGATGGGGATGGTGTGGAATTTGTGATGTGGCACTGGAGCTGTGGGCGTGGACGCTGAGGCTTATCGTCGTGGTTACTAACAGCGAAAACACGGGATCCGCGATTGGAGGTAGCCTCTTTAAGCAGGTGTGGGCGTGGGAAAGGCTTGGACGGACGAATTATCACCCCAAGGCAGATTGATGATGGTCAGGGTTGCTACGAGTGTAAGTGGATGTCGTGAGGCTTGCCAGATCCCATTTTATGGTAGCGACCTAGATCTACCCCGCGAGGCACAGAGATGCTGGGCTGCAGGTTCCAGCCCACCCTTACAGCCTTGGCACGGCTGCGTTCACAACCCGCACGACCCTTGTTGGTACTTATGATCCATACTTTGAAGGTTTACTTCATCAATTTGCTGTGTTCCTGGCACAACTACGCTACACAGGAGCTAGACAGACAACCAAGTCCATTCGGGTCTTAAGACAACTCCGTGATACGCCGTACCCAAGAACTCCTTCTCCGACTACCATCATCGTTGTTTATAGCTATATCTAGAAATCTTCGTCATCCATGTCTTCGTCTTCATTGCCAGCCTCGATGAAGACCAATCTGGTTCCTTCACCAGTTGTTTGCCAAACCTGTCAAAGCATATTAGCATATCAAGTTCAAGATCGTATCGAAAGGGAGCACCTACATCAAGCATTGCATATTCGTCAATAGCTTGCTCGAACTGGTCGGCAGTAAAGCCCTTTGCTAGAACCCTCTCCCTGACCCTACGTAGATCCAATTCACCCCTCGTTCCATCGCCTACAGCAGCAGCACCGCTTGCTTCCATAGTCTTGATAAGGTGGTAGATCTTGCTGCTTGGGGTGTGATCGTCCCTGCGGTTTTCATCGGTGTACAAGCTGGCTTTGCTTACTTCAACAAGACGTAAAGCCTCATCTACATCTTCTGAGATGACTTCCTCAGCGAATCGTAGACGAGCCAAAGCTTGCGCTAGACGCAAAACACCTAGCAGCGTACGTGGGGAGGTATGAGTAAAAGCCTTCTTGGAGCCCTCATCACGTTTCTGCTGTTGACGCATGCGTACATAAGCGCCGACCATGTAGTCGGAAACCTCTTTTGGGACAGTTGGTCGATATGAGCGTGCACGAGCGACCCATTGTCGTACTTCAGCAGGACTGAAAACAATGCCTCCAGGAGCCTCAGGGTGAGCGTTGTGCATATGCACATAAGTAACGTGGCGCGCCAGTTCTTCGTCTGAGTCGCGTGTGGGGGTATCAAGAATCAAGAAAAGGACATCGAAACGGGATAGAAGTGCAGCGGGAAGGTTGATGTTTTCGACAGGAGAGATGCGAGGATTGTAGCGGCCATAGAGGGGATTGGCAGCGGCGAGAATCGACGTGCGCGCGTTGAGGGTGGTGGTGATACCAGCTTTACTGATCGAGATGGTTTGTTGTTCCATAACTTCGTGGATAGCGGTTCGGTCGCTGTCATCCATCTTGTCAAATTCGTCGATACAGCACATGCCATTGTCAGCCAAGACAAGAGCGCCGCCTTCAAGAACCATCTCGTCTGTGACCGGATCGCGCATGACGGCTGCTGTAAGACCAACACCACTGCTTCCACGACCGGTGGTATAAACGCCGCGTGGAGCAACCTTGGTGATGTATTTGAGAAGCTGCGATTTGGCAACACCAGGGTCGCCCATCAAGCAGACGTTGATGTCTCCACGGATGCGCATACCATCACCTACTTCCTTGGTGACACCGCCAATGAGTTGCAGCAGAAGTGCCTTTTTTACATCGACATGGCCGAAGATTTCTGGAGCGATGGATCGTGACAAGTACTCGTATAGCTGACCGGTCCTCTCCAGCTCGTTCATTCTTCGCAGAGTTGGCTGAGCGAGGACAATGTCATCGTATGCCTTCTTGTGTTGCATGACATACTGTGCCTCCAGGTAGGTATCTGTAAGTAAACCGGCACGGATTGCCTTGAAGCCGGTGTAGGGAGTTGGCAGAAAGATACCAGCAACATCGATGACATCTCCAGGGTTGATCTGGCGCACCAATGCTCCGTGGCAGTGAATGGTCAACTGACGAGGAATATGCCCAACAGGTACCTGATCAGCCATCTCCTGGATTTTGACCTCTTGGAAGGGAAGAAACTTGGAGGCGCGTGTGGAGAGGAACAACTGGCCCTTCGTCTTGTTGCTTTTGCACTCTTCTGACGGGCACTCTACCAGCGGAGTGAATTGTTTTGTCGTAACAGGCTGGAACACTTCGCTTCCGCAGCGGTCGCAAGAATAGGCATTGACCTGCACGGCGGGTTTGACGTCTGATACTCTTGTTGCGATTCCTCGGACTGTAATGAGGCGACCAAGGTGCTCTCCTCGAACATTCCGGACGGCTAGGGCCTTCGAGTTCCGTTGACTGCTGGCACCAGAGGGTATCCTAGGCTGAAAGTTGAGAGTGTATCGTCGAGTCAAGGCTGCAGGGAACACGGATTCTGGTGCAGCCTGCGTGGCATCTTCCACGCCCTGTAGCTCCTGCATCCTCTCATTGCGCTTCGAGCGTTGGGTCATGATCACGTCCAAGACGTCGTCTTTGAAGCTGCAATCAAATTAGTCCTTGACGCTGTTACTCTGCCAATGGAAAGCAATACTTCAGTTCTCGCGTCGGCTGCGGTAAGCACTTGTCGACTGCCCGCGAGAATATTTCAATGTAATGGTGTGCATTGCGCTCAATCGACTCGATCAACTTGTAGTTGTGCTCATCATCAGAGGTTGCTTTCTCGTACTGTCGCCCGTCAGCTCCAGCCAATTGCCCATTCCATCTTCACGACTCACCGCCTCCACATCATTCAAGTCTATAAGAATCTCGTCCCGCACGCGGTTGGCCACGTCCTGCAACAGGACCATGTACTTTAGCTTCGACTTATTGCGTGACTGCGTTGCACTGGGCGCAGGGTCGTCTGAGTCGTCGACCATGTCGTACTCTTCCTCCTCGTCATCGCCGCTGAGGTTCAGACCCTGTAGCTGGTCGGCAGCTTCAGTCGAGGTGGACTTGTAGTTCTTGAGGAAGTCGACGAAGGCAGCTGTGCGCAGTTAGCCAGGGCCGTGTGGTGTTTTGCGCCAGTGTACACAAACCCTCCTGCTCGTCGTAGTTCACCGGCGCGCTCGTAGTAATGAGCGCCATTGCGTCTCGGGTGTCGGTCAGGTGTGGAGGCGTCGTGCGCGGGCGAGGGTCGTCTGGGAGTAATGCAGCGGGGAGGGCGTCGCAATTTTGGGATGGGGCTGGTCGCGTTGCAGGCGCGTCGCGCTTCCACGTCTGCTGGGCGATTGGTCGCTGTTCTGCCACCGCTTTGGAGCCCTGGCAAGCCCATGGGCGCCGACGACCTCGGCCCAGCGCGGCCATTGCAACCAGAATGTTGAAGCTCTGCCCTCGCACTTCTGCTTCCTCTGCCCCCAAACACCATGCCGCCTAAGAAGCCTGCAGTGAATGTAGTTCAGGCCGAAGTCGCCCTGCAACACTCTCTGAAGAACTGTCTTGTCAATTTACCCTCATCACTTGTGTCAGTGCTTGTGAATGCCAATACTGTACGCATTGCACCCGACGCCAACCCACCATACTGCTAATAGGCCTGTAGGTCGCACAGAATGTCGTCGTCGAGCTTTCCTACCGCCAGCCTCCCCCGCCCGGAGCGTCAGATAGCAGGGCGACTACCCCGCAAAAGGCCGTCTTTGTGGGATGGACGGGCATGCAGAGCAAGCGCAGAATTGCGCCTGTAGTCACGCGAGACGGACTGAGAGGCAGCCAAACGACGAGCCACCAAGAGCTCCCAGCTGTCGAGGTGGATGCGACGTTTGCTAGGCTGATTGGACTCCAAGACGGACAGAAAGTCGGGATTATTTTGCATGTTGATCCTCCACAGGCGCACACTATCAATATCGAGCCATTAACTCCTGTGGATTGGGAGATGATTGAGCTTCATGCGCAGTTTCTCGAGCTGAACTTCTTGTCTCAGATACGCGCGCTTCCCAATCCTCAAGCCCAGGCGCCACATCCATTGACCTTGCACCTATCCCCAACCACGACTGCGAACATCACTGTGACCTCGATTGCTCCGGCACCGCCTACTACCTCCCTATTTGTAAAGATATCCCCAGATGCCGAGGTCATTGTTGCGCCCAAGACTCGCCAAAAGGAAAGGAGTTCGGCACGGGAAAGCAGGAGCGTAGGCGGTGCTTCCCGAAAGAGTGGGAAGAGCACTGCAAGCACAGTCAGGCGCCGCAGTGGGCGCGAGGACAATGCCAGCAAAGGTGCAATCTTCCTGCGAGGCGTCGATCGTAGCGTGGCACAAGAATGGTTCGATGAAGATGACGAAGCAGATGCACATGGCCTCAAAGTCTGGGTAGATAGCGATGTACTTCTCACAAAGGCCCTGAGAGGGGTAACTTGGGTCTCAGTAGCTATCATCAAGCCTGCGGGATTACAAGAGCCTGTGGATATGTCGAAAGAGCAAGAGCAGGAGAAGCCGGCAACTCGTGTAGTCGCAAAGATCGTAGCTTGGCAAGATGCACCCGATAGCCGTCATATTGCCCTTTCAACTGACCTTTGTCGAGTCTTGGGCTTCGAAGGCTTTGTTGGTGGGCTTGTTCGAATCGAGGGTGCTCCTGCTCAGACTGCAAAACCTTCCGCTATCAAACCACAAGGCACCAAGGAGTCCAAGGAAGCAGTCGTCAAGTCTGTCAAGATCATCCCATTCTCTGTCAACATATCACAAGGAAATGCGTCTCTCAGATTTGGTGGCGAGTCTAGACAAGAACAAGAAGATGCTATCCAGAAGATTAAAACTATATATGGAAAGAAAAACGGCCTTCTCGATGGCCCGGTCACAGACGGGATGATCTTACCCCCACCAAAAGACTCTATGGTAGGCTGGCAAGGGGGTATCGTTAGATTTGACCCACCGCAATCCTCCAATGGAGCTTCATGGGTCTTATTTCCCGAGCGAAAGCCTGCTATTGAACTCGGACAGGAAATCGCAACGCCATCAAGTTGGACACGAGGATGGCAGCAAGGGGATGTTCTTCCGGAACTTTCGCCCATATTAGTTGGAATCGACCCCCTCATCGAACAGCTGCGGTCGCATCTGACCCACAACTCCTCTGTGCTACTGACTGGTGGGCTTGGAGCAGGAAAGTCGAACTGTGCACAGCTTCTTGCTCACCGACTGCGGACAGAATACTTATTTAATACGATTTACTTTCCTTGCCGCAAGCTAGTGACGGACGAGACAAGAGTGGCAACCATAAAGGAGACGCTCAATAGGCTGTTTGCATCCGCATCCTGGGGCGCAAGAGCGGGTGGCAATGCCGTAGTTATCCTGGACGACTTGGACAAGCTCTGTCCTGTGGAAACCGAGCTTCAAGTCGGCAATGAGAACGGACGAAGTCGGCACGTCAGCGAATGTCTGGTATCTATTGTGCGGCAGTACTGTTCAATGGACTCTGGTGTAGTATTACTTGCCACAGCCCAGGGCAAGGAGGCCCTCAACAACGTAATCATTGGTGGCCATATTGTGCGAGAGATTGTCAGCTTGAAGGCGCCGAATAAGGACGGAAGGCGGAAGGTGCTTGAGATGCTGGCACAAAAGGATGCCAAACTCCAATCAACTGAGCAACCCAACGGTCACGCATTTCCAGCATCGCCATCGAACAGCCGGCCAAGCACATCACATCGCAGTCAGCCTAGCGCTGGCAGCATACAACACCAAGAAGAATATGGTTTCATCGTGGACCCCACCATCGACTTCCTAGACCTCGCAGGACAGACAGACGGCTATATGCCAGGTGATCTCGTCCTTCTGACCTCCCGTGCCCGCAACGAAGCGCTCATCCGATCCGTCAGCGACTCTTCCAACTCCGTTTCACTTACCAGAGACGACTATACCCAAGCCCTGTCCGGCTTCACACCTGCTTCCCTTCGTAACGTAACATTGCAGTCCTCCACCACGAAATGGGACTCGATAGGCGGCCTCCACACAACGAGGCAAACCCTCCTCGAGACTCTGCAATATCCTACAACATATGCGCCCATTTTCGCTCAATGTCCGCTGAGACTTCGATCTGGCCTTCTGCTTTACGGTTACCCTGGATGCGGCAAGACACTTCTTGCCTCCGCCGTAGCTGGAGAATGTGGCTTGAACTTCATTTCGGTAAAAGGTCCCGAGATTCTGAACAAGTACATTGGTGCATCTGAAAAATCCGTCCGCGACCTCTTCGAGCGAGCAGAGGCGGCTCGGCCATGTGTCCTCTTTTTCGACGAATTCGATTCCATCGCACCAAAGCGTGGGCACGACTCGACTGGTGTGACGGACCGTGTGGTTAACCAGCTTCTCACGCAGATGGACGGCGCAGAAGGACTGAGTGGTGTGTACGTCTTGGCTGCTACGTCGCGACCTGATCTTATCGACCCTGCGCTTCTACGCCCAGGACGTCTGGATAAGAGCCTGTTATGTGATATGCCGGATGTGGAAGAACGCATTGATATCCTCAAAGCGGTAACGAGAAAACTGCACCTCGCTCAGAGTGTGCTAGAGTTCGATGACTCGGGCGAAAATCTCCGCGAGATAGCGCAGAGGACGGAAGGATACTCTGGTGCGGATCTGCAGGCTGTGGTGTATAACGCGCAGCTTGAAGCAATCCACGATGTTCTTGGAGATACCGAGTTAGGTGATCCGACAAAGAGCGCGAGTGGGACAAAGAATGGAACGACAAGCAGCGCAGGGAAGACAGGCAAGGAAAAGGGAATTCCAGACTTTACGCATTTCCGCTACGGTGACCCAGCTTCAGACTCGTCCGACTCTAATAAACCCCTTCCCTCGTCTCGACTTACCGAGCGCGCCCTCATCGCCCAAAAGATCGCGGCTTTACAGGCGCTTCGCCGCAAGCAGAAGCAATTACAACGTCCCAACTCAAGCCATAACTATGATGAGAGAGACGGTAAAAGCAATGAGGAAAGCGAACGAAAGGATCCTGAAATCCAGTGGAAACACATTGAGCACGCGCTCGCAACAGGACGGAGCAGTATCTCAGCGCAGGAGAGGATGAGGCTCGAAAGGATTTATAAAGAGTTTGTGGATGGTAGGGATGGTGATCTGCCGAATGGCCAGGGAGGGACAGAGATTGGCGGACGGAGCAGTCTAATGTAGATGTTTGGAAAAGTGCGCGAGGTACATTTGTGAAAGTCTGGGATGCTGGATTATTGTATGTCTTCTACCAGCCCGAAACAATGGAGACGTTTGTTTGAAGGAGTATGACTGGATCATGGAGATGTTGAGAAAGAATCGTGCTTGTCTGACACTGTGAATTGGTCACATTCGCAAGGTGTCTGTGATACTCTGTCCAAAGTCCCGAGTATAGTACAATATGGTATGTAGAAAGATATAGACCCAAAGTTTCGCACGGCATCTCCTTTGAGGCGGTTCGCCCTTGCCCGCTTCTATCTCTAGAGTCTCCCGTCGTTGAATCTCAATCCTCGACGGGCAGTGTGTTCTCTCCAAATCGGATCCCATGTCGGCGCCCCCCCCCCCCTCCCCCCTAGTCCATAGCAGTCCAATCATTTGCCCACAACACTTTTCGCCTTCTCTACACCCTCCTTGACCTTGGCCTCTACCGCCGCTACGGTACCACTGGCTTCTGCCTGTGCCTTGCTCGCGAGATTTGCCTCCCTACCACCAAAATTCCAGTACTGGAGGTATCTGTAGCCCTGGACTAGCTGGGAGGTGAAGTTGATGGCGTGGCAGCCGAACAAGAGGTAGTTCTTGGGGGTAACAGCGAGAGCGTAGCGCATAAAAGTGCCCGAGTACAAGGTGAGGGCGCCGGTCATGCGGCCTGAAATGCTGCTTGGGCGTTAGAGAGGTGTCCAGAGCGTGGGGAGCAAGATCAAGAAGCTTTGGTGGGAGATGCGGGGGAGTAGAAGCATCTCAGTTGTCACTATGAAGAAATGCAAATAGACGAAACATACATTTCAGGGTCTTTGCTCATATCCGCAATGGCCGCCATCGGAATACCAAAGTTGCTCGCTGGGCCCCAGAAATCTGTCTTTCGTCAGCAATTGTGCTTTGCGTAGTCCTCCGCAACACCTCCTGCGTGCAGTCCCGCACGAACATGCACCTCTTCGCTGTGCGCTTGTGGCCCAATGCCGACTCAGCGCCGTGTTTGCGGGTCCGGATAAAACGTACGGGTCGAGCAGAAGTAATCTGTGTACTTGTTGGAGCGAATCTTCGCATTGAGGGCTTTTATCGCGGCTGCCATGTTGACAAATTTCCTCCGAGACTGCAATTGAGGTAAGAGCGACAGGCCGTAAGCAGAAGAGGTGGGCTACTGTCTCTGGTGTTGAGGATGCGGATGTCGGCGCCAAGAAAGTCCTGGGGCCGAACGCTGTGTCCGCTTTTCGGAAAATGTCACGTGCCTTACAGCCTGAATGAAATACGAGGAGCCTGAGTGGACGTGGATCGTGTGTACGGGCAAAACAAGTTCACAAGCAGTGTCAGGTGGCCAAGAAGGAAGTTGTGTGTTTGTTGTTGTTGTTGTAGTTGTAGTAGTAGTCATTCTCTTTGTGGCTTCAAGCTATTGATATATGCCATCTAATTGAACCTCCGTACACGGGCACTTTTGAATGTGGTATCGTTCCTCCTGCCTTTTGCTGTGTGCAATTCTTTCTTGCGATCTAATTCATCGGGCCATGATCCTCAAATGATCTCCCTCGCAGAGAACTCACCGACCACTTCCGGCCATTGAAGGGATCAACCTCGCTTGAAGTGGTTCCAACGTCGTGAATTCAAGCCCCGAGTGGGGCAAAAGCGTAGCGTTCACCGTTTTGCAGTAGGCAATTTCACGACGTCTACCTGCCGCCAAAGCCAGGTGGGCCACCGCGACCTGGATTGAATCCAGGAGGTCCGGCGAAGCCAGGAGGGCCGCCAAAGCCACCAGGAGGTCCACCAGCAGGAGGAAACCCAGCTACCGCAAGTTAGCAAACGCATTCTGAACTGATGGGTGAATGGTACGTACGTGGTCCGCCTGGTGGGCCACCGCGGCCGGGGAAGCCAGGCGGGCCTCCGAAGCCTCCTGGTGCGCCGGGAAAGCCTCCCAGTCCTGGGCCAGGGCCTCCAACGCCAGGCGCAGGCCCCGTCAAGCCGACTGGCAGACCACGTCCGGCGGGTCGCGCAACACCAGGTCCTGCCGCCAGCGTTGCGGTCGTGGTAGGTGCGCCAGATGCATTTCCAAGTCGCGCGGCCGGGTCTGCTGGGGGTGGACCGTCAACTGATAATGAGATGACGTGCGCGCCGCGAATGATGGTGAGGCCAATGGCGCGTCGCTCTTCGGTTTCTGTGACCTGCTGGGTTGCGCCCGGTGCGGCTTTGCCCCGTCGCCGTGTGCGTCGGAATTCTTCTGTGTCGGCGAGAACGAGGTTCATGTGCTGGAGGGGGCAGTGAGTAGGGTGCATGCAGTGGCAGGCGGCGACACCAACCTTGTCAAAAGCGAGCATCTGGCCGACCATTTGGCGGCCGTCTTGAAGCGTCACCTTCATGCGGTAGTTGATCTGCGGGGCGGTGAGTTCAGTGCAGAGCTGGGGCGGGTGTGGGAGCGCTTACTAGATTTTGCTATGCCATGGCAAGTCAGTTAGTTTCTATGCGCGTCTTCTCTCAGGGCCAGGACTCGAGCTACCAGGCAGGACTACTTACCATCTTGCCCTGTCTGTTTGCAGCGCCAGACATGGTTGATAGTGCGCGTCCGAAGACGACTTGTGCCTCGGGGAATTGGGCGGAGGACGGTTCGAGCAGAGAAGCGCTCGCAGCTGGCCGTGGGGAGGGGGACGCGGAGCTGTGGGCGTTGGGGGTGTGAAGTTGGAAGCCGTCCGTGCGCAGCTCAAGTCTTGGCTCACACTCGCTTAGCCGGCATCCAAATTCCTCAGATCACGAACCTCAACTCCAGCGACAATCGACACCCACGGCGACGACTAACACCCGCAGTCCTCACAATGGTACGCTGCACCCCGTCCCCCCTCCATGCCCTGCGCATGCGAGTACTGACAGCCATGGCAGTCCGACTCCAAGGCCTCCAACCCCATGCGGGAGCTCCGCATCCAGAAGCTCGTCCTCAACATCTCCGTCGGCGAGTCTGGTGATCGCTTGACCCGTGCCGCAAAGGTGCTCGAGCAGCTGTCCGGCCAGACGCCCGTCTACTCCAAGGCCCGCTACACTGTCCGTACCTTCGGCATCAGGAGGAACGAGAAGATCGCCGTCCACGTTACCGTCCGTGGCCCCAAGGCCGAGGAGATTCTCGAGCGTGGCCTCAAGGTCAAGGAGTACGAGCTCCGCAAGCGCAACTTCTCCGAGTCTGGCAACTTCGGCTTCGGTATCAGCGAACACATCGACTTGGGCATCAAGTACGACCCTAGCATTGGGTACGTCGGGCTTGGGCAAGCAGCACGAGAGGCATACGCTGACTGAAGCAGTATCTACGGCATGGACTTCTACGTCTGCATGACCCGCCCCGGCGAGCGCGTCGCCAAGCGCAGGCGGTGCCAGAGCAGGATCGGCGCCTCCCACCGCGTCAACCAGGGCGAGACCATCAAGTGGTACAAGAACCGATTCGAGGGCATTGTCCGATAAGCGTGTCCGCATTTGGTAGCGAGAGAGGGAATGAAGTGAAGATTCTGCACGATAACCAGCATTTTCGGTCTCGGAGGGTTCGGTCCTACGGAGTCCTGGATGTACTTAAACAAAAGAGCAAGCATGAACTTGCGGCCTATCAATGGAGCCTGACCAAGTCTCTGACGAGCTGGTCTACGATCACATCTACAATGGAGGCTTCACTTGGGTGAATGTTCCGTATAACCATTGTGTGATCGCCTCTTTGCCCGTTGTTGTTCGCTTGTGAATATGTCTGCTTGCTTTTGACTGTTGCTGACAATTACCACCTTCATCTCGCTCACATATCTGCCTAACAACGCTCAGCAGGGACCATTATACTTTTGGCCAAAATAGCTGTCAGTGGAGAATGGTCGCCGAGGCTTTCGAACATCAGCTCCTCGATATAGTTTGATGGTCCTGTCGCCATCGCCAAAATCTTTATTTCGCAAAGAGTGGTCAATGCTGGCTTGTGATATGCATTCTACATCTATAACGTCTCAATACAAACAGTCTTTGCCCTGCCTTTGCGAGTCTTTCCAAAATCAAATCTAAACACCACATCCAAACCCCCAAAGGATCATGTCAGACTATAGAACGCCATCCTATTTGAATGCTCATCACGCATTCTTTACTATTCCGGTACTGGAATCAGCCGAGCTTATAGTCGTGGTGTTGGCTTATTTTTGGCTGCTAATGTCCTCAATAAGGTGCTGTTGATAGGCAAAGGCACCCAGGCGTCCCATCCATGACCGGATGAATCATCGCAATTGTAAATACATGTTTTTATGTCACATATATCCATAACCTGGCTTATCACCAAAAGCCGCTGAACTGTGTAACCCCTTTCCTAGTTCACTTTCAATGTGCACTCGACCCAAAGCCAAATTTGTCTGTACGACTCGACCCAAGACGAGGCCCTGTACAATGCCTCATCCGCGATCAGTAGCACAAACTTCATCAATCCCGAAACCCATGCCTTGGTTAG
Source organism: Pseudopyrenochaeta lycopersici (assembly GCA_003313425.1). Classification (NCBI taxonomy): domain Eukaryota; kingdom Fungi; phylum Ascomycota; class Dothideomycetes; order Pleosporales; family Pseudopyrenochaetaceae; genus Pseudopyrenochaeta; species Pseudopyrenochaeta lycopersici. Next base: position 850,209 of record NHZP01000006.1, read on the forward strand.
TCGCTCCCTTACTATCCCATCCAGCCACCGGGTCATCGCCCACAGAATCCACGCGCTCACGCGCTGTGGCAAGCCCGAAGCTTCCGGGCGGCTACAGGATCTGCAGCGGCTGGGGGGCCGATTCTGCGGCCTTTGGGGTTCAAGCACACTGCCCATTTCAATAGCGTTTAGAAATTGTCCATGGCGGTTTAGAAAGTATGAAAATTGTATGGCGAGACGCTGAGGTTGGGCGCCTGGCGTCCGCCCATTTTTTGACACGCAGCGAGTGAATCGAGCTAGCACTCTGCAAGGCATGACGGACAGGACCACCTTGGCAGTCGTTCTCGGGTCCATGTAATGGCCGAGATCACGAGCACGAAACAGTGTTCGACAGTAAATGTAGTGTATCTTTATGATTTCAGTCTCTAGATCCACGATCCAAGTTCTTGACTCTGATTCTGTTTGTCTCCCTCATCAAAAAAGAGACGCGTTACTCAAAAGGTATCTCAAGGAAAATCCAGTTCCCACATCATCCCAACACCAGAGGAAATTATCAGCGATTGACATGTCAACACAAAGGAAAAGTTCGGCCAAAGCCCACTTATATATCAAAATGTACAGAGACACCAGGGTCGCTAGCCATGCCCAAAATGACCCTGACCCAGGTAGAAGAAAAGAAACGATGCGCGCTATGCAGCTTGAGCAATATCAGACAAACAGACTCACACTGTAGCTCCTTACTTTTGACCCGTTACAGCTGGCCCGAAGTCGAAACCTGCAGGCTGTGTTTGCTGTGGCGGGTATGATGGTGAAGCTAACGGCGTGTATGCACCGGGAATCGGTACGCTTGCGTATTGCTGCTCGCCTGGTGCTGCTCCGACGTGATCGTTTCGTCGCTCCTGAAATCCTGGGGAGAGTGGTGGTGAAGCAGTGTTTGTCCGGGCAGGGGCGTCTGCAAACCCATCTTGCTCTACCTTTGGTGTTGCGCCGGTGACCTTGATAGGTGGCGCCGAGAGAGTAAATGGCTGGGGTTGGGCGATCTCGCGGGTATATGCGTATTGGACCTTGTCGCTCTCGCCGGCTTCGGCGGCCGAGTGAGGGTCGACATACATTGGGTGGCCTGGGGGTGGTCGCCAGCCGCCAGAGCGAGGAGACATTGGGCCAAATCCAGGAGTGTTGGGCGCAGATTGTGACCGAAGCTGAGCAAGGTAGAGGTCGGATCGGGCACGGTCGCGCTGAGCCATTGACTTCCTCAGCTTCCTCTTGGACCAAAATCGGTAGAACACGATTCCGTAGATAGTGATGCAAAGAACCTCAATGACGACCTCGATGATACAGCAGACAAGAGCCCAGTTCTAGGTTGTTGTTAGTATCAGATTTTTCGTTTGTTGGAGAGCAGTTTCTTACCTGAAGACGGCAGACGAGACCATAGGCAATGTCATCCTCGAAAAGATGTCGTCGCTTGTTATCAACGCAAGACCAACCCCACATATCTTTGTTGTTGTTCTGAGCCTTGCTCTGGTTGAAAACTGCTGCTCCCACAGCCCACATGATGATGCTGAAGATGAAGAATCCAACGGCGAAGACAGTGTAGTAGGCAGCGACCTTTTCTGCTCTGTTATGGCCTCCTTTGAAATACGCAATCATAACAATGATGGACATGACCAGAGAAATGACGGCGATGGACAGAAGTAGCATTTGGGGCCAAATTTTCGTGTTGTCAGCCCATGGAGGGAGGCCGTTCCTCTTTGGAAGGCTCTTTGTTGCGTTGAAGATGGCGAATGCTGTTGCGACCATGGAGAGGACGATAAGGCTGCAGGCGAAGTTGATACCTCGTAGGAAGATCTTTGCTATCCGTACTCGGATTTTGATTTTCTGCCCACTGTCAGTAACAAGAATGGGCTGCTTTGGTGTACAGGGCACATACCAGATCCTTGGCCTGTTCTTTGTCTGTCATCGCCTCTTGCTTTTCGAGCACTTGCTCTTGCTTGAACGTGGGGCTCATGATGGACATTGCGCCGCCGGGTGTCCGTGGAGGTGCGCCGGGTGATTTCAACGCACTCTTGAGCGGCGTCTTGGGTGTTGGGGGAGGAAGATATTTCCTGTCGGTTTCCTCCATCTCGACGGATTGCATGTAACCAAAACCTACGTCGGAAACTTGTGGTTGTGGCTTGTAGTGATTTGTGGGGTACTCGAATGGTGACCGGGGAGGGTCAACAGGTGAGTAGACTGATGTTGCTTCTGCAAAGCGTGCTGTGCGTGGTGTTCTGACGTCGAGAGAGTCTTTGGAACTCCGTCTTTCAATCGTAATTGTAGTAACCTTTTTATCGTTGGCGGCCATCCTAAGACTATCCAAGGTTCACACAAGGATATTCGAAGCTCTCATAGATTGGGGGCAGTGCAGAGGGGACAGGACAAGAAGGTGTGTGTGTGTGTGGAGGGACGACGACTATAATCCAGTCCAGCTTAGACCAGTCGTGGGAAGTGTGGATAAAAGACAGAAGCCAAAAGACGCACGACGTATTACAATAAGAGACCTGCTGAAGAGAAGAGAAAAGAGCAGGTAATGGGCGAAGCGCTGGGCTTTTGTCTCGGGGCGCTTCGACGGCGGCGAGGTCAAGGATTGGATGGAGGGGAGCACGGGTCGAAGCAGGTGGAGAGAGATCGGATGGAAGGCGGGCGGGTACTTACAACGTCTAAATGTATGGCGCCAAAGGAAGCCTGCTTGCACCACTGCAGGTCCGCGCCTGATAGGCTGACTGGGGAGACGAGCTGGTTGCAATGGCGCTCAGAGGGAGGGGAGTGGTGGCCCAGAAATAGACGCCCGGGTGAAGTCAATAAAACGATTTACAAGACGACGCGCATCCAGACCGGAACACTGCAGCGCAAAGAGCTTGGTTATGGAAAGGATCTGACAAGGTGCTTATGGTGCCCGTCAGCGTCGCTGTAAGACGCTCGCCACGGCCGTGGTATCGTAGGTCGTCAAGGTCGTACGGATGCCCTCTTGCGCCTCCAGCTGCTGAGGGCCCTCTCAGGTATAGGAAAGCAAAAGCCAGGTTCGTGTGCACGCCTCGTGCCCTCGGCACCGCAACGCTGCCCAGCGGGCGGGCGTTGGAGTGCCAGGGCAGCGGATTGTCGACACCCAATTGTTAGGAGCTGTTTCGCGCCTGCAAAACGCGACATGGTCGTTGTGTGTGGTGAGTGGTCGGGGCTGCAGGGAACAGTGCAGCAAGCTAGATTGGCGCTAGCCAAGATAAGCTCCAGCAAGCGCCTTCCCAATCCCCAAGCACCAATCGCCGCGGGAAGGAGCCCCCAAGACCTGAGGAAGGCGCCGCCCCGCTTCCCACAATCGCTGTGACTCCAGGTGGTCAAGTCGAGTCCACGCCAGACGACGTGGAAAGCTGCTCGAGGCCTATTGTCTCTCGAAGCTGCGTTGGCGAGCGTCGCCTCCAGAGCGACATAAAGCATCCGGCCGCCCGCAATGCATCAGCAACATGTAGGAATTAATCTGTCATGCCATGCTGTCAGCTTCGTCAATGCCCTGCCGGTACGTCGTGATGGATTGGAGCTGCGTCGCATGCCAGAACTCGTGCAGCCAATCAGAGGCATGCCCCGACCACCCTGCTCTCTGCTGCATAGCCAGGCACAACCGCTGTTAATTAGCCGCACTCGCTGTCCAGAATCCAGCAGATCGGGATATTTATCCTCGATATCTTCGGTGGCCTAGCCATATCAGGGCAAATCCGTTTCGTTTTGCTGCCATCTCCTGCAGGCTATTTTTGGGGACATTCACGTTTCGTGGGGTAGTACAATGTGAGTGGCTGCCGACTTCCATACTTTCAACGGCGGCATGGGGCTCTGTGCGCTGGCACACCCTTCAGACCTTCCATCGAAGTCCACGTTGACTCTGATCGGTGGCATCATCATATGCACAATCACAGAGAGCAATGAGGCGGAGAGAAAGCGGCCACCCCCCACCCCCCCCCGGGACGCCATACAGGCCACCGATGCACGAGGGCCGTCCCTTACGCGGGATGGATTGTGCAGACGGTCATGACAGCAGTAGGCCTTCTGAAGATTTCAGCGCCCCTTCCGCCGCCAAAGTGAGACACAAACAGATGTACTGCGGACGAACTGCGGACTCGAGACTACAAGATGAAGGTCACCAGCCGCAGTGACTTTGGACAAACACAGCCCAAATAGGCGGGTACATTCGCTTGCTTGTGTCTCAGCTGTTAAACCAGCACTCTGGCGACTTCAGACTATGGCCAGCTTGTACAACCCAATTTCATCATAGAACTATATTTATCATATTCTACTGCAGCTCTTCGTTCCAACAGCCGTTAAATACCTACACCTGGACCAGCCGTTCCCTCCGCACGCTAGAGAGATCATCCGGGACGGTCGTGCAACCTGTTTCGAAACAATTTAACCCTCTTTTAGCCTCGCTTCCTCTACTCGGGCTCTTTTTACTCCCCGATACTCTCTTCCTTGTCTCTTTTATATTGCTCTGCATCGTATCCCACCTTCCTGCAGTATCTGGAGTCGTGAGAGCTGAGCCCAGCCATGGAAAACGTTGCGTAAGCTCCGTGACCAGCCTTCGCGAGGATGAGTTGTATTAATAGGCATATTTGATATGTATTGCATGGGAAAAATCATATTGCAGGCAAACGCTATCGAAAATCCTGAAAAGCAAGGCTGAAACAGGCTTTCTTAGTGACGGTAGATGCATACCTTCGACGAGAATAGGCAGAAAAGATATGGAGCCCCTCCTGTAGACAGTTGCCGTGTAATCAATAGCAGACTATAAACGAGAATAGATGTATCCAAAAAGAGAAGAGATAATGGAGATGGACATGGTGACCTATTTACAACTTCCCTCGCTGTGTTTTCCAGAACGCCTCGAAGACATCCAGGCAATTCAATCCAGGACATAAGAACCACTTCGACAAGAACAATTCCAAGGCTCCTGGGCAGCTCTCTCACAATTCCGCCTAGAGCCCATCTCCTGCATCCAATGAGATTTAGCTTTAGTACTCATTAAGGACATCATGGTAAGGCTGATAGAATGCTGTATCCCTCCTTCCATGACAATTTCCACGCATGTCAAAGCACAGCGGCTCAGGGACCGGAAACTTGGTAGGAGTACCCAGGTCCATGCTCTTACATGCATGATGCTGCCTGGCAGACCCAGAATCTTGAATGTATGCATTTGCAATTGGGTCGGACAGTCCTTGACAACAAAAGCTCGCATCCGAGCTTTTCCTGTTCCTCAATTTAGGACCCCTCGACTTACCAGTAGGCGTTGAAAATGTATCAAACAGCTCCCGCCAATACGTCGGTGGTGTATTGTCTCTTGCTTCTTCCTCGCCATTTTGCCGCTGCTCTAAGTTTAGTGGTGGTGATTGTCTTACCTGCTCCATCTTTACATGCCTGCTCTTGGTCAAAGGAATGCCGTTGCGATTTACAGCAAGAGAAACGGCAGCAGCTGGGCCACCAACGCCACCGCATTCAGTGGCGACATTCGCTGTTCGGCCTTGGTTAGTAGCCATGAGAGGCCCGGGGCGAGATATCTGAGCTTTGAGAGTGTTGTGTGCTCTGGATTGTTTGTCAGCCAGTGTCCCCCATCTTGAGACACCTTGTCTTGAGAGGGGTTGTGGATTTTGTGCAAATCGAACACATCCTCGCCCCATGGCTGTACTTTGTCTACCAATTGTGGTGATACCTTTCAAGTGGGCATTTTTCACATCCGTTGGTCGCCGCGTCTTGGGTGCAGGCTGTAGCTGCGGGACAGGAGGAAGAGGCTTATCGACATCAACAACTTGCCGAACGTTCGCATCGATCGAAACTAGTGCATCGCGATGAAAATGTTGTGAACAATCCCTTTCGTTCGGGGTATGGTCTTGGTGCAGGCAAGATATGTTATTTTTCTGGACTTGTGAATGTAAGGATCGCAATGGTGGATGTCTTGATGATTTTACAGCGGGCCGTTGCGACAACGAAGCCAACTGAGACTTGTCACCCGTAAGCTTCGCCGTATTTTGTCTGGCTTCAAAATCACCCTGCTTTCGAAATTGCAAATAACTGTTCCACACCTCCTGGCCTTCGCCCTCTGGGCCAATCTTGTAAATAGCCTTGGCTTCACGGAGAAAGCCTCGAAAACTTTGAGCTGCTTGCCCTTCACCTGTTGAACCCCTACCTGAGGTAGCATCTAAAGATGCTGTGCTCAAGTTGAAAGCCAGCCTCCACCACACCTGCTTTGGCTTAGTCTTAGGCGGCCTAATCATGGACGGATAGTAAGGAAGACCGGTAGCGTTGGACACTCTCCTAGCTTCTTCCAACGGCGAGGAGATGGTATGGTTTGTATCAGACACTAGAATATCGTGACGTGATGCGCGATCGGAGTGAATAGCGGGTTTTTGGGCTAAGTGGTTGCTACTTGTGGGAGGTACTGTCTCGTCATTGCTTGATGACCCAATCCACAAATTGGACCTGACGGCAGTGTGATTGGCATGTTCTGATTGCTGCATCCCAAAATGATTGGTCTTAAATGGTGCCGCTTGCTGGCGTGTAAAGGATCGTTCGCCGTCAGCAGCTACCAATTTACTATTTCTAGTGTTCCACCATAGGTAGTGCTCGTGCTTCGTGAAAGGGTCCAAAGCTACCTTCGAAGCGGCCATCCTTGAAGGGAATACTGTAGATTGGCCCTCTTAAAGGTTATAGTTGATTTTGTTCACTGATTTGGTCAAATTTGTAGCGGTACTAAAGTATATCTTACGGGACGGGAGACGTTGATGATTGCTACGGCTAGTAAGTGGATAGATACACAAAAGAGTATAATAATTGGGAAATATTGTGCTGGCTGGAAATGGGCGAGAGAACAAGATTGTACAGTCGAATAGAGAGATCATATCGACGATGTTCTTAAGCCTTCCTCAACCGGACATTGTGTAGCAATCAAACAAGAGAGCGGAAAATAGAGTGGCACTTGGAGGGCGGGGTGCCCATCTTCAAAGGCAGTAAAAAGCGTTGGACAATGGAACAAAGCAGTGAAGCTTTCCAGTCGAATCTTTGAAAGCGTGTTGGCCTATTCCTCAGCTAAAACTAAATCGTGGGCCGTTCAGTTGGGTCTCAATGGGTTGGATGTCGACTCTCAGGATGGTTACCGGGATTAGGGAGTGAAATTGTCAAATACGAACTCCTCCATTGTACCGACTGTACATAATCATAGCAATCAAGTGGAAACCCGACATGAAAGTCGCCTCCGTCTTCCGATCTTGCTCGACGATACGAGAGCGCGATGGTCTAAGATTTTCGGAATCATTGCGCGAAAAGCCGTAAATTTCTCTCCTCTTACCCGTAATACTCCGTACAATTTGTCGAGCCAGAAAAAGTCGAAGTCCGTTTCTTGTCTTGATCGGATGTATGCGGGACAACGAGGAACGGGTTGGCAGCCCTCGGAAACTACAATGCTTGGAGGAACCGCCACGTGCACGCTTGCTACTTTCGGAGTTGGCGTAGATCCCCTGAAAACCTCGGTGCAACACATCATGGACCAATTCGTTTATGCAATGAGGCAGTCGCTCATATACACCCAACCTGTTGCTTGGAGATAGCTCGCCCTTAGCCGGACAAGAGAGGTGCGAAGTGTCGCGGAGCTGCCTCAGACAAAGGTAAGTGTCACGGAGAAGACTTGCAAGAGTATCTGACCACACTTCATTTCATTTTGTGTACAGATATCATTCGCTCTTAATAATCATCATTCATTGTACTTCATTCGTTCGTACTTTTTCAAATCTTCCTGGAGACTCTTGCTCATGAACGCTCGCTTACAAGTTAACGGCAGTCCTGAAGTTCTTGCCGGCGTAGATCGCGTTGTCGCCTGTGTGAGAGTCAGCAAGGTTCTTCATCATCAAACTTATTAAACTTACCGAGCTCCTCTTCGATGCGGAGAATCTGGTTGAGCTTGGCAAGACGCTCAGATCGAGCTGGCGCACCAGTCTTGATCTGGCCAGCGCGCAGACCAACCACAATGTCGGCGATGGTGACATCCTCAGTCTCACCGGAACGATGAGAGACCATGACACCCCATCCGGCACCGAAGGCGTCTTTGGCGGCCTGGATAGCCTCAGTAATTGTGCCGATCTGGTTGACCTTTAGAAGGAGAGCGTTGCAAGACTTGAGCTCGATGGCCTTCTTGATGAACTCGGGGTTAGTGACGGTCAGGTCATCACCGACAATCTGGAAGTCGGAGGTCTTGAAGAAGTAGGACCAAGCCTCCCAATCATCCTCAGCGAAGGGATCTTCGATGCTGACGATGGGGTACTTCTGGGCAAGGGACTTGTACAGTTCGGCTAGTTGCTCATAAGTGAGCCACTTGCTCTTGTCGCTGTCGGGGTTCTTGAAGTCAAGGTCGTACTTCTTCTCTTCGGTCTTGTAGAACTCGCTTGATGCAACGTCCATGGCGATTTTGATCTTGCCGGTGTAGCCGGCCTCCTCGATAGCCTTGGTGATAAGGTCAAGGGCCTCTTCTGGGGTCTGGATATCCGGGGCGACACCACCCTCGTCACCAACGTTTCCAGCGGACTGGCCATAGGTCTTCTTAGCGAGGCCCTTAAGCTTCTGGTAGACTTCGGCGCCCTGACGCATGGCCTCGGAGAAAGTCGGGGCCTCACTAGGAACGATTAGATGGACCTCGGAGACACAAGCTGGGGAGATAGGCTTACGATGGAACGATCATGAATTCCTGGAAAGCAAGACGACCACCAGCGTGTGAGCCACCGTTGAGAACGTTTTGGACTGTACAATCAGTAAACACTAGGCAAGATTGAGCAAGAGCGTGGAGCGCGTACAGGGAACTGGCAGAACGTAGGGCTTCTTGGTACCGGCCAAGTCAGAGATGTGTGCGTAGAGAGGGACACCCTTCTCGGCGGCCGCGGCCTTTGCGATGGCCATGGAGACACCGAGGATGGCGTTGGCGCCCAAGTTCTCCTTGTTTTTTGTGCCATCGAGCTGGTTCAGGAATGCGTCTACGGCAGACTGGTCCTTGACATCGAGCTTCTCCTTGATGAGTGCAGGCGCAATGGTGTTGTTGACATTGGCAACAGCCTTGGTGACACCCTTGCCACCCCACTTGGTCTTGTCTCCATCACGGAGTTCGCAGGCCTCGTGTGAGCCCGTGGAAGCGCCGGAGGGAACGATGGCGCGGTGCAGGCCAGTCTCGGTGACAATGTCGACCTCGACGGTCGGGTTGCCCTTTGATCAGTGAGCGTCAAGATCAGACGTTGGCGCGAGATAAACCTACACGAGAGTCGTAGACGGAACGGGCGTGGATTTTGGTGATGGTCATGGTGGTGTTGTTGCTGTAGAGCGAGTAGGATTAGCGGAGGGTTCAGTGAGAGGTGTCAATTGCAAGGTCGGAGAGCCGTGAGATGGCAAGGAAGCATATATAGGCGTGGAAAAGCCCTGTGATGCAAGCAGGGTGAAACTGGGCAAGGCCACAAAAAGCAGAAACGTTCAGCCATTGCGCCCGGGCCTTGACCGTCAGAGCACGGTGGGACCTCAAACTTTGCCGGACGCGCGGGATGCACAATTCGGCCGCGGATGGAGACTTGATAAATAAAAAGACTTTGACTTACCAGGTGGGTGAGGTGAGGCAGAGTGTTGTTGTGTTTGGGTGGGGTGAATCGATTTAGTAGTTGAGGAGGGGCAGTCGTTCGTCCCTCCTCAGCAGATCTTCAGCCCCGCCATGCCGCGAACCCATTGGCCGCTGCATCGTCTCTCGTAAGAGCATTTGCGGGTAGTCTATCGCAGAAGCAAGTAGGACGGAGTCCGAGCGAGAATTTGCCCCTTTTGGGATTGTTGAGACACGGCGGAGAGTTAATTGCACACCTGCTTCCAGAACCGACACTTGATCTTGCAGTGAACATGCCCGAGTCGAAGCCTTACAAGTACAACAGTGCAATGCAAACCTGCTCAAAACGGGACTGTGAATCGCACAATCCGAGAGGAAATCACATTTACAGGAGCTCCTTGTTCTATGTTGCGAAGTCTCGTTAAGAGATATTATCGAGCAGCCTGAAGGAGCTGGTGAGCGGCCTGCGGAACCAGACTCGACTTGCTACACAGACCCATACAATGCTCAGTAGTAATGTCAGACGAACTGCGTTTAAGCGGCCGCAAAGAAGGGGATCCACGATAATAGATTCGGAGTCAAACTGGACTGCGGTGCAACCAACCCACTCCCGCAGGCCAGTGAAACAGCGCAAATCAGCCAAGAGATGGCCCAAGCTTCATGACCGCCGCGTCTCTCAGAGCTGCCTCAAGGTCCCACAGCAGCTACAGTTCACACTTCCACTGAACGACGTCGCCTCTTAGCCCTAAGCCCCCTCTCAAATACAGATCGCCTCCAAAGGCTACAACATCCCCAGGCTTTCTGTGCTTGTGTTGAATCAACCGACCAATACGCCATTAGCTCCACAGGAACTGCTTCAAGCTCGGCACGATGTAGGAGACATATTGGCACTAGGAATAACTACCGTCTAACAAACTTTCAGGGAGGTCTTACTAGGAATCACGGGCAAAGACTTCACCCTCATCGCTGCCTCAAAAGCTGCGATGCGAGGCGCCACTATCCTCAAAGCCTCCGACGATAAAACCCGGGCGCTGAACTCACACACATTGATGGCCTTTTCTGGTGAAGCTGGAGATACTGGTATGGTTTACTGCAAGAAACTTGCGGTAGCAAAGCGGCACAAAGATAGCTGACAAGGCTTCAGTGCAATTTGCTGAGTACATTCAAGCGAACGTTCAGTTGTACTCGATGCGGAACAACATGGAGCTATCACCCGCTGCGACCGCCAACTTCGTTCGAGGAGAATTAGCACGAGCGCTGCGTTCACGGAAACCATATACGGTAAACCTACTACTAGGCGGCTATGACACAATTGCGGACAAGCCAACACTATACTGGATTGACTACCTAGCGAGTCAAGCATCGCTTCCCTATGCTGCACATGGTTACGCTCAGTACGTTATCACTTTCCTACCACGTGTCCAATAGCTCCTCCACAACTCTCACACTGTTACATTGCAAGCAACATACACTGACCTGTGGCTTTAGGTACTACTGTCTCTCGCTGCTCGACAAACATCACCACCCGGACATTGACTATGAGAAGGGTTTGAAGATTTTGCGGATGTGCACGGAGGAGCTTAAACGACGCCTACCAATTGACTTCAAAGGTGTCATTGTCAAGGTGATAACGAAGGACGGGATCAAGGACGTCGAGTACGAGGACGATGTCAAGGTAGCTATCCCGTGAAGCGAAGACACGAAAAGAGTACATTGGACATCAGTAGCTTAGAAGACAAGCGTGCTATGCCGTCTACAAACTGGCGTGGTCAAGGCGCTCTGAAAGGGCGAGCCAACATCATGATTGTGGTGTTATGATAGATATGCCATGAATCTAATGACGAACATCAGTGGATAAATGACTGTCAAGTCTACACTTGTTTCCAAGTAGGCATGATGAGTTTGTGCACAATTATCAAATATTGAATGTAGTGCTACTTTACAGGTGTACATAACCCTGTCCGTAGAGGAACATGTAAAGAAACGTCTCGCTAAGACATTAATCATAACATTCTCTCAATGAAACATGAGTAATGTACTTAGCTGTCAAACGTTGATGGGCATCGGATTGCGAGCCTGAAAGATGCTTAAGTAAGCGAGGCCCGTGCGGCGCGCACGAATAAAAGCTTTGCGTCCCTCGCCCTCCTCTTTTCTTCTTTGATCAAAAAAACACGAAATCAGCCACGACTATCAGCATCACTGTTGCTTTTAGTTGCCAGTCACTACGGTGGCGTGATTCCGGAGAACAAAACCTCCTATAGGAAGCTGTCGTCTCGTTGGGTCGTCTTTAGTGATGGCGATGGGGCGCTGGTGTCGATTTATCGGGAGAACATATTGTGCAACAACCACCATCCTTCGTATCCAAGCTCTAGGCAAAGTTTTCTTACTTTGACCAGTTGGTATGTCAACGTAGTCGCAGTGCACCAATTTCGTCAGGCTTGTGATCGTGCGGATGCGCAACATCCTATTCATTGCTCATGAACATATTGCAGTGCGTCACGTTATGCTAGATGAATTTGTGGTAATGTAATTGATCAATCTCTTGATTGATTCTGCTGCTGGGAACATATATAGTACGATCTATGTCTAAGTGGATGAAACTGCTTTAGTTTTTATATCCGTTGGAATAACCATTTGCCATGACTTCTTGTAGACCATGGGGAAGACCATTCGCATGGCCATTAGCTTTTCCATTAACATGCCCATTGCTAAGGCCATTCATGACCTTCCTCGATTCCTGCATAGCCTCTTCAATGGGCTTGTCATGTAAAGTATAACCAGTGTCTGAAGCGTCAACAAAAGCGTCAATACCAGCACCTTGTCGTGGATATTCCTTCATCAAACTCTTGTGTCTTCGCAGAGCAGCATTCATCTCCTCAGCAGACACATCGTTCAAGAAAACGCATTTTCCGATCGGGTTTGGGACAGCAGCACGCAGCAGTCCATCTCGAGTCTTCAGGATAGCCTTCGTAGCTTTGTCAAGCATATCCTCATCGAACAACTCATGATCCATGGAAAGACCTGCTCGGGAGAACAAATTCAACAATCGCCGATGCTCATCGTCACTGAGGAGCTTGCGCTCGTTGGCCAGAGTTGCAGAGTATGCCATATCAATGGATATAGCGTGACCGTGACGCAGTGGGACGGATGGTGATAGCTATAAGATTTATCAGATACAAGTCACAGCGATTGAGTTCATTGAGCTTACCTCATGAAGAGGACTCCATGTGTGTCCATACGCAATAACGCGATCTAATCCGATCTCATGGAGATTGGGTGTCTCTAGTTTCAACATCTCATGGATACCAGCGCGGTTTATTTCATCCGCCGCTTTTAGGACTTCCTCATCATTACCCTGACGACCAAAACGCGACATGATCAACTTCTCACAGTACTTGTCCAGCAAGTCGAAGGTGGGCCTGTGAGCACATGTCGATATCTTGATTAACTCAGCGAAGCCATTTCGAACTTGGCCTTCCGGCAAAGTCTTCAAGAATGTGAAGTCCAGAAAAGTGTGCATTGGGGCGTGATAAGCTCCGAGCCGGTTCTTGTAGTTGCCGTAGTTAACTGCGACCTTGATGCTGACACTAGCATCGATGAGCCCGATGACTGTGGTTGGAATACGAATAAAATTTGTGTTCCTTCGATATGCCGCACATGCGAATCTAATAACGTTAACACTAAACATGCATGGAAATTTGGCCAGAGTGCCTTAGAGCTTTTACCCAGCAACATCAGTCACCAAACCTCCACCCTGCGGAATGTTATTACAAATAGTAAGAGTCGAATTGGATGCCAAACGTACCACTACAAGGACTGGCTCCTTTCGGATGATGCCGAAGTCTGTCATTGAGTCTACAATGCTCAAAAGAGTTTCCATTGACTTGGCTTTCTCGCCAATCATGGTTTTGTGGAACGTCAATGGTAAATTATAGTGGTCGAAGTATCGTTGTATCTCCTCGCCATAGACATTGTAAATGTTCAAGTCCATCACAGCAAGACAACGACCCCAGCGCTCGTAACATTTGGCAAGCTGAGGGTTGGCGGTGTTGAAAACCCCGTCGAGGAATGTAAAGTCATACTCAATTTTCTCGTATCCCTCGACATGGAATCCGTTTTTGGTCTCTTGGACTGTAGCCTTGAGGTCCGACATGATGAATTAAATCCAAAGAGTGTAAATGAGATACGCTTGAATTCTGTTGGAAAAAGGTACGGCAACTGTCCGTGCTAAATAATGGACAACCGAAAGACGTCGTCTCCAACTAATAGCACTGCTTTCGGTGCACGCACCTTTTTCATTGGCTCCCAAAAGTCGATGATACTCGAAGCAAACGTCAACCATACGCGTTTTTCTTGTTCATGATGCGACGGCTCGGGAATTCCTTGTAGTGTGGACTTGGTACCACTCCGCTTGTAAGAAACTAAACTTCAACTGGACGACCATGATGTGATGACTTAAGACCAGAGCCGTTAGCCGGTTCCGGCACATGGGAGATGCAATTGTCTCATGCAGAAATGGGCTTTTGCATCTTTTGATGGAGTAGAACAACCGTAATCGCATCCGTCCAGGGACAGAATAGGTGTAGCACAGCCGCTAAGGTCTCTAGGACCTGAGGAACAGCCCATTCAGGTCTGGAGAGGCATGTCCCCCACAACTGCGGGGCGGCAGTCATCAGAATCGCTTCATTGTCGCTTCAGAATTGTCATCATTCCCGACTAACACCCCTTAAAAAGGCTTGTTGGGACTTATGGTTCGGTAGACGTCTGAGCAAGTTATGAATGACCATAGTTGGGTATGGCTGAATAGCGTCAAAGTTGCACGCGCGGCTTCTGGAGACTCTTGCTCATTTCTGGGACTGGTTTCGAATCGTGACGTTCTGCGAGATCTCAGCCGATGTTAGCTCCCGTCTCGGATAGATAGAGTTTAGCGATCGTGGATCAGAAAGAGATATTACCAGGGGAGGGCAAGGGGAACGCAAGACGCCAAAGTCTTTGTCGGTTCCGCAACCGGCTAGCAAAACCGACATAGCTCCATAACTGCTGACGAAAGATACATCTCAACGTCAACACTCTACGTTAGCAGCCATGGACCAATGAACAGGCTCCACATGAGCCTCACGTATCCACCCACTCCAGTCGGAACCGGTCTCCAGGACTTTCTTGACGCACGCCACGACCATTAACATGGACCCAGCTTGCTTCAATGGCATATACATCCCGTGCATAATAAAGCCTGCAGAAAAAGAAGAACTAATTGAGGCAATTTCTAATGCTGTTGTATAACGACTGACGTCTTTATTGCTCTTCGGCACAGTCTTTCTACGAAACCGAGCCAAAGGTTGCCGATCGAATCAGGAATCCCCTTGTTACACATGTCCCTGCGCTATTCTCGTCATCATTCATTATAGCCCCGCACTAAGAATACGCGTTGAGGGGTGCTCCTTGGACATTTTCGACGCGTCGAGTTCACGGCTACCGTTGCGGTTCGAAAGTTTAAACACCAGCAACCACAATGGGGAGTTTTGATCAAAGTAAAGCTTATGCAGCCCAGGAAGAAGAAGGTGCCTTCTTCGATGATGGACGTGAAATCGAGCTTCTGCACTTTGTTTACTCTCATCCAAACATCGAGAAAATACGAGGTTCGCCCCAGAATGTTCTCGCCGCCATTGACGAATATGGGCGGACAAAGAAGTATCTAATGAATGTGGGAGAGGATAAGGGCCGGATTGTCACAGATTTGATTGCGGAGGTGAAGCCAAAGACAATGGTATGTAAAGGCTCACAAGGAATGTACTCTAGTTAATACAATATTCAGGTTGAACTTGGTGGCTACGTAGGATACTCATGCATTCTCTTTGGCGATGCAGTACGCAAAGCCGGCGGCGAGCGGTATTTTAGCTTAGAGCGTGATCCTGCCTTTGCAGCCGTGATCATGTCTTTGGTCGATCTCGCAGGACTGTCCGATCTCGTCAAGATAATTGTAGGCTCGAGCGATGAGAGCATCGCGCGGCTGGCGTCAACCGGGCAACTAAACCGGATCGATCTCATGTTCCTGGACCACTACAAACCTGCGTACACGACCGATCTGAAGCTTTGCGAAGAGTTGGGTCTGATAACGAAGGGCTCGGTACTGGCTGCTGATAATGTCATCAAGCCTGGCAACCCGCCTTACCTCAGGTACGTAAGATCGAGCGTCGAGGAGAAATTGAACGAAGCGGGAGAGGGTGAAGCAAGCAACCTCAGTGGAATAGCTGAAACGAATGTCAAGATGTACGAAAAGAGGTATGGCAAAGCCAAATTTAGTGAGAGCAAGGGCAACCCAAACCTGAAGTACGAGAGCAAGCTGGTAAATAGTTATGAGCCAACTGGCGTACCTGTAAGTCACCATCGAGATCTAGATGTGCACTGCAGCAAGTAGTAACATAACACAGGATGGCATTGAGATTACAAGATGTGTGGATTAGACATAATACTTTAGAATTCGCGCAGTCGCACGGAATGCATTCAACATACAAACAATAGTCAGATCCAGCAATTCACGAAAAGCTTAAAGGGTTCTTTTAATTCAAACTACCTGAAAGCGCATACGAGAACCGCAAATTGGTGTTGCAGACTACGCTATGTAAAACACCACAGAACTCAGACATTTTCAATTTCCCCCAAGAATTCAGATGATGACCAGTCCATATGTCTTTGCGCTCTGAAAGCTTCGGTGAAAGTGTCCTTACCATCGTCCTACCTTTCAAACCCAACAGTCGAATTGCCCCACCCGCCAAGAGCGACCAGTTACTCCTCAAAACCCATTGACGCAAACCGCTGATCACGGCCAAATCCCGTCGTATCTTAGCTTGAACTAAGATGGCCAAACTTTGTTCTCCACGGGTCTAGGTCTTAGAGTAACGATGACGTGGAGACTAAAACTCACTCGCAGAACATTCCGAGCACAGAGCACAAAATTGCCGCCAGCATCGCACCGCAGCTCGCATATGCAAGACTAAGCTTCAGCCAATTACGTGTAGTGAACCTTCCGAGCCATCTTGGGTGATTCCTTGATGAGTTTTGAGGCCATTGTGCCAATTGTCAACTTATGTCTCGTTCGCTTTAGGACAAACTAGGTCGAAAGCCGGATCAACACACTCGGAAAGGCCGAGATCACGTTTTTCTCTTTTCTACAACATCAAGGAGATGGCAGAGGGCAGACAAGGCGGCAAACAGCCGTTTTACTATGGCCATAGTTGGAAGAACGTCCTTCTCCTATTGTTGAGCCTTATTACCGTTCCCATCTCGGCGACCGCTGTACTGGTCAGCCTCGCTGTTTCCAAACTCCACCATGACCGCAATAAGACATTTTCAAACGAGGATAAGAAGCATAGAGCAGCAATACAACAACGGAAAACCATTCTCATTACTGGTGTTTCTATGACTAAAGGTCTAACGATCGCACGCAACTTGTCCCAACATACTCCGCACCGCATCATCGGCGCAGATGTTTCAAATCTCTCTCCAGGTCGCTACTCATCTGCAATCAATAAGTACTATCGCCTGGACACACCAAACGATGACGACCCAGACCCGTACATTGATTCTATTTTATCCATCATTCGAAGAGAAAAGGTCGATCTGTGGATAAGTTGCAGCACCGTCGTTGCTGCAGTTGAAGACGGGCAGGTCCTTCGACTTGCAAAGCAACAAGCGAAAGAGCAAGGGAAAAAATTTGAGGCCGTGCAATTCAGAGAGGATGTTGTAGAGAAATTCCACGAGAAAGACAAGTTCATCGACTACATCAACTCACTCGGTCTCACGATCCCTGAGTCATACCGCTGCACGTCTTCGAATGACGCATTGGACATCCTCATGAGGGAGTTGCATAGCAATTCCCCACGGTCCTCAAGGAGAGGCATCGCAGCGTCTAGGTTAATAGGGAAGAAATTCATCATGAAACCCATTGGCGTCGACGATAGAGCAAGGAACAATATGATGACGCTTCTCCCATTCCCCACTGTAGAAGCAACCACCAAGCACATTCGCAGCCTCAAGATCTCCAAATCGAATCCATTTCAACTGCAGCAGTTTATCAAAGGCAAAGAGTACTGCACACATGCTCTTGTGATACGCGGAAAGGTCAAGGTTTTCACATCGTGTCCAAGCTTGGAACTACTCATGCATTATGAACCGCTTTCCGCATCCTCAGCCCTCAGCCGGGAGATGCTAAAGTTCACGGAAAGGGTCTGTGAAGATGGAGGAGAGTCATTTTCTGGACACTTGAGCTTCGACTTTTTGGTCGAAAACGAAGATGCTGGGAAGGAGATCACATTGTATCCCATTGAATCAAATCCGCGCGCCCACACAGCAGTGATACTCTTCGAGCAGACACCCGAGATGGCAGATGCGTACCTCTCCATCTTCGATGATCCTAGAGCCACAGATGGTCGTAAGTCTTCACCAGTCTTCCCGCGGACACCAACACACAGCTACTACTGGTTCGGGCACGATCTCGTAACTTTCATTATCCTTCCCGTTCTGGATTTGCTATTTGGTCACGGATCCTTGGTACAGGTTGGGAATGGTCTCGCCGTATTTTGGCAGCACTTGATATATTGGAAGGAGGGAACGCTTACCTTTGAAGATCCTTGGCCGTTCTTCATGCTGTATCATGTATATTGGCCGGCACGTTTCGCAGAATCGCTGTGGAAGAGGAAAGCGTGGAGTAGGATCAATGTCAGTACAACGAAAGTGTTCGAGATTTAGATCATTGGAGGAGGGATTTTTTCACGGGCGCATTGCACAGCTTGATTTCCGTGCTTGTGTATTTCGATTGACAATTTTCAATGATTGCGAGAAGCCTTCAGAGACGCTTGGAGGATTGCTCAAACTGAAAGTCGTAAGCAGCTCCTCAGAAATCATATTTCCTTATATATACGCAGTACTCATCTTCTCACGTCTTCCCGTTTTCCCTTCCCATCACCTTTCGCCACGGAAACTCCTCTCTAAATCCTAACAGCTCTTTGATCTTTTTATTACAAAACGGCGACTCTCTCGCTCCCATACTCCGTGTTATTTCGGTATTCGGGCATACTTTCTTCAGCCACTCCTCACTCGTTCCCTCCTCATCTTCGATCGTAATGTCATCATTCACTGCATTGAAGACCTGAAATCCTAAACCGTTGGTCTGTAAGCAACAGTTTACTATATTTCCCAAATCTCGCGCATCCGTGTAACTCCATGCATGCACCTTCCAGTCTCTAGGTCGAGTTAAGT
Organism: Pseudopyrenochaeta lycopersici; assembly: GCA_003313425.1. Lineage (NCBI taxonomy): Eukaryota > Fungi > Ascomycota > Dothideomycetes > Pleosporales > Pseudopyrenochaetaceae > Pseudopyrenochaeta > Pseudopyrenochaeta lycopersici. The sequence goes on from NHZP01000006.1 coordinate 869,080, forward strand.
AAGCCTTCAACTTTTCCTCGTGGTTCTCTGGCTCGATGATCGCGCTGATACGTAAGCAATAGATATCAACGCCTTTGAAGCGTTTAGAGAAGCTGTGCGCTATGCGCTCCATGCAGACTTTGCTTGTAGCGTAGACGTCCATGGGCTCCGTGGGTGAGTCTTCTGTTATTGGAAAGTGAGGGAAATCCACATCACCCTCTGCATAAGATACGCCGTAGGTTGTTATGCTGGACGCAAGTATGATCTTAGGGCTGCGTTAGGGTTTTTCTTTTCGGACTGAGGCAGGGGATAAATCACCTTTTTAATGCCTAGCTTGCAGGCAGATTCAATGATGTTATACGACCCCATGGTATTGATACGGAATGTTTCATTGTCTGGTATCCTCATTGGTTGAGGTATGCCTTGACGCCATTAGCTGGGTGAACTACGGCTAAAGAACAGAGACATACCAGCGAAGTGCACAACTGCATCTGGCGTACGAATTGGATCCATGAACGGCTCGCTAATCCTGAAGTGACATGAAAGACTATTGAATGCTTGCGCACCGTCTGTCAGGTCGGCTTTCAGCGTGTGCACATTTGGATTGTTCAATGGAACCACATCGACGTTGAGAACGTCATGTCCGTAGGTGAGTAGTTTGTCAATGACATGCCGGCCTGCTACGCCGGAACCGCCTGTGAAGACTATACGTTTAGGGGAAGATGGGGGCCGTGAGGACATTGCACAATATCGAACAGGATAAGGACTATAAGATCGTTAAGATGTGCAAATAATATATAGAAAACGGGAGATTGGTTCTTCAACGGGAGATTTGAAATAGAGCTTCCCCGCTCTAACCTGACGGAGTTCTGAGCTACACATTCCTTCGCTTCTATTGGCCCATTTGGTACCAGAGTTTACAACACGAGCAGTGGTGCATACACGCATGCCTATTTCCATTACACGGGCAATGAGGAGAGCTATACCGTCAATAGTACATTTCATTTGTGTCTATCGTTTGGCTTTCGTGCTACCAGGTGGCCGCTGAAGCCTTTTGCTCGTAAACTTCACCTGCCCTCAAACTCTATCGGCTTAAGCTGTCTGCGTTCCGTAGCCTCTGATCCTGTCTGCAAATGCCCAGCTCTGGTTCTCGAGCTTGACGTCCTCATCCAGATGCACACCTTCCTTCGTGATGACGGCAATCGAATACCTGTCCATACTCCTGGCATCCCTGTAGAAGAGGACTTTCATGCACTCCTTGACCTTCTCGACCGCCTGCTCCTTGGTGACGTTCTGCACTGACGCCTCATCTGGCAATATTGTTCTCAAGATCGGCTGTGCGAGATGCGCCCCGAACCCGGTAGCTAGTGATGGCGAAGAGAAGGTAGTGCCCAGGAGATCTGCGCTCGCAAGGAAAGGCTTCGAATCGCCGTCCAATCCAGCGATCAGCAAATGATTCCATAGCGGGTCAAACTTTGATCGGCGGTTGTACATTACTTTGGCGAGATATGTGTGGAGGTTCTTCGCGTTGAGCGGCGTCTCAGTGGAGGAGTAATTCTCGCGAATGTCGAGGGAATTGAGCAGGCGGTCGAGGTATTGCATATCAGAGACGTCGCCGCCAAAGCCCACGACAACCTCGTCGTTGAATTTCCGTAGACGCTTGACATCCGTGAAACGAGCGAGTGAACCGTACGATGCTACGCAGATTTGTTAGCATGTTTGGCCTCTATTATCCACATTCCCTCTGAGTGCCATACCCAGGTTGTCCGCAGCAATAACAACGCCATCCTTGAATTTCGCTGCAAGCACTGAGGTACCGGTCACGATCGGGCTTTGTGAATGCTGATTTGGCCCAGCAGTCTGGAAGTGTGAAGGATCGTAAGCGCCGTAAACATCGTCTCTGGGCTATGGCACGTCAGTATTGCTGGTGGTGGGGAGCGGCGGATGTACATACACGGCCCCAAGCCTGTGGAAGGTGGTTCATGCTGACCGAGAGCGCGGGAATTTGATTGAGGAGGAGGGGTAGCCCGGATTCCGTGGAGTCTATGAGAATTAAGAGTGCGTTTGGAAGTAAAGGTGTTGTAACGATGCTCACCAGGCAGTCGGTGGTTGCGCAGCTGGTTGCCAAGATATGGCCCAAGCTCCATCAACTCACGTTGAACTGTCACCGTCTTCCACTGCATTGCTCAGGCAAAATGCTCGGGATTGACTACGCAAGTAGCGACGAGGAAGAGGCTGTTCCTGCGAGTATCCCTGAGGTGAGGCTCACAAATGTTCTAAAAGGGCTTCGATAGCTACTAATGTCGAGTTGACCATCAACACCACGGTTGCGCCTCTGCAAAAATCTATTGCCGAGATAGCTCCTCTCGAGCAGCCTACGGCCATTTCGAGTTCCATAAATGGTCCGTATCAAGGCCCAACAGTTTCACTGCCTCCCGCAGACGAAGGTCTGGTAGACAGCCCTGCGCCAGGCTCACCATATACGTCGGCTCGCCTTATGATACAAAACCTCACTCTCCCTACGGTGCCTAATTTCAATATACCGCCTTCACCACCTGGTTCGCCACCTCAGAAAGCGACGAAGAAATTTGCGCAATTTCTGGAGCTCAAAAAGAATGGCCAGCACTTCAATCAGCGGCTGGAGTCCTCCTCAGTCCTCCGAGATCCAGGTCATTTGCAGAAGCTTCTGGGCTTTGCAGGGATCAGTGAGGAAGACTCGTATGCATCGACACTACCAGAAGCTGTCGCAGTGCCGACCGTGTTTCCAGAATGGGCTTATGTGGAAGAGCTGAGGGCTTCGCAGAGGCGGATCATGAAGGCAAACGAGCAGGTAAAATCGAAAACGCCAAGGGCAGCAATCAACTTCGTTTCCGCAACCAAATCCAGTACATCAAGCGGAACGGGAACACCTTCAGGGAAAGCGTCACAACAGGACGCTGCCGCCGAGAGGGCCGTCCCAGGTATAGATGAAGCAGAGTCAAATCGTCCACCTCAGAATGCAAGTAAGCGCAAGCAGCTGGAACACAGGGGCAGGGAGGATTCATCCTCGAGAAGCGGATGGAGTAGCAGATCGAGATCACCAAAGAGGAGACGATCTCGGTCAAGAGACAGAAAGTAATACGCTAAATACAAATTTGATAGGAGGGAAGAATGCGCGTGACGATAATAATGCTCCTTTAGATTCAAATCAAATCACCTTTCCCCAAGAAATGATATGTGAACTAACGCTCCTTGTTGATATGAACTATAGCATAGCCCTCATCCGTTGTATCCTCAAGTTTCCATAATTTTGATCGACAGAAAAATCAATGTGTCAAGTGTTATCACGGTGACAGGCGCTGATGTCTTAACGTTCACTTGTTGGTGCCAAGAGATGGGCCCAAGCTCCAGGCATTCGTGCTCCGCGTAACTCCAAAGCTCCGTCAGTAGTGCCAGTGATCACCACAACGACTTTATCTTACGAAGAACTTGCACCGATTTTGAGTTGACTCACGACTTCGTCTAGTTCTTCTTCTTCGAAAAACCCACAACGGCTACGATGTTCGCTCTTGCACCCCCTCAGGGCGGCCCAGGCTACTCGTTCAATCAGACCCCCACAGCTGTCCCCTCGGGCGAGAGACAACATGGCTTCTATCCGTACGCAGAATGTATTGTTTAAGTAATAATTGAAGCTAAGATTCACAGCTATACCGACAACGGCGGTTCAACATTAGGCATTTCAGGTGCCGACTTCGCTATCCTGGCGGGCGACACACGTTCCACTTCCGGCTACAACATCAACACACGATACGCACCTAAGCTCTTCAAGATTGGTGGTGAAGGGCCGGATAATAAAGGCGCCAAAATAGTGCTCTCAGTAGTCGGCTTTGCAGCAGACGGCGATGCGCTGAAGGAGCGCCTAGACACCATCGTCAAGATGTACAAGTACCAGCACGGAAAGCCCATGACCGTCTCTGCATGTGCACAACGACTCAGTCACATCCTGTACAACAAGCGATTCTTCCCATACTACGTACACGCGATCTTAGGTGGACTCGACGAGGACGGCAAAGGCGCCCTGTACTCGTATGATCCAGTTGGCAGTTACGAGAGGGAGCAGTGTAGGGCGGCTGGCGCAGCGGCGTCACTCATCATGCCCTTCTTGGATAATCAAGTCAACTTCAAGAACATGTATGAACCAGGCAGCGGAACGGGACACGACTTGAAGTCGAAACAGGCTCAGCCACTACCACGGGACCACGTTGAGGATCTAGTAAGAGATGCATTCACTAGTGCGGTAGAGAGGCATATTGAAGTCGGCGATGGGCTACAGATGATGATCATCACAAACGAAGGCATAAATGAGACGTACACGCCACTGAAGAAGGATTGAGGTGGGGCAACAAGAGATGAGAGACAGAGGAGTCCACATGAGACAACGACTACCACAATTCATAGCGAACTGTATGAATAGCACTGCATAGGCTACGATATTAGATTTGGTCGTTTAGCCCAGGCTAGATTTAAAGTACAAGCTTCACGTCCTGCCTCTTTTGGTGTGTGATTCCCGTGTCATGTTCCAATGCGGGCTTGACCCAGGTTTCTTTTGTTCTGTCCTCCCGGGGTCACATACTCGGTTTCCGTCAAAGAAATTACCTCCTACTCAATCTCGTTTGCCTGCAAGTGAAGCAACTAGCTTAATAAGCTTTACAACCAAACCGCTCAATATTAGTCTCATTTGCAATACCCAGTTGTAGTAACACATTTGATGATCCCGTGATCATTATCGCCCACTGCACGAACTGCAAACGAATAATCCAAGTTTACCGCAACTTGTTGGGCCACCATTCCGTCCTCTTAGACGATGGTTTATGCTATGATGCAGAGAATGATATTACTTTTACGTTAGAAAATCATTAAGATGCTTGGTGCCGCTGTGTACTGGATGTATACCTCTCGATTCTGGGCGCCTTACACGAAGACAAATGCCAGAATCCCATTATCAGTTCCTCGCAATCTCAGTTGTACTCCTTCATCGTAGAGAAAAGCACGGAAGCTTTGCAGAACGTGACTTTGACTTTGCTATGCGAAGAATTGTCTAAGACTTGAAGGCACCTGTTTCCTTGTGCGTCTAGCATTTGTCACAAGACAATACTAAACTCCCCAACGATAAATTTTCTTTACTTTGTTGCAGAGATGTGGCACTGGATGAGTATCTGAATTGATGGCAAAGTGCTTCCCAATCGATCTATTGATGGCATTGAGGGAGATGAAGGAAGCACAAGTGCGAGAATAGACTGAGAATAAAGAATCAGATATTTGAATATGCGAGTTTCTAAGTAGTAGCACGTCAAAAGCGGGATAATCATTAAAAGTCAACGAACTGATTGGCATTAATGGCTTTGTGATAATGCGTTTTGCGGGCTCATCACACATGCAAGAGATTCTCGTGCGGTTCACACGTTTAAATGAGAAGAGCAAACTACCACTTATTGGACATGGCAGCTGCTGCGACGGGCCCTCAATAGGGGAATATTGTTGAGAGCATGATGCCTTTGCTATATTCTTGAGTTGACACATATCATGTGATCTTGGTTTGCCGGGACTTGAGTCCAACACTAACAAACTTGAATTGATCCCATAACACCTGGGCGCGTTTCCTCTTCCGGAAACACTCAGTATGTTCTTTTGGAATATTGGGGACGCCTCGGCATGTTCACTCAAACCTGGGGATAGTGGAGCAGGCCCGGCTTGGTTGCGGGGAAGTGTGGACTAGTCCTCCAACCTCTAGTTGCGGTTGCACGGATGTTGCAGCAGACTTGGAAGTTTGCCGGATAAAAAGAAGCCTAGAGGCGGACCAGGTCTTCGGACTGTCCCGACAACCAAGCAATCTACTTAATCTGCGAAACTGATGCAGGGACAATTGTAGGGCAACGTGGTAATTGAAACAACTTGTGATATTGACGACTTGGGGAAGCTAAGCGGTCACCCTCCGATGCTCCGCCCGAGCACCTCCATGTCGGAAGTGACCAGGGCTTCCGTAGCCCGACAAACGATAAGCTTTTGGCAAAGCGACTGGCTGTTCGCTCAGCCGAGCAGTCAAGAGACGGCGCTGATTGGTGTAAATATGCCTATTATGCCCAAGGTGCCGTGGTCTTATGGGTTCGCGCTCGGCCGACAGATTTAGCTCCACACTCGGACATAACCACTAGTGGCGGCATGGACTTAGGGGAATACGCTATACGGGTGCGAGTGCGAGACAGTTTGTATCAAAAGCCTGGGCTCCCGCCTGCATCACCAGAGCGTCGTGATTTTGGAATCCGACATTGGGGTGCTGTCCTTGCTCTCCTTTCTCTCTTGCTCCTGTACTTATTTAAAGGTTGCTATTGCGCCTTTCTTTAATGCGCAACGTTCGAGTGCGACTCGTCCACGAACTTCCGAATCACTTCAGGGTCTACAGCACAACCCGTGCGAATCCACACTGTCGGTAAGAGTTATCTGCTTCGGCACCACCGTGGGTATTCTGTCAACTCTTTACAACCTATGGTAAAATACAGAGATCTGCACAGTTTTACTAACCATGCCGCATACAGCATACGCCACATCCAGCCTCAACAATGGCAACATCCGCATCATTGCCAGACTCCTCGCAAGACATGCAGGATCCCCGCAATGAAAATATTAAAGGAGCATACGTTCAAGGCCATGACGTAGGCGCTGTTCCAGACGACTCATTCTCAAAAGATGTAGAAAAGGGCGCCGAAAGCCATGCGCATTCAACACACACCGACGAGCAAACATTATCCGGGGACCCACCCGCGGAAGGAACTGATGAAGAAGTGCGGGATCCAAACATTGTAGACTGGGAAGGACCTGACGACCCAGCAAACCCCCTGAATTGGCCTGCAAGAAAGAAATGGGGCATAATAGCAGCTCTTGGTGCCGTGACGTTGATCACTCCCCTTGCATCGAGTTTCTTCGCCCCTGGTGTCCCCCAAGTCCTCCGTGCCTTCCATGAGACGTCCAAAATGATGGCTGCCTTCGTCGTCTCGGTTTATGTCCTTGGATTCGCAGTTGGTCCTCTGATTATCGCACCAATGTCTGAAATGTACGGCCGTATGCCTCTGTACAACATCTCCAACTTCCTTTTCGTTGTCTTCAACATCGGTTGCGCAGCCTCCAACTCGATGGGCATGCTGGTGGCCTTCCGATTCCTTGCTGGATGTGCGGGTGCCGCGCCGTTGGCGCTCGGTGGAGGAACGATAGCCGATATGTTTCCACGAGAGCAGAGAGCCGGTGCCATGGCCATCTGGTCTATGGGCCCTCTCCTAGGTCCTGTGATCGGCCCTGTGTGCGGTGGCTTCCTAGTTGACCACATGTCCTGGCGTTGGGTTTTCTGGATCTTAGCCATTTTTGGCGGTGCCTCTGGCGCCGTCCTCTTCGTTGTCGGTCGCGAAACATACCCCCTTACCCTGCTCGCCAAAAAAGCCGCGCGACTACGAAAGGAAACTGGAAACAACAGCCTCCGCTCCAAACTTGCAAAGGACATTCCTGCAAAAGAACTCTTCATTCAAGCAATTTTCCGCCCAATGAAGATGCTCTTCCTTTCCCCTATTGTCGGTCTCATGTCCCTCTACGTCGCTATCAACTACGGCATCCTGTACCTCTTCTTCACCACCGTGACCTTCGTCTTTGAAGGCCAATACCATTTCTCCTCGGGTGCTGTCGGGCTTTCCTACATTGGTGTCGGTGTCGGTATGATTGTAGGCATGGCAGTGCTTGGTGTTATGTCTGACAAAGAAATCCGCAAACAACAAGCAAAAGGCAACGTCAAGCCCGAACACCGTCTTCCGCTCATTCTAACAGTGCCTGGAGCGGTTGGTCTGGCAATTGGCCTGTTCATTTACGGCTGGACTACGTACTACCGCATCCACTGGATTGTGCCCATCATCGCGACATCATTCATTGGCCTGGGGAATTTGACGGCTATGATGACGATCCAGACATATCTCGTCGACGCTTTCACCTTCCACGCAGCCAGCGCCATCGCCGCAAATACCGTCTTGCGTTCCGTCTTCGGCGCCGTTCTGCCACTTTCGGGGCTATCAATGTACGATGCAATGGGTTTTGGTTGGGGCAACTCGCTGCTTGGTTTCATCTCAGTAGCCTTCATCCCAGTACCAATCCTGTTCAGATATTATGGCGAAAGGATACGGACGAATCCAAAGTTCCAAGTCCAGTTTTGAGAGAACGAATAAAACAGCATCGAGGGCGTTAGGAAGCATTTATCGTTGCATAATGTGGCGTTTTTGCAATAGTAAAGGGATAGAACATTTAAAGAGTTCCCCAACAGCATATATATACTCATCATACTTTAATCAACCTTTGTTCTGCATTTTATCCAATCATTCTCTGCTTCATGTGCGTGCTGCGCGCCCCATCCCCTTGTCGTCTACAATCTCAGTTTGCTACACATACTCGGGCACCTCGACAGCCGGCTTCACTGTCGCGAATTTCATTGCCTTTGCATAATACTCTAACAAGGCATCAAGCTCGGTCCTTGTTTTACCATACTCTAACCTCATCTTCTGTCTCTCGCTGCCTTCAAGCCACCGCCTCTCTCCACCCGCGCCTAGCCGTTTCCGCACCTCACGGCTAAAGATAATCGCGTGTCGTATCTCCTTCTTGTCTGCCGTCTTGGCCTTGATGGCAACGTAGCTCTGTAGATTGAGCAGCACGGCAATGTCGAGAGAGTGTGCGAGTGTTGTAGCCGGGGAGCTAGGGAAGCTAGGCAGATCGGACCCAGTTTCCGATTTGAGGTGGAGGAAGACTGCAGTACCGAGTGCGGCGTCCATGTACGTTTGTGGGAATTTCTTCAGCTCGGCGTAGATTGCTGGGGCGGCTATGAGGGCGCTAGAGAGCGGGCTCCATATGCATAACGGTAGGACGTCGGCAGATGTAGTGGGTTGGAGGGTTTTGAGCGTCCAGAGATGTGCGTTTGCCCATTGCTGCTCTGCATTGAAGCTACGGGCTGTGGATGGGAGTGAGCTGAATAATGCGGGCTGAGAGATGAGATAGTCACGGATCGTGCGGTGTGTATATGTTACTTTCAGGCTGGACGGGTCGGTTTGCTGGCCCGGTGGTGAAGTATCGAAGATTGAAAAGAAGGATTTGCATTGATGTTTTAGTAGAGCGTGAACGTCTTCGGTGCGTTTTGCGGTTTCGGCAGGTTTGAGCGGGCGCACGTCTGCTGCTAACGTGGCTACCGTCTCCGCGGTGAGCGCGAAGGAGAGTGGTAGAAGACCGGGATATGCGTGGCTGTCGAGGAGGGTATAAACCCTCCAAAATTGCTCCAGGTCCGCAGGTTCGACTTTATCCAAGATATGAGGGAGTAGATCATCGAGTTGATATGGTAGAGCATCTGCTCTGTCTTTCAAAATGAGAAAGTCATCTCCTTCTTGGAGCCCCTGGAGGAGATACGCTGTGGCTAGGATGGCCCAGAGGAAAACTCCAGACGCCTTTTCAGCAAGCGTACCAACAATGTTTACCTCCTCCATGCCATCCATCTTGCCTCGCAAATTCTCCAACCTAGCCTCATGATTGAAAGCGCTCGTTACGTACGACTGGATATCGCTCTTTGTATACTGATCCACTACTAAGCGCGGTCTCTTTTCGAAAGCGCTCTGGAACACAGCTGAATCACGACTGGAGACACAAAACTTGACATTGTCGGTCTTTGTCGAGTTTACCATCATAGAGATTAGTTCATTTGGATAGTCATCCATTTCATCCAGCCCATCGACCATGAAGAGGAATTTCTTCGACGCATCCGAGACCATGAGCTCAAACGATTTTCGAAGCTCTGGGAAGGTAGAGTCGTACTGCCCTCCTCCGTAGCTTAGGAATTGCTTCCAGCGATCTGCAAAGAGCCACTGAAGTATGGCTGGGTCCTGTTCCAGGGGGCCAAAGATCATATCCTGGAGCGAATCGTAAAGAATCGAGCGTAGGAGACCGACGGACGATTTGTGGAGTTCAGTACCAGCGTTCCAAAAGAAGAAACCAGAAGTAATGCCTGGCAAGTGGCCCGACCATGCCTCGAGACTGGAAAAAGTGCGAGGATTACGGAATAGGTGCTTCATCAATGTGGTCTTGCCTGCACCTGGCTTGCCTGCGAGGTTTGCTTATTCAGATGAGACTCAGGAGAGGGAGATATCCGACATACCAGTGACCCAAAACAGCCCCTCTTTCCTCAAACTTCCAAACCACTCCAACAACCCACCAATCTGCTTGCTGTCCTCTCCAAAGACGAAATCAAATCCTCCATTCATCGGCTTCGGAATACTATTCACCCTCTCATCCAGCTCTTCAAACCACAGCAACTTGAATATGGTCTCACGAAAATACGCCTCATGCTCTGCAACTATCAATTTATCGACATGTTTGGAAAACTCGTCGACATGCTTCTTCTTGTTGGGTTTCCAGTCATTGCTTTGGATGGCGTCCAGGGCGCCATTCTGCCACTTCTCCCAGTGATGCAAGCGCCCGGCGTCGTCAGCCGAGAGAACGGGAAGGCCACTCTCGGCGGATTGGTTGAGATACTGGCGCATTGCAAGAAGCAACGTGGTTTCGACTTCGCGGCGGAGGGCGCGGAATTTCTTCTTTGCGCCCGTAACGTCGCCCTGTTTCCAGACGCCGTTTGTGAGAGCGTCGCGTGCAGTGCCCCATCGTGGATCACCGAAGCTCCCTCGCGTTTGTGTAGCGAGGAGGGCGTCGATGAGTGGGCTTGTCAATTCCTTGGTTTGGTCGGCAAGCTTGAGGAGATTTTGGGCTGCTTCACTGAGGGCCTTGGCCTTTTTTTCCGCGCTCTTTTCGTTGTGGATTTTCCTGAGCTCACTCTGATCAATCAGATCCGTCAGGCGATAGAGATTGTGAATGATATCCTGGAGGAACGCAGCATTTTCAACAGGTGTGGTTGACGGGTCGCTGGGCTGAAAGACGGGATGATCCTTGCGTAGAGTATTGATACTGAAGTCGATAGTCTGAACTAAGGCTGAAGCAAGACCTACGGCCGGTATTGGTTTCGCCATGATGTTAATTTGCACATGTAAAAGGAATGACTTTTCGTCGAAGATTGAAGAGCTGACGCTGATGTTTAGATGTTTGCTGCGCCTTGAAGGGATCCGTGGATTGCATACATGACGCTAAGCGATATCCGTTTTCAGCCTCGTATTTAGCGCGCCTTACATTAAGACGTGCAAGTCAACGTTCGGCGACCTTCTTACGGAGGAGGGTGGGGGCTGACATTCCCGTGTAGACGAGGCTGGGAATGACACAAGAGAGTTTCGGGTTATTTGCGAAGAGGCTTCCAGTACAGTATTGGTATAATTGGCCGACTACACTATACAATATGGCTAAGACTATTCTCTTACTCCCTTGCAAAACCAGACATTTACAAATTGCCAGAATGTGGCACAATCGTGCTCCAGTGAATCTCTACAAAAAGGAAAGTGTAAGGAAGCGCATGCGAGGAAAGCATGATATGCAAGTCTGAAATAATACTCAAGGAAATCCAGTAGATGGCGGGTATCTCAGAAGAGAGTGTCCAGTATTATCCTCCGAACGCTTCGCGACAACTGCAAAACGCTGCAGAAATTCGTAAATAGCCTCAGGCAAAATCGAAGCAACCAGAGACGAACATTGACATGAAGTAGAGAAAAGGTAAAAAGGAAAATGGTACTCACGGGTCCTGCTAGCTCCCCGATGCCGACTCCTGCTTCTGCTCTGGTTTGTGGTGGCCAGCTTCGTCTCTTGACTTTGCGACAGCCTCATCGTCTGCTCTAGCAGGATGCTCATCTCCTCTCCATCCCTCATGATTATTACTTGGCTTATAGTCTTTCAAATGAGACTTTGCCGCATCCACTTTAGCACCCGCCTCTCTCTGGACTTGATGTCTGAGATGCTTTGCGGCCATCTGCCCCTCCTCCTCCAGGCGATCCAGCTCGTCGATATCACTACTACTCATACTGCTATTCCTGCTCAGTTGCGTGTACACAACATGGTCGCCCTCCTTCTTCTTGCGCTCGCGCTGCTCATTCTTCATGGCTTCCATTTTTTCGGCGTCGCCCTGGCAGTCGAGTGTGCGGATGTGCAAGCCCGGGAAGTTTGATTCGAAGAAGGCTTTGAGTTGGGGTAGGAGTTTGGCGTTGGGGCGGTAGGTGCCAGAGTCGTTGTCGATGACGAGTTCGTAGTAGGAAGGATCCTTGATCTTGGGGTCTTCTTCGGGGGGCCCGCCGTCAATGTCATCGGGCGGGTGGCTCTGGTTGTTCCCGCCTTCGTCGGGCAGGGGTCGTTCGTGGTGCCTGAGTCGGCGGATGAAGAACTCGCCGGAAAAGGCGACGTATGCGGCGACATCGCTGTGCATGGTGTGTTTGGACAGCATGTCGATGCCGAATTCCTTGCCTGTTTCGGTGAAGCGGAAGAGGGCGTCCAGGGTCAGGACATAGGTGAAGATGCGGCCTCCCTGGTCGTAGTGGACCAGCTCGAGGAACTTTTGGGCGAATTCCTTGCAGGGCTCCTGGAAGACGTTGAAGTCGGTGGCATGGTCGAAGTTGTAGACGCGGGCGTGTTGGTGGTGCAGGGCCTTGGACAGGATGAAGCCGCGCACGCCCTTTGCGGTGAACATGCTCTTGACAAACGGCTTGAACTCGACGTATCGATGGTACATGGCCTCTGGGACGGGGCCGCGCAGCTGCATCTGGTTGGACTGGAAGTTGTACTTTTGCGGGCGCTGCTTGCCGGTCCTGCGCGACTTGCGGCCGTCGTTGTTGGGCTCCTTCTGGCCCAGCAGGCGGCCCAGCAGCGGCGAGTAGTGGCGTATCCAGAACTGCGGCCCCACGGTGTAGGCGCGGCCGCCGTGCTCGGCCTGGGTCTTGCCCAGCACCTCGACGCTGACGTTCAGGGTGCCGTTCATGTGCTCGGCCTTGCCAAAGCAGACGGCAACGGCGCGCAGCAGCCATGCGCGCTTGCTCACCATGCGCTTGCGGATCGGGTACGTCTGGTCGTGGATGCCGGCCCAGTTCTCGTTGAAGGGCCCGACGATGACGTGGACGTTGCCCAGGCGGTCGTCGTGGTCGGCGGGGTCTTCGTCGTAGATGCGGCACTTGAGCGTGAAGCCGGCGGCGGGCACGTTGGCGACTATCCACTCGCAGTTCCACACGGGGTCGGTGCTCTGGCGCACCGTGGGCGTGCGGATCATCAGCGGCGGGTCTTCCTTGTGTCGCGTCGGCAGGCCCGTGTTCAGCTGGGCCATGATGAAGGGGTCGGCCGAGAGGGTGTTGATGTCGGCCAGCGGCAGGTTGTTTGCGCGGTGGAAGGTGAACTTGACCGTGTAGCCCGGCGGTGCGCGCGGGATGGGCGTGTCGTCGAAGCCGCCCTCGGGGCCCTTCTTCTTGCTCGAGGTGGTGCCCGTCTTCTTGGGCTTGGGCGGCTGCCCGTCGGCGCCGTCGGGGCTGTCGTGCGGCGCATGGCCGTTGCGTGGGTCGTCTGCTCCCGCGTCCTTGTCTTGGGCCATGCTGGCGGTGCGCGGCGGCGAGTCTCGTCGGAGAGGCGGGCGGGATCAGGAAGGAGACAAAGGCGAAGAGAAGCGTGCAACCATCAGATCCGGCCCGCGCTGTGGCTGAAGGGGTGGGAGACTGTGCGGCTGGGAATAACGCCAAACGCGCAATCGAAAGCGGGCGGAGCTGGGCGGGTGTTGATCTGCCACCATGCTGCCCGCCGAGAAACAAGCTTCGCTAAGCATCGACTAACCGCTCTTGACGTAGCGCTCTAACGGCCACCTGCCAGTCATTGTCTCCTCCTCTGCCAATGGCCCCTCTTATTTGCTGGCTGCCGTTTAGCCTGTCTACTTCAGTCTGTCGCAATTCCCCCAAAACGAACAACACAGCCTTCGAGAATTGTCACCTTGCAGCTGGCGAGCCCCAAAAGAGACGCATATGACGTCATGGCTCACCGCAACCGTTTCTGTGTAACCCCGTGACGGCAGTTTGCTACACTGCTCAGAAGAAATGCATCTACCAATCAATTACATCTATAGAACTTTTATGAGAGAAGTGTCGCCATCAACAGTGTGCGCCAGCACAGCTCAGCAGCCATCGTTACAATAGCGCTATCTTACCACCTCTGCCATCTAATTATTACAATATATTTCTGGAAAATCCTCCATATATCTTCTGAAACAAAACGCCACGCTTGCTTCCATAATGCTAGTGCTGATATCCAACAATGCTCGCTAGAAACAGTAAGTGGGTAGTATACAATAAACGTCCAAGCGTTCTTTGAGCCGCCCGGGGGTATCTTTTCGAAGTCTGATTACAGTGCTGAGTGGCTTGCACCGGGAAAGCCATTTCTCACAAACTACGCTGCAGCCATCTGAATCTGCTTGCCCTTCATGGACTTCCACTGCACAAACGCTGCGCCGACAATGGAGAGGGCGCCTGCGGCAACCGAGACGTAGAAGGTGTTTGTGAGAGCCAGATTGTATGCAGACAGCACGCCAGGGAGATATTCTGCAGGAATGGCGTTTTTCAGCTCTGTGGCTCCGGTGCGGAGGACAAGGCTGGCGTCAAGATCCGGCACCACGGTCCCAAGGTGCTTGATGAGCTGGTTGGTGAAGACGTTTTGGCCAACGCTAATGAAGAGGGCACCTCCCAAAGTCTGCGCGAACATCATAATCGCCGTACCGATTGCGACATCCTCAGCGGGAAGGACAGTTTGCACTGCAACGAGCGTCTGCTGCATCCCAGCGCCAACACCAGCACCGAACATGAACTGGTAGCCGATCCACCTGGGAGAGTTCGTATCAGTTTCGAAGGTCGAGAGGAGCCCGGCACCGACAGCCATGAGCACACTAGAAACCAACATAAACGGCGTGTAGTAGCCAATGGCGGTTACTGCGCCACCACACACTAGGGAAACGATGACAAGACCGAGGATGGCTGGCAAATTCATGATGCCAGATTTTGTGGCTGATACGCCCTTGATCGCCTGGAACCAGATGGCTATTCGACATTAGCTTTCTGTACTGTAAGCCATATCATAGATGCAACTTACGAAGGTAGTATACGAGAATGAAGAAAGATGCGCCCAGCATCGCGCCAAACCAGGCAGAACCCCATACATTGCGATTCAAGAAAACACGAGGAGGGACGGTGGCATCGTCTTGCTTCCACCATTGAATAGCGATGAAGCCAAGGGCAAGGACGCCAGTGATGACGAGTAGTGCAATGATCCTTCCGCTACCCCATGCATACTTACTGCCTCCCCACTGAAGAGCAAGAAGTAGGCAGATAATGCAGGGCAGAAAGAGAGCAGTGCCCTGGAGATCAAACTTCTGAACCTGCTGCTTCCACGTAGCTTCAACTTTGCGACCACGACGGTTGATCTTGAAAAACGGAATGATGAATGCAGCCGTTACTGCTCCGAATGGAAGGTTGATATAGAAGCACCATCGCCATGTGAGGTGGTCTGTGAAAGCTCCACCCATGCTACACACGTGTTAGTATGTTGTGCTGATGACCTGGATCCTCGGGCGTTTTTCTACTTACAGTGGTCCAGCAACAGATGCAATACCATACATACCACCAATCAATCCCTGAAATCATAATGTTAGTACATGTCTCACATATCATTTCGTAGACGGCGCACTTACCATGTATGTGGGTCGCTGTCGCAGCGGTACCGTGTTGGCCACGATCAAGATGGCACCACTGAAGATTCCTGCAGCTCCAACACCAGCAACCGCGCGACCGATGATGAGAGTGGTGGAATTGGGAGCGACACCGCAGATTAAGGAGCCGATCTCGAAGATGAAGAGAGCGGTGAGGTAGACCCATTTGATACTGTAGAAGGTGTAGAATTTTCCGTAGATGAGTTGGGTTGCGCAGGTAGTGAGCAGGTACGATGAACCGTACCAACCGACATCGTTGAGGGCCTTGAATTGATCTGTGATACGTGGGATTGCTGTTGCAATGATGGTGTTGTCCTAGACGCGGCCATGAGTTTGAGACCAGTAGAAGGACGAAGAAGGGTAATAGAACTTACCAAAGCCATGCAAAAGACTGAAAGGCACAAAGCTACAGTAATGGCGGCGAGTTTTCCCTTGGCGGGGTATTGAAAGTCATCGTCGTTGTCTGAAGCGCTTGCTGTGGAATTACGTTTCGAAGTCGTCTCCTCTGCGGTCGCCTTCTCATCAGCGACAACAGAATCGGCGGTGGTGACCGCTGTTGTTGTTGCTGGAATGGCATCCTCAACTACACCCTTTTCATGATAGACTGACGGCTCGTGGCTCTGTGTGGCTGTTTTCTCTGAGTCGGCCATACTGGCAGGCCGCAAGTGATTGTTCGTTGCACTCATCTGGCTTCCTTCGTGGGATATATATGTGGTCAAGTAAGGGCGATGCCAAGATATGTTTGTTGGTATGTCTCTAAAATGGTTGCGTATGAAAACGGGCGGTGCCTGAGGGTGAAAGGGCAATTATATGTGAGGAGGAAAGGAGTCTGGATAAGTGGAGCACGTCAAGGGCGGAGTTAGGGCTGAAAAGAACCACGACAAGCAATGACACCAAGAGCCAGGCTTGCTACTCGGTAGGATTAGGAGCGGACACTAGCCTTGTCCCATATCGCGTGGGTCGGGCTCCCGGTGACCGCGGCTCTCACTTTCAGGGAGGGAGCCTTTCCATGTTCGTATCTTGGCCGGGTAGAGAATTCGTCCGAAGAAAATCTAAGCGAGATACCATTGCAAAGGATGCAGGCCATGCAAATGGTAGCCTGAAGCCACAATGTGCATTGTGGGCGGAATGTCCGATGGAATCGCAAAGTGTAACCGATGGACTGGCGCGTCGCATCGCAGGGCAGGCATCCTAGCTCTAAAAAGAATAAGCTCAAGCGACCTATGAGAGCAGAGACGTCGATCGAGCGGGTCAACGAGAGCCCGCAAGCATCACCAAGGCACCACCAAGCGTTTTGGCCTCGATACCGGAATCCGCGGGCCCCGCCGAGAAACACATGCCCCCAACACCCTGGTCCTGTTAGGGAGCCTGCTAATCTACTTCTCCACCCCAAAACGTCAACTTTGAGACATATCAACGCATCATCCTCGATAGTCTTAAGCCGATTGCTGCCTTCTGCTATCCATCGTGCCCCCAACAACGGACCAAATTCGTCCGCGAAATTCACCATGGCGACACAAGCGAAAGTGGCTGCCTAGGGTGTCTGAAGCGGCCGCATGAGATTGGTGTGAGGCTAATCTAGACATGGGATGGCTTCCCACACACCAAGCCCCCATTCTAGCCTTTGTTCGCGTCCGCGGGGAGCTTGGCATATCGGAGGTCGGATCCATCTTCTTCACCGAAGCCGACATTGCCAAGCTTCGTACAAACCGGGATGAATGCGACTCATCAAAGTGTTATTGTTCACAGGATCATCGGAGTCATAGCATACACCTGGTTCTTCCGGCAAGCATGCCCGAAAATGGGCTGCAAGGCACTACGTTGGGCAACGCTTACGCAAAAATTCCATCTATCACGATGAGAACTGCGCCCAAGGATTTCCAGCCGTCATGCAATATCGATACACAGGGCGCACTTTTTGATCTTGGAAATCACGGTGTGCACAACAAGTCAGACCGTTCAAAGGTTGCATTTCGCAACTTTCTTGCCCAGAAACAGAAATGGTAGGAGTATGTCGGCTTCTCGCTACCGCATTCCTGTTCCGCATTCTGACAGCCGCCGCGCCTTAAGCCTCCTGTAACCCTATGACGGACATGAGTAAGCAAGACACGTGTGGACTCTTTGTATTCAGGCAGTCAAAATATAGCATCTTTCGCATTGGCATTGCGCCAATCTGCTTCGCCTTGTGACACTGCTTTGCTAACTGGGTAGCGTTCCGACAACCGCCGTTGTCGGGTGGAAAAGGGATGCACATAGAGATGCTGGTCTGAAAATTCAGGCAAGCTATATTTCTTTTCCTAGCTCCAAGTTGGGGCTGGGGTTAGGTATTGAAGTTGCTATCAATGATTTTGCTTGATTTCGGGAGTATTCGCTGCTCTGGGAACCCATCAGTAGCACTAGAGCGCTCGCAACTATGACCCATAATCATCCTACGTTTTTCTGTACCCAGTTCCAGATCCTTCCCATATACGCCTCGTCAAGCGGCTTCACGTCTCTGACAGCTGGGATATACTTTTTGGTTTCCTCCATAGAGAATCGCGGTCTGGGCTTCAAGTCCCGGGGCCCCTTGCTATACGCGTCCTTCCACAAGCCCAGCAATTTCATGGCAGAGTGACCGATATCTCCGGAATTCTCCAGGCGGTGTACCCACACATCTGGCGGGACGATGTCAAAATCCTCCTTCTTCTGTAGCCACTCTAGCATCTCATGCCATGTAGGCTGTTGGTGTGGGTTCAGCACATGATAGACAGGCATCTCCTTGTTCCCATCACTGCGATTCACGCCCATAGTCTCAATAAATGCTTGCGCCGCTATATCGACGGGCAACCAATCCAGCGGCTCATCACCCAGGTCAGGCAGACACTTAATCAGTCTTGTAGTGCTTAACATCATCGGCCACGCCTCCTTCGTGTTCCACACTCCCGTTATCGAATTCCCAGCAAGCTGTCCGACACGGACAACGGCAATCCGCCCGTTAAGACTCGTCCGATTGTGCGCTTCAAGGCAGATGTGCTCTGCTAACCATTTGGAGCGGGAGTAGCCTAGTGATGACGCGGAAGAGGGGTCGGACGAAAGTTTCTCAGGCAACTCATCAGATCCATTGGGTGAGCCATTCATGATGGCTGCAGTAGAGGAGCAGTACGCGAAGTGAGGGGGATGGGCACGCGGGGCCTTCAATGCGAGATTGAGGAGGTTTTTCACACTTGCAATATTGTCCTTGACGAAGCTGCGGAGCTTCAGACGGAAGTTGACAGTCCATGCAACGTGAATGATCGAAGTCGCTTTCCGGGCCAGATAATCGTACAAGTCATCATCGAGACCAAGTCGCTGTTCGCTCAACTGTGCCCGAATTACCTTGACTTTATCATTAGACTTCTCCAATGACAAAATGTTTGCTAGACCCCTTTGTTCTAGAGCTTTAATGACGCGCTCCTTCGCTGCATATTCGTCCGCTCCCCTGACAAGGCAGTAGATGGTTTCAACACTCGCTTTCTTTTGGAGAAAATCCAAAATGTGTGCCCCCAGCGCACCAGTCGCTCCTGTAAGCACAATGATTTCTTTGTCCTTCGTTTCGGCTTGCAAGTCATTGGATTGGTCTTGCGGACCCGACTTTTCAGATAAGCCAAACTGACGAACCAAGTCCAGCATCAACTGCTCTTCATCTTCCCCACTGGCATCAGACTCTCCATGTCGCCTTCGTAGAATATAGTCGGTCAGTCGTTGTATAGTACCGCAGTCTTCAACCACACTCATGGGCAATGCATTCTTGCAGTCGGGGATTAGCCGCTTCAGGTGACTCCTCAGCTGCATACATGCAACTGAGTCGACACCATAAGAGAACAAGTCCATGTCCTCAGTAAGTCTCACAGATTGCGAAGTGATAGACTGTATTAGCCCGACAAGATATTGGGGTAGATCTTCGTCGTTGACAGCATTCGATCGATCTGTCTCTTGTGAATCATACGCGCCCTCAATAATCTTTTCGTATCGTGATTCTGCCACTTTTCGTATAATTGTCCCTTTACTGCTTTTCTCAAGAGGCTTGCTTTGATGAGGCAACGGTACAAGCATATTGAATGGTATTCTGGCATGGTCTTGGCTTTCGCGGTTCATCCTATCTACCAATGGCTTGATTGCCTCAAGAAGCTCTTGATCGGTTACTGCACTCGATTGCTCCGAGCGAAGGAGAAGTGCACCAGGAAACGGTCCGTTGTTGCCAAAGATCAGTACATCATCTACGTGGGGCGATGTGGCTATAGCATCTTCAAGTGGAGCCGGATCGAACTTTTTGCCTGTGATTAACGTCATCTGAGAGTCTGCCCGCGAATGATATATCCAGGCGTTCTTGATGGTAGCGTGGGGAGCGAATAGGTCAGCTGTGGCGAAGGATCCATCCGAGCGGTTCTTTTTGGCCTGTGATCAAAAGTCAGGATGAGGGATTGTCAAAGTTGACGAAGCACACGGTACCATATGTGGCCACCCAGGCTTGATGATAAGTTCCGTTAGACGGTCTTCTCGCTTCTCGAACTCCAGCAGGTTACTTGGATTGTAGTTGCGTAAATACTGCCAGTCATTGTCCGCTCTGAAGTCGCGATACGATGACATAATGAAACCACATTCAGCACTCCCAAATCTCGATATGAGATTTACTCCGTTCTTCACGAGCCGGTCGCCAACTTCCGCGGGTAAGGCTGCTCCACCGACACCGACTATATCCATCTTGCGAAGGAATTCAAGCCCTTTTCCATCATTCTCCATCATTTGAAGCACATAAGGCACAGAGGAGAAGTATTTGACCTCCGGCAAGCCTGCTGTCCTTGAGTACGACCTAGCTGCATGTAGGCAATGGCAAATGTTCCGAGCTGTGATGGGGACATCTTTCCCAGGAAATAACCAGATAAGGGCGTTGCTAGTCCAGCATCTGAACAAGTCTGCGATACCTCCATTATAGAGAGGCGTTGTAGTGAACGAAGCTATCACTGGTATAGTTGGAAGATGCGGCAAAACGCCGATGGCGGCGCGATGAGATTGTGGAATCGGTTTCGGAAGTCCCGATGAAGTTCCAGAAGTATGATGCAGATATGCAACAGCGGACTCTTCTATTTCGTGGGTATCAAAATCCGTCTCAACTTGCTCTTGGATCACTTGGAGGACGATTTCTCCTTCGTGCAGCGGTAGCAACTGTAATCTCAAGCTGGTCATTCCTTGCTCTTTTGCTGATTGCTCTGTTTGCTGGGCTCGTTCAGTATGACTAGTGTCATGGAACAGCAGAGAAACCTTGCAAGATGTACAAAGGTGCACAATTGCAGCCGGTTGACATTGTGGTGCAATCAAGAGAACGGAACACCCTAATCTCATCAGACCTAACCACGTGAAAAGAAACTCCGGGGAACTGTGGCATAGCAGAGCCACTGTTTTTGCGCTTTTTGGTATGTTCAGAATGCTTATCAGCCTCTTCGCGAAGACATCCGTTCCTCGATTGACATTTTCGAATGTGATAACATTGTATTTCCAGTTACTTTGATCGGAACACGGAAGTGGGAATCCAACGGCCGGAAGGGTTGGATGGTATCGTGCTTGATGTTCCACGAACTCGCTGATATTTTGGTACGGCTTGGATTTTCTCCTAGTTGTTGCAGCTGCAGCTTGACCCAAAGTACAGACGAAGTAGTTGTTCTGCATCGTCGGATGTGGCGGATGACGGAGGATCATTGGCTTAGCCAAATTCTCCAATAGCTACAAAGGGCGAGATTGTAAATGTCTCGAGTATCAAGTGCAGAAATTTTCTATGAGAGACAGAGTAATAGCTGTTGCAAGGCACATTTCAAGTCGTGACATCATCCAAGCTTGTGCTTGTTGAGACTGTCAGACCCTGTAGTCGGGAATGGTAGACACCTCCGTGTAGTGAATGACCAGAAATTCCTCACTAGAATTCATGGGTCTGAGGCCTCGATAAAGTTTTGGTTATTTGAACTGATGCTATGTAGGCTTCATTGAAAGCGCAAGATGGACACACTAGTACGATGAGATGGAAGATGTGAATGTGCACGGACCACATACTTGTTGAATGGTCGTAAGCTTGCATTCTTCTACAGTGCAGGCTTAATCGGTGTTCCAAGACACTGCAGACGCTCTTAGTCACCTTAATTCATGGGCGCCCCTTCTTGATGCCGACTATCCCCGTTTGGCGCGCCCGTTTGATTGCAGAGCCATAGTATCATGTATAGCAATCCTCTCAAGCTTCAATAAGAGTACTAGGTGGCAGATGTAGTACCATGAGGACCCTCAGCACGTAGAAATAGTTCGTTAGAGACTCTTTAGAGACTTTCGTACTGGGGTTTCTATCGTAAACAAAAGAATACGCTTTGAGTGTAGATTTGGAGGATATCGAGTGGTGCGGGACATTAATTTCGAGGCTCGACTCACGCTTTACGCTTCACGCAGAGACTGTACTACGGAGTTCAATGCAAATATCCACGTAATCCGCTGACGACGCTACCAAAACTGTTGCCCATATTGTGCACTACTCGCAAGGTGCAAGATTCTGCCTATTCCCGGGGTCGAGAACGCAAAGGCGATTGGTGCAGCCACAAGCCGGAATACGAGACGCGAGTGGCTCTTCCCCGCTTTGTTTGAGGAACCGCATTCAAACATTCAAATGACTTGAAAGGCGTTGGATTACCACATAACAGAATCACTGCAGAGCCTCGGAAATGAACAAGCCATTGAAGCGACTTGGCAGAAGAAAGCGCTAGAAAAGGCCGAGGGAGGT
Organism: Pseudopyrenochaeta lycopersici; assembly: GCA_003313425.1. Taxonomy (NCBI): domain Eukaryota; kingdom Fungi; phylum Ascomycota; class Dothideomycetes; order Pleosporales; family Pseudopyrenochaetaceae; genus Pseudopyrenochaeta; species Pseudopyrenochaeta lycopersici. The sequence continues at coordinate 891,534 of NHZP01000006.1, forward strand.
ATTACCCGCTCAACCGCTAATTCGACTGTGTGCACTGTTGTTACCCACGATTGAGATCTTGAGAAGCTCTTCGTGAGTCGGATTCGTGGACGTCTTAGAACCCTGCCATATTAGGACACAAGCTTACATGAACATGTGCCGCTTCAACTCAAACCCTAGATGCGGTCTGCTTGCGTGGCCAGACGTGGCAATGGCAAATAGTCGCATTTTTTTCACCAACAACAGACAGCATCCTCCATGGGAGATACGTCAAGCCAAAAGAAGATGCTAAGAACATATGTACGTCAGTCTGTGCGTCCCGAGGAACGCTTATGCAAGCTCCACGCCAGATACGGAAAGTGGCTTAGGAAAACCGGATGTCGTTGACGCTCTGTTGCTCTGGCGATAAGCAGCGGTTGTTTCTTGTGACTTCAATCTTCCTTCTCTGCCGCCGGCTTCATGGCAGGATGCGGGTGCGATCTGAAACAGTGCGACGCACACCAGAAGTTTTCCCGCCAAAGTACGGGGTCATGCAAGGCTGCGAGCACTGCTGCGCCAGCCTATGATGCAGCAATGGAGCTCGGCCCGTTGGATGCTTGTCCGAAACTGGGGCGCTCACTGGCCCCAGATGTGTCAGTCGACGGGGATTCATGGAACACGGTAGTATGCACGGCCACAGCAAGCGGCTTTGGATGCGTCCAACATATCGCTTTTGCCTCTGGCCAAGAGATGGGTTTCTCGCCATCGCAGGTGAAATGCTTTGCGCGCGCTCTCGACGCGACTTGGCCATAAAGCGACTGGAATGCATAGCCAACCGCAGGGGCCAGCGCATCGCAACTGCTCATGGATGGCTGGCACTGGCCCGTAGTCCGGCAGGCGGCACAGCCAGGCATTCCGGCTCGAGAGTCGTTGCTGCACAGCTGTGGGGATCCTCCCGGTGAAAATCCGACGCGTGGCGGGTTTTGAGCAAAAGACACCTGAGACAATTCGGCGCAGACAGCCACGACAATGCTTCTGAAGCAAGGCATGAGCGCCGGCAGAAGGCAAGAGAAAGTGGTGAGATTAATTGCCAATTTCCTGCCGCACGAGGGTGCAAAAGCTGTCCAGGTCAACTTTCCAACGTGTCTGAGCGTATCTTGAATTCAATTTAGCCTAGCTCCATTGGGGAAAGCGCGAGTTGGCATTGTTTCTCTAGTGGCCGGTGGTCAGAGCTATAACTTCGCCCTCCCCAGCAACCACCCGCCTCTCTCACTCGTAACACAAAACCCAAGCATAAACTCACGCTGTAAGTCCCACACCTGCTGATACAAGCGCTCCCGGGCATATATTACGCCCATTGTCCCCTCAATCCCATCTCGAATCCCACGTTCGCCTCTCCACTTCAACAGCCGCCGATCTCCCGCTGACCGTACGCAACTCAGGCATTGATACTCTGTGCCATTCACCATGCTCTACTCCACCCTCATCATCGCCGCTTCGGCTTTTGCCGGCTTCGCGTCCGCCCAAAACACCACGCTGAACACGCCCATCCCATGCTGCACCGTTCCCGTCACCTCCGTACCCGAGGATTCCCGCGACGAGTGGTGCAATGCCAATGAGAACACTTGTGTTGAGCTTTGCGGTGGCCAGGGCAGCATTGCCAGCAATGGCAATGAGTGCGAGTCTGTAAGTCGATCTCTCGCCTCCTGTAGTAGCTATTTGCTAACAGGAACCAGTCCGACCTTTCGTTCACCTGCAAATGCTCCAACGGCACTGATATCAGTTCCGCAATGTCAAATTATCAGCAGTCTGTGCCCGGTCTGATGTGTCGCTTCTGGTATGACGCTTGTATCAACGCCACCGGAACCGATGCATCTGCCCAGTTCCGCTGCATTCAGGCTCGCGACACCCGGTGCGGTAATCTTACCACAGACGGGGAATCAAGCTCTCCCTCAGCCTCCAGCTCTGGCTCTGGCAGTGCATCTCGCACCAGCGGTTCTTCTTCCTCACCTACGTCATCTGCCGGCGGTGCCTCCCAGAGCAGCACTGGTGCTGCTGCGAACCTCGCCTTTTACGGCACGCCTGCTTTGGCTGGCGGCCTTCTGGCTCTCTTTGGCTTCGCCTTGTAAGCTAGCAACTCTCTCATCATAGGCAGTGGGCCGGTTCCCTCTTGGAGAGTAATGAAGACCGGTTGGCGACGCGGATATCGGCAATGCGACATGAACACGATCGAGGATGGCTTAGTGTCCCTAGCATTCTCGGGCACAGAAATCCGCTGCCAAGCTACGTGCTTATCATGTTTCACTCTGCGCGACGTGGGGATAAAGCGGAACGAGGAGGATAGGATACTTAATGCGATGTAATGAAGGACACACGACTTGCAATACCCAATACTAGCACCAATTCTTGATCGTTGTCTATTTATGCCTGTGTCTTCGTGGTACGCTTATCACATGTACTCAGTCGGCTGTCATGCGACGACGCCAATGCGCCAGTCCTTGCGGATCCATCGTGCTGTGTCATGTTGAGTAGCCGGCGCCTTCCGAAATTTGCGACCCATCTAGCGAGCAAGGTAGGCTCTGCAAATAAACAATAAGAGTTGGGAGCCGAGCTGTCGCCTGCATCCGTACCTAGGTTCCCCGGATGTCACTCAAAAGTATATTCTGAAGCTCGTCAGCGCATTTCTCTATTGGCCAATGCAAAGCTGCAGTGTTGATCAGCCGACCCAGGATCCAAGTAGCTTGAGGTGCATTATCGATAAGCATTCCTGCAGACTGGCCCTTGCCCGCAAAGCGCATCATTGTGAAAAAGATGTTGAACCAGTTGCATTCAACAATCTGCGTGCCTATCTCTTGACTGCTCCTCCCAAGCCCCTCACTTTGGCATTTGAAAGCTGCTGTCACCTCGACCCTCCGACTCGCCAATTGAAGCTTTCGGCATCGCCGCATCACAAGAAGCCGAGGCCAGGCAGTTCCTTCGCTTACATACGATAGGTAGGTCGCATTTGCAGTCTGGAGCCGCGGTGTGGCTAAGACAAAAGTTTTTGACATCGTAATCAGACATCATCAGCGCTGAGACATACATAAGCTGGCTTTCTCTAGATTTTCGAGGCAGTTATTCCCCGCGTTACAACCAGCCACCAGCTACCTTGGCGCTTGTCACCGGCAGTTACCACCTTCACGGCTATTGGCACCCAACATCAATTCCTATACCAGAAGTCTGAGAGTAGACGAAGTAACCTACAAAACAATGGCGACGCTAAGTGCTCAGCGGAAGCATAAGGTGACGATAGTGGGCTCGGGCAACTGGTACGTATCTTGCTGTCACCTATGCTAAGCAGAACAAGCGCGTTCCTGGCAGCATGCCCGGTGCAAATGTGCATTGCGACGTGGATTTGTGGGCTCACAGCAATTGAAGATATGAGCTAAAAAGTACAGGGGCACCACCATGGCTAAGCTCGTCGCCGAAAATGTGAAGGAGAACCCAGCCATCTTTGAAGAGACCGTACAGATGTGGGTGTTCGAAGAAGAAGTCACAATCCCAAAGGACTCGCAACACTACAGCGGCTCGGATAAGCCCGAGAAGCTTTCGCAGCTTATCAACAAGGTGCATGAAAACGTCAAATACCTGCCGAACATCACCCTTCCCCCGAATGTTGTCGCCAACCCAGATCTACCTGATTCATGCAAGAACTCCACGATCCTCATCTTCGTTCTTCCGCATCAATTCATTGCCAGGTCTAGCCAACAACTGGTCGGAAAGATCTTGCCATACGCACGAGCCATATGCTGCACCAAAGGAGTGGATGTCGGCGAGAAGGGCATTCGACTTATGTCGGAGACGATTGGCATGACCCTCAATATCTATTGCGGTGCTTTGTCGGGAGCAAATATTGCTTCTGAAATCGCGCAGGAGAAGTACTCGGAGACGACAGTCGCGTACGATCCCCCGCCAATGGACTCCCGAAATCCAACACCTAGTGGCTCGCCGAATGCTTCCCAGGTCGACCTCATCAACCCTAGCAAGCCGAATCCTGGTCCACGATCAGCTCATCTCACTCCACTTCCTTCAGAATATCCACCACTGTCGCACGAGAATGTCCGTAAGCTGTTCCACCGACCGTATTTCCACGTGCACTTGGTCAGCGATGTCGCTGGAGTCTCGCTTGGTGGAGCCTTGAAGAACATCATCGCTCTGGCGGCGGGCTTCGTAGACGGTCTGGGCTGGGGAGACAATGCAAAGGCTGCAGTCATGCGTGTTGGCATTCTGGAGATGGTCAGGTTCGGCAAAGCTTTCTTTGGGGAGAGCGCTCGTACAAGCACATTCACCGAAGAGAGCTGTGGTGTCGCGGATGTTGTCACGTCATGCATGGGCGGCCGCAACTTCCGCTGCGCAAAGATGGCCATCGAGCGTGGAAAGACAATCTATGAGATTGAACAGACAGAGCTCAACGGCCAGAAGCTCCAGGGTACGAGCACTGCGTATGAGGTTAACGAGTTCCTTAAGTCACAGGGCATGGAGCAGGATTTCCCGCTCTTCACCGCTGTGTACAACATTCTTGAAGGTAACAACAAGCCGGAGGATATCCCTCAGCTCATCGAGAAGAAGCATTGAACGCAATCCATTGCGAAGAGAGGAGGATAGATGGAACAAAAAGCGACTACGAGGTGTACACTTCAGATGTACATACCTCAAAGTCACTTGGAAGGCAAATACCCATTTAGCTACAATAGATTCCCATTCCGATTGGTCACAGTCACTCGACCCTTATCATTATTCTTTCCTAATTATGCAACCTGCTGACAACCTAAACCGGTTAGAGCCGGACTTGATCTCTTGGCGGTCTTGACGTCAGCCCAATTTTTGTCAGAGCCTGACGTCCGCGGGTGCAAAGTCATAAAGTTCATTCCAGGACTAATGCGGAGCTATCTCTACAACAGGCGGTACAGCCGCATTCAGCAGAAAGTGACGGTCATCTCAAGAACTTGTCAGACATCCCACCCTTACCGGTAAATTTGCAACTCAACTTCAATATAACAAGGCACTTCCCCCACTAGACCACGTGAAACAGAATTGCGAGTGCTGAATGATTGGTAATGCAAAATAATGGGTCCTCAAGCACGCGATTACCGTATCTATTTACTGTTGATGTGTGGGTACCGTAAAATAGTTGCTCGGCAGGGGCACATCGTTCGTTCATCAATCTTCAAGATGACGAATTGATGGGGTTTAACTCCGATGTCTCCAGCAAGAGTTTGTCAACGCCGAAAAGTGAAGTTCTAACGCCGGCTAGAGTCCGTTTTGGCTCAAGATAATTTCTCGACTTCATTTTCTTCCCCGTCGTATCCTGTCTACTTCTATCGTGCCATTGTCGCTCTCGAAGGACCGTATGTGTAGCTGAATATCACACGCCAACTTCAGCATTGCCTTTCGGAAATGTGGGGAAATACCCTCCAGTCGTCCCACGACCGGGACAGCAGACGGAATCCATGGCATGAGGACGAGTACCTTCAAAACGGACAAGAACGAATTGAAGAGACACCCGAAAGCGGCCGAAGCAGCGACGACAGCCCTGACGGTCTCCGAGTTGGTGGGACATGGGGTGAGCGAGACGCCGGGGGGATCGACACACGTCTAGCAGCAGAGGACCTAGCCATCCTGCGAGGTGAACTCGTATCCCTCTCCAAAACACGATCTCACGGCGCGCGGTCCGAAAGATCGCAAGGCCTTTCCAGGACCCTCAGTAGGAAGAGCACTCGTCAAAGCGTTCAACGTCAAGCTTCAATTGCTACACAACATACAGACGAAGGGCCGAAAGAGGGATCCTATGAAGAAGCAGACGACGGGGGCAGCGCAGCCGCCGAAAAAGAAACCGACTTTGAACTCGACCAATTCATGCGAGAAGGCCATTTCGAAAAACGGAAAGACGGCAAATCCGCAAAGAAAGTTGGTGTCGTGTACAAGCACCTCACCGTCAAGGGGGTAGGCTCGACCACCACTTTTGTCAAGACATTGCCGCAGGCAATCATGGGCACATTTGGGCCGGATCTATATCGCATCATAACAAACTTCATGCCTGCATTGAGGCTACAGCGGCACAAGCAGACAAGGGTGCTCATCAACGATTTCAGTGGGGTTGTCAAGGATGGCGAGATGATGCTCGTATTAGGCCGTCCAGGGAGTGGTTGCTCTACGTTCCTGAAGGCGATATCAAACAATCGAGAGAGTTACGCGGTAGTGGAGGGAGAAGTGTCCTATGGAGGTAAGTCAAGTCAATCTCAAGTGTACTTGTAACATTTGGTGGGACCTCACTGTGCATCTGCGATTGAAAAGTTATGCGAAGTGCTCCAGGACCATCTTCCTGCTCTGATATCGAATCTTTGCTAATTGTATCATTACTATAGGTATTCCTGCCAACAAACAAAAGAAACAGTTCCGTGGCGAGGTCAGCTATAACCCTGAGGATGATTCGCACATGGCCGAACTGACTGTTTGGCAAACGCTCTCATTTGCGCTTACGAACAAGACAAAGAAGCGCGAAAAAGGAGACATACCAATCATTCTCGAGGCTTTGTTGAAGATTTTCGGGATTCAGCACACAAAGCACACTCCGGTTGGTAACGAGTATGTCAGGGGTGTCAGCGGCGGAGAGAGGAAGCGGGTTTCCATTGCGGAGACTTTGGCCTCCAAAAGCACAGTGGTGTGTTGGGATAACAGTACACGCGGCCTAGATTCTTCTACCGCACTCGACTATGCCAGATCATTGCGCATCATGACTGATATGAGCAACCGAACAACGCTTGTGACACTCTACCAAGCGGGCGAACAGATCTACGAGGTAATGGACAAGGTTATGGTCATAGATCAAGGCCGTTGTGTGTATCAGGGCCCAGCATCCGAAGCCAAGCAGTACTTCATTGATCTTGGCTTCCAGTGCCCTGAACGTCAAACCACGGCCGACTTCCTCACCGCAGTAACTGATCCATCAGAGCGCCAGTTCCGCGAAGGCTACGAGAATATCGCACCGAGGACATCCATAGAGCTCGAACAGGCGTTCAGAAGATCTGATGCATACCAGCGACTTCTCAAAGATGTGGAGCAATTTGAGGACGAGTTGAAACGCACTGACTATGTTGACGCTAGGGAGTTCGAGGGCGCAGTGAGAGAAAGTAAGAGTAAAACAGTACGCAAAAAGTCGCCATTCACTGTCTCTTTTGTCCGACAGGTACTAGCCTGCACCCAACGAGAGTTTTGGTTGACGTGGGGTGACAAAACGACGCTTTATACCAAGTTCTTCATCATCTTGGCCAACGGACTCATTGTCGGAAGTTTATTCTATGGACAGTCGCTCGACACGTCTGGAGCATTCACTAGAGGCGGCTCGGCCTTTTTCTCGATCTTGTTCCTCGGATGGCTTCAACTGAGTGAGTTGATGAAAGCCGTGTCCGGACGCGAGGTGGTGAAGAGGCATGAAGATTATGCCTTCTACCGGCCAAGTGCCGTTACTATCGCGCGAGTTGTCCAAGATTTCCCGCTGCTGTTGGCTCAGGTCATTCCCTTCTGTAAGTGAAGTGATCGAGGTGTAGCTATTCATCCATCAGTCGCTGACACACTTTAGCTCTCATCATGTATTTCATGACCGGCCTGGACGTTGATGTCAGCAAGTTTTTCATCTATTTCTTGTTCATTTACACTACTACGCTATGCGTCACATCGCTGTACCGTATGTTCGCCGCGCTCTCCCCTAGCATCGACGACGCTGTTCGATTTGCTGGCCTAGCACTGAACCTCCTCATCATATATACCGGCTATGTGATTCCGAAACCGCAATTACTGGGCGAATACATCTGGTTTGGGTGGCTCTATTGGTATGTAACTTGCACTTACAGGTCGCATTTTGGACTCACACTGACTTCATACCCCATCGTTTAGGGTGAATCCAGTAGGTTACTCATTCGAAGCAGTCTTGGCGAATGAGTTTTCGGACAGGACTATGCAATGTGCACCTGAGCAGCTTGTTCCGCAAGGACCGGGCGTGGATCCTGCCAACCAAGGCTGCAGCTTGACGGGCGCATTGCCAAACTCTAACGCTGTGCCTGGAGCAGACTATCTTCAAACATCGTTCGACTACTCTAGATCGAACCTATGGCGAAATTTTGGTGTTGTGATTGCCTTTACGGTGCTGTATCTGCTCGTCACTGTCTTCGCTACAGAGGTTTTCTCCTTTACCAAATCTGGTGGAGGCGCTCTGGTATTCAAGAAGTCGAAGCGCGCGAAGCAGGCTGTGAAACAGCAGGCAGTAGATGAGGAAAAGGTGGTCGCTGGTGGGTTGAGCGAAACCTCGTCTGAGACTGCTGCCATGGAAGCAGAGGCACTAGATTCGATCTCGAGCAGTGAGAGCATATTCACATGGAAGGACGTTGAATATACCGTTCCCTATCAAGGAGGCGAGCGTAAGCTGCTGAATAAAGTCAATGGATACGCGAAACCAGGTGTCATGGTCGCTCTAATGGGCGCTTCTGGTGCGGGAAAGACAACTTTGCTTAACACGCTATCGCAGCGACAAAGCACCGGTGTCGTTTCTGGTGAGATGCTCGTTGACGGCAAAGATCTTGGTAAGGCGTTTCAGCGTGGCACTGGCTTTTGTGAGCAGTTTGATCTCCACGACGACACGGCCACGATTCGCGAAGCCTTGGAGTTTTCAGCCATTTTGCGACAAGATAAGAGCATCCCAAAACAGGAGAAACTCGACTATGTCAACAAGATCATTGATCTTCTAGAACTTCAAGATATCCAGGACGCGCTCGTGTCGAGCTTGGGTGTTGAGCAGAAAAAGCGCCTCACTATTGGTGTCGAACTTGCTGCGAAGCCATCTCTGCTCCTGTTTCTTGACGAGCCAACGAGCGGACTTGACAGCAACTCTGCGTACTCGATCGTCCGTTTCCTGAAGAAGCTGGCCTCGGCAGGTCAAGCGATTGTTTGCACGATCCATCAACCCAGCAGTGTGCTCATCCAGCAATTCGACATGATCCTCGCACTCAACCCGGGTGGCAATACCTGTAAGTGACAGCAGTTCTAATAAAGCATTGAAAACCTATTTTGTGTTCTGGTGTTTGGTCATTTCGAGAAGCAAGTAGCATAAAAGTGTACTTTCTACTTTAAACGATACATCTGCTAATCTCCATCCTGCAGTCTACTTCGGTCCTGTCGGTGACAACGGAAAGGATGTGATCAAATACTTCGGTGACCGTGGTGTGAAATGTCCACCGAACAAGAACGTAGCTGAGTTCATCCTCGAAACTGCTGCGAAGCCTGTCAAACGCAAGGATGGCAGGAGGATTAACTGGAATGAAGAGTGGCAGAAGTCGTCCAACAATCAGGAGCTGCTCAAGGAAATTGACCGGATCAAGGCCGATCGCAGCAAGACTGCGTCAGAGAAGGGCAAAGACGGCAGTGAGGATGAGTCCGAATTCGCAGCCTCAGTCTGGCTCCAAACCACCATGCTTACCAAACGCACTTTCACGCAGTACTGGCGCGACCCATCGTACCTCTACGGCAAGCTTTTCGTGGCAGTGGTGATTGGCATTTTCAACGGCTTCACCTTCTACCAGCTGGGCAACAGCATTGGCGACCTGCAGAACCGCATGTTTACCTCCTTTTTGATTATTCTGATCCCGCCCACCATTGTGAACGCGGTGGTGCCCAAGTTCTACCAGAACATGGCGCTGTGGAAAGCTCGCGAGCTGCCGAGCAGAATCTATGGCTGGTTTGCCTTTACAACGTGAGTGATCCCCGGCAGGAGTATATTGAAGGAGATACTAACTTAATATTGTAGTGCACAAGTTGTCGCCGAGATTCCTATTGCAGTTGTCAGCTCTGTGTTGTACTGGGTGCTTTGGTACTTCCCCGCTGGCTTGCCCACGGAGAGCTCGACATCTGGCTACGTTTTTCTGATGACGATGCTGTTCTTCCTTTTCATTTCCAGCTGGGGCCAGTGGATCTGCGCGTTTGCGCCATCATTCACTGTCATATCCAATGTGCTGCCCTTCTTCTTCGTCATGTTCGGCTTGTTCAATGGCGTCGTCCGGCCGTACAACTTGATGCCGGCGTTCTGGCGGTACTGGATGTACTATGTGAACCCATCGACGTACTGGATTGGCGGCGTGCTGGCTGCCACTTTGCACAACGTCCCAGTGCAGTGCCAGCAAACAGAGACTGCTGTCTTCGACGCTCCATCAGGCCAGCAATGCTTTTCGTATGCCGCTGCCTTTCTCCAGGATGCCCCTGGGTACCTCCTCAACCCTAATGCTACCACCGGGTGCCAGTACTGCCCATATTCGGTCGGAGACGACTATCTGTCCACACTAAACATTCAAGCGAATCAGAAATGGCGGAATTTTGGCATCTTCCTCGCATTCTGCTGCAGTAATTGGGCCCTGGTCTACTTCTTCATCTGGAGCGTGAGGATCAAGGGGTGGAGCTTTGGGTTTGGAAAGCTGTTTGGAGCGTTGGGCGCAGGGATTAGAAAGGTAAAGAGTGTGGCGGGAGGGAAGAACAAAAGGGAGCAGAGCAAAGGAGAAGCATAGAGTATAGGTTTACTTGAGACTAAATTCATCTACAAGAATATTGATGAAGTTATGACATCTTCTCTCTGCTTCCTCATTTTATCTAGAAAGGTATATGTCCGGCTTTTGCCCTGCCCTTGCACCCCAAACGCCATGAAAATGCATACACTGTCCGGCTTGCTGCCCCTGCTTAAAACCTTTCCTTCATCCTGCCTGCCACTGTCCGCAGATTTCCATACACCTTGCTTGGATTCTGGCCCAAGATCAGGCTCACAATGGCCTCTCGCGCGATGTGGATATTCTTGAAGCCGCCCAGGATGTGAATCTTCTGATCTGCCAGCACGACTCGCGTCCGGCTTGCATTCTCGATTGCGAACTTTGTCTTTCCGTCCTTGCCCGCTATTCTGCCAATGGCACGCCCCAGATGCTCGCCGTTGAGCGTCTTGACGTCCTTGATCTCGAAGGTCTCAATGTACAGGTCGTCGAGGCGGAGGAGTGCGATAGCGTCGTCGACATCGAAGCCGAGAGTGAAGGCCTTGACGAAGTCCTCGCCCTTTTGGAGGGCGCCGGTGTCGGTTGTGGCGGTAGAGGTGCGGAGTTCGACCGACTTGGTCTTGTGGTTCATGCGGACTTGGAGCTTGAGGTGCTCGACCAGAGGGGGCTGTTTGTGCGTCAGTCGCATTCGACCCAATCATGCAGCGAATACGGTGCGTACGTAGATCTTCGGCCACGCGCTCTTCAGCGGCGTGGTGCGGTGTGGTGGGATTGGGACTTTGCGCTGCTCGCGGCGGAATGCCAGCGGAATCGACTTGGCGGGTGCGAATTTTGGCCGGCCGGTCTCGTCTGTCATGGGCGTGTCGTCGGTGGGGGCTTCTGGGGCGTCTATGGGCGCGGCCGCAGACTCGATGCTCATATTGACCAGTTCTGCGTTGTCGTCGTCGGCGGGCAGCGGGACGTTGACGGCGTCCATGGCAACGTCCTCGGTGGCTGCCTCAGGCTGGCGCAGGAGCGCGGTCGGTGCAGGCATCGTGTCTAGATTGTGTTGCAGAGCTGCGTGGTGTAGGCGGGAGGGAATTTCGGCGGGGTTATCGATAAGACAAAGTTCGCATCTCCAAATTTTGCGAGGCGAGCATGGCTGGTGCAGTACCCGATGCGGCCTAGCGGTTTTTCACGCGGCTTTCCTTTTGCTCTTGCACAATGACGTGAAGTCGAGAAGCACCAGCCGCCAGCCGCCCGCCGCCCGCCGCCAACTTGGTCTGCCCGCCCTGTCCGCATACTCAGCACCTTGCGGACATTGACCATGTACCCGCCGCGATTATAATGACCAAGAATGTAGCGGCGACCGGCACCTCTCTGTGGCGCTCAGTCGTCGGCCACCCGCTGAGACAGAGCGGTGCCCTTCCGCGCTTTGCAGTGGGAGCTTGGTCGCAGCCGATATGGAGGAACGCCGTCCAGAGGCGGCCCATGGCCTCAATTTCGCCGTCCGCACGCTGGCCACCGACCTGTCTGCCTGCACGCACACCCTCACCGCACCTGCTCCGAGCCCCGACCCTCCGACCACACCGTGTTCAGCACAGCGTAACTGTCGCTGTACTGGCGGCATGGACTAGAAGTGCCTCCTCGAGATCGAGCCGCGCGCTGAGGAGGAGTGGAGGCGCTGAACGCCGCAACAAGAGCTCAGTGACAAATGGCTCATCCAAGACCAAGCGAAATGCTGCACCACAGGCACCACAGGCACCACAGGCGACCCTGTCTCCTCAACCCACAAACCCCTCAAAGGGCTCACACCCGACACCAAGACCGGCCTCAGACGCCGACCATGCGTCGAGCCATCATCTGCTCGACCGCCTTCCGCACTCCCTGCCCCACCTATACCGCCCGAGCAAAGCAGAGCTACTGGCCGCAGCCTCTGGCTTCTGGTCACGCATGAAAGTTCGCTTCAAATGGCTCACCATACGAAGTACGCGGCCGTTCAATGCCGATGAGATATACGCCCTCTTCTCGTGGATTCTGGCAGCCCATGTGCTGTGGATTGTATTGGGCACTACCACCTTCTTCATGTTGACCATATTCATGATCAACACTGCCTTCTCGCAGGAGACGCTCGGCAAGTGGATTGGCAACTACTTGACACAGTCATCTGGCATCAAAGTCGTCTTCGAGACCGCCGTCGTGCCCAAGTGGAAGGACGGCGTCATATCCTTCCGGAAGGTGTTTGTATCGCGCCGCCCAGGCCAAGGTCGTGGCAAGGTCAGCAAGGGCTCGCAGACCGAGATGGCCGCTGCTGCCGCCGCAAAAGCCCAGCACGAGAAAGATGTCAAAGACGGAGCTGCCGAGGCCGTCGAAGCAGTCGAAGACACCAATTACACGCAATTCGACATATCCATCGACACCGTAAACGTCACACTATCATTTTCGAAATGGTTCAACGGCAAAGGCCTGTTGAAAGATGTCGAAATAAAGGGTATCCGCGGTGTCGTCGATCGGACCTCAGTGCATACCATCGAAGGTGTAGACCCGCGATCTTACAAGCATGAACACAGCCCTGGCGACTTTGAACTGGACTCGTTCAAGATGGAGGATGTCCTCGTGACCATCTATCAGCCAAATGGGTTCCGGCCCTTCTCAGCCAGCATCTACTCCTGCGACCTCCCTCAACTACGCAAGCAGTGGCTCTTCTACGACTTTCTGTCAGCGAACATGATGTCCGGTTCCTTTGACAATTCCCTCTTCACCATTCATCCACGACAAACACACAATTACACTGGCGCACAGCTCAGCAGTGGCCGCGAGACCGACGATGGCAGCACATGGAAGAAGCATAGCCGAATACGCATCGACGGCCTTAACATTGACCATCTCAATCGCGGCTACGACGGTCCATTCTCATGGATTCACGAGGGCAATGTCGATATTATAGCAGACATAATGCTCCCCAATGACGATGACGACAGCATTGCAAAAGTCATGTCTGACATGTATGATCGCGTCGAAGCCACTGTTTCTCAGAACGGTCGAAAGCATCATTTCTCCGATCATGCCGCCCAAGGCTTCGATGACCATCACGAAGATAAAGCCCATCAAGAAAAGGAAAATTCCGAAGATAAACGCTTCATGATCATGGACATGCGTGTTCACCTCAACGATGTCCGAGCTGCCGTCCCCATCTTCACAAGAGACATTTCCTATGTCAACAACGCCCTCGTGAGACCCATCGTCGCCTACATCAACTCCAAACGAACCTTCATACCAGTGAATTGCAGAGTTGTGAAAAAGGTCAGCGAATTCGATGGTAGCTGGTCATTGTATGATAGTGGATTGATGGAGGAAGTATCGCGCGAGGTAAGCTCCAAATTTCTCTACTGCTGTAAGCGTATGATGATGAAGTTCTAACGGGCATGTAGATGTATGATGCCTTCGCTCGTGACGTCCTGGACGACCGAACGGTACGCAAACGCCGCATAAAGAAAGTCGGCATCTGGACATTGCAACTCGCTGCTCAAGCCCTCTTCCTGGGGCTAGCCGGGAACATTGCCTAATATACCCGCGACAATAATCGTCGCCATCTCAGCTTTGTGTACTCTATAAAGCATGGCGTTTGGGACACAAAAAAAAGAATTGGGTTTTGCTTGGAATTATGCATTGGCGTATTTGGACAGGCTGGGTGGATACAATACTCGGTGCAGTAACGCATCTTCATGCCTGTATAGTAATCACCAACGAATGAAATGACAAGCCTGCAATATTACTTTTGCTTGAAGATTTCATTTCATTTTTGCTTTCTACGTGTACTGTTACATTGATGATTGCGATTCCGCAAAATCATTTAAAAAAAACATTACGGTATCATTCCATCACACAAAACACGCCTGTATTGCCTTGACGGCTGCGAATCTAGCTCGTACAGATCAAGACCCAGTCATTGCTTGCTCTAGAACTTTCCCATCGTCTCCGCTGCGCCAATCCTAAACACTTTTGAACCTCAGGCTACTTACAAACTTACCCATAACAGACCCTTCCCTCTCGTCTTCCCGATCCACTCTTCCAACAAGCACAGCCCTGACCTCTCTCCCGCCTTCGCCCCACACCCGTACACACGGTATCCACTGCACACCCCTAAGATTCATCTTGGCATTCCGCTCAAAGCCCGGCCCGGCATAGAGTGTCGCACTCGTCCATTCTTTTACACTTTCCTCGCCCAGCCTTCGCAGTGCGTCGACGTCGCTCTGCTCGCGGATCTCGAGAGTGTAGAAGTGAGAGCGGGACTGCGATGGAGAGGCGAGTGAGAGGCTGTTGTGTGCGACACTGCGGTTGAACTCGATAGACGAAGCTGTAAGGCCCGTGGCGCTCCACTCTATGTCTACGCCGCGGGGGAGCGAGTGGACTTGAGCGACGAAGCAGGGCGGTATTGGCCGTGCAGAAGGGGATGTATGACTGGAGACTGCGGTCAAGTCGGGAATCGGGGAGCGGTATGTGGTGTCATTGAATGTAGACCCTACAATGCGATTCATACGGTCCCAGGGGTCGATGTCTGCGTCTTCGTCTTCATTCTCGTCTGGTGAGGACGGCGTTGTTGGAGTGTGAATGGCTTTCCACGCCTCTTGCACGATTCGCACCTGTTCCTCTGGGTTCTCACCAGCCGGAATGAAACCGACGCCCGCAATCCACCATCTAACTCCCTTCGTGCGTCCGATACGCCACAAGTGTTGGAGGGAGAGTACTGCCTGTCCCTTAAATCCTTGTTCTTGATAGACTTCCATTGATGCAGGTATTAAGGGAATTTGACCAGCCACATACACCACTTCACCACTGTCTTTCTCCGTACCCTGAGCTTTTTCATCCCCTACTGACAATCGTACTGATACCGCCTGGCTGTATGGTCCAATGTTTGCGGGCGCCCAATAGCTTCTCCCCTGCACATGAAGACCTTGCCTTTCCACCGCCCGTACAACTTTGCCCTTTCGGTCTCTTTCATCCTTGTCGACAATTACACTCAACATCACATCCACGCCCTCTGGCATTGCGTCTCCAACTGCTATAGTGACTCTGGAAGGTGGGTTCACACCGGTGAAAAACTGCCCATAGATCGGATTGAGGGCCGTGAAGTCAGCCATGTCTCGAAGAAGAAGTGTGCAGTGATTGACGCCATCTTTAGAGACATGCCACTGCGCCAAGAAGTGATCAAGGCGGAGGAATATCTTGGTCAGCTGCCGCGAGGGAGATCCAGGTGATGAGGTTGGGCGAACATCGCTGGTTAAGTTGGAGTACGTAAAGACTGTAGGCGTGTCGCTGGACGCATTCCTTGGCAGGCTTTCTGATATCGGTGGATCATCAGATGTAGAGGCTCTGTAGAAAGGTGCATTGACGAGTGTAGCATCATCTGAGATCAAAGAGTGGTTGTCATTGCCGTTGTCCAAAGCTCCGAGTGCCAGTTTGAATTCCTCGTCGAACAGCTCTGGGATTCTCAATGGCTCGAATACTTCCCCAGCATCCGCGCTCTTCTCTTCAAGCTTGCTCGCTTGTATTTTGAGTACCGCCTGGCCGCCATCCATCACCGCGGGCGGACCCAGCTCGATCTTGATCTTCTTCTTCCACAGCGGCCTCGGCCCATCAAGTGCCAGCGTTTCAAATTCACCTCCCTCACCCAAGATTGCTCCATTGCTCTGCTCACCAAATCGTGCCATGGCCTTTCCCACCCTGCCAATCGTTCTTTGGCTCGCTACGTCGAAGCCCAGAAAAGTCTCGTCCATACCGCCTGACGCCGTTTTGATGATAATAGCCTCTTGACCTATTGCTGCCATGTCATGCAGAAGGGAAGATTGCGTATAAGGTGGTAGAAGCGGATACTGCCATAGGTACGATAGCGGCGTAAGACCCAGCCTCAACGCGACAGACTCCACCCTCGTCCGCTGATATGTGCTCAAGATTGCTCCAGAACATACAGCATTGGCCTCTGGATGCGCCTCCGTGACACTCCTGAGTAGCGGAACCAGGTCTTCCGTCTCATCTTGATCTTGCTCTGCTAGAGGCGCTTCGTAATCTCTACTCGAATTGACTGCCTTGCCTGCTATCTCTTGACGATAAAGTGGGATGCCTAGCGCTTGCTCGTACAACGGGATAGTTGAGTGTCCTACAGTCTGATACATGTAACTGTTGATATCCTCATCGTCGCTATTCGACGGTTTCGGATGTAAATTCGCCAATGCGACTACAGAGTGGCCATTGGCTTGACAATGCAGTATCGAGAAGAGCGAGTCCTTGCCTCCCGATATCAACGCAATAATATTTAGCGATGGCGTCATAGCAGCGAGCAAGAGCAGAGAAGCGAGTGATCAGAAAGAAAAGAAAGCGGAAGGTAAGTGGGGGAAAGGCGCTACTACTGGGTTGATGCATTTCATGATCGATTGGCCATTTCGCCAAGGGTTCACCCACGCTAACGTGGTGGTTCCCTCAACCGAACAAAGCAAGTTCAGGCCCAGTCCGGGTCGAACTCCTGCGATAGTTACTCGATGTCAGCCTAAATGTTCCACAAGCCATGCACGTCACAGGGGTATAATGATATCAGCAAAGTAGAACCAGTCTGAAAAGGTAGTAACAGTATTTTTTTGTGTACTAATCAGATTCGTAGTGCCAGCACCTCGCAATGAGAAGATTTGCAGAGCAAAGTTAGAGGGTAGGCAGAATTACATGTGTGTGATGAGAAAGAAGCGAATATTCCCAGAATGACTAGCAAGCGATGGATCGCCGCCGATTACAACGAGGGTAAGAACACGAATAGGCAGGGATGTAGGAAAGCGCGGCGACGATGGCCGGTAATAATATGGCCATGCCGTCGTGAGTGAAACCAAGAAAAACACCAGATCTAATCCGTCCGCTTGTGAAATCGCCGTATCCCCCGCCCCGAGCCAGAACCCCTGGTGTGCCATGCTAAGCGCAAAAACCGATGTGATGAGAGGAAAATCCAATCTTGGTGTACATATAACCAAGTTGGGTTGTGGAAAATACAGTTGAAGAAGAGAAGTGTGGAACTTTTGCCGCAGCCTGTGGATGAAGGACTCGACCGCCAATGTAAACCTGTGCCGCCTGTCTAGCCGAGCCGCCCCAACGTGACAACGTGATGGTGGACGAACGGCCGCCTGGCATGATGCACAATCTTTCTACCGAGTTGGGATGTCATGAAGGGTCATTATAAGGATTGGAAGGAGAAGTGAGAGTAGGAGGTCAAGCCTACTCGTTCCGCTTCCTCTTCTTTTGGATTGGCGAGTGCTCGTGGTCAGAGTAATCGGAACTTGAACTCGAAATGTTGTTCGCAGCATCATAGAGAATTTGGCCCATCAAGGCGGGATTCTGATTGTCAAATGCGCCAGGCTGTTCACGTGGCATCTCGGCGTGGTGAAGCTCAGAGGTGTTCATGACATCGAGAGTAACAGCGCCAGTGCCGTGTGTGCGTTGATGCTGCGACAGGTTGTCGCTCCTTGAGAACTTCTTACCACAGTCAGTACACTCAAAGGGCTTGTCGTGAGTGTGGAGAGAGCGGTAATGGCGCTTGAGGTGCTCCTGACGGCGGAAACGACGCGAGCAGAGAGTGCAGACGAAGGTCTTTGAGGGATCCTCAGTCAGCGACTGCTTGCGGCCGCGGCGGCTGGTAGTGGCAACAGGGGTGTTGGCGTTCTCGTCAGAGCTGGAGGCGCCAGCATTGTCCGCTTGACCTGATTCTTGTTGGCTTGATGCTCCGGACGTGGTGTTCTCATCACCTGATGTCTGGGTCTTACCCTGATATTCCTCCGACTCCGCATCGCTATACTCGGAGCGTGCCTTCTTGACTGATCGCCTCTTTGGTGCAGGTGCGACAGACATGTTGTCAGAGAAGTCACTGGCAGCAGGGGTGAGGGGCAGGCTGTGGACGAGCTCCTCCTCAAAGTCCGTGAAGCTCTCGTCACTTACGAAATCCTCCTCAGGGGTGAATGTGATAAGATCAGTGCGCTGACGCTTGCTGCCGAGAAAGTGCGTGTTCTCAGTAGTGGGGAATTGGACCAAGCCGGTGAAGTCGTCCTCGCAGTCAAGCTCGAAGAGAGGCTCAAAGGTGGGGAGACCGTTGAAGTTGAAGGACTGAGCAGGCTCGAATTGCTCGATCTTGGCAGTCTCACCCTTAAGAACGACCTTATGTTCCTCGTCGCCAGGGCAAAGAGTGAGGAGAGTAGACAACTCAGCAGATGCAGATACGGTAAGATCCCTGGGATTGCAGAAGTTGTTCTCGGCCTCGGCGAAAGACGCACGTGGCAATGGTGAGGGTGATGGGGAAAGCGAGGGGCATGAAGTTGCGGACAGAAGGTACGACCCCTGGTTAGCCGAAGGTGGCTGAATGTATACTGGGCAAGTCAGCAACACCGTCCTCGACCTTCACTTGGCCAGATGCACTCTAATAAAACAAATGCAAGACTGGAATTACGCGTGTACAACGCGACGATGAAATAAAATAAAATAATGCTTACCTGGAGTCATAGGTGGTGTCGCTGATCGCCATTCCAGACCAGCAGAGAGGATCTCAGAGAAGACTTCTCCTTCACAGCCCTGCTTGACGCCCTCGATGGCCTCCCCAGGGAAGAAGTCGAGTAGTGGTGTAGGCAGAACGTCACAAGTGGACGGGGGGCTGCTGACAGTGCTACCGGATGATGAGAGAGGTGGTGTCGCGGGCGCAAACGAGTAGTCAGTGTCTAACGGTTGGAGGTATGGCGACTCCAGCGGCTGGATCAAGATGGTAGGCTTCTGGTACATTGGCTGAGGTGAAGCGACTGGGGTCAGGATCTGGTTTGCGTAGGCTGTTTGAGGATACGAAAGCTGAGAGTTCGCAGTTGATGGCCTCTGGAAATACATGCCCTGGGGTTGGAAAGTTGACTGTCCTGATGGATGGGGTGTGAAGTGACCATGTTGGCGGGCGTTCTCTCCTTGGGGATCTGGGTTGTAGTAGAAGAATGGTGACTGCATGGCCTGGGCAGGGTGCATGGGATATGAGCCTTCCATTGCGAATATTTGTGGTTCTTTATTCCAGAGGGTCAGCAAGCGAAGGAGTGGATGTTGTGCTAGAACACTCACCAACTGTATTCTACAAGACGCTGGATGTTGTATGCTTTGATGGTTTGTTGAGGCGATGACGGGTTGGTACCGGATGCAAGTTTGTCGAATTAACTGGGGCTAAACGCGAAGCAAATGCTGGATGGGAACGAAAGGGTCGAAGGAGTGACTGGACAACAGCTCGTAATAACGAAGCTGTCTACTAATAGGTATGCCTACTGGGCCGTGGAAGATGTCATAGGTTCGTGCGTGGACGAGATGGAAGGTCCGAGGGGAAAGAATGAACGGTCACAATGCACAAGTCGGGATTGTACAAATATGAACCAAAAGGAAGACCTAAAAGGCGATGGGGTGGGAAAAAACGACAAGCAACGAGGTTGATAAACCTTGGACAGGGAAACGAGAGATGGCACGACTCTTTAGATCAGCGAGCGACGAACAGAAAAAGAAAGCGATGACCAGGCACAGACGGACACTCGCGCGGTATTGGTGTGGGAGCAGTCGGGGCGCAGCGCATGTGGGCTCCACATAGGGCCAACCAGCACGGTGGCATCCATGCAGCCCGACCCCTGCCCGACGCATGCACTGAGTTTATTCTGTGACGACTCGCGTTAAAACAGCAAGCCGTATAACTTTATGCGGCCTATCTTAGTCGCCCAATGCAAGGCCAGCCCGTGGCTGCATGGGCTGTACGCGAAATGAAGACTTGCACAGCGGTTCCGGCATAACTCGCACATGGTTGGCTGGCGAGCCAACACCTTGCTATCGATAGCCAGTCCATCCGCTCGCCCCGAGTGGACACTGAGAAGAGGGCGACAGAAGCTGAAGGGCGACTGAGCCGCGTCGGGCAGGCCGCTGTGCAGGCCCACGGGTGCGAGAGCAGCCAGTAAATAGCGGTATTGATGTTGCTGCGGCTGCTGGTGAAGCCAGCGGGCGAGGCAATTGCTGTGTGCGAGGCCTGTGTTTCGTTCGACACGCTGCACCACAGAAGCCCGTTTGTTGCAACGTCGCCATCGCAGTTGCAATTCAGCCGCCGGGGATCAACCAGCCTATCCGTCCAATCGATAGTGATAGCTGCCCGTGGGACGAGACCCTGTTCCTGGCCCTGGACCGCCCGACAGCTGCTGACGTTCATGTGGATGTTTTGAAACAAAATTTCGCCCACCACACAGAGCGCGTTCCTTCTGCTAGGTGTGATCATGACGACGCCCGCGCGCTCCCAAGTCTTAGTCGCACGAGACAGAGCCGAATCGCCAGCCCGCCCCGCGGTGCCACCGTTGACTATCACAGTGACAACACCACCAAATGCTCGAGTGGACAAACATCAAGAGGCTTTTGGACGCGCCGTGGTCGGCGTCAACGCCGTCTGGCTGCACACAACATCACCCTCAAGCCCGAATGATCATGATTGACTCGATGGACCATGGCTGCCTTGGTTTCTTACCATGCCCGCATCAATACCCTCGCGCCGAAACTAGAGTCGTGAATCGCGTTGCTTCTGGTCTCCTGCAGTAAAAGTAGGAAGACTATACATTGCCACGCGCGTCGTGCAGCACTGGAAAAGCAGACCTCGACATGCCGAGCTGACGCAGGAACATAAGTCAGTATGCAAAAAGATGTTGCCCGTTGGGTATGATTTGCCCGGCCAGCTCGAGGATGTTTGGTCCGTCTTCCGCGAGTGCGGAGATGGACGGGTATCCAGAATGGTGCGACACGCTCGTGAGCAGTGAGCTGCACGTCGCCATCGACACCATTCATCTTGGAGGGCTCAGAACAACTACGGTTGGTGGGATGTGTTGCCCAGTTAGCTACTCACGCGGCCTGATACTACTCTTCATCAGTGTGTTTCAGACATGCAATTAGGCTGACGACCGCGTAGGATGGTGCAGACTGCTGCATCATCTAGGGCGTAAACGCTGTTTTACAAATTTATAGCTGTGTGCGTGCGCTGACACCTCTCTACGTATCGATAGCGGTCATCTTTGCCGTACTATGGGTTGATGTGGGCACTCCCACCTATACTTCGCGGCAGAGTTGTGCATCCTCATCACTGTCAGATTCAATATCGCCTGCTCGTTTAGTTGCTATTTCGGGGGGTTAGCGCGAATTTAATGCTGAGTGCTTAATGCAGGATGCACTTTTGTGCACCACCGGTGGACGCCCTAGTGAATTAGCGTGCTTGCCGCTTTACTCGGTCGAATTGACCCTACCTGCATATCTAGTGAGCTCGCTTCTTTCCCATGACAAGCGTCGTTTGACTCGAACAGGCCCAATCGCCTTCAATGCTGCCACACCCCACAGTGACGGTAACTGCCTAAGACCTGATTTGACCGAGAGAAGCAGCGTTACTGCAGGTACAATGCAGGAACAAACGTCGAGAAACACCAAGCATATGACGGCTTATCGTGACCCTGAAAAAGCACTGCCGTGGGATAACGCCTACTATCGCCCTACACCGTCAGTGTCTTCCTCGCTTCATGTGATAATGGAGTCTTTTCTGGAAACTTCATTAGCGGGGCTCTCATACGACTCAACAGGGTGCTGTGGACGACGGCACAATTCAGGAAGAAGGTCCGTCAACGAAGTGCACTGTGCTCTTCCGTGGACTGTGGGCCGTGTCGCGCGGCGTCACTCTGCCACTGATTCGGCACCGGGGAACGTCGCATGGCTTCCATAGCTTCTTTCTTTCTCAGCTTGTCTCCACCCGATCGACCTTATCATTTGTCGAGATTCATGGAAGGCCCTGATCTCCGTCAGTTTTCGAGGAACTTTTCCAGGTTGGCGGGGTCGTGGCTTTTATCCCGCCCATCCAAGGTTTGACCATCGCGCTCTACGATCCTTTGACTCGTTGATGCACATCGGAAGTGCTGTCAAGTGAGCCGGCTTGCCCAACGATCATTGATCGTTACTGTGCCTTTCGTATTCCTGTGTTGGCTTGACTGTGCCGCCATCTAGATGTCTCGCGTCGCAGATGACATCTGGCCCTGAGGTCCACGATTTGTCCCCACAGCATGACAATTTGGTCAATGGTGTTCTGATGATCTCGTCTTCGTGTGTGGTCCCTTAACTGAGACCCATGTCTCCACCATCCTACCGACACGCTTGACACATCTGACGTACCGGCATTAGAGACACCGCTACGGTATCATAGAGCGTCATCCTCTGAAATCTTGAGACAACGTCAAGTTGTCGCCTTTTGCGAAAGTGGCAATAACGACGGTATCTTGCCCGGATGAGGCAGCTGGTAGGCTTACTGAATCCACCATGTCGGGGACCCAAGCACGGTTATTGGAATTCTTCAACAAAATTGAGGGTTCATGCCGAAGCAGGGGCAGGCTCGTTTGCAATCTCCCGAGAGCCGCATTGCACCCGTACGACTGGTCCATGGCGTCGCCATTCTCGAATTCTCCCCACACTGATGCTGGGTGCTGGGTGCCAAATGCACGTTGATGTTCATGCAATGTGATTGCTGCGCAAGGAAAACCCTTCGCTGAACGCTCGTCTCAGCTTCTCCCAGGGCCCACGTCCCATCTGCCAAACGTCGGCGAGATTCGTGTCTCGTCTAATCGAGACGGCAAGTGGAACTGGACGGAAGGCCCGTTCTGGAGCCGCGGTGGCGGCTGGCGAGGCTGCTAGTCCCTTAGCTGACCTGACAAGACGCGCCTCAAGACGCACCGCCACCTGGATTGGAGCTGACACATGTCCACGACAGCTGGTGGGGTTCTATCGTGGGCATTGACACAAGATACGCTCACGGCGAAACAACTGTCTATGCGTTAGCAATGCACTTGCGGACAATTAAATGCGTGCGTTTCCAAGTAGGCTACGACTTCGCGAAATTATCGGCGCCTCGCGTCTTGGCTTGTACTCGGAGCATCTCCTGCACCTGCTGTTGGATTGTCACTTGATTCACAGCATCCTCAAAGGTCAAAGGTCAATACCCGGCCATATGTCGGCAAATGTATCCTAAGGGTCCGCGGCCACTTGCGGGTAGAGGCCGTCCATAGACGGCTAGCAGCTGTGCTTTCACACAAGTTGCAGATCTGAGGCGCAGATCTTGGGCACAAAAGTGACGATGCAATTGCGATCTTCAGCTCGACGCATGGTGTCCTTGTTGTGATAGCTTCGAACGAACTTGTAAAAGTGTGCTTAAGAAGGGGATTACCATCGATGCCATATGTTGACGTTGCTTCTTTACGTAAATAGGTAGATTTGCGTGCTCATGTTCAGAAAGTGAAGTGGGCACTTTGGAGGTCACAAGCAGGCACTTGCTGTTCGGCGGCGAATACCATCATGTGTCGCCGGAGGGCCACTACGGGTCTCGACCTAAGAGCCCAATGCGGTAGAGAGCGACTTGTGACAGGCATGATAGTGCTGACAAAAAGTGTGACTGAAATGAAATCGGTCATTCGCGATCTCGCGAGCATGCGTCCACCTCCGGCGCTCTCCCGAGGCACATCGTTTCTCCGTACTCGCCAACGTACCAGGGCACCTTGACCCAATCTCAGCAGAAACGCGTCACTGTAAGGTATGGCTCCACACGAAATGTCAAAAATAGAGACGCCATGAAAGAAGAGTCGATAACGGAAGAAGACATCCTGCGCCAACACGACACGCAACTCTTCCCACTGGAAACCGTGCTGAAACATGAGAGTGACGATGAGACAGATTGGAGTGAAGCGACGAGAACGCGACAGATACTGAAGAAGACATGCGTTCCTGCCACTGTCATCGTTTCACAGCTGCAGCTGCAGCTGCCGGCTCGTGGCATTGCGACGGAAAAAACGGTCGCTACCACAACCTCCGAATAATGGGGACAGGCCTCAGAAGGTGGTGGTGTGTGAGATCAGTTGCAGCAAAAGCGGCATCATTCTCTTCCTATCAGTGAAGGTATCATCAACGGCCATGAAAGAAAAGTCGTTCTCTCGATGAAAAAATTTATTGATGTTCCCACCGAGCTTAGTCATTTCGGGTCGGAGAAATCGAGGCGCCGGCCGCCGTACAAAAACTTCACAGCCCTTGCAACCTCCTTCTGTTCTTTGTGCGGCAGAGGTCGATAGTCCGTTTCCCCGGTTGCTTGAGAACTTTTACCCTGTGGTTTTCATAAGTGTCATTGACCTCCAAGATTAAAAATAATTGCTCATTGATCATATACACTTTGCGGACGCGTCTACCCAGTGGCGCTTTCGCTGGAAAAAGGTCGAACATAACCAATCTGCAAGTTCACTCAAATGAGACGGCGAGCAAGCAACGAGAAGATTGAGAAATAAACCTTCTTGTAAGCCCCGTGAAGGCATGTCATTGCGCGCGTCCAAGAAAGCCTTCCTGGTCGCTGTTCCGACACGGGCAGGATTTTCATCGATCGTTCACCTAGTGATGCGTGATATACGCCTTAGCCATGGGCATCTACATTCAGACTTTTATATTGCATATCTCTTATTACATAGGCCACGCATGTGTGCCATCAAGTGCACATTCCGCACCGTAGCTGGTTACGATAAGGACTTGACCACCAAGCTGTATTCATCAATGTGAACATACTGGTTTGGCTGATTTGGTGTTCTTAACTTCATCTTGAGAATTTTAACTATCGAGAAATGTGAGGGATACAGATTACATTACTTCCCAAGAAGGGAAGGAGCAGAGCGTAACCCTTTATAATTTCTTCCCAAATAGATTAACTTAATTACTGGTTCAAGTTTTATCATAACTACCTTTGAACCCACAAGCTTGAGGACATTTCTCCAAACATAAGTTGAGTATCTCTCCCGCGGTCCCATGTCTTCGATACTAGCATCAAACTAATGACCACCCCGGCATGCTAGACAACGCAAAGCGAATGCAGCTCGGCATGAAACGGCCACCGAGAGAAAGATTTGGTTCGCCCATCATGTTTTCATATTTACAAGGATGATATACTTAGCAAGGAGCTCACTCGAACCGATTACAGTTCCGGCAGGCTTCTATATCGTCTCACGCTTCGAGGTGCGAGGTTACATAAAAACCGCACCAAGATTCTTTCCCCAATGGTGCTCAGTATGATACAAGGTGGGTAAATCCTTTCGTATTTTTATCTCATGAGGGCAAAAGCGAGGCAAAAGCCATATCTAGACTGCAGTCCGATAAAATCCGGATTGTTGAGCTGCTAAAGTCTGCTGTGTTGGAGTTTGTTCAAATCATAGGCGCATGCAATATAAGATATGCAAAACATGTGCAAATCTGTGACTATATAACTTCTTCGCTTGCCAGAACTCCGGAAAATGCCGCATGAAGCAAGGTCGTTAACTCACTGTCTACATAATCCACTACTTCTTCTTAAACAAGCTCTTCCCTAGCAGACTCTTCAACTTGCTCTCCTTCTCCTCCGAGCTCATATCCACTTTCCTCTTGCCCTCAGCAACCGTCTGCTCCTTCGTCGATGCCGGCCGGTTTGCCGCTGGTGCTGGCTCCTCTATTTTCAATGTTTGCGCCTTAGCCTGCCATTCATGTGCCAGCGTCTTACGCGATGCACGAACCTCCGCACTTGCATTGTCTGCCCACTGGAATGTGATCAATTCGTTGTTAAAAAAGCGTAGATCTTGAATAAGGCGCTTATTGTCTTGCGGGATGAGGATGAGGCGACCGGCTGGGCTAGTATAGTTTAGCTTGAAGGGTTCATTCTTTTTCTCGAGGAAGCCCTTAACGAAGTCATATAGGCCGTCTGCGGTGTCGGCTTTTGTGAAGTCCATCTGGATAAGGGTGCCGTCTGGCATACGAATGCGAAGAGCGCCCCCCTTCTCGGCTGCAGCGTTGATCTTCATTTGCCGTTCTTTTTCTTGCTCCTCAAGCTCTTTATCCGAAGGCAGACGTTGGTTGCGCGTTTTGTTCAGTAGTGCAGCTTGGTGTGACTTTGCGTGTTCGATGGTCGGAAGATAATCGCTTTCGTTGAAAGCATTACGCGCAGCCTGTGGCGTCGATGATGTTGGTGCGGAGAATATCTGAACATTACGAGACGCCTCTGGAGGCTGAGGTGAAGATATAGGGGTTTCAGACGAAGGGGTTTGTGCAGTCGACGTTGCTGCAGCGAGTGCAGCAGATGGAGAGACATTCTCAATATTGCTGGTTGCGGGATTAAGTGTAGACACCTCGGGTTCTGGTACCCGCTCGCCAACTGGGTTCGTGTCAACCTCCATTGGCTCTGGCTCTGGCTCGTCGTTACGAATAGTCTCGCCTGCGACAGTGTCGTCTGCTTCTGGAGCGGCCTGATCAAGGGTTGGTAACGACTTTTCCTGAGCGGATGTTGCCGCATGAGCACCTCTTGCGCCAGTGACTGCAGGCTCGTCGACTTTGAAGTACTGCGATATTTGCGCCATCGCCTCTTCCAGTGGTGTCCCGCTATTCTTGAAGGAGAGCTTTAGAAGAGCGGACCCACTGTCAAAACCAAGCTGACTAAGTGTTTGCTGAAGCTCCACAAAGCTGGACTGCTCTTTATGACCTGGCATTACTGTGATGACAGGCATTTCATAATTCAACCTGCCGGACCCTGATGCACCACTCATCTCAGGAACTCCACGCTGCGTAAAATTGTAGTTCGCCCCTTCACCACTCTCAAACTGCCTCAGAATCTCCCATAATGATGTGGTGCTCGCAAACTTTTGTGTGAGGCGAGACTTTGGGAGCTGCAATGCGACGGATATGACTGTAGGGGACCGTGATGCTTGGACAAGCTCTAATCGGGCGCCTTGTGGGAGGTTTGCCAGTCGTATCTGCTGGGAGAGGGAGATTGGCTTGTTATTATATCTGAAGACGTGTTAGCTGTTGTCCTCTCGATCATGTAGAGATTGGCCTACTTCAGAGTAAATTGGTCCTTGCTGACACCTAGTTTTTGACAAGCCTCGTCCCGGACCTCAGTCAGGTACTTCACAGGAGTAGTCGCAATCCTGACCGACCTCGCAGATGAGTTAAAAACAGTGACATGCGACATTATGTCGGGCGGAAGAGTCTGTAGAGGCCGTGGGCGAGGAGAAAGGCAGCTGGAGCGTTCGCAAGCAGGACAGCGGTCGAATACCAACAGCCCCACCGGTGCGCCCTTCGTGTCGCGTCGCTACGTTCTACTAGGAGGATGAGGCTGGCGATGTGAAGGAGCTTTGCTTCGGGAAAACTGAGCAGGAGATTATTTGGGCCTGCCATGAATGTGTTGGATTAGGAACTGGTTTTACACTATGTCGAGGACGGTGAACGCCAAATGGGGCGCTTACCAATCCCGATGTTGTTTTGTAAAGGGCCGGCAAGGTAAACAATTAAGGTCTCTGGGTCAGGTTGTGTTTACTGGGCGGATGGCGCTGTTGTTTGTTCGTGATCGCTTGCTGACGATATTGCCGAGCTTGAAGTTTACCAGGCTGTGTGGATGTAGCCTCTGTATACCTATCCAGGAGAGTGCACCCCTCGCCAGACAGTATCGCTGGAAGCTCTTGTTGTCCTGTTTCCCAATATAGACTGTGGCGATGTTCTCGAAGCTTCGTTCGCGCCGTGTGTTGTTGGTGCCTGTCTGACACGCAGATCGTCGGTGACGGCACCGCAAGCTCCCCGCCCCCACTAAGTTCTGTTCGGGGTCTTGTGTATTCAATTCGCAACCTCACAACAACAAAACGTCCTCCTCACCCGCAAATATGTCGGGAACTGTAGAGATTTCCTCGCCGGCTCAGCTGAACACGCTACTCTCCTCCTCCCGTGTTGTGGTGGTAAATTGTATGGAGAACCGCTCTGAATTTTGCCCCAGATCTTGATTGCTAATGTTTACTGTAGTCTACAATGAAGACAACCAGTCGAGCAAAGCGATTGCACCGGTATATGACCAGCTAGCAGGCCAGCTGGCGAGAGCGAACCGAGTCACCTTCGCCAAGGTCAGCACAGTGAAGCAAGCACAAATTGCCCAGAGCTACAACGTCACAAAGTACGAAATTTCAGCGCAGTTTTCTTTTTCCACAAGGCTGACAGCCTTGGTAGCACTCCGACGTTCATTATCTTCAAAAACAGTCAGCAAATACGCAAATACGGTGGCTCAAACCCCCAGCAGCTCTCCGAAGCCATCAAAGGTCTCGCGGCAGAGGCAGAGAACGAGGGCGGCGGCTCCGGTGGCTTTGGTGAAGCTAGCTCAAGTGGCAGCGGTGCATGGCGAGGGGCCAGTCTGCCACGAGGTTACACAGATGTAACGGAACAAGTAGATGTGAGGGGTTTGGACCTTCTCAATTCGGACAGTGAATTCGGTGGGGTGCGCACTCTCTTCGAATCGTCACAACCTACGTCGCTCAAAAAGGGCAAAGCGGTGGCAACAGGCTCAGGCGGAAACAAGGACTGGATTGAGAGCGACGTGGATAACCAACTCATGCTCTACGTGCCGTTCACATCGACATTGAAAGTACACACTATTCAGATTACGTCGTGTGTGTCAAGCGACGAAGAGGACGACGAGGCGCCGGTGCGGCCAAAGACGATTCACATCTGGACTAACCGCCAACATAACCTGGGATTCGAGGAGGCAGAGGACATTCCGGCTACACAAACCATAGAGTTGAAGGCTTCGGATTGGGACGAGCAGACAGCAACAGCCAAGCTCGAGTTGCGGTTCGTGAAGTTCCAGAGCGTCTACTCGCTTGTGATCTTCGTCGCAGACGGCGATGGTGATAGCGAGAAGACACGCATAGATAGGATTAGGTTCGTTGGAGAGAGTGGTGAAAAGCGAGAGATGGGCAAGCTGGAGAAGATTGGAGGGGACGATTAAACAACTTTGGTTTAATGTCCGAGGCAACGATTAGATTTGAGGTCTCCAACAGATGCTATAACCGAAAATGTTTTGGACCACATTGGTCCGCATAATGCTTCGCGTCCACATCTACGCATACAGCTTTCACAAACAGATTGCCTAATTATGAGTCCATGCATCTATTCCTGTTAAAAGTTTCTTTGCACAATTCAGTCGAGATATGCTCCAACTGTGTTAGTGTCCGCACCTCTGCTCCGGGCATTGCTCACACAGAAAGAAGAGCAAAGCAGGAGCAGCCTCGTCACCAAGCAAGGCGCATCTTGTTATAAGCACTTCTCGGCCCAACTAACTGCCATGGAAAGGCGGAGTTGGAATTTGACATCCGTGCTAGAAGGAAATCACAAGCAAGTCATGCACGATGCGTTTGGGGTATCATTGGCGTGAACCAATTCGTCACATTTCATGATTTTGAGTGACACTGCTAGGTACGTGAACTCTTGTTGTCCATTGCCATACTCCGATATCGTGCCATCCTTTTGTGGTATGCTGTGACGTTCCGAAGTCATGTCGAACCGCCATATGAAAAGACCTAACACCCAGGAAGAATCGGAAATTCGGTCGTCGCCATGTTGTTTCATTCACCGTTCAAGAACCCGTTTAGTGACCGGCGCGCCTCGACTCGGCGATGACCTTGGTCATCTCGTCAACCTTTCTCTTCGCGCGGCCGAAGGTACCGAGCTACGTGGTGTTAGTCCATGGCCATATGATTAAGTCGTTCAGTATAGTGGAAGTAGGCAGCAGTCAATTGTGCAAGAGGAAGGTGGGGAGACATACCCTCTTCTTCGCCAGACGACGGGCACGCTTGTCCTTAGAGTTTCGGAGCAATTCGATGACACGCTTCTCGTAGGGGGCAAGGCTACAAACACAAAGTCAGCAAATCACTCTACAGATTGTCCGGCAGCGAAATGGCAAAGTCTAATGGACATTGCGCAGTCCTTTGTAATTTTCCGCTCCCACATGTTTGGATGTTGAACGTACCCGGCGACCTCACGGGCGATCTCACGGACGAAAGCAGTACGCTTGGAGAGGAAACCCTTCCTCCTCGAGATCCTAGGAGCGGGAGTCCTTGGGGTGACCTCTGTTTATCGCATTAGCAGCCATTCCTTGCCATTGGTATTTGTGTGCCAGTGCAACAATGTGCAGGTATCGGAGTCGGCGAGCGGGGAGACGTACTGTGGCCGGCGTTGAGGCCGACGATAAGGCCAGACTTCTGTTTGACTTCCTTCGGCATCGTGACGGTCGTGGTGTTGTCGATGGGCGATGAAATTCGGAGTCGTAGTTTGATTTTGGATTCTTCGGCTGTGGGCATGGTGCGTCGCCAAGAACGCTAGCTGTAAGTAGAAGGCACGTGCGCTCGTTACTCGAAGAGACGCGACAATCACCAACATCAAATACATTGATTTTCAGCTGGGAGGAGTCTTCTAATCTGGGGATGTATGATACATGTCATGCAATAACTCTGTCGTGATTTTGTAATAATCCATGAGTCCTAGAAGCCCCCAATGTTTTGAGCACGTTTGCGCGTTTGTACATTTCTCTTCTTCTGAACGCAGATGTCCATGCTTGAGCACTGTCTATGATTCTTATCTTGATCTCTATATCTTGGTATCTGGCTTTCTCCTTGCAGCAGTATTCCTCGACGCATCCATTACAAACCCAACGTGATGACTTAGCGCAACCAAGTCTCCTTCCGCATCGTGGACATACACTCCCAAGTCCATTCTTCCGTTTTTGATCTTCTTCATCTCCACCCTGATCTGCAACCACTTGACTCCTTCCGGTGGTAGCGATTTCTTAACATCGAGGTTCAACAGCAATGTCGGGTACCAAAATGGTCCTTGATTCTGATCCCGATACGACTCGATGATTTGGGGGAACATATCCGCGACAAATCCAATCGACGTATCGTTAAAATTGGTTCCATCAGACCAGCAGAGCCATTCATCAGCAATACTAGTTAATTTTTGACCGTCCCGAGGGAAGTGGAATGTCACCCTCTGTGACGCTTTTCTAAATGTCGAGAAAGGCATTTTATCTTGCTTCTTCCAGTTTGGGTCCATGTCCTGCTCCAGCTTCGCGAGATCAACGGAAGGAACTGGCGGTGAAAGCTTGTACTCTGTATCGAAGGAAGGCCCCTCTTCTTTATCGATGTTTGAATTCGTCACATACGCGATGATCTCCTGGCGTCCTTCCTGCTCCATACTGACATGCACAATCGATGTTTGGCGACCCAACTTGACATCATCGACCTTGAAAATAGCTGGGCCAGCTTGCGTTCGCCGTAGGAATTCGACATGCAGGGCTATAGTATGAGGTTGATTTTGCTGTGCCAGGGAAGTACTGAAATGAGTCTTTACTACCTCTAGCACACACCCAGTCACATAGCCGCCATTAGGAACTATAGCATTATCAGTCAAGAGATTATTTTGATCCAGTCGCAAAGGTGTTCAGCCTACCGCTTCCTATACACCAAGCGTCGTCGAGTGTGCATGAATATGTGTTTGCGGAAAGCTTTCGCACAGCCGTTGCCTCGTTCCAACCAGACATGTTAAGGCGATCGTGTCTCTTAACACTCTTGCTCGATCTGTGTATGTAGTGCTTCTACTGGTGTAGGGATTCACCTCGAAGCACAATTCGCGAGAAGCGTGACGCATGTTGACCTCGGAAGAGCACCAATACACGCTAGCTACGAGAACGGAAAGAGCCTCGGCCATTTCGAAGAAAGTGTGGGGTGAACCCCGATCAAACACCGCCACCCGTAGCAAGCCGCTCGCGTACGGCAATTCAGGTTTGGAGGCGTCCCAATGGCTTGCCATGTCTTTTTACCCTTTGCCCTTGCTTCCTGTCTATTCAATCTCACGGCCTACATAAAACTGACAAGAAACGTCGAGTCGCTGTCACAAGCGTATTCTTTCAATATGCCTTCCGAATCGAAATACCCTAGCTTACCAATCCCTGATTTAGACATTTGGGGATTTCTATTCGAGAGGAAGGAGAAGCCTTTCACAGATGACAAAGGTGTGTTTACACATAGATGGACACCGTAAATCTCTATGCAGCACAATTAACACGAAAGTACAGTAATCTACTACGATCCGTACACCAAGCGGTCGTACACCTTTGCGCAGGTAAAGGATGCCGCGACTAATTTCGGAAAAGGCCTTAAAGCCCTTTGGGATTGGCAAAAAGGAGACGTGCTTGCTCTTTACACTCCAAATTGTATGTGAGATCCTGCACCCATAGCAAACTTTTACGGTAGTTTTTGTAATACTTTGCGTTGGTATCTACTACTTGAACATGGGAT
Source organism: Pseudopyrenochaeta lycopersici (assembly GCA_003313425.1). NCBI lineage: Eukaryota > Fungi > Ascomycota > Dothideomycetes > Pleosporales > Pseudopyrenochaetaceae > Pseudopyrenochaeta > Pseudopyrenochaeta lycopersici. Next base: position 924,235 of record NHZP01000006.1, read on the forward strand.
TGAGGTTCGAAGTCACTCAGGACTTACTGGGCTCCATCCTGCTATGCACACCTTCTAGATTCAGTACATATTTGCAACGATAAGGAGGTCGACTGATAATAATAGGTATTGATACACCCGCGATTACATGGGGTTGTCACTGGGCAGGAGGAATTCTGAGCCCTGCCAATCCAAACTACACAGTTGAAGAACTAGCATTCCAGCTGAAGGACTCAGGGGCAAGAGCCGTGGTAACGCAATTACCTTTCATCAAAAATGCGCAAGAGGCGGCAAAGAAGGTCGGGATTCCACTTGATAAAGTTATCGTTATGGGAGACCAGAGGGATCCAACTCATAAGGTCAAGCATTTCACGAGTATTGTCAACACTGCCGGATCAGCAAGGTACCGACGAACGAAAGCAAAGCCAGATGAAGACTTAGCGTTCCTTGTGTATTCTTCTGGAACCACGGGACATCCGAAGGGAGTCATGCTTACGCACCGGAATATTGTTGCGAACACAATGATGATCAAAGCCGGTGAGGCGGGTCGATTGAAGCCAACCGGTGGACCAAACGGTGACGGGGACAAGTTGTTGGCCTTCCTGCCATTCTTCCACATCTATGGTATGTCGTCATCCAAAGACTCTGGAGGTTAACAGAATGTCATGCTAACAGTGCACAGGCTTGACATGTTTGATCCATCAGAGTCTTTACTCCGGACTTCAGCTTGTCGTCATGCCAAAATTCGATCTCGAGGATTTCTGTAGATTCATTCAAGACTTGAAGATCACTTTCGCCTACGTCGTCCCTCCAATTGTGCTCCTCCTGAGCAAGCATCCCTTGGTCTCCAAGTACGATCTTAGCTCGATTCGCATGATGAACAGTGGGGCCGCACCTCTAACACGTGAGCTGGTGGAAGCAGTGCACAGCAGGCTCGGTATACCCGTCAAGCAAGGGTATGGCCTTTCAGAGACTAGCCCAACCACGCATACTCAGCCGTGGGAAGACTGGAATAAAACAATTGGTTCCGTGGGAACTATGCTCCCGTATCAGACTGCAAAATACATGTCTCCAGAGGAGAAGGAGATGCCAGTTGGCGAAGTAGGAGAGCTCTGGATCAAAGGTCCGAATGTTTTCAAGGGCTACCTTAACAACCCCGAAGGCACGGCACATGCATTGACTGCAGATGGCTACTTCAAGACTGGCGATGTTGGCTATCAAGATAAGAACGGAAACTTCTACATTACGGACCGTGTTAAGGAGCTCATCAAGTACAAAGGCTTCCAGGTGCCGCCCGCCGAGCTTGAGGGTCTTCTGGTCTCGCACCCAAAGGTTGATGATGTCGCTGTCATTGGCATATACGACAAGAATCAAGCAACGGAATTGCCTAGGGCCTATGTCGTACCTAAAGCCGGACTAGCAAGAGACGAGAAGGATGCGAAGGAGATTATAGATTGGCTAGGAGCCAAAGTTGCACACCACAAGAAGCTGCGGGGCGGAGTCAGGTTCGTGGATGAGATCCCCAAGTCAGTCAGTGGTAAAATTTTGAGACGGATGTTGAAGGTAAAGGCACAGGAGGAGGAAGACGCGAGTGCTGCGAAGGCGAAGCTATAGTCTCAGCGCAATCAATCGTATCATTTACAACGTGTCAAGCACCTCACTCTGGGAACCTATTCATGTCCTGACTCGTTATATGACTAGAGCAGAGGATGAGGAGCGTGTTATACGTGAAGCGGAGCTGATTTTAAGACCGAGGATAAGGTCTGTGTGATGGCTACATTCAGACTCCCAAGTCATCCCCTTTAAACTTGTGTGACACAATGTCTGGAAGTGCTCTTGGCACTGCTATACTGATTTCATTTGCTCCCCTTGCATCGTGACGGCGTGGCTCATCATTGTCAGTCTGCTCACCCGCTTGGATTTGATGGCGTCTAATTGCGCCGGACTGCTTGCGGAAGGCGGTAACGTTTACACATTGTTAACATGGTGCAAGAAGACAAACCCTTTGTCTTTATGCTAATGGACACGCAGACTTCCGCGGAGCTGTTGCAATATACGAGTTACCCAAATAAACTATTTGGAAAGCCTTAGGGCTGATAAGTGACTTATTGGAGTTTGAACGATTTTGAAATATTGATCACCTCGGTGCTACCTCGTGGTAGCCATGGATGAGGTTTTTAATCTTACAAGATGCCATGGCACACGTATTGCCTTACACAACGCCTAGATTGCATGCATCAGGTCGCCGCCGCCCCACGTTATTCCAGCTCCCTATCCATTCCACGTCTTCGCTCGGTCGGCCAGGATGGAGAACTATTTGCCTTTGGGATTGTTGTACTGCTGCTCGTAGAATTTCGCCGGCCAGACAGGCTTGTTTAATGTTAGCCCAGGAATCGTCAATCAAACTCGTGACCTCTACTCACTGTGCTCTGTTGATCGGAAATATTGCCCTTGAATTGCTCTGAATCTGGACCCTTATGATCACCCTCTTGTCTTGAAGTATTGTCGCTCGACGATCCTGTAAACCGCATTAACCCATATTTTCACTCCAGCAAATAACAAAATCAAAAAGGCGCATGTGTACCGGACGCACCCAGCTTGGTAGCCGTTCCTGGAGTGTGTGTGGGATGTCCTCCACCCGCTGAGTACCGATCCTCGATGTTCTGTACGCCCTGTGTTTTGTAGGGGTTCGGGAACCAGTATTGGCGCATAAAGAGGTAGTAGGTGAAGCCGACGGCGCCGCCAGCCATGAAGATCTTGGGTACGGAGAGGGGAGACATGGTCGTGGTCGTCCAGGCGGTCGAATTGGTGGTGTGATAAAAGTTTTTGAGCTTGGAGGAGCAATTGAAGGCGTCGCTAGGATTGCCGTAGTAGAGGAGAAGTGTGGAGGCGCTGGAGAAGTTCCCTTGAGATCTGGACAATTCCGTCAATTAGGATACCCCAACCCAATAGTATGCAACGTAAAAGCGTCACTTTGTCGTCGCGATGATCGCGTCATGGCAAACGCCCTTTGGGTAAGGCTTCCGAGGTTGAGAAGCTTCACCTGCGCCTTGCCTATTGTCGTTAGCATGCGGCTGATGTGCGCTGACGTAACGTGCATGTGGCTGCGATTTTGTCAAACCTCCTGGATGGGGAAAGTGGACACACTATCTTCGCAGCTCCGCTACCCCTTGCGCCAGCATTATCGACTGACTTGGCAGGGAACGCGAGACGTGAAAACCGCAAAAGTCAACAAAGACAAGAGCTTCATGATTCTTCAAGAGGGGGAAAGCTGGCCAGAGGCGACAACCACGGGATTCTCTGCGCGACTTCGACATGGACGGTGATCCGGCCGTCGAGCCACAGCTCGATCGCTTCAGTCGAATCCTACCGCTACCGTACCGCGTTGCGCTTATCATCGTCCTGGGTACGATAACCCCCAAACCGCCTACCCCTGGGATTACCAGCAACTAACACTGCGTTGCAGGCATTTGGGCATGGGGACTGAACCTCCACTACCTCAGCCTGATCAAGATAGACGTCCCAAGTCTGATACGATATCCCGGCCGCGCCTCACCGCACCATCCCTCACACCATCTATCCTGCTACCGCATCGCGACCTTTCTCTCCATCCCGCTCGCGTTCTCGCTTGTGTTGTTCTGGCTCCTCACAAATGGTAGTCCGAAGGACATTGCCGGCTGGGAGATCCTGCCAAATCTCTACCTTCTTGTATTGGTGATTGGCTTTATCGCACCATTGCCTTTCGTCAGTCGCAACGGCCGGTCTCGCACTCTTGCGACACTAAGACGTATATCCATTGGCGGCATTGCAGAAGCGGCCGATGGCAAATTCGGAGATATTCTTCTCGCCGATGCGCTAACGAGTTATGCCAAAGTCCTCGGTGATCTGTTTGTTTCGCTGTGCATGTTCTTTTCGTCTTCACACAGCTCGACTGGACCTCCGAACCGGAATTGCGGCGGCGCATTTTGGGTGCCATTTATTATCTCCATACCCTCTTTGATCCGACTGCGACAGTGCATAACAGAGTACTATCGGGTTCAGAGGGCCAATAAACGGAGCGGACAGATTGATAGAGCGACTGGATGGGGTGGCGTACACCTTGCCAACGCACTGAAGTACAGCACCGCTTTCCCGGTCATTATACTCAGCGCTCTCCAACGGTCCCCCGACCCTTCCAAATTTGGCTTCTCAGAAGCCACGCTCTTCCGTATGTGGATGGCTGCTGTTATCGTAAACTCTGGCTACAGTTTCTATTGGGACGTGGCGCGCGATTGGGACCTTCACCTCTTCTCCAATGTGCGGGAACGAGACAATCCAGAATATCCCTGGGGCCTACGACGGCATAGATGGTTTCATGCCAAGGAGCTGTACTATGCAGCTATTGTGGTGGATGCATTATTAAGGTGTACATGGAGTTTGAAGCTTAGCGTGCATTTGGATCATTTCAATGATTTGGAAGGAGGTATCTTCACAATGGAGGCACTCGAGGTGTTAAGGAGATGGGTCTGGATCTTCTTCCGAGTGGAATGTGAATGGGTTCGGAATCATCGTGGACCTGCTCAGGATGATATACTGCTTGGTGATATGACGAATAATTATGATGAGAGCGATTAGATCTTTAAATTATAGAAGCGTTACGCATTGTATATTATGATTTAGATACGATAAACCTGGCTGGACACTATATTTTGGATCTGGTATCGAACGTTGGCCTCGCTCTATTCTCCTTTGCGTGATCTGTGGCAGAGAAAGCAACAGGGCAATCGGGTTACTGGCCGACGCTCTGTCTAATAGTGACAGACATGCACATCTTAGGCTATACATAATGCCCAATCAATTCATACCAAGTCGTGGAGAGAAGGGCTAGCATCCCAACTGTTCGGGGGTTTATGGGTATTATGGCTATTTCAAGTCCCGATTCATAGACCCAAACAAGACAATATTAGCGATTGCCATAACAATACACCCAACCGTAACACCCAGACTGTGCAAATCATGCCAGCCACCTTTTGAACGCCATGTCATGCAGCCCGCAAACACCATCTCCCATCATATTGCTGCCCGAACTCCTTCGAGCCCACGGTTGCTCTAGAAGTTATTCTGCTCCCGGGCAATTCTCTCCGCCTCGCCCTCGGACACAATCTTCTTGCCGAGCCACTCTTGCTGAAAGCTATCATTCAGCCTCTGGAGATCTTGTACAATATCTCTGCAGGCACGGATGATTGCATCTTTTGGTGTGATGGTGCCATCGGTCTGAACGCGGAGCTCGAAAGTCGCAAAAAGCGGATGCGGGACTTTGTATGCAGAGAAGACAATGTAGTCGTACTTGAGTAGGCGCTGGGAGAGCAGATTGCCGAGCGTGTGGTCTTCCTTGTTAAAGGTGAAGATGGCCGTGTGGGGGACGCCTGTAGTAATCTCGAGTCAGTAACAGCGGGGTATACAGAGGGTATTGGAGGTGCGCTTACGAGTCTCCTCTTTCCATTCAACCTTTTTCTGACCCTCGTCTAATAGGAAGAGCTCGAACCTAAGATCGTCCACATCGTCAGCTTTGAACGCAACATATCGGTGCTCTTCTCGTTTCCACAGCTCCAGGCTATGCTCTACAAGCCGTCCAATCTCAGGGGCGGAGATTGTAGTGGCATTATCGCTCATATTGCCGTCGTAGTGGAGTACTAGATTACTATCGTCGGATGGGAATGCACTCAAGTCGCTGCGCTGGCCGGTCGAGTACTCGAGGAAGTGAGTTCGTTGAGGTCGCGTGCCCTGGCCCGCAGAGGTGACAAGTTCGTGCGCTCGAAGAGGGTTTTCACGGTGAGTTGATGAATGCGCCCGACATACCGCGAAGGTATATCTTCTGCCGCTTCCCCGAACCTCATGGTGGGTTTGACTTGTCTAGCGTCCTCGTGTGCTTGGGTATGGGAGGGCCAAGCGAGAAATATGCGTACCTGTCTGGCGCGTTCATGATGTATATTACTCCTGAATGGTATGAATGCAGGTTCCTCGTTTGCGAAGGGAAGGCAAGAATACCGTGTAAATGGAAGTCGCGATCAAAACCGAGTAAATAAATGAATAAATATGGCGCAAAAGTTGCAAAAGGATTTAGAAGCGAGACAGGAGATACAGGTGAGGCGTATCTACTCAAAGAGAGAGTTGCGGAGAAGAACTACAGAAGTCCACACTCGATGTTCTTTGTGCCTTCACTCACCGCCCACATGCCTAGTCTTGGCAATGCCTTCTATACGGTGCCTCAACACATTCAGTGAGGCTTCGTCCAACCAAAATGAGATATCATTTGAGAAGGAAGGGAGCAACAGATGGAGATATATCAAAGCGGAAAAGTCTTGTATCTCGAGGCGTGATCGAGTTCCATAATATTCAGAAAATTCTACAGGCTTTTAGGCCTATCCAAAGAGGCATCGTGCTGTTGCACACGAAGGCGCATGTGCCAAACAACCGCTGCTCCAGCAGATCAGAACAGCGCCGTTTAACGCCGTCAACACCGTGCTTCCTTCCAGAACCCCATGTCTCGATACCCCCTCCAGTTCCTGGCACTGATGAGAAACCTCATCACAAACCCAGACTTGCCCACGCTAGTAATCACCGCTAAAGAGAGAACATTAAAAGTATATACATTGCAAGACGATGCTGCATGTAGTGGTTGCCTCGCGGAGGCGACCCATTGGCCAGCGAAAAATATATTTAGGACCGATTGATTTGCGCTTGTTGCATGCCTGGACTTTGCTGCATTTGTGGATTCTGAGGCGTCGCGCTGCGACTAGGCGGTCGCGCGTTCAGCCCAGGACTACCAGCCTGTTGTCTTTGCTGCTGGCTCATTAACCGCTGTTGTTGGACGAGTTGTTGTTGATAATTCTGTACCGCGTTCGGCTGCGGACTGTTGGCCATACCGCCATTCTGTTGAAGATAGTGATTGTTCCCCATCTGTGGAGTGGGGGACATGCCAGAAGATCCAGCTGCTGCGTTCATTGCCTGTGCGCGTTGCTTAGCCAGGAACCGGGAGAGTTGTTCGGAAGCCACTTTTTGAACTTGTTCTGGGGTCCATTCCGGATGCTGTACCTTTAATGAATTCTGGATTTGCAGGAGCTGAGGCATATGCCCACTGGAAAGGGGCCGAGAGGGGGTTTGCATGTTTGCATTGCCCTGATTCATCCGCGGAGATCCAGCATTGTTCGACATTCCGTTCATAGCACTGTTCATGTTTCCGTTCATGCTCCCGTTGAGGTTCTGATTGGGCATAGGTGCCATCATATTTGCATTAGGAATGTTGTTCATGCCCAGACCTTGAGTGAGGTTACTAGCCATATTGATCTGTTGCTGTTGTAGTTGGAATTGGTGTTGTTGATTCGCGTTCTGGAATTGGCCCCGTTGCATGGCCATACGCATCTGGTCCGGAGGTCCCATACGCTGGGCATTCTGCATATTGCTTTGCATTTGAGCTTGAGGGACACCAGGAGTACCCATGGACATGCCGGGTATGTTGCCGTTCGCAAAGTTAGCTTGCATTCCCGGTTGGCCTTGATGTGTTCGTGCTCCCATTGCGGGACCGTTCTGACCATGCTGTGAAGAAGGATTAGCCATTTGTGGAACAACACTGGCATTATTTCCTGGTGTCCCGTTACGTTGCATCTGATTGACACCATTCACCATCCCTGGTTGCGCTTGCATTTGAGCTTGACGTTGTGCTGCCATTTGTTGCTGGACATGGTTAGTCATGGACTGTAAGGGATCATTGTGCGCTTACTCTAACAAGCATCTCTTGCTGCAGCTGCCTTTGCTTCAGCTTCTCCTCGCGTTCCCATTTGAGACGACTAAACTCCTGGGGAGTATGAACGTTGCTCTTCGGTTGTGCAGGCTCGTGTGCTTTTCGAAGCGCAGCAGCTTTTTGTGATTCGGCTTGCTTATGTGCAGCAGACTCGCGCTTTCTCGCAAGCTTGCGCATCCCGTCAATGATGGCGAGATGACGATTTTCTCTCCGCCTCTCGACTCGTATCGGCGTAGTTGTAGGCCTTCTTCGCTGCTGTCCTGGGGTCTGCCCTTGCTGTTGCTGTTGTTGAGCTTGAAACTGAGCATATACAGTCTTGTTCGCCTGCTCCAAACGACCTTGGTAAGTGCGGAAATATTGAGTTTTTGACATTTCTGCAGGTAAACCTTCAAGTTGCACCCATCGCTCAAAGCATTCCCAAGGCGTTCGTCGACCAGAACCAGAAACGAACAGGGACGGTAGCGATAATTGTTGAGACACAAGAGACCAGTTGAACGTGTATTCTTTCACCAAGGCTCTCAACTTCTGGTCTTCTTCCCATAGCCACTGAGATGGTATCCTGTTTTCGAAAAAGGCAACTGAAGGCATATTAAATTCAGTTGGTGGCCTGAACTGGTGGGCGGCTTGTAGTCGGTCGCGAACATGCTTATTCTCTGCATTGAAAAGTGCAACGTCCGTCATCTCTGGAGGCAAATCGTTACGGCAGAACAGTCTTCTGCCGGGAGTAGAAGGCATCGAATGCTCAGCTGAAGTACCGGATCGGCTAGGCGGGGAAGAAGGCTCATCTTCAGAATCATAATCATATCTACTCCGTTTCTTGGGGGGACCTCGTATCTGGGAGACCAGCTTTCCGGTGACCAACTTGGATACGGGGAGGATCGGCGGCTCGGAAAGGGAGAAGGGACTGGTGTCGCTGGAACCCTCCAGCATCGGCTCGTAGAAAGGCAGTTCCCTGAACATAGTATCGCTAGCAGGTGTGCGTTTGATCTTCATAACAACATCGTGATAGCCTAATGTGAAAAGTCCGGCGGGCGGATTGGAGTTGAGGGGAGTGAGAAGCTCGTCTTCATCGGCATACGACTCACTTTCAGTTTCATTTGACCCAGAATGGACAAGCTCTGGTGTAGGAGCATCGTTCATCTCTTCGTCATGGCTGGTGGTTTGCCTTGCCGACTTGGGAATGAATGCCTTGATCCGCAAGGCTGCTCGTTCTGTGAGACTGCTGTTTACGTATTCTGAACACCATTCAGCAAAGGTGGCAGCCAGAGTCTTCTTCCATTTCCTCTCCTCCCTAAAGTCAGTTTGCATCCACTTCATTTCCAGAAGGAGCTGATCTTGATGTGTGAATGGACGTTCAGGCTCCACGGCCTTGTGAAGCTGCCGTAAAGACCATCGATTAGCATTCTGCAACTGGTAGACTCTTTTCAATATCTTGTAATCTTGATGCTGGCGGATCATAGCCAGCGTACCCGCAGTCGACACAGTCTTCCGCGCTGATGCCACGAGCTCCTGTAGTGGAACAGATCTAGGGGGATGGTGTGCTTGATACTTGAACAAGCCTTCAAGGTAATCTCGGCTTGAATCCTCTGAAGCTCCTTGGAGTGACGCATAGTCTTCGTTATAAGACTGCAGCGCTTTCGACGACCGCGTGGGCGTCTTTTTGGCAAAAACAACGGTCGACACTCCTCGACATTTGCGATCACTGGTTCTCGGTCGTGGGGGGCTGGCTGAGACTGAGTGGTTGCTCGAGCGGGGTGTGAGTATAGCCTTAGATGTCACTTGCTCTCCGACGATCTCAGGGATAGACCTTTGTTGAATAGCCTTAGAAGGAGCATGCGTGACCATACGTTCAGGACGCGGTGGCGAAGGCTGAGGCGATATTGTCGATTGCGACTTATGTGTGGCGTCGCCCATCTCAACATCAACATCAGCCGGAGGTGTAGGGTGCTCTGGAGGTATACGAGTAGCTTCTGGTTGACTAATAGCAACTTCGCGGTCCGACGTTGATGGTTCAGGGGCGGTTGTAGTTGGTGTTGGTAGAGAGTCCGCGGCAGGATCGTGAATAGCCTTGGACCCGATGACGTCCTCTTGCTCCTGTATAGTCCCATGTACCATCTCATTGACACTTTTCGTCAACGAACGTGATCCCATCTCAGACTCTGGCTCAATCAAACGACTCTTGCCATCACGAGCTAGGCGGATCGCTTGCTCATTCTCTATCTGTTTCTCAATGTCTGGCGTCGGGGAATCATCCTCGCGTGCTCGTTCTCGTGCTTCTTGCATTCGTTTCTGTAGCGCACGTTCATGGTCTTCCTTAACTTGTTGGGCCGCAGGATCTAAGAGTTCATCGCCGAGTACTGGTGGATGATTGCGGTCGTGGAAGGACTCTGTATCGGGACTTGTATCTGGAGAATGATGAGGCGCGTGGGGTGTCGCTTGCGAGTACGGACCGACAGTCGATGAAGGCGAGGAAACATCGGCAGGCCCATTTGTATGTGGGATGGCAAGTTTTTCGTCTTCTCTCCTTTCCTTCTCTGTAATTCTCTCCAACTTCCGTTCCGTCTCCTGCAGTCTTGCTTCCTGGACTTCCTGAGGTGGTAAATGAACGACTTGAGGCGCCTTCCGTTTGCCCTCCGGGGCCAACACAGGTAGGGATTCGTCAGGAGGCGCGGCAGCAGCATCATCTTCTAGAGTAGGGAGCGCAATAGTATTCGAATCGGTCTCATGGTTGTCGGCAATATCATCCTTCTGATTTCCAACATCCTCAGCATCGGGTGCATTAGGTGGGCGAGGTGTCGATTGCTGTGCATCTTGCTGGATCTTGATCGCTACTTTCTCCTCCACGGAAGGCGTTGCAGGGTCGGACGAAGCCTGTACTTGAGGAGCGACTTTGATCGCATCGTTTTGCAGTGGTGCTGACGGCAGCGTTTGGGTCCCAATAGATGGTGAGGCCGAGGCCGAGGCAGAAGCAGCGCGTAGTTGGTCTTCAAGGCTGGGTGAACCGACGGCTGAAGACGGTGACGACTTTGGAAATGCAGGAAGGGTGGTTTTGACAGAGTTCGAGGACGGTAATGTAGCGGGCAGCAGTGTTTCTTGTTCAGTAGCGACTAATGGGAATGGTAGAGTAGCATCGTTGAAGCGTCGACCTCTGCAGACACAGCGAGATTAGTGGAATGAAGCGGCGACGACAACAACAATAACAACGGCAGATAGCGGGTTAGACAATTCATTTGAGTCCTAGGCTGTGGGAAATATGCGTCTTACTGTGTGTAGTCATTTTCGTCGAGAAAACGGCGCTCATTCTCGTCGGGTTCCTTGAAATTGAAGTCCTCTACCTTGGGCTGGTGGCCCGCATTCAGAGCGGCCGTGCAGTAGAGCGTAACCCTGTAAAGCTCGCGGAGCTTGCGCTTGCGGGTCGAAGAACTCAACCTGTGCACCGCGATATCAGCACCACCACGCGAAATCAATAGAAAAGAGCGATTTTTTCTGTGTCGCATCGACTCAAAGAATCATTTGAATCGCAATGCGACAGTATTAGGACTTACGTGATCTCGTTCGACTTCTCCCTAAGTAATGCATCACGAAGACCGTCGAGGGACATATGAAGACCGACGAACGGCGGCCGACATCCGTTATCCACGAGTGCCGCCGTTGTGATGAATTGTGGGGGTTGTTAGGCGCGTTCGTTGATGGAAATGTGGTTGACAATACACAGAACTGATGGGGGTGCACTTCACAGGAGCCGTAACGAAGTTGCGAGGGATGGCGCTGGGGTCACCGCCCGCCGTGATAAGCTCTGCGCTTGGCCGCACTCGGTTAGCTTTTTGGCAGAAGTTGCTTGGATCTCAAATTTTAGTTCGCAACAACGTCGACTATTTTTCACGATTAACAATGGCGAAGAGGAAGAGGGAGACTGATAGGGCTGGGGCCGCGAAAGCGCTGAAGAGCAGAAGGGAAGATGCTGCGTCGACGCCGAAGCATGCCGCCACTAAGGACGTTGCTACACGTAAAACTAAGGAAGGCGCAGTGAATAGCAAGGCAGTCGCAGACAGGACCAAGGCAGCAGATTTGGGTCCAAGTGCTGGAGAGACTCTCAACACAACAACCATCCAAGTCATTACTGGCTCATATGAGAGGGTGCTCCATGGGTTCGCAGCAGCCATTCCGCAAAGTCTTGTCACGGGACAGGAGAATGCTTCCTCTGCTGAGACAGACGAGCCAAAGGTTGACTTCACCGACACCTTTCTGTTTAACGCCCACGCTTCTGCTATCCGATGCCTGGCACTCTCTCCGCTGTCAGATGAGACTTCCAAGGTCACACTTGCTACGGGTAGCACCGATGAGCGCATAAATTTGTACTCGATATCCACAGCGCCTCCAGTTGCCTCAAAGCTGAAACCTAAACTACCCTCCCTCCATGGCGGATCCATTACGGAGAACCCCAAGAATAAGGAACTTGGGTCTCTGCTCCATCATTCCTCAAATATTACAGCTCTCTACTTCCCAACAAGGAGTAAGCTTCTGAGCTCTGCAGAAGACAGTACGATCGCAATCACACGGACTCGTGACTGGACAGCACTATCAACTATCAAAGCCCCCATACCGAAACCACAAGGAAGACCCAGTGGCGACACTGCTGGACCGGGCGAAGTACCTTCAGGAATCAATGACTTCGCCGTCCACCCAAGCATGAAGCTTATGGTCAGCGTTGGGAAAGGCGAAAAGTGCATGCGACTCTGGAACCTCGTGACAGGAAAGAAAGCCGGCGTGCTCAACTTTGGCAGAGATATCCTGACAGCCGTAGGAGAAGGACGTTTCGGTTCAGGCGAGGGCAGGAGAGTCATCTGGGATAAAGAGGGCGAGGAATTTGCCGTTGCTTTTGAGCGCGGCATTGTCGTCTTCAACATCGACTCGAAACCAAAGGTCAAGATTGCACCACTGCCAAGGACAAAGATACATCAGATGCGCTATTTGCCGGCGGAGTCGCATCCTGCCGCACTCCTGGTATCTACCGAGGACGGTCGCATACTACTGTACGACACCAACTCAACCTCAACAAACGAGAATTCTGAAGCAGAAAAGCCCAACGATGACATTCCTTCAAGCAGACTGGTTGCTCAGATTGGAGGTCCAGCTGCCGGCATGACTGGCCGTGTTAAAGACTTTGAAATACTCCCCCTTTCGGAGTCGAGCTTCCTTGTTATAACTGGTACCAGCGATGGGACGGTGCGCTTTTGGTCTTTGAACATCGATGAGCTGAAAGACGGTGCCGATGCAGCCAAAGCCAAAGGCTTCACTGCACTACAAGTCGGCAGATTGCTCGCGTCATACTCGACAGGCACAAGGATAACATGCTTGAAAGCTTTTGCTATGACGGGCAGCCCTGATGAAGACGAAGGGGAGAAGGAGGATGAGGCTGGAAAGGATGATGCTTCTAGCAGCGAAGATGAGAGCGAATAGTTAGAGAATGTGTGAATATATGTAGATTTGCAATGATACCAAATGGACATGTGGCACTCTGAGCTCATCATTTATTGTGTGTGGTGTATACAGTCTAGGCTACTTGAAAAAGGAACACTTCGGACATTTCACAGATTCATCGTGACCGTCATACTGTTACTGTGTACCAGAAGCGTAGGCGGCAAGCCTTGACATAGTACTTCTAGATCACTGATATACTTTACACTCTCCGCCTCACTTTCACACGTTCCTTCTACAGGACTCGGTAACGTCGTAAACACTACCGCTGTATCATCGGTCTGGCTCCGTATGAGCTGGTTCAAAATTAGGTGCTGCGCGCGGCAAGGCAGATCGTTGAAGGAAAGTGGTATGGCCTGTTGGGCAGGAAACCCTGATGCTGGTGAGGGTGCGGATTGATACGATGCAGGTAGCGCTGCGGCACTTGATCCGGGGCTATTCGCAGCTGAGACATGAGAAGAGTCCACTGCTGTAGAGGCAAGTTGAGCCGGCGATACTGGGCTTGTGGCAATGGGGTCTTTCGTGTCCGCACTGGTCGGTTTCGGCGTGTCAACGAACATGATCGAAGGTCCTGGTGCTTCCTCCATAGCGACCGCTGCCCTGGGGGTAGGGTTAGACGTGAACTTCGGCAGAGATCCATGGCCGATTGGAGGAGGCTGCAAGAAGGATTTTGCTCGAGAGGATGAAGACAGCTGGGAGGATGAACTGGCTACGCTGTGAGACTTGTGCGTTCTTCCCGCACGAAGAATAGCGGTGTCAGACGCAGTGGCATCAGGGTGTGGTCGCAGGGGAGTCACCGAATCCGACGTGAGACAGTCATCTTTCCCTGAGTTATCCTTCGATGAGCCCTTCCAGATTGCTCTTCGAAGGTCAAGCTTCTTTGCAAAGAATGATGAAGTAGGGGTAGACTTGGCTCTCTGGGCTGATCTGGGACGACTCCGGTTGTCATTGCCATCACTTTCGTCCGTCGATGCATCGAGATCGTACTCGTCGAAATTGCTGCCACTAATAGCAAGCTCACTCTCCGAGAGCATAGCTTCATCGTCTGCATCGTTGTCTCCGCCATCTTCGCTTAAAGCTGAGCGAATAGAATCACTCTCACTGTCATCGAGGAGGTCGACAGGCAGCCTTTGGCTTGCAGTGCGCAAGTCGCTAACTGCTGTTCTACCCTTGGCTTTTCGAAGCATTCTTTGAAGCGCAGCGAACCGATTCGGCTTTGATTCGCGCCTACCATGTTGGAACGACGCAATCGGCCAGCTCGTTACAGCTTCCAGAATATCAACGGTCTGTGCCAGCTCTTGACTCGCACTTAGGTCATCTGGTCGGCGCAAGCGTTTTATATCTTGCCACCATCGTTCATCCTCGAGTGAGTAGTCGATATCTCGGGCAGTTTGATCATACTCACCATCGTCTCGCCCATTTATGATTACTTCATACATACTCAGGTCACCGCTTGCAAGCCAGAACACAAGTACTTCCGCCTCGATCCGAAGGTTCCGCAGCAAAGTTGTGACTCTTTCGCGCTCTTCCTTGACATCTGTTTCGTACTCGACGAAGACGCAGACTCTCAACTTGTAAACTCGCTTCCAAGAAGGAACGGTGTGAAGAATGCAGCCAAGCTGCAGAATCAGTGTATATGTATCGAAGTTGGTCGTTAGCACATTCTTCCTGCTGAGTTCTTCACCCGAAGTTGCGATTTCGGCAGACATCTGTATAGGCCACAAGTCGATGTACTGCTTCGTCGGCTCGTTGATCTCGATATCAGAAAGACCAAACATGTTCAGGGCTCGTTTCTTCATGGTCGGTTTTGCAGACGGGACCTCAAGGTCTTGGAACCCTTTACCGATAGCTACATTAGCTTGTAGGCGTAAGACAAGGTCTTCGACGACTGTAACGTAGCTTCGGATTGCAACCGCACTCTCCGGCCTCATTGCATCGGTGGGCAGCGTTCCCTGCATGGTACCTGTTTGTCTCCTCTTTGCTGCCACTTGTACTGCTTTTCGAGATATCGGGCGATTTGCGGCTTTGCTAGATGGCCGCGACGGTTGTGGTGATGGTATATCGATGGATGGTTGAGATTGTCTGAGCTCAGGGAGGTTGTAAAAACCCATGACAACAATGTTTGGCCTCATGCCACCTAGCCCTGCCCCAAGAACGAGATTACGAGCACCCCATTCTACTGCTGGTGAAATGGCAATATTGACAAATGCCTTGATCCTCGAGAAGTCAATATACCTCGTCCAGGACTGTTGTTGACGTCTTGCCTCTGGTACAGCTGAACCGAAATCTGTGGAAACTATGACGTGCCCAAGGACAAAAAGCCCTCCTTTCTTAAGCGAATTGCAAAACTGTATCAACTTGTATTGCCGTCTAGGATCATTAACCAGAAGCAGAATCTGTGGTCTCCAGAATTTGACATGTTCCTGGCGCAAGCGCAAGAGGTACTTCCGCACCTGATGATAAATGAGGCCTTGACTTACATCTCCCCATGGCTTTGGAGGTGTGGTGTAGTGGATGAGCAGAAAGATTACGATCAGCAAACCCACACATCCAGAGGCATAGAAACCGTCTACGAAGAACATAGTGGCTCCACAAGCCACTGTCCCTACTGCGGCTGTTTGCGAGGAGAAAAAATGAAACGATGGTCGGAAATTTGGTGCAGAACCTATTTTTAAGAGAAAGCATGCGAGATTTGTCACTAAGAACGTCATGAGGTACTGTCGCAAAGTTAGCCCATCTGGTACGAGATTGTTTAAATCTTAAGGCAGTGTGACAGTTTGGTCAGCCTTCGATCAGCCTTCGATCAAAGCATTCATGATAGCGAAGGGGTATGACCTGGTCTAAATATCCGTAGAGTGATGTCACTGAAGCTGGTTGTCAAGAGACGGTACATGGAAAGTGCGACATACCGTCACGGTGATGAATGAAGCGATCTGATTAATATCTGCAAACATTGTGACTTGGGCAATCACAAAGGTAATGATGATCGCGTAGATGGGTTCATCAGATTTCTGCGTGCCTTGACCAAAGAGCGATAGTCCGGGGATGAGGTGATCTCGAGACAGAGCTTGTAAGAGTTTGGCAGAGCCAATTACCCCCATTAGCACCGAGAACAATGATGTTGCAATTTCTCCAAGTAGGATCACAACTCCAGAGATGTTAGTAAGCTGGATCACATTTGTGTTGCTGTAAAGGGTTTCTCGGCCTATTGTTGCTGCCATGGCGAAGATGACTAAAGTGTAGAGGGTAAATGTCAAGCCTAAGCCATATAGGGTACCTTTTGGAATGGCTTTGCTAGGATGCTTCAAGTCTCCTGACATGCTCGCACCAGCTAAAATGCCTCCAGTTGCAGGGAACAGGATCCCGAAAAGATCCTGAAAGCTCTCGCGATGCTTACCGACGCTCCCAGCAGCGCCCTTTGTGAAGTTTGGCAATAGATTTTGTCGAAAGGTGTTCAGATTGAATCCTGTAAACACGATATGCTCCTTCATGTTGACAAAAGGTTCTTTGATGGCGGCTGACAAAGGGATGCTGATGATAGCAACAAGCAGGATGAGTAGTAAGCCGTTGCTGCAGCGTGCGAAGAGGCCGCTGCCGGCAAGACAGATGAGTGTGCATGCTGCGAGTACCACAGTAGCCCAGAGAAATTGCCACCAATAGCTCTGAGGGAGCCATCGAGACATATCGCCGTCATGAGTGCCAAAATTGACCATGAGACAATCGATGAGGCCTACAGCGTTGAGACTGGTGTTGAAGACGGAACCAAGATAGAACACGATGCCAATTGAACCACCGAACTCAGGGCCCAAACTTCTCGAGATTAGATAGTACGCACCGCCACCTCTGACAGTTCCGTTGGTTGCGATGGCAGATATGCTCATGGTTGTCAAGAGATTGATGAGATAACCCGCGATCAACATGCCTAACTTAGTCAGAATACTATACTTCGACAAAGAGTGATCTTACCCATCATGCCGACCAAGCCAGATTGACCTAAGATGAAGCCAAACCTCAGGAACATCAAAATACTCAATACATTGAGGGTCACTGGCACGAACACACCAGCAAAAGTGCCCAGTTTGGCTGTGCCTCCAACTGGCCTAGGGAAAGCACCAGGCCTTGGTTTCGCGGCCTCGCTGACTGAATGTCGCTTGCCCACATAATCGGAGGACGTTCCTGATCTTGACTGTGAAGAGTGGAATATGCTAGAAAGCCAGCTCCTCATTAAGTCAAAGCCGACACCTCGTTCTTGGGAGCCATCATACGCAGGATCGTGTCGTGGCCCACGTTGTCCATTGTCGGGAAGAAGCAGTGTTCCCTCATTGGGTGGAGGCGATTGGAGCGCAAAAGAGCGTCGGTGAAGGCGCTCGTCTTCGTCTCGTGCTGTACGGGTTGCAAAGTTTGAACGCGACCGTACCGGCATTCGCCTTGTTGTCTGCGCTCCATTGTCGGCATCAGTCATGGTCTGGGCATTTGAAACCTGGTTCCTGGCACGAGAAGTTGCTGCGCCTTTCCGTTGTGCACTGCACTGGATGTTGCGCCAACGGAGTTTACCGGCAGTCACCTGGTTTGCTCTCTGGAGACAATCCCAAATGAACGAGACATGAAGAGAACAAAGTAGAAACTGCAGCCGTGTAGCAGGTCTGTGAAGCGATGACGCTGGCGCTGCATAATGGTCCAAAACGAAGTCGGATGCTTCACTCTAGCGGCTTAGCCCTCGCTTCAATGCTCCTGGGCCACTGCTGCCAGGGTCCAACCTGTGACTTGGTCATCCCGCGCCCCACGCGAGATCTTTTGCAGCGAATGACCTCAGTCCTTCGGCCCAGTTCTCAAAGCGGTCCCATTGCCTTCGTCTCTCCTTCACACTTTTGTTGCCTGTGCTGCTCTCTGATAACATCTGCGAAGCTATTCGGTATGCCTTTATCAAACACTCACACTCGGAAGCCTCACCACTAATTTGTAAATCTAGAGCTTCGATATCGCCGACGTTTCGCGCTGATACCCGAGCTCCCGGTTCCGCTGCGATCGCGTCGAGGAAGATTAATAGCAGGCACAAGACGCGACTTTGCAAGCCAGAAATGGCAGGCGAGCGCTCAGAGTCGTCCTCGGGTCCGCTCGCGGTCCCCTCATCGTCGCGAGATTCCGGCCGAAGCTCTCCAGCCGAGTCGCAATCCGTTCCGCGTGCCGAGTCGATTGCGAGATTGGGCTCACCAGTGCCCACCAGCTCGTCGGCTGTGCGCCAAATACCAATACCCGCACAAATCGAAGATTCGCCTTCATCGCAGACCCCATTAGCGGGACGCATCGAGCAATCGTCACTGCCCGGGCCTGGAGCGTCAGCTCTCTCGTCCGCCCTGAGGGAGTCTCTTGGTAGAAGCCCTCCACGATTTGGGACGCCACC
Organism: Pseudopyrenochaeta lycopersici; assembly: GCA_003313425.1. Classification (NCBI taxonomy): domain Eukaryota; kingdom Fungi; phylum Ascomycota; class Dothideomycetes; order Pleosporales; family Pseudopyrenochaetaceae; genus Pseudopyrenochaeta; species Pseudopyrenochaeta lycopersici. Next base: position 942,873 of record NHZP01000006.1, read on the forward strand.
AATACAGCCGCAGTCTCCAGCACTACCACCATCTTCGTTTCGTGGCCCATCAAGCAATTACGGCTCTTTTGATGGTCGGGGCCGCTCGCCTGTGCCTTACGAAGATCCCGAAATCGTCCGTCGACATTTGGTTGGGCAGTATGCTTCGCCCAGTAGATCAAACCGCGGCCTCGGCGGCGATGAAGATGCTTCATCACAGAGTAGAAGACCTTTAGAGGAGGAAGAAGAAGAATTCTCGAGCTTGCAGCTTCAGGGCGGTGATATCACGAGGCAAATCTATAGGTGGAGCGAGCAGCAACAGGCCGAAGAGCAAGGCAAAATGCAGCGCAGCAAGAGCTTCCACGAGTCACGGCGCCGTCCGGAGGAAGAAGTCCTAGACATTGACTCTATTAGACAGCCAGGGGGCTTCAGACGTAACTATCTGCGTAGGGCTGCCGCAAGCCCTTCTCCTGCGCCCGGCCCATCTGGTTATGGAACTGTCCATCAACCTCGGCAACAGCCTCAGGTTTTCACAAGTAATTTCCTCGAATTTCTGACTCTTTATGGCCACTTTGCTGGTGAATCACTCGAAGAAGACGACGAAGTCCTGGGACCAGATGAGTATTTCTCTTCAGATGCTCTGGACTCTGGAGAACACTCAGAAGATGAGGACCGTGAGTATGGTGAATCGAGCGCCTTGCTTACACCTGGAAAGCGCAGAAAGCGAAAACCGAAGAAGACGGGCAATGGCAGTCCCACAGGGGCAGCCATGCTGTTGCTTAAGTCGTTTGTTGGCACCGGTGTGCTGTTCCTTCCCCGCGCTTTTCTCAACGGCGGCATGGTCTTCTCGAACTTGGTACTTCTCGGTGTGGCAGGCTTATCTTACACTTGCTTCGTTTTACTCGTCTCGACTCGACTTGTCGTCGAGCATTCCTTTGGAGACATGGGCTTCCATCTATATGGCAGCTGGATGCGTAACATGATCAACTTTTCCCTCGTCATCTCGCAGATAGGCTTCTCATCCGCCTACATTGTCTTCGTCTCGGAGAATTTGCAAGCGTTCGTTTTGGCAGTGTCTAACTGCAGAACTTTCATCGACATCAAGTTCATGATCCTGATGCAGATGGCCATTTTCTTACCGCTATCGCTCTACCGCAACATCAATAACATCCAGAAGCTTGCGTTAGTGGCGGATTTGTTCATACTTCTCGGTCTTGTGTACTTATACTACTACGACCTATTCACTATCGTTGATCAGGGTGGCGTGTCTGACATCATCGCTTTCAATCCTCGAGACTGGACCCTCTTCATCGGTACTGCTATCTTCACCTTCGAAGGTATTGGCCTCATTATTCCGATCCAGACCGGCATGAAAGACCCAAGGAAGTTCCCTAAGGTCCTCGGAGGAGTAATGATCATTATTACTATCGTGTTCCTTAGCGCAGGAGCCCTATCTTACGCGGCATTCGGATCAAAGACAAAGACTGTTGTTCTGCTGAACTTGCCTCAAGATAACAAATTCGTCAACGGCGTCCAGTTCATCTACTCGCTCGCTATTCTGCTCTCGACCCCGTTGCAAATATATCCCGCCATCGAGATCACAAGCCAGCAACTCTTTAGTAGGACAGGCAAGTATAATCCATACGTCAAATGGAAAAAGAACTTCTTTCGCTTTTTCATGGTCATGGTCTGCGCCATGCTTGCCTGGGCTGGTGCGGGTGATCTCGACAAATTCGTCAGTCTGGTAGGAAGCTTCGCGTGTATTCCGCTAGTTTTCATTTACCCTGTAAGTGTACCTTATTCTTTTGTCTCTGACATGTGCTTACTATCAAAAGCCCATGCTTCACTATAGGGCTGTTGCTCGAACTACCTCTGCCCGCGGTATGGATATTCTGCTGTGTATTGTTGGTTTAGTTGGCATGGGTTATACCACCGCCTTGACAATTCACAGCTGGGTCAACGGTGGTGCTCCAAAGACTCCTGGCTATTGCGACGGCCGATAACTGGCCAGTACAATCCTAAGCAGCAGTAACATTTGGATTTTGTAATTACACTCTTCGTAGCATTTCAGCATGTGCATCAGCATTTTCGTTAACTTTTAGGCTCACAATTGGGTCAATGGTATAGTAGATGTTTGGAGATGTTGTTATACTGTAACCCAATATAGGCTCGTATTAGATTAGACCGAGGTAGTGGGGCTCACACCGAGGAAGGGTTTTCAGTATCATTAACCTGTAACATGAAGCTCATTGCCTTGTTTGATAGCATGATCATGATGTTGGCTCGGCCCGATGACTGCACATCTTCGTGCATCGCAAAAGTCAACCGCCGGTGGCCATCATTGAATTCTAGCAACGACAGTATTAAAATGACAGATTGAGAAATTCATGATAACAATATGATCAGTCAGTTGCCACAAGGGCCCTTTTTTGCGCGAGGCTGTGCTCCTGACTTGTGTCGTTGTCATTGCCTGTCAGCCAGAAATTAACGAGAATCGGCACCTATCGAGCCCTGCCTATTATCAACCACGGACATGCGCGAGGCTTGAATTTGAGATTTCTCTAGGATGCGGCTGAGCACCTTGGCCATGGAAGAGCAACGAGCAGTTGTCCCAGCACCTCGTGAGTCGATTACAGAGTACATGCAGGGCGTAGAATTACCGGAATCAGCAAGACAACGGGATTGTAAGGCTGAAGGTGCGGCTGACGCTCGTCGACGCCACAGAGTGGAGTTTCGATTGGCGGCCGTGTTCGTTCTTGTCAGACACTTGAAAGGCCCACACAGCGGTCAAGACATTAGCGGTTACGTGTTCCTGATAGTATTCAATGCACCAGGCAGAGTTCACGTCGGCACGCCTTCCCAGAGCTGAAGGGATTCCCCTCAGAAACGCAAACTAAGCTTTATGCAGAGAACCAAGCGTGCAGTAGTGGACAAAGTTGCTCACCGTCCAGCTGTGCCGTCGAAGAGAAAGTACACGCCCAAGGTCTCAGCCTGATCTTACACGTTCACCTCTCGATTTGATGATTCGTTCACGGCGTAAGCCACGCAGTGTGGTTTTATTCCTTCGCACCGCTTCTTGTGTGACGCTCAGGCGTGCAGGACGGAAATGCACATTGTTTCTCACCGTCTGATAACGACATTGGTTAAAGTTCACGAACGGGACATCTCGCGCCGTTTGCGGGATCCGGACCTTCGAGCATGGTCCACATTCTTTGTTTTTTTTCCTGCCATTCTCGTTCACGCAACGTGTGCAGTACGAGAGCAGGTAATCAGTGTGACCATGTTCTCGTCGTCCAACTTGGCAGAGGTGCATCACTCCCGATGCCAAATAGTGATTTGCGGCAAATGTTCCTGCTTTGGAGCCATACCCGGCCGGGGCATGTCGCTGCTGACGTAGTAATCGATGGTGTTGAACGTCTGCTTGCGGCAGAATTAGAAGCACTTTTGGTAAGCAGCCCTAGAAACATGCGCTCGCCATCATGGAGGTGGCGCCGCCCGTACAGTCACGAGTAGTTAGTGGCCGCAATGGTGGCATCGGGAACAAAAAAAATCCAACGTAGTAACAATGAAATGGTGGAGAAAATGGCATAGCGCTGCTATTTTGGAGCTGCTGCGCCTTCTGGTCCCTGAAAACGATAGCGGCAGATCAGGAACACTAACGACCGCTATTGGCTGCGAAGCTTCGTCTACTCCGAATCCCAGGTTTGGTGCCGAAGCAATGACGAAATAGGGGAGTAGAAAGCGACAGACAGGAATGGATGCGCGGTCTTGCCATGGGACGTGCCATGTCAGTGAGGCGGGCACGAGAAGGGAAATTCAAGGGTGGTAGAGCGGACGCCACGGACCCATGCGAATGGCTGCATTGGCGAGGCTAGCTGAAGGGGAGAGTGGAGAGGTGCGTCGTTGGGGCATGCTTGGCTGAAGATATAATACACCGCTCGCTCTTTCCCACTTCTCCCAGCATCTGTCCTCCACCTCCACCCGTTCACTCCTCTACAAGTTCCAATTGATCTCGAAGACTCTACAATCGCTTTTCTTTACGTCCAACACAGTCCTCTCGTTATCTCGCCATGTGGTAAGTCCCCCCGCCCCACCACCCACGATCCCAAGAGTAAACAGAAGCTGACCACGACGACTGCAGCGGTATCTTCGGCTACATCAACTACCTGGTGGAAAAGGACAGGAAGTACATTCTCGAGACACTCATCAATGGCAAGTTTCCCTCCTCCGCCACACCTGCTATGGGCGGCAACCCCTCAGCGGGGTACAGCGAGTCCGTTACTAACAGCCTTTTTTGCAGGCCTCCAACGTCTAGAGTACCGCGGCTACGACTCAGCCGGTCTTGCCATCGACGGTGATAAGAAGAATGAGGTTTTTGCAGTCAAGGAGGTCGGCAAGGTCGCCTCGCTGAAGAAGCTCGTTGATGAGCAGAGCTTCGACCTGACCAAGGTCTTTGACTCGCACGCCGGTATTGCTCACACCCGATGGGCCACCCATGGCCCCCCATCGCGGGTCAACTGCCATCCTCACAGGTATGTCGTCGCCTTCCATCTCACCGCACCGCGTGCGTCAGCAGACTAAATTTGTTGAGCGCACCATGTTGGTCGAACCCACATAAAAATCAACTTTTGTTCTCTCACCTCATCCCTGTGCAAGGGCTAACATGTCACCAACAGGTCCGATCCCAACTGGGAGTTCTCAGTCGTCCACAACGGAATCATCACAAACTACAAGGAGCTCAAGACTCTGCTCGAGAGCAAGGGCTTCAAGTTCGAGACTGAAACCGACACTGAGGCTATCGCAAAGCTTACAAAGTACATCTACTCTGAGCACCCTGAGCTGAGCTTCCCCGCTCTCGTCAAGGCTGTTATCAAGGAGCTTCAGGGAGCCTTCGGTCTCCTCCTGAAGTCGGTCCACTTCCCCCATGAGGTCGTTGCTGCCCGCAAGGGTTCTCCCCTTGTTATCGGTGTCCGAACACAGAAGAAGATGAAGGTTGACTTTGTCGATGTTGAGTACAACGATGAGGGTGCTGCCCTTCCTGCTGAGAGTGCGTCCCACAATGCTGCGCTGCAGAAGACCAACAACTTGCTTGCACCACCAGACAAGTCGCTCCTCCACCGCTCGCAATCTCGCGCTTTCCTCTCCGATGACGGTGTCCCGATGCCCACCGAGTTTTTCCTCTCCTCCGATCCCTCCTCCATCGTTGAGCACACCAAGAAGGTTCTGTACCTCGAGGACGATGACATTGCACACATCCACGAGGGCTCGCTGAACATTCACCGCCTTCACAAGGATGATGGTTCCTCCAACGTCCGAACCATCCAGACGCTTGAGATTCAGCTCCAGGAGATCATGAAAGGCCGTTTCGACCACTTCATGCAGAAAGAAATCTTCGAGCAGCCCGAGTCTGTCGTCAACGCTATGCGTGGTCGTCTCGATGCTGTTAACAAGACTGTCACTCTTGGTGGTCTTCGCCAATACCTTGCCACTATCAGGCGATGCCGAAGGATCATTTTCATCGCTTGCGGTACCTCTTACCACTCCTGCATGGCTGTCCGTGGTATCTTTGAGGAGTTGACTGAAATCCCCATCGCTGTTGAATTGGCGTCAGATTTCTTGGATCGCCAAGCACCAGTTTTCCGTGACGACACCTGTGTCTTCGTTTCCCAGTCTGGCGAGACTGCAGATTCCCTCATGGCTCTGCGCTACTGCTTGGAGCGCGGTGCTCTTACTGTCGGTATCGTCAACAACGTCGGTTCCTCCATCTCTCTCCTCACCCACTGCGGTGTCCACATCAACGCCGGTCCTGAGATCGGTGTTGCGTCCACCAAGGCCTATACATCGCAGTTCGTTTGCATGGTCATGTTTGCGCTGTCTCTCAGCGAGGACCGAGCCTCCAAGCAGAAGAGGCGTGAGGAGATCATGGTGGGCCTTACCAAGGTTTCGGACCAGTTCAAGGAGGTGCTCAAGCTTGACGAGCCTATCAAGAAGCTCTGTGAGAGGTTCAAGGACCAGAAATCCTTGTTGCTCCTCGGCCGTGGCTCTCAGCACGCCACTGCTCTTGAGGGCGCCCTCAAGATCAAGGAAATCTCCTACCTCCATTGCGAGGCTGTCATGTCTGGAGAACTCAAGCACGGTGTTCTTGCTCTTGTTGACGAGAACCTCCCCATTGTCATGATCCTGACCCGCGATGACATATTCGCCAAGTCACTCAATGCCTACCAGCAGGTCATTGCGCGTAGCGGACGACCCATCATCATTTGCAACGAGAACGATCCCGAGTTCCCGACCGACAAGACCGACAAGATCGAGGTGCCCAGCAATGTTGACTGCTTGCAGGGTCTGATCAACGTTATTCCTCTCCAGCTTATGGCCTACTGGATGGCCGTTGCTGAGGGCCTTAACGTTGATATGCCTCGTAATCTGGCCAAGTCTGTTACTGTTGAGTAAACAGTGGATTTAGAATTAGGGTAATGGCGTCACAAGAGTGGCTGGATATGCTCTGGGTTTATGAAGGCTTTGGGATGAAGCTTATGGGACATGTAGAAGACGATACTATGTACTGGCCTTAGATGCAAGTTTGCTCGGGCTTCGATACTTCGATACCAGCTTGGACTGGAAAAAAAATTGTTCATATAAGACGTTCCCGCTCATGTTTATCTTTTGACGGTAATACTTGCTTTGAAATAGAGACAGCTTTCGGAGAATAACGATCTACTGTTGTGGTGTCTCAGGCTCTGGTTGATGACACCACACCCTTGTGAGCTGCAGGATCCCTGTCTTCAGCTGCGGGGCGGCTCAATGGAGCACTGGAGTATGCGTTCCTGCATTCTTCAGCCTGCCAAAGCAACAGTACTCATCCCAGCTTGAAGTCTCTCGTTACCTGGCCTCACTGGCTCTTTGACCCACTTCTTCTCGCCCTGTTTACAATGGCGGCCCTTAAAGGACCTGGCGCTCCCAAAACCTACGATGGTACGAGTTCAACCCCGCGATGCCCCACCATCAGCTTCTTGTTGACAACGTTCAGGCTCGGGACTTCGAATAGGCATTGTTCATGCAAGATGGAATACAACGCTCATTGATGCGCTGCTCGATGGCACAAAGAAGGCACTTGCTCAAGCAGGTGTCAAGGACGAGAATATCGTGATTCAGAGTGTGCCGGGGAGCTACGAGCTGCCATATGCTGTGAAGCAGTATGTGTCCATTACTTTACTATACGCATCTGGAGGAATGCAAAAGCACGCTGATAAATCGTCTTGAACAGATTATACTCGGCTTCCCAAGTCCAGTCCTCGTCCACCGGCGTTGTTGGCGCGGCCGCTGACCTTCTGGGCTCCACGTCCGATCTGACCTCCCTTTCCGCCTCGATCCCCTCGTCCAAATCCGCAGCCTCCACGTCACCCTTCGACGCCATCGTCGCGATAGGCGTTCTCATCAAGGGCGAGTCGATGCACTTTGAGTACATCTCAGACGCAGTCAGCCATGGGCTCATGCGGTTGCAGCTCGATGGCAATATCCCAATCGTCTTTGGCCTATTGACGCTCCTTACTGAAGAGCAGGGCTTGTATAGGGCGGGCATTGCGGGAAGTGGAAAGAATGAGGGGCATAATCACGGGTTAGATTGGGGGAATGCAGCGGTGGAGTTGGGCGTCAAGAGGAAGGGTTGGGTTGAGGGCAAGTTTGTGGATTAGCAGCGATAGCTGTAGTAGAGGGGGTTCGGATTGATGAATGATACCAAAATTGAAGTGAAGATTGAATAATGAGTCGTAGGGGTCGCACCAGAGTGTGATGGCAGATACAGCGTACTTGTCAAAGGCTGAAGCTGGGTGTCTACAGATCACCTTGCACGTGTCTCAAAGCAATCACATGGTGCTCTGCGTTTGACCAAGCTTACGTTTTGCGAATTTTTCGCACTCACACTCAACGTCGGGTATGTAATTTAGTCACGCAAGGCGACTGCACAGTTTCCATAGTTCTGTGCTTGCGCGGCGCATGGCCAGCTGAAGCCCAGAGTCCGATCACCGTCAAAACCACAATGACTAGGCTTTTAGACATACACCCTTGTGCATGTCGCCCATAGTCCCTCCACAATCGAACTCTCCACGCGTGACAGCAAAAGTTGTGTGTACACCCACAAGAAGCCCCGATCAGAATGTGATGCGCGTCGCATGCGGCAAGCAAGCAAAGCCGCCAGCAACTAGACGCTTCTGTCCAGTCCAGCGTTTTGCCGTTTTGTGCATTGGGTCGTGGTTGAGACTCAGCGCTCACGTGCCATAACGCTTCATAACGACAGAGCCGCTAAATTTGTAGCAATTTAGCATCGTATAGTGATCTCAGTCTACTGCATGTTGCTGTCCCCGCTTTATATCTAACTGAGCGGTGATGCTGACCTGAGAGCATTGATGGGGCGGTAGCGATGACGCTGGAGGCTGGCGGACGTGCGGTGACGGGTGGTGCATCGATTCTTGATGCGCCGGCGTAATGTGTTATCCTGAGGCGACGTTTCTCATGCAGGAGGCGATGCAGGAGATTGCGCGACCGCTTCGGCCTCTCCTGGGTGTGCGTTACATGGCAGAGTTGGGTGTGTGCAGTGGGTTCGTTGGTGACGAGCGCTCCTCCCCCCTTTCCGCTAGGCTAGCTTAGCGTCTGGGATCCGCAAGACTTCACCTTGGAACCTCTCACATTCCAACAACGGCCATATCCAACACCAGCCTCCATCTGCGCATGCAGACCGCTGCCGGTTGCTCGCCCATCTCATCTTTTCTCCTTTTTGTCACTCGCCTCTACTGCCCTCCCTTGGCCCGCCGCCCGTGACACGTCCTCACCGCGTGTTCGCGCGTTGTCCAGATCCCCGTTCCTGGCTTGCAGCGGTGTCGAGTGCTGCAACGTGCAGCGCCCCTGCTCCCGATCGCTCAATTGCCCAGAACCAGACAGTGATGGAGCAAGGCGGAGCGTGCTGACTGGACGGACGTGAGATATATGGGTGCGCCTCTGCGGCGGAGCCATCAGACGCCAGCAGTGGTATTGAGCACATGTACAAAACAAGACGCGGCGAAAGAGAAAGACCGGCCACTGCGACGGGCAGCTTCGCATCGCGCGGGCTCGTCCGTCAAGTCTCGCTCCGAGTCGGCTGCGATAGCATCATCGGCCGCCGGTGAAACGCGCACGCCCCCTCAGAGCAACATTTTATATTCACCCAACAACGATGCGCGGCGCCCAGGCGAGCTGCTAAACGACCTTGACGCGGACTCCTCTACTCCTCCTGCTTCTACTTGCCCCAACTCCCCGGCGCCCTCAACCATGTCGCGTTCTGGCCAGCGAACATCTCACCACGCCCTCACACCTTTGACCAGCTCAGACTCGTCTCCTCCCGGCAAGCTGCCTAGTCCGCGGTCTACTAAACCCTCTTATGAGACGATGCACGCGACCACTGCCTCCTCACGCGGGGCGCCCTCGAGCGCGCCCAACAATGTCGCCAACACCATCACACCCGTAAACACGCCGCCCGAGACGCGGATATCGGTGTTCCCTTCAGATGGCGTACTGGGCCAGCGCCTGACCTACGACCCGGTCCTCGATCCAAAACTTGACAAGAAGGCGAGACAGAGCAGAACGCCCAAATACACTTCAATATTGGACAAGGTATGTGAAGGCTATACTTGAACTCATATATGTGGTCGCCCTGTGACGCTAAGGCTAACTTGACTTGTGTTACAGGGCGACCCATCTCCTCCTCCCGACCCGCGGCTGGCAATAGCTGGCTACACCACCGGAAATTATGTCATTAAGACTGTTGGCCCGGCTGCCCCCAAAACAAAGTTACGGATAGCGCCATACGTCGCCAAACCCTATTCCTTCGATCCCCGCATCTCCTGTGGCCCAGGACCTGCAATCCAAGTGGTAGTGACAGGGTTTGACCCATTGACCCCAGACGCTCAACTGCGGGGCTTTTTCTCGACCTACGGTGAGGTTGAAAGTGTTCGCAACCAGGTGCATCCTGACAATGGAAGCCCCTTGGGGATATGTCTAGTCAAGTTTCGCGACACTCCACCGTCGCGGGGCACACTGGCAATCAAAGCATCAACTTCGGCAAAGCGAGCCGAGCGGGAAGGCACAAACCAACGCCTTGGGCAGCAAGCAATCAGGGTCCATTCTGATCGCGAGGGTCGTCGTTGCGCAAAACTAGTTGATCTGGCAGTGCAGCAGACTCGCAGGGAAGAGGAGAAGCTGCGAGCCAAACTTGCTACGAAATCGGCGAGTCTGGCAACTCCAGTCGCACCGGCAAACTTCGATTTGCCTGCGAATGTACCGAAAGGCCCCTCTGGAAAAGGCGCGCGGCCGCCAATGCCGATTGCTCGAGAGCCCTTGTCCCGCAAGGCAGCTTTGTCGTACCTCATCGACCGGGAACCGATCAAGCCGACGTTGAAGCGGAAACCATATCTTTTTATTGCACATGCATATGTGCCAGTCCTCAGTACAACCATAGAACATCTCAAGAAGCGGCTGAAGAACTTTCGGTGGTCGGCCGTACGATGCGATCAGACTGGATACTATGTACTCTTCGAGGAATCGAAGCGCGGCGAAGATGAGACGGTTCGGTGCTACCGCGAGTGCCACATGCAAGCTCTGTTCACATATGTCATGAACATGGAATGCAATCAATACGGCGACCCAGACTACGAGCGGAGTCCTAGCCCAGAGCGTGTTATGGCCGACAACAAGCGAAAAGCGATTGAAGAGCAAATAGCGCAAGAAGAGGCTGAGGATCTAGAGTTCGAGAAGAAGCAGAGGGCAGACTCGCTGGATCCTGTAATGGCAGCACTAGAAATACTCAAGCACGAACTCCAAGAGAAGCTTCTAAGCGACATTAAAACCCGTCTAGCTGCGCCTACCATTTTGGAGCTTATGGAACCCAGTCTCCACGTCGCAAAGCGGCGAAAGCTCAATGTCTCAGATCCACCGAAGAAGGATGATGACATACGACCACCTGCCCTCCTCGCGCCTGGTCTCGATCCATTTGGAGCGGCGACGCCGCGATCACGGGCCTCAGGATTTGCTGGTCGTGGCCGCAAGGCACTGGGCCCATATGACCCCAATCGACAACGTGGGAAGAAAGCTCCCCGAATTGTCAATGCATTTGCAGATGAACGAAGGAAGGCATCCGCACCGAAGCCTCGAGTCGCACGCGGCCTTCATCGACAAATGATTGAGATGTTCGAGCCCGAAGAATCGGATGACGAAAGCCAGAGCGTTCTCACTCGCGGCACAGAGGAGCAAGAGAGCCGACCCATCAGTCGTGCCCCCTCAACAGATGTCGAAGAAGAAGAGGAAGAATCGTCGAGAGCACACCGTGCCAAGCGACGCCGCATCGAAACTGGCTGGGGCGAGGACAGTGACGATGAGATGGATGACTCGCACGCTAGGAGCCTGCTTGCTCACTGCATCCATAAAGACCCAGAAAACATGGCGGAGAAAGAGCTGGAACAAGTGCTTGCTATTCTACCACGTTCCTCGCCAATATGGAAGAAAGCAGATAAAGCGCTCAAAGGTTTCAGAAGGCTGCGAAAGATTGAGCAGGAAGCTGACGCAATCTTTGGCGTGGAAACAAGCCCAATCGACAAACTTGAGCCTGAAGTTATTATCACGCAAGATGACGAGGCACTCAAACCGATTGAGACAACCGAACTCCCTGAGACACTTAAGTCGCTCAAGAAGAAGCAGGCAGTCGCTAAGCCGAAGAAGAAGACCAAGAAACAACTAGAAGAGGAAGCTAAGGCTGTGGAGACGGAGATCACGGAAATTGCGACACCTGTGGATGAAGACCTCGCTGAAGTAAAGGAAGTGAAGCAGATTACTGAGGTCACTGTTACTGAAGAGACGCCTGAAGAGGACGACCGATCCTCAGTGAATTGGGGTGTATCTTCAGACATACCAAGGAAGACTGTTGAAGATGACCTGAGTGTGGTAATGGACATTGACGGATGGCAACACATGCTCAAAGACGAAGAAGATCTGCGTCACCTCAAGGCAGCTATGGATACAATCGCTGCAGCAGATATTGGCGATGCACAATCATGGGCTTGGAAGCAAAAGTCAATCAAGCACCTCAATCGACCAGGCTCAGAAGGAGTTTCGCGAACTGAGACTAAGATCGAAGGCTACTATGTCCCGAACGCGACTGGATCAGCTCGAACAGAAGGTGTCAAGAAGATTCGTGAGTCCGAGAAGTCGAAGTATCTGCCACATCGCATTCGGGTGCAGAAAGAACGTGAGGAACGCCAGCGCCGAGCCAAACAGGAAGAGCGCAATGTCATCTCTGTGGAAGGCTTCAAGTTTCAGACTGGATCCCAGAAGGCTTCCACCGCAAACTCCCGCGCCAATCGTGCTAATAATCGCCGCATGGTAAATGACATCAACATCTCCAAGAACATGTCGGGAGCCGAAGGCGATGCCCTTCGCTTTAATCAGCTTAAGAAGCGGAAGAAGCTCGTCAAGTTTGACCGATCTGCAATCCACAACTGGGGTTTGTACGCAGAAGAGAACATCGCAGCCAACGACATGATCATCGAATATGTTGGTGACAGGGTTCGACAGCGAGTCGCTGATTTGCGTGAGGCGAAATACGACATGCAGGGGGTCGGGTCCAGCTACCTCTTCCGTATTGACGAAGATACGGTCATTGATGCAACGAAAATGGGTGGTATCGCTCGTTTCATAAATCATAGCTGCACGCCCAACTGCACGGCTAAGATTATTCGCGTTGACAACACGAAGCGTATCGTCATCTATGCGTTGCGGGACATTGCTCAAGGTAAACCTTTGTATCATCACTCACTTTCATACTATCAGGCTAATTATTCTGTAGATGAGGAACTCACGTACGATTATAAATTCGAGCGCGAAATCGACGCCACGGATCGTATTCCTTGTCTCTGCGGTTCCGTCGGTTGTAAAGGCTTCCTCAACTAAGCCTCCCACTTCCTACAGAGCAACTCTTATCATTTCTTTGGCTACTTCAGTTTGACCCATACACTTTGCTGCGGCGCTGTTTCAACACTCCCTAATGGAGGCAAAAGGTTTTTTTCCCTCAACAGCTTGGCTTGGGATCCAAGTTACATTGGAGGGAAGACTGCATCAACCGGCGTTTCCATTCTTCACCTTTCCAACTAAAGTTGGCTGGGCCATGTATCATTCGAACCAAAGGCGGCCGTTTTACCGCTGAGTATCAAAAGGCGGATTCATATTTGCATTGTATTCGGTGTTCGATCATCTGTACTATCTTATTACTTAGTCTAAAGGATGACGGCGAGCGCATAGCGTACCAGAGGCCTGGGTGGACCTGGTCTCGCGCACAATGGATGGGTTGGTTCGCATAGTACGTGCGATTCTGAGTATGGGCCGTATGAGCTCTCCTGCACAGTAGTTAGCTATAATCAATTGATTGACAGATTGAGAAAACTACATATTCATCTTTCCAACTGCCGGACTTTATGTTGAAAGGGCAGCGAGAAGTCGGCCACACAAATATTGAGCTGACCTTGCGCCCCCCAAAGGTCCACCCGCCTTCTTCAGTATATTGAGCATCAGCCACTTACGCGCCCGAAGTTCAGTATCGCTGTGAACCCGACGATCAAGGGCTTGTATCTCACCAAGTGCATCCAGGACTTGGGTTGAGTTGCGAGGACAGATTATAATGACTGAAGATACTGTAGTCTCGTCCCATTGTACTTTGAACATCTCAGCTTAGCAAGCCCACTCCATACTCCCATCCAAGTTTGGGAAATAGACACCCGTGAGTCTAGCAAAGGTAGTCACTCTGTGGGCAGATGTTAGCAGAGGAAGGGGGATGAGGGGAGTGTGAGACAGGATGAGACATACTCAGCGTTCGGAGGTTCTGAAGCGGTGTCGAAGAGGCCAACTGTTGATGTGTCTTTTGCGTCTGAGGCGCCAGGGGTATAACTATAAAATGGCGAAACATGTTAGCACAGAGCTTGTGTTAAGAGAAGGAGAAGAGTAAGAAGTATATCGCCAGAAATCACTGTGGAACTTCAGAACATGGCAGGAAATTGGTAGTCTGGACACAATTCCTGAGAAAAGAGAACCAGCCCGTAAGTCTCACCTCGGTGTGTAGGATGTTCTGATAGGAGACGTGCTAGCTACGCTGCAGAGACTAAAAACTACCAAGGAAAGCATTTACGTACGACAGATTTACACGCGCTTCATCCTCCTGTTTCTTCAGGATGTCGAGCATGGTAGCGGCTTCCTTGATACCGAAGTGATCAGCAATGTGATGGAGTTGCTTTATTGTCCATTCATGGGCGGTAGGTGGGCAGTTCCGGGACCAGGCTGTAATATACAGGCTGAATACTAGAACGTAGACGTCGAGGATGTGAGACATGGTATGGGTGTGTTGCGAACAGGTGCCGGAGGTCCCTTCATTCGGTAGTTTATGTCTGGCCGCGAAATCACAGTTTATCATTTGTGGGACAGAGGCACAGAGCTCTTGTATCATCTCTACTATGATGCGTTTTGCGCATTGTGTCTGAGCTTCGCTTTCGGGGTCTTGGAGCGTAGAACAGGATTCCACCACCTCCTCACAGAGAAGGATCCGTATCAACCGCAAGACGTTCCACATTTGTGTGATGTCCCGGTTGGGATATATGTCGTACACAGGGGGGAAGCTTTCAGGAACAATGGGTCTTGGATCATGCTCTGATATAGTCTTCCGCTGGTAGGACCATGTTGGATATGCTTCGAGAGCTATTGTCTCAAGTTGTCGGTCAAGCTCAACACTCTTTGCAATTCGCTTTTCTGGCGTCATTGTGCCATTACGCATTTCGGCCGCAAGGTCTGTCATTTCGAGCATCAAGCCGCTCAAGCGCCATTTAGGGTTAGAGGTATCAATGTATTGAGCCGCATGTTTTCGGATTTTCCGAATCTCATTCGGAATGGGGTGGCCAGAACTGAGCGAACATATTGTCGTGTTTAACGAGAGACCCATGAGAGCTCTTAGCTCAGGACCCTGTTGGAATTGCTTAACGCCGCGTAGCTTAACCAGCGCTAATGCTCCTTCAATATGTGCGTTGCGAGACATATTCATGTCTGATGCTGACTTCGTCATTTTTTCGAACAGATCGAGCAGTAATGCACCCTCAAACGTCGAAGTGGACCTTGCTTTTTCTGGGTCCTGCAATGCCTTGTTCATCTTCCTCAGTGCTTCACAGTACTTGCGGCGCCCCAAGTCCTTGGCAGTCGGCGAAGAGACCTGATGGGACAAAAAGGCAAGGCTAACGGCATCTATCCCCAGAGCGAGATAGTCAGGTGCAGACCGTGGCCCTAGATATTGGCGAAGAAAGTCCCAAGTCTGACAAAAGTCCGATACATAATGTGCGAAGAACATCTCCCGCCCTAGGACCTGGAGATCCTGAGGTAGATATCGAAACTTAACAGGAACATTAGATTGCTTGTTTTTAGTAGAATTCGCTTTGGTAAGCACTTTGGACCGAACAAATTCGGTCTGGTCAGTGATGCGAACCATTTCGGTGTCCCGATAACCGAAACATATCTTCTTAGCACGAACGCATGAGCTGCAACTGGGACGCTTCATATCGCACTATACACAAGATCAGCAAGGAAGGAAAGTGTTTGTGAAATCTTGTTAGGAAGAAGCATACACGAAGTCTCCTTTCCCTGCATCTCTGGCATGCCTTCGATGGCCTACCACGAAAGACCATTGGCTCAGTTGGCTTCGCAAGGCGTCCTATCCGGCTCCCACGAAATTTGAAAGGTTGTAGTGAAGACTGAAGTGGATTGATGCTGCACGAAATGCAGTCCGGATCTGGGTGCTTGACTTGAAGCGAGAGGAAAATGTTCATGGGTATTGCAGGGCTGCAGCCATTGACGTTAGGCAAACTCCCATATAAGACGAACTAACCAAATGGGGTATGCATCTCGTGCGGCGTTGAATCACGGGATGTTAGCAGAACTATCATCATCTCGTCTCAGCATTGATCTTTGCCGTTATTATTTACTAGATCCGTGCTTTTATGCCCGACCATGTTGGTTTAGCAAACGCCCTTATAGCTACTAGGCAGATGCAGGAGAAAACATTAAGGACTGTGGTTGGGCTCTCGTCGTCTTGATCTTCATCGTCTGAGAACATAGTTCGTACATGATACCTACCAGTACCAAACACATTAAAGATTATGTTGCAGTCAGAGATCAGGTTTAAAGTTCAATTTGTTGTTGTAATGAGGTGCTCCGTTCTTGCACGCACGTCGCGTGGACATGGTGACATATACGCAAGGAGCGACGCTGCCTCGTGAAGTGCATTGTACTTTTTTTCTGAAGTCAACATCCTCAGACCTTCTCTACTCTTCTACCCACGATTGTCTCCTCAAGTTCATTTCCTAAAATCCTATCACTTGCAAATTTCTGGGACAAGCATGTTCTCTTGATTGGTGCCACAACCGGCATTGGAAGAGTGATGACTGAAAGCATGGGAGTCTTCGAAGAGTTTGTTGTCCTACATGGTGCGATAGGTCTTCTGGTCTAGCTTGGACATGGAGGATCTAGCCGGTATTCCATATACCATGAAGAGGTAAGAATCGACTCTTCTCAGTCTAATATCTTACGAATCAGAACATAACAATCAGTCGATCAAAACCAGCCATAAGTGCGATCTATCTTTCGTGATGGATGTTCTGAAATATTGGAAACTTGCGCTGCGCATCCCTTCCTAGTCATATCTCAAATTGGGAAATTTCTGCAAAACAGGCTTGAAGGAATTAATTTTAGACCTTTTTTTCTCTTCTTACCGAGTCTTATTATTGCAGTGAGTACGATTGTGAGATACCACGATACCGATGCTGGGACACCTGGCGCGATTTGCAAAGGGTTTCCCTTGATGAAGCTCGACCGGAAGGGGTGATTGATGCGACTAGGCACAGAAAGGTGTACGACAAAGAGAAAACAATGCACAAACATTCGCTAGGCGTCTGGTGCTTGTGCAAACATGTTACTATTGTTCGTCGAAAGTACTTAGGAAGAGGCATGGCTTCCCGCCAAGCAGTGGAACTTGATCAGCTCGACTCCACCCCACTATGGCGCTCCACTTCATCCGCGACTGGCTCTTGGCCATCTTCCTCTCGCCATACCGCCTGCTGTGCACACTTCCCCGCAGCTACTTTGCAGGCACTCCAGAAATTTCCTTTGTAGAAGATTCCACAAGTGGTAGAGAGACCAGAATGCCGAAATTTTATCACGACGACGAGGCCTGGGCAGACATCGAGCCGCTCCCTCAAGATGACGGCGGTCTGCATCCGCTTGCTGCAATTGCATATACCGAAGAGTACAGCGAGGCTATGGATTATCTGCGTGCTGTAATGGCAAAGAATGAATGTAGCGAGAGAGTGTTGGGTCTCACAGAGCACATTATCAGCATGAATCCAGCGCATTACACTGTGTGGTGAGTGGCGTGCCTCGTTGGTAGTCACGGCTCGCGGATAGCGACAGCTTTAGAGTAACCGTTGACGGCCTGCAGGCTTTACCGCGCAAAGGTAACGTCGGAAATCGGAAGATCACTACAAGACGAAATCGCATGGCTCAACCCGACCGCCCTCAAGCACCTCAAAAACTATCAGATCTGGCACCACCGACACACTATCATCGATGCGCTTGGTTCGCCAGAAGGAGAAGCAGAATTTATAAGCACCATGTTGGAGCAGGACTCGAAGAACTATCATGTGTGGAGCTACAGGCAATGGCTCGTGAAACGCTTTGACCTGTTCGACAAGCCAGAAGAGCTGGAGTGGACAGAGAGCATGATCGAGGCTGATGTGCGGAACAACTCGGCCTGGAACCACCGTTACTATCTAGTGGTTGGCGGTCGTGAGGGGAAGCCGAGCGAAGAAGTTGCGAAACGGGAAATCGAGTACGTCCCTGTAGCAAGAGAATGTCGGCGTGACTGTACTAACCGTGGCCAAGATATACCAAAGCAGCCATTCGCAAAGCACCCCAGAATCAAAGCCCATGGAACTATCTTACGGGCATAGTCCGCGTAGCAGGGCTGCCAAAGTCGACGCTCAAGGATTTTGCGCTCGAGTTTGCAGACATCCAGAGGCCGGATGAGGTCTACTCTAGTCATGCGCTCGATCTTCTGGCTGACATCTACGCCGAAGAAGACGACAGTAAAGAGAACGCGGAGAAGGCCTTGGACCTTTTGGCAACGAAATATGACCCCATCAGAGCGAACTATTGGAACTTCAGGAAGGGCATGCTCGAGCAACCCAAACTTGCTGCATGAGTTGCGCTACATTCACAGCAGAACAAAGTCGATGCATCGTTGTGTCTCAGCCGGGACCATCAGTATGCAATTCGATAAAAAGTGCGGATCCGCGTCGCACGCTACGACTGCGTGTGTCAAAGTTTGGTGAACAGTACTTGTCTGCATTGACAACAATTTTCACACCGACAAAATGGTCCGGATCTCCACACAAGCTTGGACATCTTTCCCACATGATGCGAGTTCCCCTTCCCGTCGGGGATCTTTCCATGCCAACCCCGCAACCTATCGCTATCATCCCGACGAACAGATTTCCGAGCCAACCCCATCTTTACCGTCGTATCCGAAATATTCTCGAACCCGAATCCCCTGGATCGCTCTTCTGCATGCGACTAATCGCCCATGAACCTATCAAATGCGTTGAGAGGCAGGGGGGCGCCAAGGCTGACGATATCTCTAGGCGGCGGGGCGTGGCAGAAACTGAGCTAAAAGTGGAACCGCCGTTGATAACCGCAAGGGGAAATCGTAACCATAGGTACGAGCTTCCAAGTAGCGGTCTCATGCTTGTGTCATTCAGCGCTCGCATCGCGCTCGCTTGTCCCTTATCGAATTACTATAGGGTAATTTGTGCACTTTATAGGGTAATCGATACCAGGTTGCGGTGTACTGTACTGTTTGGGTGCATTTGAGTGCGTTTTTCCCCCTCTGATTTGGGACTTGGATCTGGGGCTGCGGGTGCGTGCGGAGCTGATAAGACGTTACTCATTGGGATAAAGGCGCGATAGCATTGTGTTTGAGTCAATATCAACAATCTGGTTCATAAACACTCCCTTCTCTAAAGTGTCTTTTCTCTTTCCAATTTCTCTCAACGCCGCTCAAGAATCACAAAGAGCAACAAACGTCAAAATGACCGTCAAAATTTACGCCGATGAGGAGCAGCAGCAACAGAACCCCTGGGTTCAAACTCCATTGAGGGAGTCTTACGCGCTTTCAGAAGCTGCGGGATGGTACGGTCACACTTCCTTAGCCCTTTCAAGCCTTACCACAACCATCGGTTTTTGAACTATATCGATGCTGTAGAGAAAAGAGAGTTCTAAATCGTAGAAGCAGAATTTTCCTAAAGCTGGAGAATCTCCAACCCTCTGGGTCATTCAAATCTCGGTAAGCTTTCTAATCTTCCAAATCCAACCTTCTTGCAGACTAACACATCAGCAGAGGCATCGGCAATTATATTCTGCGCCGTCTCGAAGAGCTTCCCCATGGCTCTCAACCACACATCTTCGCCTCTAGTGGCGGTAACGCTGGTCTTGCCGCTGTCCACTCTGCTCGCGCCCTGGGCTTGTTATGTACCGTCGTTGTGCCGACCGCCACAGCTCCATTGATGGTCGCTAAGCTCAAGGCTGCGGGAGCGTATGATGTTATTCAGTATGGCGCCGCGTGGAGGGATGCCGATGCTTATCTGAGGGAGGAGGTCATGCCTTATGTGAGTCCCAATATTACTTCGAATCGTCTTACAAACCGTCCAAAGTACTAACGACCTGAACAGACACAGACATCAACTATCTACTGCCCACCATTCGATCATCCCGACATCTGGAATGGCAACTCAACTGTCATGCACGAGATTGCAGCCCAGATGCCCAACAAATCTGCTCCTGACGTTATCATTTGCTCTGTTGGTGGTGGCGGCCTTATCAACGGTATCTGCCAAGCTATGGATGACCTCAACATGCACGACACCACAGTCCTCGCCATGGAGACTGCGGGTGCCGAGTCGTTGAACGCATCTTTGCAAGCCAGGGAGCTGGTGACACTTCCCAAGATAACAAGCCAAGCAACAAGTCTCGGCTGCGCTCGAGTCACAGGGCCAACATTCAAATATGGACAGCGCAGCACAGTTCGCTCTGTCGTCCTCCCAGACGCCGAAGCAGCAATGGGCTGCTGGCGCCTCGCGGACGACGAACGCATCATGGTGGAACTAGCATGTGGCATCAACGTCGCCTTGTGTTATGATGGGCGGTTAGAGAAAGCCCTTGGCCGACCCGTTCGACCTGATGATAAGGTCGTCATTGTCCTCTGTGGAGGTAGCAACGTTACAAGCCAGATGCTGTGTGAATGGAGAAAGGAGTACGCATACATTGAGGAAGAGACCGAGGAGCGAAGGCGGGATTCTGCGCTGGGAAGCGAGAATGCGAGCGAGACGGGAAGTGTGAAGGGGATAGAGAATGTCCCAAGTGAGTACACAAAGCCCATCGTCATCGAGGGCATTGAGGTTCAGTGCATTAGCTGTTCATGAGGCTCGAAGTTCTGCGTTAAGGAACTAGAGCTTAGCATTATTTACGACTTTCCTTGGGTGTTGGGGTTGGGTTTGCTTTGCTTTTCAGCGTTAGAGAGGACCTCGATAGGCCGCATCACATTTGTACTGATGCATAATAAGACATACTTGCTTCAACTCTTTCGAAATACTTTCTTCTCGCCGTGATTGCGCCTATGGCTTAAGAATTAACCTTGGTATCGCCCAATCCTCCACATAATGCTGTTTTAACCAGAAAATTGCAATGCGCGCGTGCTCACTTAGTAGATATGTTTAGATTTCAGTGTCCAGACAGAGTTGCATGCATTCTAGCGCAATAATGAGAGGTAAATTGCTCGCATTTAACAGTTGCCAACGCTTGCATAAAATAGAGGCAACTATAGAATTTAGCGCTGAGAGAGCCAGAACAATCATGGCAGCGCTTCAAAATGGACTGATCAAAGGGCTGGCTATATTGTCTATACAGTTCCTCCAGGTGCCACTGGTGATATCTCATCAGACATAAGAGAACCTGGTGATATTGCTCTTCTCTGATGCTTGACATGATTTCGGCCTCCTCGAGCTCTGGCTTGATACCTGACGGTCCTGTCAATAGGACCAACCTTGTTGCTCAGAAGTTGAAACATACCTGCTTATAAGCGACAGAGAAGTCACTGTTCAGAGGCACTATCCTCTCCAGCAAGGAGAGGTTCCGTTTGTTTCACACCTCCACTGCGCATCAAGCATCAACACCCAATATTTCCGACTTTTGCATAAAGTATGTACCTCTGGAAGCATTTATGTTTTGTTCTGCCCCCCAGGACTTAACAGTAGTCCTATAGTCTATCGGATTCCGCTTTGCGCTTTTCGATAATCTGCCTTGCCTTCTCTCGTCGCTCTTCACGTAGCGTCACGTACACCTACACATGTTAGCTGTGAACACAAACAATGCATTGTCACAGAATCCCTACCCAGAACCAAGCAGCAAGTTCCAAAAACCCCCAAGTGAAAACAATGCTGTTGTTCAAGCCTGCTCCTGCGTTCATTCTGTACTCGATCCCCCTTGGGGCAAACATGCCGCCCTCCTTGGACATGTACGTGTAGCCTGTCAATGCGAAAAGGAAAGCGAGGCGGACTGGGGTCTGCGAGCCCCAGAACTCCATGAAGATTTCATCAGAAAGGGAGAGCGCGGTGAGGTCGGAAAGGCCTATGAAGGCGAAGAGGACTGCGATGAAAGCTGTTGCTGCGGAGGGTTTGTTGAAATCGCGCGGCGTAGGCTACGAGGGTTAGAAATTGAATAGAAGAACGTGATTAGATATGATATTTACAAGTTGCATAGATTCGCCCAAGAGCAGCACTACACCTTGGTTCGATACCATGGCCGGATTTTTGAGGAGAAGTGCGGCAAGGGTGACGTGGAACAGCGATAAGCTGCGTATCATTGCATTTGCTGATATGAGACCCATGATTGCGGTTGTTTTGGCTTCAAAAGAGGAACTTGCAATAGCCAAAGTGAGTTTCGATCACTGAAATACCGAAATGTTGGTGTTGATGTTTTGTGTCAACGCGGAGGTGACTGCTAACTCCGAACCGCCTGCCAAGACAAATCACCCAATACCTCGTTGCCCACATCCTTACTCTTTGTCCCTTGAACAACCCTCACCATTCTTAAAGCCCCATTATGAGGAACTTTGAAGATGTGTACGTTGAGGGAATGCATGGTGCGGCAAAACACCGAACCCGTCCTCGGCGGTCGTTGTTTGATCTTGATGCCCGTATATTCTGGGTTGTTATCTTTATCCTCTTTTCGGCCAACTGGCTCGTAGGACATGGGCTGCCTTTTACAGAGCAGAATCATGTTTGTGCATTGCCACTGACAGTTGAAGAGCGAGCAGCGAAGATACTAAAGGAACACCCGCTCATTGGTCAGCATCTTCAGGCAAAGATTCATTGTGAATATGCTGACAGTTTGGAGATGGACACAACGACTTGATGATCTTTATTAGAGGAAATTATCGAAACCATATCTACAACAATTCCGGTAATGATTTTGCGGAAAAATTCAAACACGGTGGGCTCAAACAGCACACCGATATTCCACGCTTAGTGAAGGGTATGCAGGGCGGTGCTTTTTGGTCCGCTTTTTGGCCGTGTCCATTGGGTGATGGGACTAACTTTGGAGATGATAGATACCATGATAGTAAGTTGCATGAACAGGGTCAAGAGACGGCGAAGACTGATTATCACAGTTGTCAAGTCTACTCTCGGCCAGTTAGATCTCTTCAATCGACTTGGTCAAGACTATCCAAAGTATTTCACCCCTCCTAAAGATAGCGTCGAAGCCATAGAAGCTTTCAAGGATGGCAGATTCATCGCTCCGGCAGCGATTGAGGGCCTCCACCAGATTGGGAACTCAATCTCCACTCTGCGTCTCTACCACCAGCTTGGTGTTCGATATGCTACTCTCACATGGAATTGCCATAATAAGTATGCTGATGCTGCCATTGAGACTGGCTCCGACTTCAAGGCGCGGATCGCAACTCCATTTTGGCATGGCCTCAGTTCGGCCGGCCGTGACCTTATCAAGGAAATGAACCGCATGGGAATGTTGGTCGATCTAGCTCATGTTAGTCAAGACACAATGAGAGACGTCCTTGTGGGCAAAAGCAATGAAAACGCTGGAAACTGGACTGGCAGCCTCGCCCCTCCGATCTTCAGTCACAGTTCCGCGCACGCAATATGCCCACATCCCCGTAATGTGCCAGACGACATTCTCCAGCTTGTCAAACAACGTAACTCTATCGTCATGGTGAACTTCAACCCCGAATTCATCTCTTGCATTCCTGGCAAAACAGCTCATGATTTCCCTGAATACATTCCTGCGAACAACACGTTGCAACAGGTCGTTCGCCATATAGTACATATTGGAGAGCTTATTGGCTATGATCACGTCGGTATAGGTACCGACTATGATGGTATTGAGGATACTCCAAAAGGGCTAGAAGACGTCTCAAAATTCCCAGATCTCATCGCTGAGCTGCTTAGGCAGAATATCAGTGACAAAGATGCCGCGAAGATCGCAGGAGGAAATCTTTTGAGAGTCTGGAAGGAGGCAGATAGGATTGCAAAGGAGTTGCAACAAAGTACTCTTCCACTGGAAGATGATGTTCAGAATCAGTGGGCTTACCAGCAGGTGCTATGAGTAAATCTGTATGAAGATAGTGGTTGACGGGACGCGGATCTATAAGTATGGCTGGGGCCGGAGCCACTGTAACTGCGAGCTCCCGCGCGCAGCTAACGGCTCTCTAAATAATCATGCAAATCGGCAAGCGCATTCCATTTACTGGACTTGCAACTCAATCTTGGAGACATGAATAGCCGCATTTCCGACGACATGTGAGCTTATTTTACAGTATCGATCGATTTGCGGCGTGATCCGGTGCATCGTATTCGCCAACACGACTTCAACAGTGCTACTGACATATCTAAAGGCACATGACAGCAGATGATACGTTTGCTAATTCGTTTGGGCACAATGTTACTGTGGCGGAGCGTACGGGTTCAGGTTCCACCCGAGTATCACACCACTTTCAAGAAGCCCAGTCCTTGGCAACGCTGGCCAGCTTGTATTCCCACATGTGCTCTTATGTAACGCGTCAAGAGGTTGATATATAGGTCGAAGTCTGAACCCCTTAAATCTTGCCAATTCGACTTTGCCCCTCTTTCTTTCCTGCACATAACCCCGCCAAATCAGGCAGGCCACCCTTTGTTTGCATCCTCAGCGACAAGCCGAGATCACGATCTCACCTTCCAAACAGAACCATCATTCTGCATTAAACAAGTTAAACAACAACATGGCGCAACCTAAACTCACAACCAGTATTGCCATCCTCGGTTGTGGCGATGTTGGGTCTACACTTGCGTACACTCTCATTCTCCAGCCCATCTGCAGTGAGGTCATCCTGGTCGATCTGAAGAAAGATCTATTAGAGGCACAAGTACGAGACTTGAGTGACGCAACATATCGTGGCGGGTCAGGCGTCAAAGTTCGTGCTGGGACGCATAAAGATGCAGGACAAGCCGATATCGTTGTAATCACAGCTGGTGCGAAGCAAAAGACTGGTATATCAAATTCATCCCCGGTTTCTGTATTGTTGGCGCTAATTACCAATAGGTGAAACTCGTCTATCGCTCCTAAGCCGGAATCTCCATATCCTGTCCTCCATATTTGACTCAATGGCACCCATCTCGCCCCATACGATCTTGCTCCTTGTTGCGAATCCTGTGGACATTCTGACTTACTTCGCTCGTAAGCTATCCGGATTGCCTGAATCACAAGTTCTTGGTACTGGAACGAGTCTGGATTCTGCACGTTTGAGGGGTGTTCTTGCTCAGAAGGCCGAAGTTGCACCAAATAGTATTGATGCGTACGTGCTTGGGGAGCACGGCGATAGTCAATTTGTACGTGTACATGTTGCTTTCTTTAAGGCTAATTGACGCTGATGATATACAGATTGCCTGGTCTAGCGCAACAATTGGCACTGCGCCTCTGTCTCTCGCCATGCCTGGTCAACTGACTGACTCTTTTAAGTCTGAGATCTCAGCTCACACACGCGGAGCTGCCGGTGCCATCATAGCAGCAAAAGGTTGCACATCCTACGGCATTGGCGGTATCGCTGCTGGTATTTGCAAGTACATCCTGTTTGACTCAAGGAGCGTGCGACCACTGTCATTCTACCAGCCCGAGCTAGGCTGCTGTTTGTCCATGCCGGCTGTCGTGGGCAGAAAGGGGATTGTGAAGCCGATGCCGATTCAGCTTGATGAGACAGAGAGGGCTGAATTGGAAAGCTGTGCAAAAGGACTACGAGCGGTCATAGAGAGTGCGGAGAAAGAGATGAGCGCTGACAGGGAGCTAGAGAAGGCGCTACAGAATGATAAAGGTGCTTAAGGCTTGGGCACAGGACATCATGAGAAGAACCTGAAATGCAACATCCAACCACTTGTAAAGACGGAAATAAAAGTTGAAAGTGTAGGAGCAACCAATATACTATTCTAGTATCAGATGTGCTATAGCCAGTGTTCTCAATATCCCAATTCACACGTTGTGACATCCTCCGCAAAGTGCTTCTCCCTATACGCTCTAGTCCACCACAAATACCATGGCACAACGTTCATTTTGATCTTATGACCCAGCCACGGCGTATTCTGTACTGTTTTGACGACGCTCTGACTCTCGTCAAAGGCAGTATCGATGCGGGCTCTTCTCAACTTCTCATACGCGTCAAATGCCTCCTTTACCGGGACCTGATCCTCCCGCCTCGTCTCCATCCACTTCGCCAAACACCTTGCAAATAACACGCCATCCTCAAACACAATTCCTGTACTCTCACCCTGCGGTGGCATCGCATGGGCCGAGTCTCCAATCAGCATCACACGGTCAGTCGCCCATTTTCCACCTTTACTCAACGTGAAGACAGGCCACAGGAACAAATCCTCGGCATCTTCAATCAGATGCCTTATCAACGGGTTCGCAGCGCCGTCATATCGCTCTAACATTTCCTGGCGCGTTCTGGACGCGTCGGCGCCAGCGGCTTTCCAGCCATTTCTGTCCGCGATCTCGGGGACTTGCATGAGTGCACCGACGTAGATGAATTCCTTGGTCGAGTCATGGAAGGAGGTTAAGAGGATCCCGCGGCGGCCAAAGTTCATGCCCGTAGCCTCGAAATGGGTCGCTTCGAGCTCACCTGTCTCCGTTGCTCGCCTCTTCGCAAATCCGAATGCGTTGCAAATACCTGAGTACATACTCCTCCTCTCGGGTTCAACGTGATTCAGTCGTGTGAAGGAGTGTATGCCGTCGCAGCCGATCAATATATCTCCTCTGGAGATGTCTCCATCTTCGAAATTGAGTGTTACGCCGCCACTATCTTCTTTGATGTCTATCGTCTTCTTTCCACAGATCAATTTGATGTTGGAGTGCTTCTCGATTGCAGCAAGTACGCCTTTCAATGCATCACCCCTTGTTATTCTCAGAGCAGTGAACGGAGGATTACCTAATCCTTTGCCTTCAGGGCCGCGGAAACTACTCTCTGCGATTTTCTGGTTGGTGTAGAGATCGAAGACTTCGACTGATAGACATTCTTTACCGTAATTCCTGGCGCGAATCTCATCTAGTGCCCCAAGATGGGACAACAGACGGAGGGCGTTGGGCGTCAAGTTAACTGCCCCGCCGATGGTTGCTGGTGCTGGTCGGATCTCATAGAGGATGATATTTGGTGGTGGACGTGAAGATGGAGCGAACTTTGTTAGGGACAGAGCTGTCGTAAGGCCAGCTATTCCGCCCCCTAGGATGATGATGTCCATTGCTTTCGTCGTCGCCATTACACTCGTTTAGATTGACCAATCCGATACCAAGGGCGCCACAGTGCTGCTGAGAGAAGTGCAAGAGATTTATTGTTCATTGAGGATGATGTTAGCACAGCCTGACTAAAAGGGCTGAAGTGTGATTGCTGAGCGTCGCGACTATCGAAGATATCTACGCGGCATATGGACGGGAATGGTTTTACCGAAATATGTATGTAGGCGTCAGTGTAACATTTCCTCGGGCCGTGAATGCGCTGACAAGGGTAAATGTCCGATTATTGTGAGGCCTTCGGCAAACGTTGGGGAACCGAACATTCAAACATGGAAGTCGTGGTGAGACCGAACGGATCATATCGAACGGTTCTTGACACCCTGCATGTGGGATTAACCCTTGTAAACCTTAGATAGTATCAAGCATCCACAAGCCTATCATTGTAAGTTTAAGGTAGCAATCCTACCGGATGTTTCGGGTGATCATCGAGAATTCCATGTTCCTAAAAATGGATCTATGCTTTGTGGGGCAGACACTTTCAAGAAGGCATGAACAACAACTGTTAACATGGTGACGGCACCAGATCCAGAATCTGCCGAGATGACATCGTGTCGAATTCCGCTAAGACCCTACTTAGCCTACAAACGCCGGATGCCTATGCGCTAACAAAACCTATAATATCCACACCGGCGCATTGATATATTCGTACAATCCACTGAATGCCTTGACTCATCGCGCTTACTGCTTCTTCTGCGCGTTCGGGCCCATTTCTTTGCTGAAGGCGTAATACGACACTTCGAGGCTGGTGAGCGCCCTTATGCCGACAAGGAGGATAAGGAAAAGCGGGATGATGGCAGCAAATCCCATGAATAGCCCGGGAGTAAAGTACTGATATCTCTCAAAGAGACCACCCTCCGTCGAGTTCGCTCGCTTGATATGAGACGAGAGATCGCGCTTCAACTCCATCTGGACCGCGTCTCCGAATGATTTCTCTGCATCGTATGAGTATTGCTCCTGCTCAAGCTGTGCCTTGGCTTGTGACTCGGTTGGTGGAGTGGTGATGTAGACGACGGTATAGTCCTGAGGCTTTGCACGACTGACGATTTGATCGAATTCAGCGTCTGTGGCGGTCAATAGCCGTTTTCTGCATGTCCAAAATCAATCCTTACCGTCTGACTGGAGCTGGTAGGTTCTAAGCGCCTTTGCCGCAGCTGGTGTTTGGGAGCTTATCCTCGTGAACCATGTCGACTTGTCCTGGTCGCTAGTGGGGGCGCAGTTGGACTGCAGATATGCCATGATTGCTGCTCCATCAACCCTTCCGACTATATCCGATACAGCGAAAGTAGTCTTTATTTCTGCATGCTTGCCTCCCATGTACTGGCTCAAGTATGGCGTGGATCGGCCGTCTTCGTAGTCGGCGGAGGAGACTCCCTCTTGTTCCACGATAACGTACGAGTGAGTTGGGCAGTGTTTCAAAGCGCCAAGCACATCGGCGGTGACTTTGGACGATTCTGCTACTGAGGTGTCGGTAGTGTCGACAAGCAGCCTGCGAGCGTTAGCCTGGAGATATGATGACGCGCTCCCACGGTGCGTACTCGGCAGTGGAGAAGAGGAAGAAAGGCGACGTGTTGCGAAAGGCAAGCGCCGAAGGCAACGCTGCTAGAGCGAGAGCGCCAACCAATGTCTTTGCCATGTTGTGATAGATGAGTTGGTGGTGAGGTTCAACGATATGGAGCTCAGACGCTGCGACAAGCGCACTGCCCAAGCTGATTACCCGACAATTCGCCGGTTGGAGGCTATGACGCGCTTTCCCCATCTGTGAAATTCCGCAGCTGTCGAACAGTCACCGCATGCTCAATCAGATTACCGCTCGCTTGCGCCACCACAACCTGAGGGCCCGGCAGACTGTGCCTGGATGCCTGTGCTATGAGTGCAAATTGACTCATCCCCCAGCACGTTCTGGAAGCACGTGCTAGCGTGCATCTTCAAGAGGCAAGAGTGTATAATTGCTCGCCACTGCAGCATCTCGTCGCTACCTCTGAAGCTTACGTTTTCTTTCTTTTTCAGTTCCATAGGCCGTACATTTATTAGAGCCTGTACATTAAGCGCCCTTTTTTTGAAACATCGGCCCGAAGGCCTTCGCAGTATAATCAACAACGTGCCAACCTCACCGACGGCCGTCGATTTGCGCAATATGTCGACTGTCACCACAGCCCAGCCAGCAGTCTCAGCTCCGGCGGACGCCCCAAGAGGATCACAGAGGCGGCGACGCCCACGTAATCGAAACGGGCAAGGCGTTGCACAGTCAGATCAGCAGCAAGAGGAGGGGCAAGTTGAGCAGCAATCCCAAAGAGGTGGACGAAGCGGTCGAGGGCGGGGCAGAGGACGGGGAGCCCACAACGATGCTGGAAGGCCTCCAGTACATGATGCATCCGCGGTGCTCGAAATAGTGCCACCATCTGTACAGGAGGCATCGCATCGAGCTGTTAGAGGTGGTCGCGGTCGTGGACGTGGGAGGGGAGGCGTGGAGCGGTTCCCACCACGTATGGCCGCTGGAGGTCGGCAATTTGGAGGACAATTGACAATTGAGGATGATGCCGCTTCAAGGACTTCTCAGGTATGTGATCAAGGTCGTAGTCACAACACGGTTTCATAATTACAAGTACTTGCCCAGCGATTGAGTATACTAACCCAGCACAGGAAACATCAAGCTTACAGGCAGATGCTGCCCCATTTCAACCAGGCCAACCTCTTGTTCCACGCAAGCCACGGCCTCCACGCGAGAAGAAACCACAAGCCCCAAAGTCAAGCGCACCCGATATCGCTACCAGAACACATGAAGATATTGACAATGGCCACTACGAATGTGCTATTTGTACGGAAGATGTCAAGAGACACTCGCGAGGAGTCTGGTCCTGCAGAACGTGTTGGACTGTATTCCATCTGGGCTGCATCAAGAAATGGTCGACCAACGAGGGTTCTGCAGCGGCACGCCAACAGGCTCAAGACGGAGAGCTGCCGCCTCCGAGACAGTGGCGCTGTCCTGGATGCAATTTACCAAAGGACGTCCTACCGAAAAACTTCCACTGTTGGTGTGAGAAAGAGCTAGATCCAAAGTCATTGTCGGGACTTCCACCGTTCTCATGTGGCCAGACTTGTGCTCGACCCCGGATTTTACCCAAAAAATGCCCTCATCCCTGTAGCAATACGTGCCATGCTGGTCCTTGCCCGCCTTGCGGCTTGATGGGACCCACGCAGAGCTGCTTCTGTGGTAAGAGGTCAACTACCCGCCGCTGTGTAGACACCGATTACGAGCATGGCTGGAGTTGCGCCGAAGTCTGTGGTGGATTGATGCCTTGTGGGGAGCACCGCTGCTCACGAAGATGCCACGACGGCCCTTGTGGATCTTGCGAGGTGCGTGTTCCGGCAAGATGTTACTGTGGTCAGTCACAGAAAGACATTCTATGCTGCGATCAAGCAAAAGAAAAACAAAGCAGTCACATCCACATCGCAGCGGATGGCTCGGCAACCACCGAGCATTGGACTGGAATATTTGAGTGTCTCAATGTTTGTGGCCGGCCATTTGATTGCGGCAAGCACACGTGCAAGAAGTTCTGCCATCAACAAGATGCTCAAGCTCCCCGTTGTCCGCGATCTCCAGACGTTGTTACCCGCTGTCCATGTGGCAAAACCCCACTAGGTCAGATATCTGGTGCTGCGCGAACATCCTGCGAGGATTCAATACCAAATTGCGATAAACCCTGTGGGCAGGCACTTGCTTGCGGACACCGTTGCCAACAACATTGCCACCAAGGAGCTTGTCGACCCTGCTTGCAGAAAGTCACAATCTCATGCAGATGTGGACGGACAGAGTCTTCGAGCATTTGCCATCAAGGTGGTGTTGAAGCTCCGCAATGTATGCGCATCTGTCGTGTCTCACTGAACTGTGGACGCCACGAATGTGGAGATCGCTGCTGTGCTGGTGAGCGCAAGGCAGCTGAGCGTCAGTCCAATCGCCGCAAAGCGAGACCGCTTGATTCAGCACCTCGCCAGACTGGGGAGAACTTCGAAGCTGTAAGTTGATTTCAAGTGTTCTAATTGGGTTTCTGGCATTTTTTTTGGAAGCTTTTCAATCATCTCGCCAATACACAAAGTGATACGATTTACTATGTGGCTGTTAAATTGGCTCACCATATTTAAGTACCCTACTAACGACTTATAGGAACACATTTGTACCCGAAGCTGCGGACGCCAATTGAAATGTGGAAACCCTGAGCACCGCTGTCAGGAGCTTTGTCACAAAGGCCCTTGCGGGACATGTCGCGATGCCATCTTCGATGAACTTAGCTGCCATTGCGGCAGAACTGTTCTACAACCCCCATTACCATGCGGCACGAAGCCTCCGCTATGTCGCCACAAGTGCGAGCGACCCAAGGACTGTGGTCACCCGCAATTGGACCACAGTTGTCACGGAGACGACCAGGACTGCCCAAAGTGTGCATATTTGACAACGAAAACATGTTCATGTGGCAAGAACGTCCTAAAAAACCAACCGTGTTGGCTCAGTGAGGTCCGCTGTGGTCAAATCTGCGGACGGACTCTCCGATGCGGAACCCATAAATGTCAGAAGCAATGTCACCGTCCTGGAGAATGCGAAGAGCCCTGTACGCAAGCTTGCGGGAAAGAGCTCGGCGTCTGCGGTCACTCATGCATGGATCTTTGCCATTTCCCTTCTATATGCAAAGAAGAGAAGCCTTGTCAGCACAAGATCTTCGTCACCTGTGAATGCCAGAGGATTAAGCAGGAAGCTAAATGCAATGCTTTCAAAAACGGTGAAGGAAATTTGAAGAAGGTACTGAAATGCGACGACGAATGCGCGCGCCTGGAGCGCAATCACAAACTGGCGCTTGCTCTGAACGTCGACCCGGATCACCAAAACGATCATATTCCCTATTCGGATGCCACTTTGAACATGTATCAACAAAATTCTACCTGGGCAGCTCCACAAGAGAAACAACTCAGACTCTTTGCCGCGGACCCAGAGGAACGACGTTTAAGATTCAAGCCCATGCCTGGAAACCAACGAGCTTTCGTCCACTCACTTGCAGAAGATTTCGGGTTCGACTCAGAATCTATGGACCCGGAACCTCATCGACATGTCGCAATCTTCAAAACCCCTCGGTTTGTGATGGCACCTATGAAGACTCTGGCGGAATGTGCAAGGACTCGTCAAGTACAGCAGCGTATGACCCCTGCACCAGCAGCTACTTCTACGGCTACATTGCGTCCGAAACCCAGCAATACGAACGGTGATCCGTACAATGCCTTTCTGATCATGAACCCACGCTTCGCCTTGACTATCGAAGAAGTCAACGCTGTGGTGAAGAGCGTACTGGCAACGACGTCCTTCCGTCTAGAATTGGAGGTGAATTTTCTTCCTAGTGAAGCCGTTGCGCTGAAGCCGCCTCTAGCTGCACGCCTTAGCATGCCAGACCGGGAGATGCAAACATTACTTGAGTCTGTCAAGGATTCGTTATCTCAAGCTCTCACTTCACAAAAAATTGGCAAGCTGCAACTGGCGCGTCTCGATTCCTCTCTCAATGTGCTCCGTAAAGAGTCAGATATTGGACCTGGTTCGGGCTGGAGCCAAGTTGCTGCTTCAAAGGGAACCCCTCTACGTCAGCTACCACGGAGCATGCCATTTGGTAACAAGGGTGGTTTTGCTGTCCTTAGCTTAAGTAGCACGCGGAAGAAAAAGGAGAAAGCGACTGAGGTTGTGGAAGACTGGGAAGCAGCAGAAGAGGAGGAAGAGCAGAGGGAGAGAGTCAGTGGCGCCAATAGTGGCGTGGTAAGCGAAGACGAGGCCATGCATTCGCGCCCACGTAGCGCGGTTGGACATGATGATGAACAGCCTCATGAGCATACAAAAGTGGAGGTTCCTCTGGTCATGAAGCCGACGCTAGGACGCTGGGCAGACCTGGACGATGATTGAATAGATTACATATGGCCTAGCCTAAAAAGAATCACAGTTGTTTCATGAGCCTGATGGGTTAACCTCGCTATGGATAAGATGCTGAGCGCTTTGAATAGAACTTAATGAGGTAGTGCTGTGAGACAACTGTCAGTCAGAAATCTGCCCCTTGGTCACATCTTGTTCTTCTTCTTCATCTTCATCTCTTATCTCTTCTGCACTTGAAACCTCATTCAATTAAGCAATCTTGCCAACAACGCGATCAAAGTGCTCGAAGACAAATTTTCCCCCAACAAAGCAGGTCGCAATCCACTTCCACCACGCCACACTCAAAACACTGACGCCATGCTCTTTCAGCCTTCTCGTAAAGATGGCGGTCTCGATGGTATGAGCAGGAAAGAGGATGTAAAAGAGCCCATTTTGGATCCATCTCGCTGCCGTCAAAGCCGTAGCCGATCGTGACAAGACATAGTCATAGAGTGGGGAACCTGGAGAGATGACCTCGCGCCGGGTGGTGAGGGCCATAATAATGCCAACAATGATTATGGGCTTCAGTTGGGGATGGCCAGGTGCGATGTAAGTGTTGTTCAGATTCTTGGGCCGGGCTGTCATGGTGAATTGCGTATGTCGGTTCTACTCGAAGAATGTACTTTGCTGTCCCAGAATGCTCGTGCTATACGTGAGTCTGGCCTCTTTCTCCAATGCAAGATAGATATCGATTCCTACAGCTTAAATCTGTGGACGTCGCGTTCCGAGAGCTATATAGATGCTTTGGTGTGGGGTCGGGCGGGACGGGGGCGGAACAGGGTGGTGACCGCCTCGGTAGATGATTGCCAAGATTCATTCACTCTCCTCAGCGCGCTAGTTGCGAGTCAGTGTATCAGTATCATCAATAACGCCGACAAGGCTCCTTAGAATCCAGCCCAAACCTGGTGTTAATTTGATGAGGCTAAACCTTTTATGTGTAATTCGCATATCCCAAGCAATCGCCAGTGCTCCACTTTCGGATCTTATCTGGTGTGACTTCCCTAAGTGGCAAATCCTCCAAAAGCTGTCGATAGCTGGAACCACTGCAAACCACACTTAGGGCTGGTGCTATGCAGCTCCGTACGATCACGTGAAATCTGCTCAGTCTATTGGCCTGTCAGCTAGGCGCCCGTGTGCGGCGAGGCCTCTTATGCAGCCGGCTGTCACACTGAGGTGTGATACACAAATGTGCTGATGGCTACGCCTATGGCGGGGCTGAAGTGTAAGATCTGGACTGCGATAAGATTGGGAGAAGATTAGCGAGGGCACAGGTGGTTCTTGCCTCATCATTCTCCGGCCCTTCCACCACCTCGAGAATTCTTCCCGGGCCACGACTCTCCTGTTCATGTTTGTAGCTGGCTTAACGACTGATAAAGACCGCTTCGCACTATCGCATCCACCATGGCTTATTTTGAATCCGTTTACCCGCGAGACGATGAAGAGGACTAGGTCCACAAAGCCACAGCCAAATCTCTGCCCCGCCCCTTCGCCTCTGGAGGCCGGAGGCATCTAGGATGTCAGTCGTGGAATCCGAGAACTCTACACGAATACGAGACTTTTACGATGTCAATAAACATGCTCAACTACCATCTGCAATCCGAGATCTCTAAGAGGGCTCGGGATTTCTAAGACCTCATCTGCAGGTCGTGCTGGAATTATCCAATGTATTGACAATAGGACCGACCGTCTCATGATACGTTGAGAGTTTCTCCACACTGATTTCTTGTCGCCCTAGCACGCATCTCGAACTACGTTCGCACCTTAGTAGGAAATTACAAAGCTGCCAATAGCTCAATGTGTGGCACTGAGCCCATGTTCATTCAATCCTGCTTCCCATCGTTACAGCGCTTCGGCATCCAGCATCGCACGTACTTCGACTATCTCCAGTGTTCACATCTCCTTTACCTTGATTCTTTGGCAGTCTTCATTCCCTGACCTTGCATGCCCACGACTGCGCGGCTCCTGCGCCACCAACGCATCTACCCTGACTGCCCATGCCCGAAGTCGATTGACAGCCTGCAGATGCGGACCCCGTTCCCGGAACTGGCAAAGAGCTTCGCGACTACAGATGTCCTGATGCGCGCGACTACAAACACGGAGATGTGCCGTTGTGGCGAGTCCACATTTCATGCACGAGATTCGTGTGGCGTGATCCTATTGGTGCAAAAGAAGTAACTCTGCTGGAAGCTCTCGTTTAGGGAACAACGGCAAGTGCCCTTCATGGATCAACCCTCAAGCTGTACAGCCATCGATGGAAAGATGGATTCCTACTTGAACAGGAAATATCTGCACGTGGACATAGCTTCGTCGCTTTGGGATACGAACAAAGGAGTGGGCAAATTGGTGGCGACCCGAACCGCAGGTACTCCGGCGAGCTTGAAATAAGCCATCAATTTGAAAGCCAATAGCTGAAGCTCCCCACGTATATCACGGAATATCTTACTAAGAGTCGTTGCAATAAAAGAAGTAGAAGTAAAATCAGGCAAAAGTTAAGTATCTCAAAATCCTAGGCTTGGTGGGCAATGGCTCTGAAGCTTGTGCGCCTCTGATTTTGTGTCTTTCGGGACTTCACTCTACTTAGATCACAGATTTTCCCGCTTGTGTACGTCACCTCTCAAGCCCCGTCAATGTTTTACAACAGCGAAGCGCATTTCTCGCACAGAGAGGCGACAGAATAGGGGTAATCGATATAATGAAGCAATGCACTAAATGCAAAGTAAGGAAAGCAGTGTCTGTACAATCTGGTTATTTACAGGTTGCTTCTCTTATATGTACAACAATCCGGGTTTCTCGCCCCTGTTTGCGTTTTCGCTCACACCAGCGTGACATTTTTTCCATTCAGAACATCCAAGAATGCCGTGTATGCAGGCTTCTTCTGGAAGTTATCGTTCCACAATAGAGCCGAGCCTTCACCGCTGAAGGTTTGGGGAACCCACGAGTACTTGTCGGCAATACCCTACGTCCTCGGTCAGCTACTTTGTTCTATTGGTCACATTTCAGATAGACTTACCCAGATGGTGATACCAACGCAGCGCTGGACATTGAGGCAAGACTGTGCAACGCGTGCCCAAGCAGCAGCCGCGTCATTCAACTTCTGTGTAGTGCTTGGAGTTTTCGATCGAATGTCGACCTCTGTATATGCAACGTCAACACCCAAGTTAGCATAGTCCTGGAGTGTCTTGGTTAAGATTGCGACACTAGGAGTGACAGTGCTCTGCGTGCCGGTTGGCTCGGATACCAGATGACCCTGTAGACCGACACCGTCGATCTTGACGCCCCACGACTGCACGAGCTTGACGATGCGGAGAGCGCCCCTGTGCTTCGCCTCTCCGTACTCGAGGTTGTAGTCATTATAATAAAGCTTAGCGGCTGGGTCGGCAGCGGCAGCCATACGGAATGCGATAGGCAGGTACTGTTCGCCGATTACGCGGAGGAAAACGTTGTCTCTGTTTGTTCCATCTTCGTTGAGTGCTATTTATATTGTGTCAGTTTCGTTTTTCTTACTTTGATTCATTGTCTCCTGCATGCAGCTTACCCTCGTTGACAACATCCCAGTGTGTGCACTTCCCCTTGTACCTTCCCATGACCTGCTTGATATGGTTCTCCATCACACTCATCAACGTCGCATTGTTGTTGATTTGGTTGACCCAGTTAGGCAACTGGCTGTACCAAACTAATGTATGGCAACGCATTTGCTTGTTATTTTGCGTCGCAAAGTTGGAAATCTGGTCTGCATTGCCCCAGCTGAATGATCCTCGGTTGGGCTCAGTAGCATCCCATTTCATGGCATTCTCAGGGGTGATAGAGCCGAACTCGGCCGACTTGATGATGTTTTGCTCGGTGTTGTCGCTACGGATGGTGAGCGAGGTACCGATGTAGGAACGGCCTTTGGCTACAATGGCGGCGTTGAGAGTGTTGGCTTGACGGGCTTCGAGGACGTATGATGGGGCAGCAACGGTGCTGCTGACGAGAGCTAGAGCAGTAGTGAGGCTTGAGAACAGCATCGTGGGCTTTTGGTGTCAGGACCTGATCTATCTACATCGATTTGGTGCGACAAAGTTCTCTATATAGTTCTCCCATGATCCAGGACGACGTTCAATGCTGTTCCGGGTACGCATCTATTCCTTTCCAGGCATAACACAATACCCGTCTTGACATGTTCATCGTAGAGTAGCTTAACCGTATAGCAACAGTCAGTATAAGCGGTCCTTATTAGCGGGCGATCCACATGTGACATTTGGAGAGATGAAAACCCATTTGGCAGGGACTACGCGGCATGTAAGGCACTTCGGAGATATTGCATTCGATTAAAAGCCGCCCCATGGGCCCGTTCGCAGTCCGGGGTAGCGGCTCAAGAGCGCCTCCGCTGTGCGGCTATTGTCCTTTTTATCCGTGGAAGAGGCCCGAGCTAGAGTTCCCCGCAGCAGTGACCGTTGACTACATATACGAGATGAATATGAGAAGTGGGCTACGCAGAATGAACCGGATGTTCTCAGGCGAGCTCGCGACCCGGAGTTCTTGCTACCAGCTTGCCCAGGAAGCCCTCATTGTACGACACTCCGCCGTCGACGACAAATCTGCCAGGCTTCTCGAGCTCGATGTTGAAGTGACGAATGAACTATTGAATTAGCATTTCTACGACACTCTCTAATAGCGGATTTAGGAATAGTTACCTCTGGTAGCAGCTTGTACATTTCCATCACTGCAATGTCCTTGCCTATGCAGACTCTGGGACCAACGCCAAACGTAAATTGTGCCGCGTCTAGCTCAAAAGTCCGCTTCTCACTGACCAGCCACCTTTCAGGCTTGAACTCTTCTGCGTCATCTCCATACAATGCCTTATTCCTCTGTACAGTATAAGCATGACTCGTGATCTCCGTGCCGCCAGGTATGAAATGACCATCAATGACTTTGCCTGCTGTTGGTGCAACTCTGGCGAAAAGGTTTGTTGCTGGTGGGTTCAGGCGAAGCCCCTCCCTGATACAAGCGACGAAGAACGGAAGGTGCTGGCGAGTCTCCTCGTACTGGACCGGTGTTGACAGAAGATTGGCTTCATCTGCAGTTTGTATCTCCGCGCGGGCTCGAGCAAGAGCTAGAGGGTTCATGGTTAGGAAGCGCACGATTGAACCCAGCGCTGTGGCAGTGGTATCTGCACCAGCTTGTATAAGTAGTGTAACGTGTGCGCACTTCTGCATAGTTGTCAGGGGAGAACCATCAGCGAAGCGTGCATCTAGACAACTGGATATCGTCAGGATCCAACTGCAGACCGTTTCACAAATCGCGTAGCAAGTACTCACTGCTGCAAAAAGTCGGGCGCGCCATAATATTGCTTCTCGGAAATCTGCTTCTCTCGAGTCGACACCTGACGGCTTGCTTCACGCATCAGCCAGCCCATACCGGAGTCGTTTGTGACGGCTGGCAGAAACCATAAGCCTACCACGGGAAGCTTAATGATCCTTTCTCTAAAGAACCGAAAACGTGCAACAAATCCGAAGAACGTTAGACCCTTGCGCCAGTTACTCAGTATATCTTTCTCATCACGCTGATTCTTGACACATCCGAAAGGCTCCGTAAAAGAAATCATACCTAAAAGTGGTAGATTGAAGTCAGTCTGTGCCTTTCAATCGCTTTATATAAACATGTTACTTACTCATGATATCAGCAGCAAATTCAGCTACCCTATCGGAAATACAGACTGTACGCTTGACTGTGGCATGTTCATGCATCTTCTCGATGAATAATGAAACCTGATCATCGAAGCGAGACTCCCACGTAATTTTCAGCTGGCCAATCGTCCACGGAGCGTTAGACAAAGCTTTGCGCAAGGCACGGTGCTGATCACCATCAAGCGTTGAGAATAGGTGAGGAGGACCCAGGGCTCCCGTGCCGTATAACCCGGACTTTTGGTTACATTGGGGATCCCAGTAGATATCCTTTAGCGCAGATGGTCTGGGGAACAGTAACATTGTAGGCGATATACGAATTGGTTGGTCGGCTGCGATAGGTCAAAATCGAAAGGTTCGTCGCAACGATTTGATGCACTTACTCCCATACTTTCTCACCAGATACATGAAAAATTCTGGTTCTCTTTGCTTGACCGAAATCATAGCACCAAAGAGTGAAAATGAGGTTGCATACCCTAAAGTTGTAAATATGCAGTCAGTACATGTTTTACATGTGCTACTTGTATGGGTCCAACGTACACGGTCCAGGAAATTTCGATAGAGGGTGAAACCTTTGCATGTAGAGAACACGGCCCAAAATCGCGGTGAGCAGCGCAATGAGTATTGAAAAGCTCACTTTGAGAAGCGATGCCTCGGGCTTGAGTGCTTCAAACACCTCCATAATGACTAGAAAATGGGGATAGATATCACAATGCAGATATCTGTATTTCAAGTCTAAGTAGGACTGAGATCAGAGATGGAGAAGATCAGGGACAATGGAGGTCGAAAACCCTTCTTGTCTATCGACAGATTCATGTCACTAACAACAGTGGTCAGATACGAATCGCAAGCAAGAACGTTGACGTGTGAGAGAGGGGAACCCGGCATCCCCCATGCTCACATAGCTCAAGTTGGAAGCATTAAAGATGATCCTACAAAGCTACCACGTACTTGCAGCCATTTCGCATGCTAAGACAAGGCTGTGGATTGCACGGTCTTCGAGATCGGCCGTCAAAGACCTATCAGAGCCTAGCGTAACATTTTACAGTCGCAACCTTGAACAATTTGAGGATGGAAGTCGAGCGGAAAAGCATGGATGTGGGCTGCCTTGCAGCGCTATGCAGCTTGAACCATAATAGAGCTACAACCTTGTTTAGGGACCGCGGCGCTGAGAGTACTGCAGACATATTGACCAGGTGAAATTTTTTGATATCGCTGAGCAATAAGTCGTATCTGTTAGTAATCAGAACACATTATGGGCTGGCGTACTAGATTAAGTCCCGATGAGATGAGAATTTGTGGAGCTATTTCACAGGGCCGCGAAGGATTCTGATTTCGACTTGAACAAGGGGAAGACCCACCAACTAGGAAAGAGCGGCACTGGAAGCGGCATTGGCAGCGGAATCTCAATACAGATAGAACATTGCCATCTAAATTTACATATCGAAGAGTCATGTACCGACATGATCTGGAGTTCAACAATGATTTGAATCGAACGCCTCTAAAGTCCAGACCGTTTACTTTGCTCTATACCTATTCACGTTTATCGCACTGGGATGTTTGTAATTGGGTCCAATCATGGGTTATAGCCGCCAACCTCCCAGATTGCTCGTTGTCTGGTCGCGTTTCAATCGGTATCTTGTTTGTCCGAGTCTCCTCGTTCTGTATTGTTCAGCAACTCTCAAGGAGAACGAATGTCAGGCTCCTTTCATATTTATTTCTGTTTCCTGCTTCGAGATAATGACGCAGTCGCGCCAGCTACTTGCAAACAGCTGATTACGCCGCATTGCTAAGCCAGAATTGTATGACAATATGCGAAACAGAGACCCTCAAGGCGCAAAATGTCATCCGACTGAGCAGCTATCACTAAAAATTACTGCCCAACGTTGAGCATATATTGTATGTCTGCGTGGTCTAATGCCTGTTACAAGTCCGGGACCATGATGCGGGGTTCCGTAGACCGATCAGGTCCACTCCATAAAGTTGCCAAATGCCTATCGTTGATGCCCATTAATACATTGTTCTTTTAAGATGCCTGATGTCAACCCAATCGATTACATCGCTATCAAAAACGTTCTAGCACGATATTGCGAGGCTTTGGATCTGAAAGACTTTACATTGCTCGACAATGTCTTTTTGCCGGATGTTATCGCAGATTATCCCTTCAATTCAGACTTGAAAGGTGTTCAAGCAATCAGCGCTGCTATCCAGAACCGGTAAATATCCCCACTCTTTGAGAGACTCTCATTACAGCTAACAAACCCACTGCCTCGGACTGATCCGAACACACCACAACCTCACAACACAGACCATAAGTTTCAACGCAGATGGTAAAGGAGCCCATGTGGTGACATACTTCCAGGCTGTGCATTTTGGGCAGGGTCCACATAAAGGGAAGACCCTTTGCGCTTACGGAAGTTATACGGATGATCTCGTGCTTCTTGAAGCGAAAGACGGCGACTATGAGGGCGTGCATGGTGCGAGTGGAGTCTGGAGGATTAAAAGTCGAACTGTGGGATTCATGCAAAGAATCGGAGACGAAGCAATCATGAAAGAGTACTGAGTAAGAGAGACGTATAGACAGCGACGCAATGTTAGAGGGGAGTTATACCAGGTTGCGCTTAACTTGCTAAAGGACATGTTGCTGTTACAAATCGCACTTACCTTCTTGTTTGTCGTCAACCTGGAGCCCATTCTTGTCGTCTTATCACCTAGAACCCCACAGTGTGTCCATCGCCAGTTACATATCCTGGTCTATTATTTTCGCCCATATATCATGACAAAGAGCGACAGCTGCGATGCCACCACGACTCAAGTCTGCAACCCAACTACCATCCAAAGCAACCAAGCCAAGAGACTACGAAGATGCAATCGACTAGCTGTCGTGCCAGATCTGGGTGTTTCAGTGACCATGCCCGGCGCGCCAGCAGTTGGTCTATTCTATGGACACGTACTGACGTTAGCAGCCTCGTAGATCGTAGCTTCGAAATCCTGACAAAACTGGATTGGGAGTGGCATCATGTGCCCTACAACCATCCTGACTTTGACTATTCGGAGAAGGAAGCTTCGTTCGATGAGCGAGCCTGCATCGTTTACATTCGCGAATTCACTACCGACAACCTCGATTTCGCCTACTATATCAAGGGCCTGGCCAACCTTGCAAAATTCCTCTCCGGAACGTTCGGTATGCAAGCATACGACGCCGAGATATTCGCCACTCCGATCGTGCTTCATCGTAAGGAAGAGCTGGTATATGGCCCCAACGTCACTCAAGTGCATCAGCAGGAACATAACCGGGTGTGTAAGCATGGGCCCATCACGGAGCAGGTTCGGTGGAGATACCTATATGAGACTGCGAGATTGGTGTGGAGCAGACTTGAGTTTGATTTCAAACAATTGCACGACCTTGAGAAGATAAGGGCAAACATTACATCAGAAGATGATAATACAGAACATGTCATCGAAGACAGTGAAGGAGACGACGAAGCAAGAGGTACATATAGCGATGCGGACTGGGAAGTATCATCGGTGACTTCGAGTGAGGCCCAAGAAATTGAGAATGAAATGAGTGAAGAAAGGCGAGGCAAGATGAAGCATCCTGAGGTCGAAGAGCCAGAATGCGAGATTGAGGAAGTAAAGGGAATGGAACAAAACTTCATCAGTATCGCTAGCAAAGCTCTTGCGGACGCACAAAGGGAGGCTATCCGTCGAAATCTAGATGTTCTCAATTCGACCGGTGAAGATGTCGGTGCGTTTCTTAGAGAACAAATGATGAAAAGACGGAAAGAGGACGACCATTCCATATTTACACAGACTCAAAAGCCCGTGATTACAGGGCTTACCGATGTCACACAACTCATTGAAGATCTTGATCAACGAAAAATGGAGCTACGGAATATAAGCTCTTCAAACAATGGAGCTTTCACCGAAATGAAGGCTTGCCTTGAAGGTGGCCGAGAGAACCTGATAGAGAAGTATGGAGAACACCTCGATGGGTCCATAGAAGATATGCAACTTGTAGAGACCGTTGAGTCAATGGACACAGAGGCTCTGTCAGATCTTCAACAAGTCGCTCTGATGAACTTCATGGAGGTCACAGGTCAAAGCATGGGACTTTCAATACCGCTACTTGCAGAAAATGATTGGAATACACAACGCGCAATTACGAACTGGGTTGTAACCGAGAGCCCTGAATGGGGATTAGAAGACGGCGGTTTCGCTCGTGCAGTTCTGGAAAGCCCCGAATGGATATCCAACGACAACAAAACCCTAGGATCTACGGAATCCACTGGTAGCTCAGAACTACCAAATAGTGCTTGGTCCGCTATCGACAGCAGACCATCTAGCTACGCTGAGGCTGGACAAAGTAACAAGAGACAAGCACTTGACACGCCAGAAGAGTTAGCAGCTAGTCGAGCTCGTCTCGAAGAGTTAATATCTCAAGAACAGCAAATGAAAAACAATGTGCCTCCAACATCACCGCAAACTGAGGATACAAGCAATAAAAGTTGCTCATCCCCATCATCATACGTAGGTACCCATGATTCCCGCACTCAAGGAGCAATACGAACGCATGAAGTCAATATGCCAATATCAGGCACACAAAAAATCAAGCGTACCGTAAGATTTAAGCTACCAATATTTGATGAGCCCTCCAAATGCATCGCGAAGCAATCTACAGAAACTCAGTGGACTTCCAAGACACTCTGCGAGTCGCAGCCTCGGAAAACTTTCGGGCCACCAGGGGTGAGCTCTGGCTCCACATTATCTTCCAGCCCGATCCAAGAGATAAATCAAGTCGGATATTCCAGAGGCGATACACCGATTCCCTCGCAACCAACCCAAAGTCTAGGTACCAATGAACCTGCATTTTTGTCCCCTTCCATAGCACCTCCAGCACCTTGGCCATCTCAAGGAGCAACATTGTACCCGGATTCAACGATCGTTCAAGTTTCCAGCAAACGTAAACGTCAGCCGTCTGGATCCACCCAGGGTCCTAGTTTCGGATCTACAACACAGTTCCAGCTCACGAAGAACACCTTGGCCAATAACCCACCTCTGCAGCAGCAATTCATGACTTTGGCCGAGGCCTTGATACAAGCAGAGCAAGAACGCCGCGACAGTGCTATTGACCCAACATTGCATAGCATTACGTGGCAGGATCAGGAGAGCTTTGAGGTGGATCGGCAAGGACAAATGCGCAGGAAGAGTAATAAGGGTAGGGTAAGTATTGTAACGACGAAACGAAGGGAGGTCAAGGTTATTGATGACCTTGGAACTGATGAGGATGCTGAAGAACGTAGTGAAGAAAAAGGGCGTCGGGGTTCGCAATGACGGGTCTGTGTGGACTAGCTATCAATAGTTCTGGGTTGTGAACAAGCAGCATTGGAAGGATTAACTTTTTGATTGCTGTCATTGAACAAATTGGACATGGTTGTGTGCCTCCTATTAAGTCTTAATCTTGTGATTTCCAAATCGCGTTTGTTGATGAGTACCACAAGTGTCAATTTCTGAGGAATGTTTTAATGATAGTAGAACACGCTGTGATTAAGCATTGCACTGTGCAATCTAAGCTAACCATACTATGCTAGAGTCCCAAAGAATGCAAGGGGTATTTACCACATTAGTGGTTGTAAGGAAGATCTACGTGGGCTCTACAGTTGAATCTCAGACTCCACCGAAGGTACTCTAAGTACAAGGCCATAACTCATCACTTTATGTGCATAGCTCATACTCCATAATGCATCGTAACTCCACTACCCAGGAACGCCGGACTGAGTGCTCGGTATCGTAGCCTTAGTCATTATCAGTAAACTCAACCATGACACTGGCACCCTTTAGTCCAGCCTGCTCAATGGTTGAGTCAAGGTGCTCGATAAGATTCTTTCCCATGAAAGCAAGGTCAAACTCAGCACCTTGCTTACCATCCCAAGGAGCGTCCGACTTGATCCACTCGTAAATGCGGCGGACAGGGTCGGAGAGATTGAAACGCCGAACGATAGGCCGTCCTGAGGGTCCTCGGAATTGAATGCGGGTGGTAATCTTCACATCGGTAATAGTAGGTTCTGTGTGTGGATTGTGCGACGAGATCTGAGCAAAGACAGAGTTTGAGGAGCCATTGGCCTCTTGTTCTGTCTCCAGTTCTGGCTCAGGTGCAGCCTCTTCAACCTTGCCCTTGCCCTTGATGTTGTCAAAGGACTTTGTGAGCGCGTCTGGGTCGTCATCCTTGGGACCCTTTCCATTCTCCAAGCTGTTCTGCAAAGC
The DNA here is from genome assembly GCA_003313425.1 of Pseudopyrenochaeta lycopersici. NCBI lineage: Eukaryota > Fungi > Ascomycota > Dothideomycetes > Pleosporales > Pseudopyrenochaetaceae > Pseudopyrenochaeta > Pseudopyrenochaeta lycopersici. The sequence continues at coordinate 987,705 of NHZP01000006.1, forward strand.
CATCTCCAACATCTCCTCCTCGGTCATGCGATCGACATCCATCTTCTTAGACTCTGCTTTCCGCTTTGCAACCGGGTTCTTCGCGCTAACATCGAGGCTGTATCGATCGAGGAACTCATGCAGCTGGGCATGGAATTCGACCGCCTCCGGTATGGGTGGACCAGACCAGACCTTGACTTGCTCACCAGTCCGAGGGTCGACTATAGCAATGTGAGGGTAGGCGTCTGAGCTGTCTCGAGCGTGGAAGTAGTAGTTTATGTACTGCTCTCCGCGCGGGTCGTCCTTTGAGTACTGCAAAAAGAGGAAGTTTTCCCGTACAGTAGCTTTGATATCATCGTTCCTCCAAATATCCCTATTAAGGCGTTGGCAATCGAAGATGGCCGGATCCTGGATGTTGACAATGAGCCATTTCTCTTCCTCTTTTCCAGCGTCTCGCGCCTTTTCCCAGGTCCCTTGATACATGATTTCGAACGGAGGGCGAAACAGCTCTGCCAGCATGTTCATCTTGGATGACTGCTCGGAAGCTCCGCCCGTAGCGGTCGCAAGCTCGCGTCGGCGAGCACTCGAGTCTGCTGTGTTGTCCCAGACATTGGATTGTGTGGGTCGCTGATTGAAGATGCCTGCACGGCCTGTGGAAGCTGGGTCAGCCTAATTGCGAAACCGTATACAAGAGGTACGACATACCTGCTCTCCTCCGAGCCAACTGTTCTTGTACCATTGCATCCATGTCTTCATCTTCTGGTGGGCCCCAATTTGAGCCTGGACCTATGAGCGTCTCTGTGGTCCGCTGCATTGGCGCGCGAACTTCCTCTGGACCAGCACCTCCAGCAGCGCCTGCGCCGTACATTTCCTCCTGCAGCCGCCTGGCCATGGCCTCGTCATCTTCTGTGTCGGGCGGCGGACGTGTTGGTGGTGTGGAGGCGAGTGCGGGATCGAAGTCGGACATGTCGTCGTCAGAATCGATGCTTATTGGGTTCTGCGCGGACGAGGATGCATTTGGTGCAGGAGCCTGCGATGCTGATGCTGGACCAAAATCTAGGTTAGGGCTGTCAAAGAATAATTGAATCGCCTGCTCAAGGTTGCCGTCTGTCAGGCGTAGGTACTGGGCTGCCTTGGCAGGATCAGCCGAAGTGAAGCTGACAAAATTGACAATGTTTTCGTCCTCCATGGCGGGCAAGTGTGAGTGGTTGGGCTTCGGAAGGGGATGTAATGCCGACGGCGAGTCGAGGGGTGGACTGGCGAGGTGTATTATTTGCCTGGTTTCGACCGCAGAAAGAGAAACTTATTTGGCCCCGGGCTTGCTTCTGGCTGTCGATTTGCACTCGAAGAATTTTCTGCCTGGGCTGTGAGAGCTGGAGTGCAGAGGCTCGGTGGCGGGTTGTGGTCGACGGAAAATAGTGGTGGGGTAGTTCAAGTACCCATCAAGTCCGATGGACAGCCGCAGTGGTGTGTGAACAATGTCCTATGGAGATATTCTATACGCGGAGAAATCAAGGACTGCGAGCACGGTGAATCAACTATACACGGTGAGTGTTGGGCGTCGGTGACCGCCAGAGGTTTCACGAGACGGTGAATGGCTTGTGTGGCGCTGGATGCGTGTGGAGGCTTCGCTGGAATTCGGGCAGCTGCGAGAGGAGGAGAGAGAGGGAAATTCTGTGTGTGGGGAAAACTGCGCGACAGGCAGGCGCTGTCGACATGGACAGAAGCCAGTCGAAGACGCGATGCGATTGTCGCAGGCAGACGAAGCTGCGTCATTCGCTACCCGTGCGCCTCATCCTTGTCGCCTCACCAGTGAATGTCCCACGGAGTTTGTGGCAATCGCGGACGAAGAAAACTTGACTTGCGCCCAAACAAAGCAGATACACTAATCTGACCGGCTGCTTGCTCATCTTTTTGAGCAGCTGATGGGCCGCGCCAGTCGCCTCTGCCTGTCGTGCTTGCTCTAATAGACCACGCTTCCGGGCTGCAGCATCCTTCACGTGTACCTTCTCGCTCGCAATCATCCACATGGCGTCAGAGCAAACCCCAGAAGCCAGGGAGCTTGCCCTTGTCGGCAAGCTTGAGATGCGTATAGCTCTAGCAAGCTCAGAGAAGAAACTGGAGGACCTATTAAAGACATATCTCTCCCCGCTGCTTCTCAAACTTGGCTCCGAGAGCGTGGCCGTTAGAAACAAAGTAAGGCTGCCGAAAGCTCCCTTATCCGGTTCACTGTCATGCCACTCTTTTTTGGGGTCGAACGCCGCTGATAGCGGCTTCTCTTTTTAGGTCATCTCTATTTGCCAGCACATCAACACCCGCATCAAATCACAGTACGCATCCACTCTGGAACAAAGAGAGACTGTGCCAAACTAACCAGGCCCACTAGAGACATCAAACTTCCGGTTGCTGCCCTTCTAAAGCAGTACAAAGATAACGCGGATGTGCCTTTGATACGGCACTTTGATATTCTCTACATTCAACAGGGCATCTCACGACTCTCGGTATCTGAACGACTTGAGCTGTTACCCATCTTGCTTCAAGGTATTGCCAAAGACTATGCAAAGTCTGTTCAGCATGCTTCACAACTCTTCCACCTTATCCTGCGCCTCTTGGTCCACTTCAAGCTTCCACTACGTGGCAGCAAAGAAGATGATGAACTCAGGACAACATTAGGACTTACTGATGAAGATGCGGCTTTCCTCTCTACATGGTTTGGAAAGCTATTGTTGCTAAACATTGTGCGAGCAAGTAGCCAGGAAGCTGCTGGCTCGCTCAGATGCCCCGGCCTTTCTGTCGAGGAGTACAAGTTTCTCACGCTTCAAGGCAAACCAGATGCTTGGGATCCTAGTTCAGAATCAGGTTTGAATCTGACCGAAGCCAAAGCCTTGGTATCGCGCTTTCTGGCGAGCGGCATGTTCAAAGATGACGAGAAGTTTTTTCCGGCACTGTTCGCGGCTGCCGACACGAACTCTCGAATATCTGAAGTCGGCGAGGATACACTGAAGCGTGTCCTGCTTTCCAAGGATCTCGAAGAGTCGACCGTAGTCGACACTTTGTTTGATTTCTACTTTGGCTCAGCTATGCCGCAAGGGCAGCTACCTGTGAAAACACCACTAAGGATAAGGATCCTCAATGTTCTTTCGAAATCCGTCAAATGCACAACATATCCGCATCAGATTGCCAAGATCGTAGAGGAAGGCCTGTTGTCGGCTGAACTGAATCCGACCAACAGGGCAGCAGGAAGAGAAGCATCCAAATTTCGTTCCGCTATCTTCTCTCTGGTCAATTTTGTCGCTCGACGTGGCGCGTCATCTGATCTCTCCACCGTTGCCGAAGGTTTGGTAGGCAATCTAAGGGCTTTCATCCAAGATCAAGGATGGCCGGTCCCGGATCGCGACCAAGATATGGAGCTACGAGGATATGGTTATGAAACCATCGGGCTGCTAGCCAAAGCTACTCCGGAGAAAATCCTCGTCGAGCCTACCCTGGACCTGCTAGAATGGCTGTTACGCTCTCTGCGAGAAGATTCGGCAGGCAAAGATGTCGCTGTGAGCATAGAGGAAGCTCTTTCTTCAGTTCTAGGCGCATTCTCAAAACCTTTCCATGCCTCTGCGATGCCCAGATTCCGACAAATACTGCTCAGGTATGCCTCAGTGGACCAGGCCACCACTCCAGCTTCCGCACATTTTACAAGAAGCACGCGTTATGTTGCAACTCGATTTGCAAATCGTTGTCTTCCATTTGATGACTCCTTGGCGAGATGGATAGATATACTCGCTGTCAGCGGAGGAACCGCTGAGCGACACGAGGTTGTTGAAGAGGGGCGCCGTGGCCTTGACCCATATTGGTTCAAGATGTCAAATACACCTCCTGGAGCCGGGGAACAGAGCAAATTAGTCTTCCCAGATTTCAAAAAGTTGGTTGACTTTATCTTTCTGCAACAAGGCGACGACGAAGACGCAATGGATCTCGATCAACCAGACGATATTCTCACTTCTGTTCAAAACTTTCATCAACAACGTCCAGGGGCACTTCCTACAGTCATTACTTTTTGTTCCGAAGTAGCCATGCAGTCAGCGCTCTCTGACAAAGATCTAGGTAAAGAGATTCCAGAAGACTGGGGAAGGAAACTTGATGCCCAAATGACTACAGATATGCGTGCGCGACAAGCTTTCCGTGCTTTCGCAGCAAATGACCTTCACTCTCAGTCTCTTGCCATGTTGTTGAGGGCTAGTTTCGATAGACTCACACGAGATGATGTGAGCGACATTGGAGACATCGGGACCACTTTTGTGCGATTATTATCCCTTTTGCCACAACGACAGTGGGTCCTGGCACAACTGGTCCAGGATTTCCGTGCATTGGAGCCGTCCATAATATCAAACAATGTTAGCCGGCGCCTTGCTGCCGCTCATGCCTATGGATTACTAGCTTCTCACGATGATTGCAACCAGGAAGCCCTTGGAAGGTCACAGGGTCTTTTTTTCAACAAGTTGAGTACATGGAAGACAGCCGTTGGCGGCGACATCAATCAGATCAGTGGGGTCATCTTGGCACTTGGATATTACTTCAGCAGAGCTTTCTGGAGGAGTGGTGCAGCGGCCAGTGCCATCACAGACGATCATCCCATCCATCAGCTATTACAGCCGTTGTTCGAGATACTGAAAGAGTCGAGAGATGCAACTCTCAAAGGAGCTGCCTACTCTTGTATCGATCAACTCGCGCTCTTCCACGTCGTCACGCCCTTGTTAATTGCGAAATATGCCAAAGTGGAGGACGTAGCCCAGCAAATTTATGATGCTGCAAAAGCAGGAACGACAGCCGCGATTCTTGCACTGGGCCACTTATCCATGATAACGGACGAGGTTGATGTAGAAAATGAAGGAGCAACAGACTACAAGATCATCGGCGATAAGCTGCACGAGCTGCACGAGGTCCGCCAACCGGAAGTGCAGTTCTCTGTTGGTGAGGCGCTGAGTTGTTTCGCTACGGGTTGGGACTCGAAGGCACTTACAGCCGAGCTGGATATCTTACATCCAGACCAAGTACAAGACCCATGGGATGCGCCATTGCAGACGCCTTCGGGGCCTACGCGAGAGAAGACACTTGGCGTCATTCTCGAGAAGACTTTAAAAGGCTGTTTGCAGACTAAACCTTCGCTCAAAAAAGCATCTGTTATATGGCTGTTATGTCTTCTCCAGTATTGCGGCCACAAGCCTGAGATGCAAGGTTACTTAGGTCAATGCCAGCTGGCATTCAAAAATTGTCTCTCTGACCGTGACGAGGTTGTCCAAGAGGCAGCGTCACGAGGGCTGGGCTTAGTTTACGAGAAGGGAGATCGCCAACTCAAAGATGATCTCGTTCGCGACCTCGTGGGTTCCTTCTCGGACAACAAGTCTAAGATGGCAGGCACTGTTTCGGATGACACACAGCTATTCGAGCATGGTGCGCTCCCTACTGGTGACGGCTCGATCACAACGTACAAGGATATCTTGAACCTTGCAGCCGAAGTTGGGGATTCAAGCTTGGTATATCGCTTTATGTCCATGGCTTCGAACAACTCCATTTGGTCGAGTCGAGCGGCATTCGGACGATTTGGGTTGAGCAATATCTTCTCAGACTCGAGTGTGGATGGATATTTGGCTCAAAACCCGAAATTGTATCCCAAGCTGTACCGGTATAGGTATGTTTCCAACTAGACTGAGACAAGTAGATTGAACGATATACTAACATAGACTCAGGTTTGATCCGAACCCTAACGTGCAACGCTCGATGAACGATATTTGGAACGCATTAGTTAAAGACTCCTCTGCGACTATTGACAAGCATTTCGATGCCATCATGGACGATCTTCTCATCAGCATCTTGACGAAAGAGTGGCGCGTCCGCCAGGCCTCTTGTGCGGCACTAGCAGACATTTTGCAAGGTCGCAGCATCGAAAAGGTAAGTAAAGTTGCATGATCAGCCCTCTCAACACACCCACTGACGAACATCCTAGTACGAGAAGTATCTTAGTGCGATCTGGGACAAAACATTCAAAGTCCTTGACGACATCAAGGAGACCGTCCGCGTTGCCGCAGCCTCTCTCGCCCGAGTACTAACTGCGATCCTGACTCGCTCCCTCGAAGCTGGCGATGCATCAATCAAGTCAGCTAATGCACAGCTAACCCGCGTTTTACCTTTCCTCTTCTCCACGTCAGGTCTCGAGTCCTCGGCTGAAGAAGTTCGTCTTTTCTCGGTACATACACTCCTAAAAATCGTCAAAAAGAGCAACGCAAAGACGCTTAACCCCCACGTCCCCGAGCTGGTAGAGCGGTTGCTAGGCTTACTGAGTTCTCTAGAACCGGAAGCTGTGAACTACTTACATCTGAACGCGAGCAAATATAACCTCACTGAGCAAAAAATCGACGATATGCGCCTACAAAGCGTGCGATCATCTCCACTCACCGAATCCCTAGAGCGCTGTCTTGATCTCGCAGATGCAGACACCATGAATGCCCTTGTTCCGCACATCGAAGCAGCTATGAAGAATGCAGTCGGCCTACCCTCAAAAGTAGGATGCTCGCGCATTCTTGTCACCCTCGCTACCAGACATAGATTCTTGTTCAATCCCTACGCTGATGGCTTTTTAAAGCTGATACAAAAGCAAATTCACGATCGCAATGAGACAGTGGCGAGCTCGTATGCTGCAGCCGTAGGCTATCTTGCACGCCTAGCTTCAGACAAGCAAATTATAGCGACAATGGCTTTTGTGAACAAGCTCTATTTCGAGTCTGAAGAAAACAGTGACAAGAATCGTCTTCTCGCAGCGGATATAATACGCGCTATCTCGCTTCATGCCACCGACCGCTTTACCGCTTTCGCTGCCGACCTTCTTCCGTTTATCTTTCTCGCAAAACACGACTCGGATGAACAGGTCCAGAAACTGTTCAAAGAAACGTGGGATGATCATGTCGCGGGCCCACGTACTGTATCCCTGTATCTTAAGGAGATTCTTGCCCTAGTCGAGACACATCTAGAAAGCAGACAATGGGCTATCAAACATACTGCTGCAAAGACCGTTGCCGACGGCGTCTTGCAAATCACAAATGCGGTTGGTAGCGAGAATATCGAACCCGTGACAGCGCGTATTATCTGGCCGGTGCTGGACAAGGCGCTAAGCGGGAAGAGTTGGGAGGGCAAAGAGGTAGTATTGGAGGCTTTTGTGCGGTTTGTGGAGCGCTCGGAGGCGTTTTGGAAGGTAGACGAGGCTGTAGCGAAGCAGTTAGAGAAGGTAGCCACGAGAGAATCGAAGAGACAAGAAGGAAAGAACGAAAAAGTGGTCAAAGGAGTTTTAGAAAAATTGAGGAGCCACTTGGGCATATAAAGACTACAAGCAGCGCAAAATATAGACTATCTAGACGTTCAAAAACTTGCATACAAGTTTTCCTTTGATCCCACGATATTCTGATAGTCTTCAGTTTCAGTATCTAACGTTGCTTTACTCCTTGGTCCATTTCTACCCACGTCCCGAGTGCCTCAATCTTAGTTTGCAAAGAACCGATCTAATTAGCTCTGATCGTCCGGTCAATATGTAGACATGATTGCCTCCCAACAGAGTCTTCAATGAGGAAGGAATATATTATTCACAGCAGGGGAACGAGCAAACCAGGATATCAAATTCCCCAGGACAATGTAGGGGATTTGGAAGAAATAATCAATTTGCCATAAAAAGTAAATAACCGAAACACCTTTCCCCGTTTCGTTGCGTATACTTGAGCCAGTCAAGAGCAACCTTTGGAACGCCAAATGTGACCAGCACACCAATCTCGCACCCTAGATTGTACGGAAATCGTCCCTTATGATAGCGCCCTGTTTCCGCATTCAATCGCCCAACTTACATGTCCCACCTTACTCCTGACTAGTGCACCGAGAAGCCCGTCATTTTTTCTGCCTACGTCTGCGGCCTTGAGCACGAGGTTGGGCCTCCGGTTGAGGTTCAGGCTGTGTTTGATCATTCGTCTGCGGAGGGTTTGTATTTCCCTGGCTCTGGCTGTCAAGCAATCTCATCAAATCGGCCAAGCCCGCACCAGCACCTCTCTTCCGCTTCTTCCCACCATCCTTCTCTGCAAAAGCCAAGCCCATTAACTTCCTCTTGTCTTCTTGGATACCCAATACCCGCTCCTCTACACTGCCCTCCACTACGAGTCTGAAGACTTTAGTCTCACGCTTCTGTCCGAGCCTGTGTACACGGTCTACGGCTTGGTCTTCGATGGCAGGGGCCCACCAACTGTCTGCCATGATGACTTGGTTCGCGGCCACCAGGTTGAGACCGACGCTGCAGACGGAGAGCGAGGCGAGCATAATAGTAGTTTCGGGGTCATGATCAAGGGCTTCGAGAGCCGTATCACGCTGCGTGGCTGACATTGACCCATCGATTCTTGTATACTTCAAGCCATGGAGCGTAAGGTGTGGCTGCAGGAGGTCAAGAAAACTTGTCCACTGGCTAAATACAATAGTTTTATTGGTTGGATCGTGCCTGGACGCTTTCAAGATATCAAGGAGAGCTTCGACTTTGGTGGATGTGTTTTTCTCGAGAGACTTTTTGTCGGCGAGTTGCTCTTGCGTAAGCGCCTCCGGGTTGGCACATGTCTCTTTCGCAGGCTTAACGGTGGTGGAATTGAAAGATTCAAGCTCGGCGCGGCACATGGGGCATTTGTGCTGGGTCTCGATGACACGCTCGCAACAGGTCGAACAGAAATGGTGCGCACACTTGGTAATGACGGGTTCCTTTAATGTATCCAGACAGATAGGGCAGTCCTCTTGCGACTCGATGACCAACTGTAGCATCTTTTGGAGAGCCGATTTATGCTCATCAGTCAAGTCAACAACACCCTCAACTTCCAGCTGTTTCATGATGGAGTCGAGACGCTCTTCGCCGACAAGCTGCCAGTGGTTACAAAGCTGTCTCATCCGAAGCAATACTTCAAGCAGATGACGATACGTAGCCGCAGCATTTTGGCCGCCGATCTTGCTCTTGTATAAATCCAATGTACCCTTTGCCTGTGCCTCCAGCACATCATACTTCTCCTGCTCATGCGGATGTAGGGTGATCTTATGCACGTACTCGCTCAGCTCAGGCAATCTCAAATCGATAAAGCCCATTTCTTTCTTTCTTCGCAAACAGATGCCAGACATGAGTAGCTGAAGCACGCGGTTTCCCTGTACATCACCTTGGAGGACGGGACGCATGATAGCGCCATGGAAGATTTCGAAGCTATCCAGGCCACCGGAAAGGCGTAGGAAGCGGACTTGGCTATAGAGGTCTTTCAGATTGTTGATGATCGGTGTGCCTGTAAGAGACCATCGAGACTGCGCAATAAGGTTTGTGATTGCAATGGTTTTTTTGGCTTTGGGGTTGCGAATATTATGACCCTCATCCAGGATAACACGTCGCCATTTGACGGAGAAAGGCCCAGACGTCCGTGGAAGATTTGTCGACTTCTGCGAATACCACTCGGCAGAGATGGACTCGTATGTGCTGATAACAACGTCGTAATTCTCAATCTGCTTAGGAGTAATGACTTCCTTGCGAGTACCGTGCCAGAACATGATGCGCAGGGCGTGTTCTTCCTTGACATGCTTCTTCATCTGGGTACTCCAATTACTCATGACGGATACAGGGGCGAGGATGAGTGTTGCAGCACACGCATCTTTTGCCTGTCGACCAAGGGCTCTGTCGGCGATGATCAAAGATATAGTTTGAATTGTCTTGCCCAAACCCATATCATCTGCAAGTATGCCTCCTGACGCAAGGGTTGGATTCGTGACCGAGAAATTCGTTGCCAGATTTGTGAAGGCATTCGGCATCCGTGGATGGCGTTGCCAAAGCTGGACCACATCCTTCGTACCTTGGCCGGGGAGCTGAGGGGATTCTTTGTCGAGCATCCACTGGAGTCCTTGGAGCTGGAAGGGATGCAATTCGGTCTCAAGGGCACCTGGCTGGTCCGCTCGAGGCATTGCCGCCTGTAGAGAGTTAGAAGAAGCCTGCAACATTTGCACGACACCTTACCAAATCCTTCTCCTTGACGCCGAATTCCTCAATCATCTGCTCGACATTCCGAGGATTGAAGCGCTCGCTACCACCAATGATGTCCTCAAGACTAGGCCCAGGACCAAAGCCCTGCGATGAGCCCGCCATGAAGTCGGCCATGCTGTTCTCGACGCCATGGTCTCCAACACCAACAACGGTACCGCCTCCCTTCTTCGCTTGTTTGGCAGCCTCCTTTGCAAGCCTTTGCCTCTCCTTGTCAGCTGCGGCTTCTTTGCGTTTGCGATCGGCTGCATGTCCAATCGGGAGTCTGTCTGCTTTCATTTGGGTCAGGAGGTTCTCGCGCTCGACTGGTTCATTTGTGCCATAGAGTTTGAGCTCGACGGGGCAGTCGAAGGCGCCCTTCGGACCCGTAATCTTCGCCTCAACGAGCAGGCTGCGATTGTCCATGTACTTGGCCAGTTTGGCAGCGAGAGTCCTTGGAAGATGCCCGATTTGACGGCCCTGGACGTTGAGCACTCGAATCGCATTGCGGTCGTACTGGTTTTGGGGCTCTCGTCGAGCAATGACCATCTCCCCTACGGTTGCCAGTCCGTCGTAGTATCTCACGCCCACGATTTTGCCATGCATAACGCCATACAGCCCATAGCTATACTCCTGCTCACTCATCCCCTGCGTCGAATCCGGCGCATCCTGCGACCCCTCGTCTGCGTCATCGTCATCAATGAAAATCGCATCATTCTGTGAGGAGCCAGGCGCCGTGCGCTGGTTGTATGCCGCGCGCGGCTGTTTTGGCGCGCGAGAGTATGGGCTGGAGGTGCTTGCATGGCTTTGGGCGTAGCTCTGCGATGATGACTGCGCGTACGGTTGCGATGAGGAGAAGGGCGAATCGTCGTTGGTCAGGTCAATGGCCTCCAGAGGCCGCTTTGGAGGCGCCATTGTGGTGATAGCATAGGACAAAATGACAGGAAAGTGTGAGCGATGCGCCTGCACGAGAGTCCAGTCACAAACCTGTGGGGACGATTTGCTAACGATGCTCCACGGGTGGGGTGATCCACAAAGTTCCCGCAGGCTAGGAACACGCTAAGACGCGAAGTCCAGTGATGTCAGGGCCAGCCGTGTTTACTCTTCTTCCCGAGCCCCTTCGCCATCAGGTGCCGACTCAGATGTGGAGCAATAAAGAGTTCAAGCAATTGCATTGTAAGGTATCTACAACGGAGTGTTTTGAATCCATATCTATACAAACTTGTCTAGTCTAGGCCAGCCCATTGCAACAAGCTCCCAATGTCGCCAACCCACAGCAATCGCAACGAAACCTGTGAACTAGGACGACTCCTCCAGCTCATACTCTCGCGCATCTTGGAACAAGTCGATGATGCAACTAGCAGACCAAGCTTGTGTTGGGCAAGAGTCCCCACAGAGACCGCCATCCTTTTGCGTCAGCTCCGTCAGACCAGCCCACGGACTTTCCTGGATGGCCTTCATGCACCCAGCCAAGCGGCGTGTCACCTGCTGGTAGCTTTCGACCCGCTCCTCAGGAGATTTGCGCCGTTGTAGGTCGAATTTGAGGAGGGCGCGCAGGAAGAAACCGGTCGGCCAAAGCCATTCCGGACCTTGGTGGTAGTTCCTGCCCTTCGATGTATGGAAGTCGGTCGAGTCTTCGCTGTTGATGTAGTATCCGCGGTAGTTCAAGTCAGAAGGATCAAGTGTCTTCATGCCCTGCGGTCCTAGCAACACCCTGTCGGCCACTTGAAGGGCATACCGAGCGTGTTCCGGGTCGAATAAATCTGGCGCGACTGTCATCGCCACAGGGAAGTTTGGCCGCAACTGGTAATCTTCGTACTCTTTTCCAGATTTGTACAGATCCTTGTAGATGCCACGGCGGTTAATGATGTTTGCATTGACGTCGTAGTTGCTGTCTTCTTCAGGTGTGCGCGGGACGTAGAAGGTCCGCTCGAAGTTGGCCTTGATTTTGTCCGCCCATGCCTTGTACGTGATGGACTGCTCACCATCGGGCAGCGTGACGCCCTCATACTTGTACTTGCCCTGTTCGTACAGGTCCGCACACCAGCGTACAGTGCTGTACAACATGCCGATTATCTCAACTGGAGCACCATCCCGAGGCGTACCAGGAACACCCTTACTGCCGGCCTTCTCACTCTCGCCCATCTTATCCATCCATGTACCACAATTCCACTGGTTACCCCCAAAGATCAGTCCAGTGTCAAAGTCAGTCCAGATCTTGATGTCAAAGCCCTCTGGCTTCATTTGCCTATCAATGTTCGGCCCAGCGTCGTGCTCTCGGAACTCTATTCCAGAGGCGTGTCGCTGCAACGCCTCCTGAATGACATCTTCAATTGTTGATGATTGAGAATAGGCCCGCTTGTCATTGTGAGGGAACCATGTGTCATCGTACGGGAGGAAGCGTCTCCTGACCTTCTCCTGGAGTAGATCAAGTCCATTTGGAACTATCTTGGTGTAGTCTTGGATGTTCTGAAGGCACCACCAGATCGAATCTCGAGAGTTGTAGCGTGGGTTGACGCCACCCCCAAGGAGATTAGGAATCATCCCATGCTTAAGAACGCTGGCGAAACAGAGGATGTGCTCCTTTGCATCTTCATACCTTCCAGTGCCCATATACAGACCACGAGCAGAAATGGTAATGTCACGTCCCCAGCAACGCGCCCAGTCATAAGCAAAATGAGGTAGACCAGCAGCCATGCTCGGAACGCTCTTGTCCGGCCACAACGAAGCGCTGTTCATATATCCCGTTACCTGCACGCTGACAAGCGCAAGGCTCTTCAAAAATTGGTTGCCGTTTCGAACGTTTTCACCCATAAGCTGAACAGCTCGGTCAACTGCGGCATTGTAGGCAGCTTGAATAACAAGTGCGAAGTAACGTGGCAACAGGAAGCTTGGGACTTTGCGAATAGCGTCGCACTTCTCTTTGAGCCACATGGCAGGAACCTTGATCCGAGAGTACTTTTCCTTCTCAGATATACGTTCGAGTCGGCCAACGCAGTAGTCTAGAGCCCACTGTCCCTCGCGGAGATGGTTACAAAGCGGATGCCCCAGATTGTTTTCATTCACGATATCGCGTAGCACACTCCACCAACCCTGCAGACCGGCATACACAAGGTTTCCGTGATTGGGAACGTTGTATGTTCCATCCTTGTTGTCTGAAGCATCCTTCTCTTCCTGTTCGCATCTATACAGGATGAAGTTCAGGTCGGTAAGGTTCACATCACGGAACGCCGCTGGTGCACCACTTGTGACAAACTTTTCGAGCCCTTCTGCATGCTCCGCACTCGGCACCCAAGTTTCGAAAAGAGCGATACTGCCAGGAGGGAACTTCTCGGGAATAGTTATCGTAGTACCGTCGCCAACAGTCTCAACGACAACACCTTGAAGGTTGTTTGTTTTACTGGGCAAGCCGCGCAGCGTTGTCTTGTCACCAGTGATGCGCGCTTTTGTTTCTGGGCTATTGTCGACTTCCAGATTCCAGCTGCCGATGAGTTTCGCTTGCGTACCTGGCAGCTTAGTCTGGCCAAAACCTCCATTGCCATCGCCATAGCCAGGGAAGGCAGTGTGAGCGATCAAGAAATAACCTTTCCTAGTATGGGGGTTGACACGATGAACTGTTATATACTCTTGATCATGGTGAATGTATGTCTCATCGTATCCCTCTTTGCCCATCTTTACGTGAATTTCATTGATGATTTTGCGGATGCCACCAATTCCGCCCTCGCCAGCTTGTGCTTTGACAGGACCCCCAGTGGAATTGATTGATGAGTAGAGCCTCTTCTCGTGAACAAGCTCGATCAACTCAGGGTACACCTCGTCGTAACCGAAAACGCTACCAGTGGCGCAAGAGCACATGGCAACGAGTGCGGCGCTGGGAAGCGTGTCGCGAGCGTCTCGCTTTTGAGCTGGTGTCTCATTGTCGTGCGTGCAGTCCATGAAAAGCGCGTGTACCGGACTGCGCTTGATCTTCTTGATGAACGGAAGAGGCTTGGAATCAGTGGGTCCATTAGTTGGGGTATTTAAAGAGTGCTCAGCGTTGAGGACCTCGTCGGTTTCAAAGCTGCCAATGGGTACACCGCCGTGACGGTGAACAAGTCTGCTCAACTCTTGGGTACTCCATGCCTGCATGCCTTCTCGGATGAGCGCGCTGATCCCAAGACGCATGACAAATTTGAAATCCATTTCCTCGGAGCCAGTAAAGAGCTCTGCACAGATGAAAATGTTAGGATTGACGCATCGTGCTTGGTCCAACATATATTCAGCAAGATGAATAGGCGTGGAATGGCAGTTGTCGATTCGGAAGCCCTGGAAATACCTCGCCATCAGACGCGTGTATTTGGCCATGTGCTCCCAAAGGTAAGGGTTATCTTGCGGGCCATCGCCATAGCGGAGCTTGACACAATCGCCCCAGACAATGACCTCTCGCCGCAGGTATGCTCGTGACTTCGGCCCAGCATTGTCTCTCATGGCATCCGCGGCCCAAACCCAGCCATTGTTCACCAGCGCTAGAGCTTCCGGGTTGTGCTTCTTGGTAACCTCGTTGAGCGGTAGGCGCGTGAAGTAGGGCTCAATGAGGGGATTTGCATCGTTGACCTCACCGAGCTTGGGTCCATGGTCGTCCAACCGGACATATTTGATCCGATTGAAGAGCTGTTCCATGATTTCTGCAGCATCACCATCGTACTCGCGGTAAAAAGGCAAGTTGCACTCCTGTAGAATACGAGTACATGCACCGCTCGCAGCTCGCTCATCGGGCGTACTGCTAGTACGGGTGTCGTAACGGCCGAAAAGCGCACACAGAAGGCCAGCACCAAGAGCGGGATCGATCTTTCGACGGTAGCGTTCGCCCATCCTGTCGCCGCCGCGTAGTGCATTTTCGACCAGCCAGTCGGCTTTCTGCTTCAGTGGCCACTCTTTGACAGCGTCAAGCCCGCGAAGCCCTGCTTCACTAAAGCTATCTTCAGAAAACTTGGCTTGGCCTGCGACCCACGCCTGCACGATGGCATCAGTATCTCTCTCGACATCAATGACGTAGTACTCCCATAATTTGCAAGGAGCCAAGACGTGTGTCTTAACGCCTTCCATAACCTTCAGAAGGTCATCAACACTTTTGAATGTAGTCGGCAGACCATACACAGAGAGCTTTTTACCGAAGTTCCAAAGCGCGGTGTCTAGATCAAGGGCAGGCTGCAACCAAGGCGCCGTTTCAACGTTGTAGCCAGCCTCGGGATGCTCCTCGAGCCATTTGCTATTGTTTGCCGTATGGTTCCAAACGACGTCGGTCATGGCCAGCAGGTCGAACTCGGTCTGCATCTTCTTGACCATGCTGGCAACGTCATCCTCGCCATTCGGAAAGACGACATCGTCGAAAGCATGCTGGTCATATATACTGTATGGCGAGTTGGAGATGCCGCGAATCATGAGCGGCGTGAAGTGCACCATGTTGTAGCCGCGCTGACTAATACCGCGCAAATGGTTGTCCCAATCGGTGGGATAATTGCCCATGAATTTTGACAAACAGGAGAAAACAATGACCGCCTCGACCGGTAGCTGCTGGTCATGCAGAGTAAGGCGCGGGCAGACATCGATGTAGTATGTCGGCGTCCGCGTGGGCTTGGGCGATGCCACATCGGTAAAAGACCATTGCGGCAGAGGTGTGTAGGTTGTGTAGAAGGAATAGGCATTGGCTTCATAGATGGGAACATCAATCTCAGTAATGCCATTGAAATCAGGCTGGAGCCTGTGGCAAGCGTCAGTGAGCTGGCAGAGAGTGAAAAAGGTCAGACAACTCACTTGTACTCGCGGTACTGGGTCCGCTGGAATTTTTCGCCCTTTGAAGGGATATTCACCCAGAGGCTACCTTGGCGGCAAATCGAACTCGTACCCTGTATTTGGAAGCGGACGAGATATGCGGGACTGGTTGGCGGCGGCAGGTTGATGTAGGTTCCTGGAACGTCTGGAGCGCCGGCGTCGGTCAATGGCAAGAGGTACACAGCCTGCGCTGCGACTTGTTGCAGCGGTACAGACATGGTCATGTGTGCAATCGATCAGCGAAGACTGAGAGGGTGTAGGAGGGGGCCTGTAAACAATGGGAATCAGTGTAGGAGAATGTGCTTGTCGTAAGAATAAAGTAGTCAAGGCTCAGGTAGAGGGTGTTGAGTAGACAATGCAGCACATCTGGCGCCCGATCGAGGTTATAAACAGCTCAACGGCCGTCTGCGCAGGAGCTGGAGGTCAATTGCCCTCTGCAGCGGGGAGAGTAGCAAGAGCAGGAGAACGTGTGAGATCGGCGTGGGCCGTTGCAAAGCAGACGAGCCGCAAGTGCGACTCGTGGGGGGACGTCATTGCCCCAAGCTTTGTTCTCCGGGAGCTACGTTCATGCAGCCATCCAATAGTGCAGGTGCTGGGCATGCATCTTGTCCACATCGAGCTGGCACCACACCATCTGTTGAAATTGTTGACAATCTAGATCCAGCGGTGAAACGATTTAATTCTGCCCTCGACGCTGCATCTGCATATCGTACAAGTGCCCCCGCCCTCTATCCTACCCCGTCAAATGCTATCCTCCCAAGTCGTGCAACATCAACGCCTGAATGCACCATAATGCGCAAATGAGCAACCACTAATGCACAGTCAAACTCCGCCGCTGGTACTAAAATGCTTAACGACAAAACGGCTGCCACTAGTCCAAGACAGTTGGTGAACGGGTATCGTCATCTCGGGGCAGCCAACATGATGAACTGAAAATGCGAAACTCAAAGATTAAATCCAACCCACCACCATCATAATCTCCTGTCCGTGCCCCTTTTTGGTTCATTAAAACTTGATATTGAACGGAGAACTCGGCGGATCTCGCAGGTCCAGTCGAAATTGCGTCGTGTCTGAAGGCCCGCGGCTATGCTGGGCTTGGGTGGGCGTTGCATTATCGTCGAGGTCGATGGAGGCTTCCGTGCTCACTGACGGCGGTGCGCGTTTGGGTGTTCCTCCGATAGGAAGTCCGTCTCGACTATCTGAGGAGGAGATAGCCCGTTCGCTGGAGGATTCACGCTCATTATAACCGCCACGCATGCGTGGGGCGGCAGTACCAGACAATTCTGACATGGCATGCGACGGGTTTGGTGGTGTAGCACGACCATTTCTATCCGATGAGATAGCTCGAGTAGATGCTTTAGTTGAATCTGTTGAATTGCTTTGCGCCGAAGTAGACTTTTGAGGTTGGCTAACGTGTGGCGACGGCTGTGAACCTTTGCCCTTGCCTGGGTTCTGCACCTGCCCATTTCGAGCAGGCGTCTGCTGCTGCTGCTGCTGTTGTTGTTGTTGTTGTTGCTGTTGCTGGCTCTCTGATTCAATGGCGCTCAAGAAATTGAGCTCATCTGCCAAAAAGTCTTTCTCTGTCCAGCAGCCCTGCCAGCAGTTTCGCCAATCCAGAATGAGAAATTGAAAGCAGAATGCGTCGATTTTAATTGCTGGTTGAAAGCAGATACATAAATTGTTGTAGTTCATCTTGTTAAATTCGGAACAAGAGTGTAACAGACTGATGTGGCAGGTAATCGCGAAGAGGAGGTAGTAGTTGAAAGGAGGTAGCTTGGAAAGCTCGTCCTTGAGCATCTGCGGTGTTGTTTTCGCCCCCACACATTCCTGTTGGATCGCTGTTTGTATCGCCTTTGGGAAGATCTCGTCAGGGAGTTGTCGCAGCCAGTTCTTGAAGAGTGACCCGATAACGTTAGGGTCGTTCAGGTTCGGGTCACTAATCAAATCTATATCTCGGTCTGTGTGGTTTAAGCAGGTTGTTATAATCCAAAATATCAGAAAACCTACCCTGGTCGAATTTCCGCTCATAATAACGAACTTGCTGGGCAGAACCCGGAACTCGATACAAACCCTCTTCTTCGCAGCCTCTCATGTTCAAGTAACTGACACACGTTGTTAAAATAGTTGATGCAAATCGACAAGCGGTGAAACGTACTCTATACAGCGCCAAGGAAGGGCTGGCATCCAGAATTCTGTTTTGTCCCTCGACTGTTCCAATCGCGTCGATATCCGGGTTAATCTAGTCTGCTCGATTAAAGGCTTGTGAATAATCTTGCACACGTACGGCTCGTTCGAAATCGATGGCTGGCTTTCGTGATTGCTGTTGTTACGTCCCAGCTTCCCAAACACGCCTTTTCGCGCCGAGTCCATCTTCTCTCCCATCTTTCGAGCACCAACACCAAGGCTAGACATTAAGGTGATGCCTCTGCTCTCGTTGTATGAATTGGATGCCAGAGAGACCTGTTCTGCCCGGTCTCTTCGGGAGCCTTGGTCTTCGTCTCGTTGCACATGCTTAGATCCATCATGGCGATCCGCTGAGTGAGTCCGAAGCTTACCGATACCCATGTTCTGTCGCCATGACTGGCCCTTTTCCATTGGCGCTGTCTTGAGTGACGTCCCATCTCCGTTCGTCGTCCACGATCCCGCAATCTCGGGGGAAAGCTGCGGTGGAGGAACCTTGTTCAGTTTGGTTCTTGGACCAGAGTTTTCGTCTCCTTTGATTGACCTGGACCTGGAGAGTAAACCTTGCTTCTTTGATTTTGAAGTGTTGCGTTTTGAAGGGTCTACGAGTACATGCGATGACTCGTTCGACATGCCTGATTCAGTTCGTTGATCTATACGCCCCACTTCAGAGTGATTGTCTGCAGGAATTAGTGCAGGAATACGCATCTGGGTTGCGGTTCTGCTTACCATCAGAGTTGGGTGTCCGCACAGGACGGCCAAGATCGGGCGTTGATGCCCCGCTGCGTCCATTTGAGTACAGGCTCGGTGAGTGTTGCTGGTCAGGAACCTGTCGAAAAGTATTGTCTTGTGTGTTGAGCCGAGATGATGACTTGTTGGCAGAGAAATTGGAGAAGATGTTCTTGGCGTCTTTTCGAGGTTTGGGGGATGCGGGAGATTGTGGCATGTGCTGAAAGGCGGCATTGGGCGCGGGAAAGTCGTCCTCAGGTATGTTCGGAGACCTGGGGCTTTTTGGACTCATAGGCATGTTTGCCGTCTCCTTACCCGACTTCCCCCGCATGGCTAGTGACAGTGTGGATGATTTGGGCATCTTCCTCAGTGTTTTCTGTGGTGGTTTCCAAGACTACTGATAACTTAGCGCAGCTCTCTTGACAAGCAGATCCCTGTCGTCTTGTTTCGCACTGCGCGCCTGCCAGCTGAGGGCCAAAATACCTCGGTGGGTGTGTTTAGAAAAAATGCGTCAATGTTAGGGCAGGCGGGCGTTTGATCGAAGAGTTGGTGCGGCGCAGGTGAATGGTGCGTCGGCGGCTTCAGTGGATATGGTACATGGGTTGCGGGTGGTGGAGAAGCGCGGTCGAGGGAGGTTGCGCGGTCAAGACGTCTGTGTTTGCCCATGGCTGTTAGCGGATTCAGGACACGGAGGGGCTGACCCAGATGTGCAGAGTATTAGAAGGCGCAGAAGGTGGTACGAACCGTGAGAGTCTTGGGGTGGTTGTGTCCCCTGGCCAGCAGTGTCTGCAGGCGTCGGCGTCTGCGGCGAGGTGTCGAGTCTGATATCCACAGATGGCAAGGCGATGTCTGACATGCAAAGACCCGAAGGGGCGGATACCGAGCGCGTGCGACCTGCGACAGCCGTCGATATAGGCCCGCTGTCTCCCTAGCTACAACTCGGCGAAATTCGAGTATCGTGGTTGATGGCGGGAAGGATGTCAAGCGAGGGCCTCGAGTACAGTCAGCAGTGGTTGCGGAACGTGAAAGGGGCGGGCGCTATAGACGGCTGTTGTACGACATTGAAGCGGCCACGACTCTGGAACAAAGAGGGAGAGGTTTCCCAGTGGCAGTCTCAAGCCCGACTTACCCAATTATACACGACCAGGGTAGGACCGCCAGAAATTCGGAGAGCAACAAAGACACGGCTATCGCCAGCAGGGAGAGAGGGCACTGCGCGCGGAGAGACCAGCGGTGCGCCGTTCAGCAGAGAGTGGGTAGAGCGGTGCTATTTTGGGGCCCAGCGAGCGTGCGTTCCTGACTACACCGTTAGTCGCCCGTTGCAAGAGCGACGGCCGTGATAGCGGAGGGGGGATGCGGCCGGGGGGTGCCACGGGACACGGTGCGGACAGAGCTGCTGTGGAGGGCAGTGAAAGGACACAAGAGGTGCAGGGCGGGGGATGCTCAGCGCAAGACCACGCTGCCGCGACCTGCAAAGCTGCAAAGGGCAGAAGAAGCGGCGGCGGCAACGATGCTGGGAATTGGACATGCGTGACAGTGCACGGCCCCAGGTACGAGGACGCTACTGAAACCCTCCAAATTGTGCTTGAGGATGCCAGCACACAAGCGAATGCAGTGCAGCGGAGGGTATGAATGCAGTGCAGGCAGCGAAGACACAGGATAACGCCGTGAGCCCTTCTCGAGCCATCTCAAGCCCATGCACCCGCTCCCTGGGCCACGGCGGCAGGGCTTCACCATGGGCAGTGCGATGCACCGTGTGCCAAGACCCACATGAGCATCGTTTCAGGACCCTTTCCCTTGTTGTGTCAGGCTGCACCCTGGTCAACGCCAACCCAGACATCAATGCATCACTGAATCGGGCACCAACATCTCTCCACCACCAGCCAGAATGTCACTTGTTTCTGGACCAGGCCGAGGAGGCATGGCTCAGATGCCTCATGATATGCAGCTGTTCGTTGACAAGCACGTCCGCTACATCCAGAGCCTCGACACAGTGCGTAGCTTCTGCACGGCCGCGCAAGCAACAGCCAAAACAGTCCCGCGCTGACCCGCTTCAGCGCAAAGACGAGCTCGAGTACTGGCTCACCGAGCATCTGCGGCTCAACGGTCTCTACTGGGGACTGACCGCCTTGCATCTGCTGGGGCATCCCGACGCGCTCCCGCGCTCTGAGGTCCTCGACTTTGTCTTCTCGTGTCTGCACGAAAACGGCGGTTTCGGCGCCGCTCCGGGACACGATGCTCATATGCTGTATACCGTTAGTGGTGTGCAGATATTGGCCACTCTTGACGCTTTTGGAGATCTTGAAGACCGCGTCCAGGACGGCCGAATGAAGATTGGAAAATGTGCGTCTGTCTCACCCGCTATCGCAAATTGGCCCTGCTAATGATACACAGTCATCGCAGACCTGCAGGATCCAGAGACAGGAACCTTTGCAGGTGACGAGTGGGGTGAACAAGATACACGCTTCCTATATGGGGCACTCAACGCTCTCTCGCTCATGGGGCTGCTAAACCTAGTAGATGTTGATAGAGCAGTCCAACATGTTCACTCGTGTGCCAACTTTGACGGCGGGTATGGCACCAGTCCTGGCGCTGAATCGCACTCAGGTCAGGTGTTTACGTGTGTCGGAGCATTGACCATCGCGGGGAGGCTTGATCTGGTCGATCAAGACAAGCTGGGCGCTTGGCTCAGCGAACGGCAGCTCAAGAACGGAGGGCTGAACGGCAGACCCGAGAAGAAGGAAGACGTCTGCTACAGCTGGTGGGTTATGAGTAGCATGGCCATGTTGAACAAGCTTCATTGGATAGATGGCGACAAGTTGACAAAGTTCATTCTGCAATGCCAGGTATGATCCTTGGGGACAATTTTGATTATTCGACTGACCTTACAGGATCCTGACCTCGGTGGTCTTGCCGATAGACCAGGAGATATGGTTGATGTGTTCCACACCGTCTTCGGTGTTGCTGGGCTCAGTCTCTTGAGCTACCCTGGTCTCGAGGAGGTAGACCCAGTCTAGTGAGTGCCCACCGTTTGACCACCTCGCAACAACGCTAATTACTGCCAAGTTGCATGCCACGATCTGTTACGCGTAGATGCTTGGGTAAGTAGTCAACAGTACTCTAGTGAGCGTACGCATACTCCTTGCAAGCAATGTTAGCTTGGTGAAAACTCGTTTGCTAGTTCATGTATCCGTATGAGAGAGAGAGAGAGAGAGAGAGAGAGAGTTGGCTCGCCAGGCCTTTGAACGATGAATTTACTGTCTGTTGCTCCTTTGCTCCTTCTTGTCTGCGCTGCATGGTCGTCCTGGCGCACCTTCACCCCCACCCTTTAGCAAGCCAATGGCTCTTTCATGAGGTGTGAGATGGACATTCAGAGGAAAGGGTAGTCGCTGCCTCTTTCGTGGATGCTGGACTCTTCCCACGTGCGCTGCCTGCTCGACCACCACCTACAAATTCCTCTTTCTCTGAGTCTCGTGCTTTCTTCCCCTCTCTTACCTCGCAACATGGTGTTTGTGTCCCTCTCCTGCTTTCCTCTGTTCTATGGTCAGACAACGGTCGAGGAGCCGCGGAAGTGACTGGCAGCCCTTCCAGTGCACCAGCTCTCTTATCTGCAAGTTTCCTACCGCCGCCTGTTCGCCTTCTTCACGTTCAGCCCGCTCCTTTCGCAACGTTCTTTTTCACGTTTGTATTGCAAGCATAGTGCCTTCACCCTGTGTTCGGTCTTTTTGCCTACGATCCTTGCAACCGCTGCAATGGCAGCCAACGGCATTCCGCTGCACTGCAACATTTGCCCCAAGAAGCCGAATTTTAGCGATGTCTCACATCTTCTCACGCATATAGCCAGCAAGGGCCACTTGTCCAACTATTACAAGGTCAAGGTCCGTTCAACACATGAAGAGGCATCCCGCCGGCTAATCGACACCTACGATCACTGGTACGCCGAATGGAGTGTAGAGGAGCTCATGTCAGATCGCATGACCCAGAAGGACAAACGCCGCGCTCGGGCGAGATCAGCTGGTATAATTTCATACCACATGCAACAGCCCTTTGAAATCATTGCTGACTGTCACGCTGTCGTAGCTCGGCCTACTCCTGCCCCTAGAATTGAGGCTCCGACCCCGCGCTACGCCCGTCGCGCTGCAGCTAGCAATCTTCTCGATCCCCGTCTTTCTGAACAGCAGCAGGTAGTCAAGCTGGAACACTCGACTACTTCCACACCAACGCCCCAGCCTCTTGGCCCCGTTCTACGCCACCGCAACACCTTTGCACCTCACATGCAGTATTGGTCTACAGAGTCCCGCGCTAGCTCTCGTAGCCACACCAATCCTGACTACGAGACCTCCAGCGAGTACTCGGACCCAGCTGAGCGACGACAGTACCGATATACTGCTACGGACTCTTGCGCCATCGAGGACGATCCCACTGATTTGGCGGACCCAATGGCAGTCAGTGAGTCGGCAAAGCTCAAGGGTGTCTACTGGCCCGGCATGGACATTTTTGACTCAGCAACTCCCGAAATGCGGCGAAAGAGAAACCAGAAGAAAGATAGCTCTGTCGTTGCGCAGCTGGAGCTCAACTCCCAGGAAGTTGAAGCTACAGAGCTCATTTTCACGCCACAGGGAACGTTCAAGCGGATACGGAGGATATCGTGCTCAGAGTCTGAGGACGACGACGAGATTGAGATCAAAGCCGAGAGTCCTCAGCCAATCCGCCGGCGCCTCGCGCTCGCCAGTATGGACGCCAATGCTACTCGTCGCTCAAGGTCAAATAGACCTCCCAGATTTTCTTACTCGGCTCGTAATCAGTACTTCGAAGACCGCAACCGCTCTCTTTACGGAAACGCTTGTAGTGAACAGGCTCCAAAGCGAAAGCGGGGGGCTTTTGAAGTCTTCCACGACTGCATTGATGATGAGCCTTTCTCTCCATCAACTAACCTGACCAACCTCATTTCAGGTTTCGGTCATCAGCCCTTGTCGTCCCTAGGCCCAGCACTTGGTTCATACAAGCCGTTCAATGATCCCTTCCAGTTCGAGAATAAGGAGAACCTTCTGCATCCATTTCAACAGTCAACCTATGGCAACTTTCACGGCCACAATGGTACGGCTTACCATTATTCTGGCAACACATATGATCTGGGCCATGAACAATATGGTTTCCACTTCCATGACCATTTGTACAACGACAACGCCGCTTATCAGCAACCGAACGAGAATGACGATGATGATAATGATGATCAACGCACAATCACGGCACCGCCTTCGCCATCTTCGGGTTGAAAAAACATGTCTCATTGCTTTCTGCTCACTATCTCCACGTATTTCATGATCGGACGACCTATCCTCTTGGACTTCCCACGCGCGACTCTCTCCTATCGACATGGAGCATGCCGCAATAGATACCCAATTGACAGTCTCTCGCTCCATATGTTCTTGATTTCTTCAGTCCCCCACGTGAGAGTGGAGCAGACGCGCCTGCAACTTCTTCTCCCTTTGGCCCTCCGCCAGACATGATGTAGCGCGATGCATTACGACTAACGACATTCGATAAGAGATAATATGATTTCAATCAGCGAAGAGCCGGCTCCATAATCACTGCACAGATACTGGTGTATGTTCCTCATTTTTACGGTGTTGCCTTTAATTGATTTCTTTGCGATTATGGGGTGGCTGTGAGATACCGGTGCGCTTGTACAGTTCTCTCGCTTTCGAAATGCATCTTAATACTGGAGTTGTGATAGAGCGATTGCTTCCATTGTGCGCATATGCAGATTATGAACATAATGATAAGCTTTATCCTCCACTATGTAAGACCGTTGGGTTTCTATATGCGGTGAAAAGGTGCGCACATTGTCGCAATTGGCAAGGACAACTCGAGTGGTTTCCCCTCCTACAACCTTGAATATGCACATCAAAATTATGTATGAAAGATGCCGCACATCGTCCTTAACCTTACATTACCTACACGGGACACCTATCCTCCTCAAGTCCAAGAGTGCATTGAACTACTTTTGCAGCGCCGCACTGCAAACTGCTACTCCCACTTTCCCTCTGCACCCATTTTCTTTGCCCTCTTTACTTTCTCCAGTTCCTCTACCGTCTCGTACCCATTTACCCATGCGTATAGTGCTCTCAATGCGCCTCCAACTACCCACATCGTTGTGCCACTCAGCGCAAATAAGCCCACGCGTTGGACGGTTGTCAATATACCAAATAGTGGATACGGGTAAAATCCATTATAGGAGTAGCACAATTCGATCCACCACCAGTACGCGAATGCAGTCCCCGTCGATGCAACAAGCATAATTATCGGCGCATGGGGATTTGCAGGAATCGTGGGCCACGGCGGGCTTAGTAGAATCGCATCCAGCGTCAAAACCACCGCTGGCACCAAGTGGAAGCCCAGATCATAAAGAATAGGAGGCATAGGTAGGTCTAGAGGCACGATCAAAGCGTCATCCACCGTACGGAGACCCCAGTACAGCAGACTGATAACAATTTCTATGGGTGCGGCAACTAGAGCAAGGTAATTTTTCAATGTGAAAAAGGTAGATGATGAGGTTATGTCCGCAAGCAGGCCGAAAGTAAAACATAGTGTACTGAGTGTTATGCCAATTATAGTGAGGAATTGGAGGTGCCAGCCGAAGGACTCATTCTAAAAGTGCGTCAGTAATGAATTGATGGATATTGCTAGAATGAACGCCGTCGGACATCAAACTTACGAAGATATTTGGATTATCTGCTAGACTTCAGGTGACGTCAATGCAAATCCACACCTGAGTAATCTGGTGAGTATACGTACAATTTGAATGAGTGATAAAAGCTGATTAGACCAGCAACCTTGTTTCAATAGATCAGAAGGGGCTTTCGATACCAATGGCAGTTGTTCGCACTCACGTGAAGCGCACCGGAAAAACCTCTCGATGGAGACTCAAAACGCTGCAGCGGATGGCGCCGGCTCAGCTTCGCTTCAACATAGGAACTTTGCGATGCACTCATGTTGACCACAACGAATGCGAATGAAAATACCGATTAAACTCGAAGATGCGGACACCTGTCATATCAATGGTACGAAAACCCTTGAGCAGAAGCGAAAATAATAACATGACGTACGAGTCCATCGCCATTGAAGCCAAGCACGTGGGTCCACAGTTGGCTGAACCTCGGAGTTTCTACCGAAAAGGCCAAACCAGACACCCGCTCCTTTTGTCAGCTCCCGACAATACTTCCGTTCACCCTGAAACCTGCTCATCAGCTCTCTGCACCATTCAGTCCCGTCTTCGCATCATCTGATAGCGAGTGCGCTGGGTTCCCCAATCTGAGGCTATACTTCGGCTTATCTCGTGTCACGGTTGGCATGCCAGGCTACTAAAAAAGGACTCGGCCTGGCAGATCCTCGGCACTTCTGGTGAGGGCAACGCAATAGCTTGGACAAGTGGCCAATGAGGATCATTGATGGTGCTCCACATTTTACCCCAAGTTGCCGTGATGCCTTGGTGAATCGATGGAGTACCGGAGAGGCGGCGAGGGTATCCGATAGGGGATTGGGAGAGGCCGGGTTGAGGTTCATACATAAAGCGTTGACCAAGCCCTCGTTGAGATGGCATGGAGCGTTGATACCCATTATATTTCTTCTTTGAGTAACCGTCTCGCATTCTTACTAGTGTCCCTTGCGTACTCAGCAAGGTGATTTACCTCCGCATTTCCGCTTTGTTTTTCAGCATTCTGCCATAGTCATGAGCTCAAGAGTTGAGAATATCCTCCAGTCTTTGACACTGGAGGAGAAGATTTCACTCCTTGCTGGGAAAGACTTCTGGGAGACTGTCCCTATTCCAGCGAAGGGCGTTCCTGCCATAAAGGTGCGGGGCTCAATGCCATTCTAAAGTGACGGCTTTGGCTCAACATTGACAGACAAGCGATGGACCGAACGGCGCTCGCGGTGAAGTATTCACCGGTGGAACAAGGGCAGCATGCTTCCCAGCTGCTGTCTGTTCGGCTGCAACTTGGGATCCTGAGAACGCCAAGCGGATAGGACATGCTTTGGCTGATGAAACCAAGACAAAGAGTGCCCGAGTACTGTATGAATGTCTATGCGAGTCACGATTGCCCCGATGCTAACCAGATCAGTCTTGCGCCGACGATGTGCAACCACCGCCACCCTCTTGGTGGCCGCAACTTCGAGTCCTTTTCCGAAGATCCTTACTTAGCCGGCAAAATGGCTGCCAACGTTGTTAAGGGACTACAGGAAAAGGGCATCGCAGCCACAATCAAGCATTTTGTAGCAAACGAGCAAGAAACAGACCGCCTGGCAGTTGATACTATTGTCTCCGAACGAGCTTTGAGAGAAATCTATTTGAAGCCATTCGAAATCACAGTCAAGGAGGCTAAGCCCCTTGCTGTGATGACTGCGTACAACAAACTTAATGGAATCCATGCCGATTCACATCCTTTCCTACTCAAGCAAGTCTTGCGCGGAGAATGGGGATGGAATGGACTTGTCATGTCTGATTGGGGTGGTACGAACTCTACAGCTGATTCCTTAAATGCGGGGCTGGATCTGGAAATGCCAGGCCCCACAAGATGGCGCACGATAGACGCAGTTACTGAAGCTGTCAAGAAGGGCGAGGTCACAGAAGCAACAATCACCGAGCGAGCCAGGAATGTATTGAACCTCATTGAGAAGGTTGGTGGCTTTGAGAATCCTGAAATACCACCAGAGGAGTCCATCGTCGACCCAAAGCACAGCAAGCTCATCCGAGATGTCGCGGGCCAAGGTATCACTCTACTTAAGAATGACGGCAATATCCTACCATTGAGGAAAGAAGATGTAAAAGGAAAGAAGATTGGTCTCTTTGGGTTGGCTAAGGAGGCCCTCATCCATGGCGGTGGCAGCGCCTCCTTGAACGCGCACTACCGCATTTCGCCTGAGCAAGGCTTGAAAGCTGCGTATGGCGATAGTGTCGAGTTCAAATTCTCCAAAGGTGCTCACACATACCGTCTCCTGCCACTACTCTCACAGGGTTGCACTGATGTCGAGGGCAACCGGGGCTGGACCAGAGAGCTTTTCAGACCTGGCCAAACCGACAAGCCGTTCACGTCTACCAATGAGGTTAAGGAATCCTCTTTTAGCCCTCTCCTCGACAATGAGTCAAAGGGTAAGGAAGTCAGATTCACAACAACGTTTGTTCCTACTGAATCTGGCTCCCATTATCTTGGCTGCTCTGGCATCGGACCTACCACTGTCCGCGTCAATGACAAGATCGTCTTTGAGCAGAAGGATAATTCACCAGACCCTATGGGTTTCCTTTTGGGCGGAAATCCCGAGAAAGAATTCACCGTTGATTTCAAAAAGGGCGAGTCATACAAGATTCAGATACATACAAACCCTCCGATTGGCGGAAGCGACTGGGGCATCTTGGCTGGCCTCCCGGGATTCAGAATGGGTTTCATGGTTCAAAGTGAGCATGACTTGGACATGGCTACAGAAGCCAAGAATCTTGCTAAAGAAGTCGACATCGCCATCGTCTTCACAGGCCATACCCCCGCCTGGGAAACAGAAGGCCAAGACCAGCTTGACTTCCACTTACCCCGTGACGGGTCTCAAGACAAGCTTGTCGAGACAGTGGCGTCGGTCAACTCGAAGATCATTGTTGTGAACTCTACCGGTGTAGCCGTTGCCTTACCATGGCTCAGCAAAGTTCCCGCCCTTGTTCAAGCTTGGTTCCCCGGCCAAGAAGCCGGCAATGCCATTGCAGACATCATCTCTGGAGCCGTCAATCCCTCTGGTAGACTACCCGTGTCTTGGCCCAAGCACGTTGAAGATTCTCCTGCGTATGGTAACTTCCCTGGTCAGGTCAAGGACGGTCAGCTCACCGTCAAGTACGAAGAGGGTGTTTTTGTCGGATACCGACACTACGATCGTATTGCAAAGGAAAGAGTTCAGTTCCCCTTCGGATTCGGTCTGTCATACACTACCTTCGCTGTCAGCAATGGACAGGTCATACAATCTGCGCAAAAGGCTTTCAACGCTAGTGTGGCGGTCAAGAACACTGGCCATGTGGCAGGCGGGTCGGTGATTCAGTTATACATTGGCAGGAAGGAGTACTCAGCTGCGCACCCCATCAAGACGCTCGCGGCATTCAAAAAGGTATACCTAGAACCTGGCCAGGAGCAGACACTGGAGTTCTCGCTCGGTTTGAAGGACTTCGCGTACTTTGATGAGGCTTCAAAGTCTTGGAAGGTTGATCGGGGTCAGTATGATTTCTCATTTGGTCAGTCGACGGCAAATATTGAGAGTGTGGTCACTTTGGACATCGAGGGCAGCAGAGAGCTTAAATTGTGAGCGTAAAGATATTTTAATTAGATTAATGAAGGCCTATGCATACTCGCAGCGTGTACACTATTTTCCATGACTAAAGTCTTGACAAAGCGCAAGGGGCCTGTATAGTGATCGGCGCACACGTTAGGTAACGTCGCGTCCTCGGCAGCATTGTGATTACTTTTCCATCCACTTGCTGTGGTGTTCACCTCGCTAATATTGGGCAATACTGTAGACTGTCAATATATACCCACTCACTTTGCACCCTGTCCCAGTTCAGGACCTCAGTAAGGTACGTACAGAGGTGGAAACAAGAACAGTGTAATCTGCACAATCGCCGGTATACAACCGATCAAACCCCTGCACAGCACGGCCATGTAGCCGTGTTTGTCACCCGCATCCATCTTCGCTCGCGCCTCGAAATGGGCGCATACGATGCTGCCAATGGCCCATGCAGCCAGACAGAGGAAGATGAGGAGGTAATAGAATGAACTGAGATCGTATGGATTTGTGCGGTACGACTCGTGCTGGCTTTTGAACAGAAACCAAAGAATTCTCGATATAGAAGCATCGTCGTAAGTGCGCTTGCGCCAATCGATTTTGAGCCATCTGGTTTTCCACTTCAACTTCCAATTTTGCCGCGTTGACAACTTCTCAAGGGTTTCGTTGGAGATTTCATCCTTGGTGACTTCTTTGAGCTTTCCTTTTTGGTCGTACTGCAGTGTAGTCAGTGGGTGAAGTTTCATAAGTCCCTCGTCGGAGAGGATCTCACCTTCTCTGCTATCAGGTCTGCGTCAAGGCCTCGGTCTCGAAACCAATCATAGACATCGTCGCGGAGGTAACGATGCATGACATCGTACGGAATAGTGACAGTTTGATTTCTGGAATCGAAACCGATGTTCAGGGTGCTGGCCAGTGGGTAGTTGTGGAGACCCCGTGTTGAACCTTCCGCGCTTGTGTGAGGTGATTGGATTGATTCTCTTATCGAGCTTGTGTTTTTTGCGTGAGACTGAATGGTTCCTGTTCCTCGAGGCCCACCGGACGAGCGTGCAGCAGTACGCTTAGGCGAGCGCGACAAGGAATATGTTGACAGAGAGGATGTGCTGGGTATAGTTTGCGCAGGTGCAGCTACCGGTAGTGGAAGCATAGTGGGCACAGAAAGATTGCCTGGCTCCTGTATTTGCGCAAGAAGGCTGGTATGCACAGACGAATCGGAGGTGTTGTCAACCGATGAGATCGCAGGTCGTTGCGATTAGCAAGATGCATGCTTGTGAAAGTTCTTTCCTTCTTCGTCGGAAGGAAAGAGACTTTGCATCTGAATGTGAAAGCTTTCACTACAACATCTCTCAGCAATGGACACGACCCCGCGTGGCGATCCTGCTTTCTGCCTCAATCCAAGTCGCGGACCCAGGCGTGCCTTACAAAATTATGCTCTTGTCGCCTTCCCAAGATCTTGCAACTTTACCGGCATCATTTTATGTGTTCCTGGCATCTTTTCTTTATTGGCGTTCATTACTAATAGGGATAGAGGTGGATGGGAGAGTAAGAGATCCAGTTCAGCAGGGCTAATATGTGTAGATGGAGTAAAATTCTCCGCTAGGTCTCTAGATGGAGGTTCATTGGTGCAGTCCTGTATTCCAATGTTGATCGATGCCGTAGTGCTCAATCCCGGGCTGTCGATCTGCGGAAGCAGTATGCAGTTTTGATGAAGCCCTCGATAGCGTCTGAAATCGTCATTGGAAGATGAGAATGGAGTTTCCAATGTACTTTGACAGGACCTCATGCTGAAAATTGGTTCAAAATCGGGACACAATTAATGATCACCAAAGAAATGGCTTTGAAGGAAGATATCGAATGCTGGACAAGAATGATTTTTTTTTCTAGAAAAAAGACCATGTCCATCATACGATCAAATGGACGCCTTTATGTATAATATGTAAATGAAATTGTTGTAAGTGCTGATGTGTAAATTGGTGATGACAAACAAAGCGATATGAAGAACAATAGTAAGAGGTGTACTCGGGAGAAATGTGCGTTGACAAAGGGGTACCCTGGTGCAAAAGAGGCGGCCCCAGCATAGTGGCCTGCTTCATTTCCTAAATTGTGATATGAGAAAAACAAAAACGTATAGACAATGTTGCCGTTAGAGATGTAGGGTCTAGGTGTGTTTGCAATTATAATGTTTGTTGAAGAGGAAGCCCCGTAACAATTTCCAGGGTAACTAGCAACAATTGCCTCCATGAGGAGCAGCAACGTGACTCACACTCCTACAATCGTTACTCATAATATCCGTCAACCTACGTCAAATATGGCCTGGTATAAAGTTATCAATCAACACTTGGACATCCGGTTGCTTTAAGCCGCTCGGTTCCGCCCACCTCTATGCGTGGTATGTCATGGATATGAGAAGATATGGAGCTGGCCCAATGTAATCTTGGAAGAAAATGCCACAGGTTCTTACTAATGAGATGTACAAGAAAATATCAAAGCGTACTCAAAGACACCGCCAATCTCAAGAGGCTTGAGTTGGAAACCTTGCCAGCGTTGCCAGCGTTGTCGGCCTTGCTTAGCTTTCTAAAGTACAAGCTTCGTATTCCACATTTCATTGATTTCTCATGCTCGTTTCGCAGAGGGGTAGTCCTATGGCAGAATTTGCAGACTGGGTGCCTAAAAGCATTCAATCGCAGAAGTCCAGTCAATAGATTCATGTACAAAATCGTCAAAGGTGCACTAATTTGCGATAATGCCCAAGGTAGCCCCTCATCTCTTTAATCCATAATTGTAAATTCGTCTATATCCCTCAACATTAGAGGCCTCCGACTCAATGTATGTAACTTCGAAGTGACGATTTAGTGTCAGCGGCGCTCACTAGCATTCCGTGCCTTGACAAATGGCTGTTCTCAATACAAACACCACAGAATGAACATTACAAGCTCATAGCTAGATGAAAATAAAGAATCTAAAGACGAAAGCCATGTTAGGTCAAGCATCTCAACCTCGTCCAACAGGATACCCGCCTTATCGTCATGCTGAGAGGAAGCGGCTTATGACCACCTTTTGGTGTCGCTTGGGTACCATGATTAGCAAGACTGAGACGCCAGTGCGATTTCCTCTCGCCAACTGGATTTCAGTCCGGTTATCATGGGACTATTAATATTAGTAAGAGCGGGCGACCAGATGATGCTAAACAGGGGCTAAAGGCAGGGGATACGCTGTTGATCAATGAGCGAAGCTAAAGGGCCAGAGTGTTATCCATGTGGGGAAGGGTTGTGTAACGATATTGACCTGCTAGATGTCGGCGTTTTCGCTCGACAAGCAGTGTGGGCAGAGGTTAAACCTTGGAGAGCTTCCCGTAAATTTGAGTGTTTGATGCAGACGGTCTGCGGCCATTTCACATGCGTTTGCTGTGGAGGGGAAGTCGCCATAGCACGTGATTCACAATGTACGATGTGAATTTGAGCAGGACATAGCCAGCAGCCCAGCCCAGCCATCGTAATATCCGTATTAGATAAAATATATGTGTCTAGTCTCGCCGGGAATAACAACAAAGTTACAAACGACACAGTGATGGAAGGGCCGCAAAACAGCCTCATGGCGCCGAAACTTGCTGCTGGAACCCAGAGCCGCTTTGGCGTGCTAGCAAGATCCAGGACAGGATTTGCTGGCCCGAAATTCCAAATCTGCGAACAATCATACTGTGACAGCAAGCGTGCCAAGGACGGAAAATGCCACCGGCCTCACGCCTCTAGGTCCCAACAGCCACAACGGAAAGATCGACGAGCCAGAGGTGACGGTGACATTGGCCCATCCACGGGTTGTCTGTTGGAACCTCTACCGTGGCTCGCGGGGCATGGCTGACAGGTAGTTGGTGCAGGTGCATTCGGCTCCCAAGGATGTGGGAGCTGGACGCGTATCCGTCGGAAGCATGCCGACAGAGTGTGGGTGGCAGGCTTGCAGGTTGAGCGGTGAGATAATGCTGTAAAGAAAGCGGTGGAAGGGCCGTTGGACAGATATATCTCTGTGTGGGTTTGATGAGTGGTTATTGGGCCTAGATGCGCTACAAGCCTTGCTCATGATAGAGTACAAGGACTCACGGTTGGCGACGGTCCTCCTCGCACTTGCACAAGCTAGCGCTGACCCTGCTTTTCTCTCACCACCCCTTCGTGCATTCATCAGCTCATATCGCTCGGAGCGCTCCACCAAAGCCCCTCGCCCAGCACCACCAAATGGCCGCCGTATTCGTCACTTTTACTGGTCTTACGCATGTGCCAACTCACCTCCAATCCAGCCGCAATCCCACCACCCCCATGCTTCCGCGGCTCATTTGCCACAGCATCCCTGAACACTTCAACAAAAGGGGCTAGATCGGCACCGCCACAAGCGCACAGTCCCTGATGGAAAACTTGCAAAATTGCATGTCGAAGCCTAATGCAGGTTGCGCAGCCCAGGGCCTGACGCGATCTAGATTCGTCCAACCGCTCAGACTAGATTGCCAGTGCCGGGTCGAGACTCTGACGCGGTGGTGCAAGGCATGCAGGATGGCTGCGCATTATGAGGGCGTTCTCAGGGGTGGCGGGGATCGCGAAGTATTTTGAGGTTGTTGTGTAGATGAGCGGTCAGGATATCATCGACCCAGGTGGATGCTGTCGGTGGAACAAAGACAGACAATGCGAATAGCGGAGGATGGGCGTCCGCGGATCAGGCGAGCGTTGATCTGTGGTGCGCTGGGCCGGGGTACACTGTGGCCCCATGGGTGAGCCGTTGGGCATCGGAATTGGACGGGCGGGAAGGGACACGTGGAACTCACCTCGGGGTGCTTTTGCATGGAGCAAGGTTGGCTCGTGACGTTCCTTTTTCTGCACCCGGAAGGGGGAGGGGAAACGCAATGCCCGCCGCCGCCGAGTCCCACAGCAAGCTATTGCCAAATTTCCCGACTCCTCCAGACGCCCCAGAGTCCATGGCCAAAATGGGCCGCTGATGATGTTTTACAAACCTTGTGATTTTTGTCTGCTCATAGTCTTGGTGTTGATTGGCCACGGCCAAAGCGGCCGTGGCGCGGACGTCATGAATTCTGCGTAAGGATATCCGCCGCGGAAGGCTCGAAATGCTAAACATCGTGTGACAGGTGAGATAAAAACGCAATCAAAGTTTCGGGAGGTCGATCAACAAAGAAGCACATTGGTAAGAATGACAGAGACTGAGCCGATAAAGAGAGGACATACAATGTTTTGACTCGTAATGGAGAACTGGGCGATTAATATTACGGGTACGCGTAAAACAATAGTCCAGTGGATACCATGTATGTATATGTTACATTAGGGGCGAAATGAAGGGAACGCAGATGCTATAGAATGACAAAGAGTACAAAGAAGGATGATACTCAACCGCGTCATTTGATGCAAATACTTCGTCTGCTTCGTCGTGCCATCTTTCGATTAATCGTTGCTTCATCGAACGTCGTCTCAATCGAATGAACGTAACGAGCGTTCCTGAACCTGCCCGGCAGGACAGAAAGCTCTTGTTCGTCAATGCCAATTGATTTTCATCGAAGACTCATACTGAATTCGACATAATGCATTACGAACACCAGGTGCTATGCCATAAGCCAACCAAGCAAGCACATACCTAGAATGGCCGCATCTGAGGGATGCCAGGGCCCCCGTATGGGGGAGGTGACATTACAGCCCCAGCAGTGGACGGACCTAGACGGTGAAACATCTGGATCAGGCGCTCTCCAACGCTGGGTTCAAGCTCGGTGCCATCCCTTGCAATTTTGACTTCTCGGTTGGCATTCCAAGGGTTGCGAAGCCCGCGCGTGCGATAAAACGGTAGGCGGTTCGTCGAAACCCATTCAATCTTGAAGGGTTTGCCCCAACTCTGAGCTGTCACTGAGGTGTCTCCGTCAACTGGTGGGGCCTCATCTTTCTCTGTATTCTCATCTTCGCCTTCTGAATCAGATAATTCTGCCTCCCAGAAAATCGTGCCACGCGCAGAGTCGTCGATAATCTTTCCCCTCGGAGCCCACTCCGTTGCTGGTGTAGGGATAGATTTGGGTACATCTTGAGTGTCGATGGTGTTCTCGGCCTTCGGTGCCGAGCCTATGAATTGAGAGCCGTCTTCAAGGATGGGTGACGCCATACGAGCGTAGCCAAAGTATTCACCCGATTTGTTGGCGGAGAAGATGAGGTAGACATTCTCTGTTGACTGTTCCAAATTAGAGATCGATAACACAAGTATCCTTTCTGAGCCAACTCACTCGAAAAGCTTTGTTCAGCGCCTCCTCGTTGTGGGATTGAGTAGCCCAAATGCCGTTTCGTACACTGAGTTCCAAGTCCTGAAGTGTGAGACTCTTAACAATAAAGTATTTGTTGGATGTATCCGCTGTTGCCCTATCATCGTCTTCACTTTTCTGGGCTGTGTCACTGTCCTCTACGGGGTCGGTTACGCTGTCTTGCTTCGGTGTTGCTGGTCGAGAGACATTCTGTTGCTGGCTGCCAACCATGGCTGATGGTCCCGTAGGCACTCCGGATGCGGGAGCTGAACTGCGTCGTAATCTGCAGACTAGACGGACACCGTTGAAGCGTGAATCGTGAAATCTATGCATGGCAGCTGTGCAGGAGTCCTCTGTGCGATAATTCACAAAGGCACAGTTGCTCTTGGAAATCAAGAATAGACTTTCAATGTCTTTTGTGGCCTCCCGTGAAAAATGGTCCTTCAACGCGACCACTGTAGTCCCCGGTGGAAGGTTGCCGACCCAGAGAGCATGTCCTGATTGCTTCGGTTTTCGAGGTGGTCCGCGAGGAATCGAACTAACGTTGCCTGTACGAGATACACCTGAACGATCAAGTTAGTGATGGTCCTGACCAATATCCTTTCGTTTGAAGAGGTTTGGCCAGACGATTATTCTTACCTGGACCCTGTACAAATGAAACGCCGTATGCAGGTCCATAGGGCCCTTGATCGCCTTGTAGGTTCGCTGGATTCATACGAGCACCAGGAAAGCCACTATCAATGTGCGAGAAATCTGCGCCTGGACCAATGTTCGTCAAACTTGCCCTCCGTCCGTACATTTGTTGGCCTTGTTGGCCTTGCGCCATGTAGCCAGGTGCAAATTGTCCCTGAGCTCCATATGGCGCAGGGTAATACATGTACTGGGACGCCTGTGCATAACCAGGAAAATGTGCTGGCATGTTGGTAGTGCCAGCTTGACGAGGCTGATTTGCCGCATAGGGAGGATAAACGCCATGCTGAGAGCCTTGCGGAGGCATAAAATTTTGTTGGTATGGGTTTGCAGCGAATCCAGGACCATAAGCCGGATGTGTGGGCATACTACCAGAGGCATGCGCAGGCATTTGGAGGTTCTGCCCAAGCTGGTATGCCAAAGCGGATGTCGATGCGCCCGGAATAGAGCGCGGTATGGACTGCGGGTTGACTGATCCATCGTCAAATGAGCTATAATCTGGCAGCGTACCAGCCATGGAACCCATGTTCAGCGGAGACGAGCCATGATCTTGTGAATGATACTGTGCGGAAGAGCGAAAGTCTGGTCGAAGTTGGCCTTGAGGTATGGCGCTTAGCTGAGAGTGAAACGGGGCACTATTGTCCGGAGATTTGTACGGCGAGGAGGCAGAAGGGTTCCCATCACGCGAAAATCCAGTTGTCGCGTTGTCCAACGCCTGAGGCCGCAGACCAGGAGGGAGATCACCCATTTGTTGCTCGTAAACGATAGGAAGTGGGACCCACTGCTGGACCCAGACGAAAGACATGTTAGTCCATATTCTTTGTTACTAAAACGAGTGACCAAAAACAAGTTGTAAAAAATATAGAACAAGATTCGGCCCGCGATATACGAGACAAACGTACCTGATCCTATATCAAGGAGTTCTAATGGGGAGTGGCGAGCCGGAACTGCTGGGTACCGAGAGAATGTCGCTTCGAGGAGAGGTGATTATCGGATATGCCAATGGGGAGGAGGCTGTGAGAAGATCGCGTGTAAAAAAAGAAGCGTGGAGTAGGGGAAGACCGTTTGAGGGAAGATGAACGTCTCCAGTAGAGGTACCACCTGGCAGACGAGCTCGCTTAAGACGCAACGAAGATGATGGTCTGAAATGCGCGGCCACTCAGACGGCAGAAGCGATCTTTTAAGCCCTATGAGGCTTGACAGGGTAACGGCAGGGACCGTGATGAAGGAAAGCGTTCGTGCGGCAGATAATTTAGAGGCTAGCAGATGAGAGTCCCCACAAAGGGCTCACTGGCTGGCCCAGCGAGCGCGGGAATGCCGCACGAGGTTTGGTGAGCCCTCTGCCTCAATTGCCTCTGGAACCAGAGAGTTCTCGCCGTCTGATTGGGTGCGGGAATCCAGCCTGTGGCTGTCAGAAATGGCTGTGGAGCGACAGGGTCCAAACCGATACTTTGGAGGCGAAATGATCACCAGAATCCAAAAAACGGGAGATAATTGGATGTCTGGATTCAAGAACGGGACCGAAAACCGGTGTCGTGTAAGGAGTAAATGGTCGAGTGTGGCGAGTGATGTCGTTTCTAGATTTCTAATGGGCCGATGGCGTTGATCCTGGACGACTTGTGCAAAGCTTAGTGGGCCCTCTCTAGCATACATTCAGCAGGCGGGAAAGCTAGTAAGCGTGTTCTGTAGCGCGAAAAGCTGGACTCTACTCAAGCTGTGCTGTTTAGGACTACTCTACAAGCTAATGTGGCTTTCGAGAAAAGGCATCGAAGGTCAATCTGTGAGCGCATAGCAAGGACACAAGGGTGGGAGTGCGTTTCAAACGCCTTGCTATGCATCAACTAGAGCACTCTAGGCTAGTTCAAGGTGATTGAAGCAGTTCAAGGTAAGTATTCATTCATATGACTTCCCAATTCCTGCAAGGCCTGCTGACCAATAGATTGAGCGACAGATAATGGAAGACCAGACGGAACATGCACAAGGTGAGCCGCCCAGAGGATCAGAATGAAGCCGAGGGCGCATTGGGGGCGTGTTAGGGCATCCGATAATGGCATGGCAGAAGCTGCTGGCGTCAATACTTTACAGGGAAGAGCTAGCAAGAAAGCAGCGCCCCGAGAGCTTCCTGCGAGGGAAGCGGAGCTGTTTTGTTTTGGGCGCCGGTGCATTGTCGCAACCCTGCGCCGGGAGTGGGTTGGGGAGGGGGGGGGAAAGCAGTGAGAAAGATGGAGCAATGCAGCTTCGTTTGGGACTGACTTGCCGGTCCAACGCCACAGCTTGGACAGCGCGATAGCCTAGCGGTGGGCCGGCAGAGGCCAGCTCATTCGCGCGAAAAACAGGCAGGCCACGTCGGACGGAGACTCTCAGCAGAGTGCTCGGCGGTCGCTGGCTTCCACTGCCCGCAGCCGTTGCTCCTAGGCTATGTGGCCGGGTAGTGCGCCACCAATCATTGGGCGGAGAGCCTCTTTGCCACTTCGGCCTGACCGCACTCAAAGATGTGTGCCGTGTCAAAACTCTCGGGATCGACAGAGGCGCCGAGCACAGCCGCAGTCGTTCCCGCGGGGGTGAAGATCTTTGCACAGTGGGAGCGCCAGATGGGCTACTGGCCGTCTGCCACTGACGACGAGTGCAGGGAACCGATGCGGCTACAAGAATAGCCTGGGTGAGACGTAGAAAAATGCTGCGGCCGCGGGCTGGCTGTTCGCATTTTTGTGCCGACTCCACTTGTTGTCGTGACGGACTCGGGCGGCAAATTGCATGCGAACATTCCCATGTTTTCCATGCAAGAGTTGGGCATTTCCGGTCGGCTTGGGCATGGGAAATGTCAAGCTTTGACCTTTGGGCAATGACGTAATTCGAGTGGCGCAGGAGTTAGCTTCCGTCAGGGTCCACCCATGCCAGCTTCCGCCCATTTTCCTCCATCTCCGAACGCCCTGTTGGCGCTGCCGAGAAGGCTCTTCGCATTCGCAAAGTCCTGGCTGGAACACTGTGGAGCGCTCACATCTCGGCTTCGTCGCGGACCCCCCTTTATTGCAATGCGCCGGCGAACCTGCTCCCGGTTCGCCTGCATCATATATGCTTTCGCGTCCCGTCACGCTGGCCGTGCTAACCAAGCATCGTTGTTGCTGCCGTTGATCCCTTATTCCACACAAACCCAGACCTCGTTCGAGAGAGTTTGACCGATAAGCGGCTTTAGGAAACATGTCGGTACCTGGCGATCGGTACGCACACGGCCTCTCAGCGCCTTGCACGTGTACTCAAGTTCTCTATGTCTGAGCCCTGGCGAACCAAAATAAAACCCATGCTGTCACGTTGAACAGTCGTTCAGAACTAAAGAAGTATTTATAGGGATCAACAATGCACATCAGCAGTTTCAAAACGTTTGCTTGGGCATTCATTCATTTGAAGTTACACGCACTCGGTTGATCATCTCCATGATCTGCAAGTCGACCCAACACCTGACTATATGACTCGTAGGTTGCCACCTATTCGTATGCTCCCTCCCTGCCGTCATGTGGCTCAGGATGCTGTACGACTCTCGAATTGTCCATAGTAAGCTTCACTTGGCTTCGATATGTGCGCCAGTTGCCATTTCAAAAACACTCGAGACTGAAAAAGACATAAGTGGCACGGTTGAAGCTGCCCACGTAATGCCAACGAGCAAGCACTTTTTTCGGTACAACTGGAGTAGATTCGTACCAAAGGTCGTGCCGATCAGTTACAGTAACATGACTAGTTAGCCTCATCGAGCTACAAACTCGCTTAGGAAGTCTTCAATATACTGAAAGTAACGCGGCTCTGCGACGGTATCGTTATGACTACCATTTGGCAGCTCCTTCCAAACTTTCGGTGCCTTGCACACTTGGAATAATCGGGCCATGTGAGAGGGCGGGATGATCTCATCCCTGAGCCCACTAAGGAATAGGATGGGTATCTTTGTAATCTGGGGGAGTGTGTCCTCACTTGGCCAAACCTGGTGACAGAGCGGAGCTAGGAATCGAGCAGGTGGGAAGGCACTTGGCGTGGGTCAGTGACAGTGATTCACAATCAGCGTGTTACTTACGTTGGAATGAGCTTTCGAATCGAGGTGAAGGTGTTTTCCAGGATGATGGCGGCAATGTCACCTTGCCCCTGATTCCGGGCAGCCAGTCCAATCGCAACAGCACCGCCGATACTCTGGCCGTATACGACAATCTTTGTGTTGCGAAGCTCGTGTCGTTGCCGAATGTATTCCAAGCCGGTCTGCGCATCGATCATAAGCCCCTTTTCGTTTGGGTTGCCAGACGACAAGCCATAACCTCGATATTGCAGCATCAAGACATTACAGCGCAGCTCATTCTCGAGTATCTTTGCAATGGGTAACCGATAGCCGATATTGCCTGCATTCCCATGAAACATGAGAATGGTAACGTTGCGCGCATGCTGCTTGTTCGCGCGAATGAAGAAGGCGCTGAGAGACTCGCCGTCGGGTGTGGGAATGAAGAGCTCTTCGAAGTCTGTTATGCCGAATTGCGATGGCCGGGGCACGTTGGTTCGAGCGTCTGGTGGGAACCCTCTTGGGTATATGATCTCGCTATTGCCGTCAGTTGCCGTCAGGGATGCGATTCGCAGCATAGAGCGATGCGCTTACTTCTGCTTGAAGTATAGGAGGCCGCTCAGGAGAGCAGCAACTCCTGACGAGGCAAGGAGCGGCAACCGAAGGTAGGACATGAACGAATCAAGCGCTGAGGCCATGTTCGATCGGGGTGGAATCTCTTGGTGAGGGGGTGAAGCAAGGGGTATCATGAATTATAAGAGAATATAGAAAACGTCACCCTAGGTGAATGGGGGGAAGGGGGTACAATCTAACTGCGCAAAGCACAAGCATGAGTAAGGAAGCGACTCAAGGCACCATAGCCGTTCGCATTGGAGAAGCCTAATTACCTAGGGTGCGAGTTGGTGGTCAACTACGGCTGGCTGTTGACTCGCATAGCGCAGTGCCAAGACCATCAGTTGCGTAGCTCGCGGTGCCTACAACACAAAGCACAACGACACCACCCCGCAGCTCCCCGCGCCTTTCCATACGACTCTCGAGTTCCCAGTCTCTCAGAAGGAGCCCTCCTCACTCTCTACCAGCTTGAGCAACCATGATGATGTCTACGGGCATGCTTGGAGAAGGTATAATTGCCGCCGCATTTGCCCAAGCTCGAAGCTTACCTCTTATAGATGGCATCCACATCGATATGAACCACCTCAAGAAGGGCGAAGTCAAGTAAGATGTCCGAATGATAGATGGCTGGGTCTAGATTGCTAACAATGCTCTCAGCCTAGGAACCTCCATGTTCGTCCCTCCCCCAGCGCGGCCGGTGCTTTGATTCTGACAGCTTGACAGCATGGCGATCAACTTCAAAGATGGCGTGATATTAGCAGCAGACAGCAGAACCACGACAGGAGCATACATTGCAAACCGAGTCACCGACAAGCTCACACAAGTCCATGACACGATCTGGTGCTGCAGGTCCGGGTCGGCAGCAGACACACAGGCTGTAGCCGACATTGTGCACTATCACTTGGGCATGTATGGCACTACCAACGACGAGCCACCGACGACGCAGACGGCAGCCGCGATATTCCAGGAGCTGTGCTACTCCAACAAGGACCAACTCTCGTATGTGGAGCCGACAGCCGGCAGTGTTCATGTACTAACGTATTGCTAGCGCTGGGTTGATCATCGCCGGATGGGATCACCGACACGGCGGGCAGGTGTATTCGATTCCGCTCGGCGGCTCTCTCCACAAGCAATCATACGCGATTGGCGGCTCAGGATCAACGTATATTTACGGTTACTGCGACGCAAATTGGAGGGAGAACTTCAGCGAGGAGGAAGGCATCAAGTTCGTCAAGGGCGCACTAGCGGAGGCGATCAAGTGGGACGGAAGTTCTGGCGGAGTGATCCGCATGGTTGTGCTCACAGGGGCCGGTGCACAGCGACATTTGTATTTACCAGACCAGAACTACGAGGGCCCAGGCAGGCAGTAGAGCGACTGGAGGAAGCGGACTCGCTGGGGGAGCCAACTGCACAAAACAGGAGTAGCCAAGCGACGATTCGAAGACGAAGGCTGTCGAGACGTTGATGCATCCAAGAGCTTAGAGTAGCGGCCTCTAGATACGGGGGCTTTGCTCCATGGGTGTGGGATGCATACTAAAGCAGCGGACCAATCAGCAACGAGTATTACTTTTTGTGCTTCCCACTGCATCTTGCACGTGGCACAGCAGCCCACAATTGAAGCATGCGTCGAGGTGATTGTGCATGGCAAAGTGAAGCCGGCTGATGAAGTGCAAGACAGCCACGGCGTAGTAGATGCAGCGTGCGGCCAGACAGGGCTCCGAGAAGTGATATCGGGCTGCGGGCCAGCATTTTGCCAGGGTCTTGCTCAAGCGCCAGTTACGGGGTTCTGTGGTATGACGACCTGGGCGTTCCCCACGGATTCTCAGACAACACCCGTCACCTCAACACCGCCAGGTCTCCGGCCTGCGCCTTCTGCTCCCACCCAGCCTCTGCTAGACGCGTCGCCGTCCAATTCAGTTTGGCCACGGCAGGATCGAGCAGCGCATGCCACTGTCTGCTCTCGACTGAGCATCGTCTGAAAAGGCTGCGGCTCTGCGATAAGAGCCTGTCCGCGACCGGGCTCAACAGCACCACCGCCTCTGCCCACGACGCTCCTTCCCCTGGACGGCACTTGCACGTACCCGCCCATCTCCAACCCCGCAGACTCGACCTCCGCCACCGTCTCGCCCGGCCTCCTATCGCGGAATGGGATCGATAGTGGTAAGCGACTTTGGTGGAAACCACTTTCACAACACCATGTTTGGCGGCGCCAACACGCATCAAGCCACGCACGACTCGCCCGCCGTGCATCACACGCCTGTGCGGCCATCGCCCGCACCCAACGGCAACCCCTCGCCGCGCGTGGCCGCGCCGCCTGCTGACGTTCCCATGGCCGACCCAGGAGCCCCGCCATCCAGCTCAACACCAGCCCAGCGGTCGCAGCAGCACCAGCAGGATGCCGCAGAGCCCGGCCAGTCGGCCACTCCCTCGCACCAGCGCGCCCCTACCCCGCCCAGTCCACCGCTCCGTCCGCACTCGCAGCAACCCACGCCTGGCTCCAACCCCGCCTCTGCTGGCTTTGCAAACCCCCGGCCTACACCGCCATCAGCACCAGCTCCCTCGCAGTCACCGGCACACTCTCTGCGCTCCCCTGCCGTCACCGCATCGCCCTCGCCCAGACGCATCAAGGTGAAGAGCTTGTCTCACATCCAGAGCTTCGCCATCGACGACACCAGTGCCTTCTCCCAGACCCGCTCTTTGTCGCGGCGGCAGCGACGAGATCCTGCAGATGTCGGCCCACAGTACGAGATCAGCGAGATGCCTGTTTCAGATATCATCGAAATGGTCGCTGGACTCCTGACCAAGATCACCACCACAAACGACCGCCAGCACGACCATCTGCATCGACAGATCCCGCCTCCCGAGGGCACCTCAGGTTTGAGCCAGCAGACTACCAGCGTGCTAGCTTTCCACGGCAAGAACGTGCCCAGCATATCGATTCTTAGCTATCTCAGCAGAATCCACAAGTACTGCCCCACCACCTATGAGGTCTTTCTCAGTCTTCTCGTCTACTTTGATAGAATGACCGAGAGGGTGAACGCTGCTCCGCTGCAGGGTCTCCGCGAGGCTACCCACCAATCTCTGCAGCGTTCAGACTCTGCACCACCACCAAATCCTGCTCCGGCACAATCATCCCAACCTCCCTCCATGGCCGCCCAAGCTGCGACACCACCACCATCAGGATCTCTTGGGAGACCGTCAGAAGCCCCAGTACAGGGATCCCAGCCGCCTTCTCCACCTCAGCAGGAACTAGATCCCGACTACAACCTCTCCCATTTCTTCGTTGTCGATAGTTTCAACATCCATCGGCTCGTCATAGCCGGCGTTACCTGCG
This sequence comes from Pseudopyrenochaeta lycopersici, assembly GCA_003313425.1. Taxonomy (NCBI): domain Eukaryota; kingdom Fungi; phylum Ascomycota; class Dothideomycetes; order Pleosporales; family Pseudopyrenochaetaceae; genus Pseudopyrenochaeta; species Pseudopyrenochaeta lycopersici. Next base: position 1,031,713 of record NHZP01000006.1, read on the forward strand.
CGAGCAAATTCTTCTCAGACGTATTTTATACAAACTCAAGATACGCAAAGGCAAGTACTGGCCCACACATGTACCCATCACTACAGCTAACAGATTTTGAAGGTTGGCGGTTTGCCATTGGTCGAATTGAACCATTTGGAGTTGCAATTTCTATTGCTCAATGATTTCCGCCTGGCCGTCCCGCTAGAGGAGATGGAGGCATATGGAACCATGTTGGTTGAGTTCTATGCACGCGAGGTTGCAGAGCAACACGAGCGACAGAACGGGGGCAGATACTGATTAGGATACGGCATTTCTGAAGGAGAATACGCGGTAGCAAGTTCACACAGTTCAACGAAGATAATATTGAAAGCCGGCTTGGAGCAGCACGGTTCTAAGGTGGGCGGCTGAGGCACGGCGCTGGACCATTTGGAGGAACGATACCCATTCTTGGCACGGTGATGGTGTGGTTTACGAAATTCATAATGCTACGGCATCGTTGCGGCTTCATGGAGTCCTTCCGCACTGCGTAGGTGTAAGAAGGAAGCACAATCTTCCCATAGCATGACCTCGGTCGATTTGAGCTGTTTGGCTCGAGTCGGCCAGCGAGTGAGCGATATTTTCTTATAGCAGTTTTTAGACTGGGATACCACAGGTACTGCCGGTGGGGAGGGAGACTTTCGGTTGTGTTTGGGAGGCTTGCGAGTTACGAGGTCATGATCGCCTGTTTTCAGCTTGGATCTCCATCTGTCTTTTTTATTTCCAGCTCTACCACCCTTTTCTGGAAGACAACCTAGGGCGGCGTTCATAGAGGTGTAATAGGTGGTGTGGTCTTAATTATGCATAGTGATCTTTGACATTCGGTCCGATTCCTCTGATACTTTTTTTTTTCCCTTTTCGCCGTTGTACGAACCCGCGAAAATATACTCGTTTGGTGTAGCCCACATGTGCAAGGCTGACAATGATAAGGGGGGGGGGCTCGCCCAAAGCGATTCACCAGAGCAATTCACCAAAACCATTCGTCAACACCCAACTAAACAATTCGGATACGAGCAAACCAGAGGGGCAAAGAAACATGGCCTTTTTTTCTTTATTTTCTTCTCTAAATAAACCCCTCCATTCCAGAACTTCTCATCGATCCACTGTTTCTCCACCTTCCCTCGTCCAAAACCACACCACACGCACACACTCATACCCCTGTCCATATCGCACTCGGAGGGGCCCAGTGGGGTGGGAAAGGGCACTTATCGCCTCCCTCCGCAGGGTGATACCCGCACCTACCACAGCGTGAACAACCAAAGCCAAGGCGCGCCCCCCCCCTTCCTTCCTTCCTTCCCGTCCCCGAAAAGCATGGCGGGTGGAGAAAGAAAATTCATGTGCCCACTGTTATCTTGGTTTTTTTCCCTTTTTTCCCTAAACCCCCCTTTCCCCACGTGACTGGCTTGGGAAGGGATATTGCGTTCCCTCCTTTTCTTCTTTGAGGAAAAAATGAAGCAGCTCAGATTTGTGGTTTTCTCGTCTTGAAACATTGTCGTGCTGAAACAGGTCTCTCTCTTGCTCTCTTTTCCTCTCGCTGTGTGTGTGTGTGTCTGTTAGACGGGTTCTCTTTTCGTCGCTCATTTCGCGTCTGCTTCTTCTTCATTCTTCATTCTTCATCTTCTCCTTCTTCTTCTGTTGTTTGAATAGCGTTTAGAGCAATGCATTCGTCGGGGTTTTCCTGGTCAATTGGCTCAGTCGTGCAGTGTGTTTTCTTAGCGGGCGTTGCGTATTTTCTAGCGGGCGCGCCTCTGTCGTCGCTCGTATCGTCGGACCGGGGCGCGTCGTATTCATCGGGCGCTAGTGCTGGTGGTGGTGGTGGTGTGAATGTTGGAGACAAGTTGGAGAGTTTGGTGTTTCCAGAGGCGAATCTGACTTGTGCCGAGCATAGCTACAAGGGTGTGTATGTGTTGAGTCGGGAGCCGTTGGTCGTATATATCGAGGGTTTTTTGAGTACGCAAGAGGCAGACACGGTTGTTGCGTTGAGGTAAGTCACGTGTATCCTTTTGTTTCAATTCATTCAAGATGCCTCCGCCACTTCCCATTCGTTCTAGATAAATAATCTCCAAGTCAAACATATGCAACAATCTAACCTCTCGTCCCCAGTGAACCACACTTTACACCCAGTACCACCTTCAACGCCGGCATCGAGTCCCTCAACCCACTTGTCCGGAACTCAGAAAAAGCTCCCCTCCCCCGCGATCAAACTGTGAAATGCATAGAAGACCGTGCCCGCCGCTTTCAGGGCTGGCGCCCCCACGTCTTCATCGAGAAACTCTGGTCCCAGCGCTACCGCGCAGGCGGCCACTACACGTACCACTATGACTGGAGCACTGCGACACGAAACTCCGGCCGCGTGAGCTCCTTCATGGCGTACCTCTCAGCAAACTGCACGGGCGGGGGTACGCATTTCCCACGGCTTGCGCGGCCGCACGGAAGCGAGTGGTGTAAGTTCATCGAGTGCGAGTTCCCCGCGATAGAGCATGGGGACGAGAAGGAGGCGAGTTTGAGGGAAGGCGTTATTTTCAAACCTATCGCGGGGAATGCCGTGTTTTGGGAGAATATGCGGTCTGACGGGAGTGGGTATTCGGAAAGTTGGCATGCCGGATTGCCAGTGAAGAGTGGTGTGAAAATTGGTTTGAATATTTGGAGTTGGTATCAGGCAGGCTTAGGAGGCGACTAGTCAGAGTGTATGGAGGGGAAGATGTGATAACAATGCTGAGCTCCACAGAAGGCCCTACTTGATTTCACAAACACATCATTGTCATAGTTGCCTTGCATCACTTTGTGCTTGCCTCCTATGCAGATAAGAATTTGAGCAGAATTCATGGCTCTAGTTAAAGTGCAAAGCAACCATGTACATTCCTACCCATTCTTGCGGCCTAACGTCAAACAACAGACGAGCAAATCCGCAAAACAATACATAAAAGTATCCAATCAGGCAGACATGGGAGCTTTTGGGAATCTCAAAGGTACCTCCTTCGCCGAGATGGCTCCGCCATATGTCCAAATGAACCTCTGAACGCCTCCTGAATCCAACAAATAGCGACGAGTAAATGTAGAAATGCAACGAAACATGACCACGAACTCGACTCTCGCCCAAATGCTACAGTTCGTACGGGGTATACGTGGTTCGACTGAAGGTCATCCGCTGTTATAAGCATGAAGGACAAAGTGATCGCCGAAGCAACACAGCATACAGGAGCAGCGCTATTTGTCATGGAGGATTTGCTTACCTACCCAACCTCCAAGGCAGGATACGAGTCGAGAGACATATGCCTTTCTCCCTTGGTTGTTTAAGAGGTTGGCACTACATATCATCAGCATCGTACTCGGCCTGGTTACTCAAGTTCTTCGGACCATCCTTGCGAATGGGTATTTTGATGCCCTGCTGTGCAAAGCACTTGCTTAGCGGGGTGCTTTCGATGACGCCGGGGAACTTCTTGGCGGAGTAGACTGTGAAGGGTGCCGAGAAGCTGCTGGCAAGAATGGGGCATTTTCCCGTTGACACTACGGCATTTGTGCCCTGGCCAGTGCCAATATCGCACATGCTGATTTTCAGCCTGGGGTTGTTAGCCAGCGAATACACAAACAAACTCCAGAGGACATACCTGAAGGTTCCCTCAGTTCGTACTGACAAGTCCTGGAGCACAAACCAGAAGCCCGTCTTGCCTTCGGGATCGTTCAGACGGCATGCATTTACGGCATTCATGCCAATCAGATTCCGGGTGTGGTTCTGATTGATTGGCGGGGCGGGGACGGCTACGGGCATCTGGACGGGATTCTGGCCGTAGGCGTTCCCAGGTCCGTAGGGCGGATATCCCGCGCTTCCTGGGGCGGAGCCGTAGTAGCTGGAGGGCATGGAAGGATGGCTGTAGGGATCTACTGGTCGTGGTGGAATTGGCTGGCCGTACTGGTTGTACTGAGGGACCATGGGGGTTGGGATGTACATGGGGCGCTCTGGTGGTGGAGGGTACGAGGTGACAGTGCTGCTGGATATGGAGACGGTGGGGGCTGCACTGCTGTGTCGCACAAGGTTGACGGCGCGCGAGGTATCCTCGTGCCAGAGATCGACGGAGAGGACAAAAAAGGTGCTGTCGACGTCGTTGAAGTCGATCTCCTGGCCCGTTTTGGAGTCGCACACAATCAGTCGAATGCAAGGAGGCGGCGTGATGGGACGGCGGTCCTGTCATTGGCCACATGTCTCAGTTTGCTGTACCAAGACGATGGGGCAGGATGGGTGAGCTGTCTTACCTTGTCGCCAAAGCCGCACATTCGGGCTCGGACGGGCTGCTGCTCGAAGCGCAACCTGAGTGGGGTGAGCGGGCACCTGGATCACCAAACGGTGAACATCAACATACCTGTAGGTCCGGCCATCTCTTTGGCCGACGAAGTCGCCTGGGTTGTCGCCGACGTGGTAGGTGAGGCCATTCGCAGACGCGGTTTGCTGGGGCGGCGGCGGCGGCTGCTGGTGCGGCTGCTGCTGCTGCTGCTGCTGCTGCTGGGCATGTGGTGGCAGCGGTTGGGGTGGCAAATGCATCATGCTGCTGGAGTCGTGGAGATGCACTGGGGGAGGTAGTGGTGCACCGTCGGGCCTGGGCGGCTGCGGGGCAGCAACTGGATATTGATTCGCTTGACGGGAATGTGAATACATGATGGCGATTAGTGAGGCGCTCGGCGGTGCTGACGGGGCGGCGATGCTGAGGCTAGGAGTAGGGCTACTGCGCGTTGAATCACGCCGACGTGAAGGCTCCCAGGGCCGATGGCTGAGATGGTGGGAGGAAAACCCCGCGAATCGAAGACTGGGGGCGCAGCGGCTATGGGGGCGCTCACGCGGGTCGCTTGCAGGAGGGCTGCAACTGCCAGAACGTCGCTGCGGTGCTCTCGAGCGCTGCTGTCGAGCTGCCGTCCAGCTGCTGCCAGTCGAGCGGTCGCGTTGGAGGGGTGGAAGTCGCGAGTTCGCGCCGGCGGTTGCGGGGGCGCGGAAATTGCCTGGAGGGAACAAAGACGCCCACGACTCCCCAGTGTTCGTCTCAGAGGCGACACGGCGTGAGACCAGAATAAACGTTAGCTGTCGCACTGAGCGTCGTACCCGGACCTGGCAGCAGCGACGAGGTTGAGGTGCAAGGGCTGTCCTGTAAGTGAAAGAAACAAGGGCGAAGCGAAAACGGACAGCAAGCTGCCTGGATAAAGAGCTCGCGCTCTCGACTACGGCACACAATGATAAGCCCACTGGCTGCGATTCCTCGTCTAGCCCCAGGCCCCTTCAGTTGCTGCTTTCACAATTCAAATCCCTCGTGCCCTCATTGCTACAGCGCTTACCACCATCCCGAGCCCCGCTGCTCCATCCCATTCCACTCGTCCCACTGCAAGGGTCGCGGGAGCTAACGCGCGATACCGCCGCTTTGGTTGGTGGCGTAGCCAGGCCAACGGCCTGCAGCCTTCATCTTCTGTGCGTCATGTACCTGGGTCCTGCTCATGCCTTGCCATCTGCGAATGCTTTGTTGATTGATTTTACATATTCACATCGCTGCTCACCACCGCCGTCTTTATCAGCCCATTTTCCTGTCCCAGCCCATGCATGGCCCATGCTAGCCCGCCATGCACAATTTGCCTGAATGTCACCTCCCTCTCTCCAACGGCCCATTGCCCATCCATTCTTCCGTCCATCCAAACGGCATCCCTAGCATTTTGCTTTTTGTGAACCATGGTTTATCGACCAATGTCTGACTCAGCCCCATTGGAACAGCGTCTGCTTTTTGTGAACCATGGTTTATCAACCAATGTCTGACTTTAGCCCCACTGGAACAGCGTCTGCTTTTTGTTCTTATTTCCCTTCTTCTTCCCCACCGCGCTTTCATCCTCTGCTGCCGGTGTGGTTGCACCACTATTCGCCCCAGAGCCTCCTCCCCATGCGTTGCTCACTGGCGTGTTGCGCCCACTGTTGTCTCGTCGGAGCCCGAGCCCTGTGTAGCCAGGACTGAAGATGGTACTTGTGGGCTTGGCTGCTGCTGGAAGTGCAGGAAAGGCATCTGCCAGATTACTCGTCTTGCCCACCTCTGTCGACGCAGTGGGGCGAGACGTAATGGGTGGGGCACGTGCACTTGTTGTTGAGGACGACGATGCTGCCGCCCAAGGAGTTTGTCCTGGTTTCGCTCCGATGCGACCCGATGAAGGTGCAGGCAAAGCAGGGAATGGGTTGCTTGACGATGTCGTGGACCAGCTGGCTTGCCGATTTGCTGATGATCGTGATGACTGCGCAGTTGAGCTCTTTAACTTCAGCACCCTGGATCCTCCATGGGCAGTAGAGTCGCCATTCGGTCCCCGTCCGCCTGGTAGGGTTGGGTAGTCCTCGTTGATAGCCTTCCAGTCGTTCCATGCCTTCAGAAGTCCCTCGCGTTTGGCAGGAATCTCAAAGATATCCGCTAGTTCCTTGACGAGTTTTCCCAGCTCCTTAGAATCCGTTTCAAATAGAGTGAAGAAGCCATCAACAAGTTGAGTCGCTGACACTTTGGAGGCGCGATATGCCGATATTTGTGTCCGAAACTCCGACAGTTTCGGTTCGTTGTTGCGCAGCATGTTAGAGGCCCGCTCCACAACTGCGCTATGTCGAAGGAGCCGGGCTTGCTCCTGAGGAGTTTGTGGTGTAGCGTTCGTTGGCTGTGAGTTAATATCCAGCTGTCCTAAGCTGTTTGTGACGTTATTCGCAGCTGTGCTATTTGATGGACGAGAGGCAGTTATAGTTGTGGGCTCAGAGGCGCTGGGCCGGGGTCTAGCAGCGAATGCTTCGCCTGGAGTAGGAGCGGAGAGCTGACTGGCAAAAGCTCGTCCTGTAATGGATGTCGAGTTCTGAGCTTCCACCTGTCGCTGATATGCGAGCTCAGCTCTGCTCATTGGTTGGGCAGACGAAGCAGGAAGGGGCTCCGCATTTGGATCTCGGCCTCTACCACGTCCACGGCCACCTTCTCGTCTTCGATCATCCCGCCGGCTTTCCTGTTCGTGTGGCGCACGGAACTGGAATCCAGACATATCTACTCTGCGTGCATCTCGTAAAGCGTCTTTGGTGAGGCCGTTCGGGTGCGTCTCGATCTGATGCGCCTTCAGGTCCATCTCAGAGTCGAATACGACAAACTTCTTTTCTAGGCATTCTCGATCCGGGCATAGGAAGTGATCTTTGCGGAAATGCAACTCAAGAGAATCGTAATTGACATAATACTGCTGCTTCTTGCTCGCATCGCGCCGGTCGCATATGTGGCAGCGTTCGTGTTTGTCCCGACAATGTGAATAGAGCTCATCATCTCCGTAGAAACGCTCTCGGCAAAATCCACATTCCGGATGTCCCTTGAAACCACTCTGATCGATCGCACCGGGGTTATCATCGCCAAACTTCTGATGCTTCCGGAGCTCAGGGTATGTAAAGAGCTCGTGTTCGTGCGTAAAAACTTTCTTGTTTCTTGTACAGAGATCGCTATTGGTGATCAGTCCATGTTCATCGAGACAGAAGGTAGTACTTACCACATCACCTTGCCATGTGCCGTCTTCACATGGCGATGCAGGTCTGGCCACCCCAAGCAGGCAACGTCGCATTCGCTGTCCGGACAATTGTACTGCAACAACAACCGCGTATCGTCAAAAACGCCTGGATTCTCAAAATGTATGCCAAGATTGTCGTCGGTCTTGAAAAAGTCGGCTGCAGAAAAGTCTTCATATTTTTTCTCGGGGCTGTCAGTGAGAATGACATGATCCGACTCGGTCCTACAATGTGCGCATGCTTTGGTTTTGTAAAGGGCTCTCATTCGAATGGAGCAGATATGGCAGGTACGGTGGTTACACGGTGCGACTGCGGTATGCTGGACGGGCGAAGCGCAAATGAAGCAGACTTCGGCGTCTGGGTCTTCATTATCCGATTGTTGTAGATTTGGCTTTGCAATTGACGGTGGAGCTTGACTGTCTCTCTCCTCCTCTCCTGCCGGCGCCTTGCCCTTCTCAAGAGGATGTCCACCGCGACCGCCGGCAGCGTCCCTGTTCCCACGGCCGCGCCCGCGAGGCGGAAAGCCGCCTCGACCTCGACCTCTCGAGCTGTGGTGCTCATGTGTGTCCTCAGAACCAGTATGCGCTCCTCTTCCACGCCCTCGACCTCTTCCTCCTCGTTTTTGTGGGCTCGCCGGCGCTTGAGAGTTTTCTTGAGTTCCAGCAGGAGCGCCAAGATTCCCTGTCGAAGCCATCGCGGGGTTAACAATTTGCCCAGCGCGTTGATATGTACACGAAATCGGTATTGTTGGGTTGGTATAAAGGAGTGGGTATAAAATACAGTCGAATAGTAAACGGGAGGAATAAGCGCAGGCCGGCGAGGCCTCTTATTTAAGACAGTCGGCTTGTGGCCGTTTGTGAAAGACGATGATGTGACGCTGTTCCGGAAGCGAATGAAAGCTGCCCGTGCACCCAAGCGTGAGCCACAGAGCCTCTATTCGTCTGGCACCGCATAAAACAGTCATCCCGACAGTGACTCAGGCACCGTTTCGAGGATACAGCAAGTGGCTGAGCATATGATTCGAAATGATTTAGCTATGCAAAGCTCTTTCTATTGCTTGCATTAAATTGTGCCTTGTCCTTTGAATAGTTTTCCATGGTATCACGTCTGTACGACGCCCGCTGGTTGACAGTTGCTCACATACAATTCGGCTTTTTCGCTATGTTTATCACACATCACCAATGTGCCTATCACTTGAGAACCGTGAAGGTGTACCCCCCTCACACCATATCAAAGCTCACGTAATCCTTGCTCTTCTTCATCAAACTGATCATCGTAGAGCGTCGTCAGGATAGTGAGTATCGCCTCCTTGTCGCCACCCATCTGTGCTTTAAGCCACCCTTCCATAGTGAGAATCTGATCAGAGTACTTTTCGGCATTGGTCGTGGATTGCTGCGTTTCAGAGGTCTTCTTCTCCATCTCTACGGGATCATGCTCGCTGTATGCGGCTAGCTCAGTTCGAAGCTTCTCGACTTCTTTAGTCAAGTCTGCATGCTCTGAAATTAGAGTCTTGCGATCGCCGCCTTTCTAATCAGCAGAAGTTGTTTTGATCATTTATTGGACTGACCCGTGCACATGAGCATCTCCTCGTCTTCGGCCCGCGCAGCTCCTGCCTCATTCACTTTCGCTTGAAGCTCCTTGACTATGTTGTCGGCTTTGCAATGCTCTTCTAGCGCCTTCTCGAGCGCAACTTGCTTCGTTTTTTTCTCATCGCTTGGAAAGCTCCAGTACCAGTTACCGCTACCGATTTTTTCGACACGAATTTTGTTCTCATCTGAGAGTGCTTGGAGGTAGTCCTTCACCTGCATGCCACTAATGCCCGAGACCTGTGGTAAAGATTTCTCCAGCTCCTTGATACTATGTGCTTGCGCGGTCTTGTGAAACCACGCGAGAATTGTAGCCGCCTTTTGGGCGTTCGCCTGAATTTTGGGGGCCTGTGGTGAGGTTAGCAAATGCTCGAGCCACAGCAGTGGTAACCTTACCATGACGTTGCAGACGCAGCAGGAAGCGTGTTGTTCCAATGAAGAGGCAGTAGAGGTATCAATGAGTTAGATAACGTGTTCGAGAGAGATGTTAACGCATCTGCCTTTTATGCCTTCCCTAAATGGTGGGCCAAGCCTAGTGGCTTTCAGGAAAGAAGTCGCAACCCTTGACTGACCCCAAAGTCGCGATGCCTCAATAGAATATCATCTATATGTAGGCTTTCTTGCTGCGAGATTACGTTGCAGCTCGGGTTGTTATCTCGTTACTGCACTCAGTCTGACTCTTCCGTCGCATAACGCGACTCGTCATCAGATGAAGACCAAGGCTCTGAACGCGCAGTTTCGATCTTGGAGGCGGACTTTCCTGGATCTTCTTCCTCCTCTTCCTCTTCATCGCTATCGCCATCCCCAAGAATGCGCTCCTCTTCTTCATCAGCCGCCTCGGTGAAAGCGAGATCGCCCGTCTCACCCAACACCTCTCGCGTTGTCTCCTCCAGTAAGATGCCCAAGGCAATAAGCGCAGTCTCGTCCATACACTTCCAAGCCTTCCGGGTTTCCGGCTCTCCGGTTCTCGAGTACAGCTTAGAAATGTAGGCGTGGAGTGCACCCAGTAAGTCACCACTAGGCAATTGCTGATCAGCGGAAAGATTGGCATGGGCATAGTAATAATCCGTCTCCTCATATCGGATTGGGGCATTAGCTTGCTTGAAAAGGACTTCATCTGGGCGCAGTGGTTGCTTGGACCCTTTAATGTCTGCAAAGTTTCCAATGAGTCCAGCTTGGGTGACCCTCCCTTTGACACAATTAATACGATAGTTTGACTTGGGAATATCATGAACAATTACCAGCTACGGCATCATACACATTGGCCTTGCGCTTTAACGGTGCTGCAGACAACGTGCTTTCATCACTACTAGATGACGTTGATGAAGGCTCCGCGAACCTACGGTAGTGCTCTCTTTGCCTGCTCATGACTTATGAAGATAATGGAGAACCAGCGGGGCGTTTGCGTTAAGGTGCGAGAGTTGTGAATCTCTTACATACACATGGCCATAGCTTCTAGCCCAGGCAACAACGTCATACACGCGCCTTCGCTCTCACACCACTCACTGAAGCATGTAGTCGCATATGCACACCCAACACTTGCTCGACCGCGCGTACGGCCTTATTCCGAACGATGTTGTCAGGCGCGCAACCGCATCGCGCCTCATCTATGCGCTTCAACCGTCCACTGCCTTGAACTTCAGCCAGCACCTGCCCTCCGAAGATGACCCGCATGCAAGCATCCCAGCGCATATCTCGGGCGTAAACGCAATCACGATCGATAAGTTTGAAGGAAGATATCTCCTCTCAGGTGGCGCAGACAGCTCGATTGCAATATGGGATCTTGAAGCGCAGACGACGCTCACTGAGGCTGGGGAGACATATTTGCCCTTGTCAGCGGTCAATAAGACAACAGAAGAGCACAAGTTGGGCATCACGCAGCTTCAATTTTATCCATTCGACTCATTAGCTTTCCTCACATCGTCGTATGACCATACAGTCAAGGTCTATTCTAGCGAAACGCTTGCGCCGTCAGCATCTTTTGACCTTGATTCAGTCGTGTATAATATCGCTTTGTCGCCTATTGCATCACATCTCCTTGTCGCATGCGCAAGTCAACATCCAAATGTACGTCTCATAGATTTGCGCTCAGGCGCAAATACACATAGTCTTGCAGGCCACTCAGGTGCCATCCTCTCAACAGCGTGGAGCCCCGTACGCGAACACATTCTTGTCAGCGGCGCGACAGATGGCAGCGTGCGCTTCTGGGATGTGCGCCGTAGCGTAGGTGAGCTAGGTATGCTTGACCTGGAAGACTCTATTGGCGTGCTCGGCAAACCTACGTCTTCGTTTTCGCGCAATTCGACTCGCGGACAAGCACATAGAGGGCCGGTAAACGGTATTGTGTGGACCGAAGACGGTCAACATCTTGTCACCTGCGGGCACGACCAGCGGATCCGCGTCTGGGATACCAATACCCTTGCCAATACGCTCGCAAACTTTGGCCCCATGGTCAGGAACTCTGGTCTTGCACCTTGCATCCCCGTCCTGCCACCTGTAGAGAACTTCCAGCCCGCTGCAGATATCATCTTCTACCCCAACGAGCATGAGATTTTGGCCTACGAGCTCTTCGATGGCAAACTCCTCCACCGACTAAAGCGTCCGCAACCCCAACAGAACACCCACAACCCACAACCAGCTGTCAAAGGCCAACGCAATCTGAAGGACAGAATTACGTCTCTAACCTGGCGAGCACATGACGTGGAAATGTATTCTGCACACGCAGATGGTAGTATAGCAAGTTGGAAACCGCGGACAGAGGAAGATGCGGAGCTGGATGAAGAAGAAGAGCAGGAGCGCGAGGAGAAGAAGGAAGGGAAGAAAAGGAAGCGAGGAGTTCTAGATGAGATTTATCAAGGATTAACGAAGAAGCAAGTTACTTTTGGCAACATGGGGTTATGATAATGAAAAGGGATTAAGTTCATCATTAATTCAATCGTCATGATATCGCACGGTCGTCGAGCTCTTTCCAGCTCTTACTCTAACGAGATGTAAATGCACACTACTGAAAATAGACGTGATCTCTCGCATCATACACCCATCCACTTCTGATCAATCCGCTCATCATGCAATAACTTTAGACAAGTACAACAAAGACAACACTGAAGACATCTTCGCTCAAAAACCATACAACACCTCTCAATAACGGCACGGTCGCGAGAAGTCACTAAATCTTCATCCTCACTAGAAATTAACATCGGCAGTAGCTCGTTCATCCAGATCCGAAGTGCGGTAATCGAGCTGGGATAAAATCGCCGTCCTCTTGCGGGATGTCCCTAGGCTGATCTTTCAAAGACAGTGGCCGGTTCGGTGTGGGCGCCATACTCGAATAGTCCGATTCGTCGACGTGGAATGAGCTACTATCTGGCATTGTCTGCGCGTCGACAAAGCCCGGAAACGGTATTGCGTCAAGCAGTGGTGCTATCTCACTGGCGGGCGATCGCAACAAGGGAGATACTGTTGATTGAACCGTTGTCATCTGCGAAGAGGGTTGAGGCGAGGGCGAGCGTGGTGTCGTTGACTTCGTAGACGGTGTCTTGAGCTGTTGCTCCGGTGCTAGGCCTCGTTTCATAGCGAGCTGTTGCGCTTCCTGCCTCTTTCGTTGTACATCCATCTCCTCTTCTAGCCGTAAACGTTCTTCCTCTTTCTGAAGCTCGTCCAGTGTCGGAATTTCTTCAATGATCTCCGAAGTAGAGCGCTGCAATGTTCCTTCGTCATTGCTTCTTCTCCCCGAAGACGCCCGTGTATTTCTTGACGATGTTGTTCGCGAAGATACCCGTGAACCAGACGGCCTCTTGTTCTTAGCTGATCGCACTTTGCTGCTGCTAATGCTGTCATCATTCCATTGCCCAGTTGAGCGCCGCTCAAGTGCGACGGTGAATTCGTCATCCAGTGGCACCGCATCTTCGAGCTCGTCCTCACTAGGAAAGATATCGCCTCTTGAGCTCAATGAATCTGTAGTATGACCAGATGTATGTGTATCACTCCTCTGCCTACGGTGTCCTTTGTTCTCACTCCTGGTATCTGTGTCTTCGTCGCTGTCCTCAATCAGAGGCTGTTCCTCCTCAAGACTCCTTCGCGTTGTGCCGGGATGCTCTGTCAGATCAGCTGCTGAGGGCTTATACCGCAACCCTTTGCCGCCAATGTTGAAAGGTAGCCTTCCCAAGAACCCAAAGTACGACGAGCTCGGTATGATAGTAGGATCTGGTCCGCCATCACGCGGCAACGTAGTGCTCTTCCGCCGTGCAGTGTCATATCTTGGATCGCGATTCCGCTGCCCATAACTCATTCCCCTCTGCCTCCCAGGCTGAGACGTTGTGCCATAGTTGCTTGCGCCGCCCAGGAATCTGTCCAGATTGTCGCTTCCCCACCCAAGTAAACCATCGTTCTCGTCATCTTCCCAGTCGTCGTAGAAATCAAAGCTCGTTTCAGGTCTGCCCCGCGATCGTCCATGGTGGCGCCGACGGTCGTTGTGGGCTGGGAAACAAGGCGCCGTGCAAGCGTTGACACACTGGGTTATCGATGAGAAGCAAGGATTGATGTAGCGCTGCGTAAAACCGTAGATGTTCTCCTGCGCGGACTCATTGGCGTGCTCAAAGTTCTCGGTAATGTGCTGAATGGTTCGATTCCAGCGCGGGTCGCCGGGACGATAGAAGGTCATGACGGCCAGGTATGCTCGAAAGTGAGGAGGCTGGTGAGTGTTTAGATGTTGCAGCGTATGCGCGCTGCGATGCGACAGCGCATTGAGATCACGAATTCATGGAGCGCAAGTCTTCTTTTACAGTAAGGTGAGGTATGACAGTGCTGTTGGGTGCTAAGGTGCGGCTCGACGCCTTGGTGTTGAAACGGTTCCCGCAGCCCGTGCTTGTGCACCCCACAGCCATGTTACCGTAAGCCGAGAACGGCGATCAGCTTCTTTTAGCCCCCACTGCAATCGCTGTTTTTGGAAACAATCATTTCTTCACTCATTCCAAACTCACCCACCGATGCACCAATGCGATATGTTCGCTTTCTCAAGACTCCTCGAGTCGTTACCGAGAAGAATACATCGAGAAATGAAGTTCACTGCTTGATTACAGTCACATCCGACTTGGGAGATTCATTCCTCCCGTATGATATTCAATTATCAGCAGAGCTGCTCTCGTCCCTACCTGCTGAGCAGATTCTAGTATGGAGAACAGTACAATGGACTGGCGGTATGCGCAGCCTACTTGTCAAGTTTCCTCTACCTAAATCTCGAGGAGGATCATCGCTACGCGTGAGAATAGGAGCGGAACCTAAAGCATTGTATGATGACTATCGCAAGCTCACTGATGAAGGCTCCCGAGGGGTAGTCTCTGCATGGAGTGCAGAGTTTGGTGTATCAGTAGAAACTGTAAAACTGATCGAGAGACGCTTTATGTTCTCCAAGGGACCCAAGGTGAACATCTGGGAGGAGACAGGCGAAAGCATAGCCCGGCATCTGTGGTAAATTGTATCTTATTCTCTTTGCTGTGAGTCGCTAACCGGACAGGGATGCTGGTATTACATTTTCTTGCCACCTCAAAGATATACTAGATGAGAATAGTGACCTGTCAAAAGCCATGCTACCATCCTGTCGTAGTGCAGGGCTTCAAGTTTTGGAGCTCGGTACCGGGTGTGGTATGGTAGGTATTACGCTGGCACAGATTGCTGAAGGCGCGACCGTACTTCTTACCGATCTTGCAGAAGCCGAAGAGATTGTTGAGCACAATTTCAAGCAAGTGAGGCTAGCGAAAGGCTCCTCACTCAGGTTTCAAGAGCTAGATTGGGACATGGAGCTGCCATCAAGTCTCCTGGCTCCTCCGTTACCACTTGACCTTGTACTCGCGGCAGATTGCACATACAATTCAGACAGCAGGTGTGGATTCCTCAACTTATCTCACATCTTGTAACAAACAGAGTGCTTACCCATTTGTAGTCCAGCATTAGTCAATACCCTCGCTCGACTAGCTCAGGTTTCTCCAAAAGCGAGAGTTGCTGTTGCGATGAAAATGCGGCATTCCAGTGAAGAAGTATTCTTTACTCTCATGAGCAAGGCTGCATTCCAAGTAACCCGAACTATCGCATACCCTCTTCCAGGTGATGCCGAGGTTGGAGAAGAGACTGTATATTTGCACGTGTATCAGTACAATGGCAGTTCTGGGTGATTGGTAGTATGCAAAAGATATCTTTAGAGGGAACATCTTATTTTCTACCCACTAGAATGTGGAAGGCAAAGTGGAATGTCATCAATGAGTAGCAGAGCCCTCTACATCGAGCCGCATCTACATACTAATTGCTATCGCTTCCAGTACGAGTGCTACCCTTTTCGTTCATAAATCCTGAACCAGCAGCTTTCCTGCCATTGCGCCTCAACAAGAAAAATGCAGCGGCTCCAATAATCGCGACAACACCTAACGTCACCATCGCTCCGATGACACCGGCAACAGTATTAGACACGCCGCCTTTGTTTTGCTCCACTGTCTGACTGCTGCCAGCATCCCTCGAATTGTAAGCATCGCAGAACAACAATTTGCTCTCACAGATCCCACACCACTGCTCTGGGCTTGTAATGGCGAACTTTTGCATTCTTGAAACAAATTCACTGTATGGTAACGACATGTCCTGTCCACCGAAGAGCGGGAAGATTCTGGGCTCATCCCCAGCAATGGAGCCATTACGGAACAGAAACCGAACACGGAGGTCGTCAGACGTAGAGGGGAAAGCCGTTACGTTCTCCAAAGTGTATAGTTCGAACGCCATGGTTGACGCATACTCCGGTAGTCCGAAAAAATCAGGGGACGCGGAGGTCAGGTTGCTGAGCCCGAAGAAGGACTGGAACGTGTCGTAACTGCCCGCTAGAAGATTGAACTTGACTTTTCCTTTCGAGGAAACAATCGACTCCAGCTGCGCGAGAATGCCTCCTGCGAATGCCTGCCCGCCAATAGAACGTGCCTTATCCTCAGAGTCGTAGGCTGATCCGAATTCAGCACTGTCGGCAAGCGTGCGAAGCTGAGCTAAATCTTCAACAGAAGTCGCATTGGCGAGTGATGAGTTGTGGATGCTCGCTACGTTTAGTAAATCGAAAATGTCGTATGCATTTGCGTAGCTCATGTTGGATTCCTTATAATCGTAAACACCCTGAATCTGTTCCCAGAAGGATGCATAGAACTCCTTAGTTTCTTGCTCGCGCTGCTTGAAGCTTGCGCTATTCTTGAAACTCTTCAACGATGACGTGACGGGTGGGCATTCCTCATCTCCCTTCAACCACACCGTGTCAGGACTGTCATCATTTTCACTGTGGAGGACAAGATACTGATACCCCTCCAATGGTGTCATGACCTGTTCCCCATTATTGAGCCTTTGTACTGCGACATCCGAATCAAGGCTCTGTAGCGGCGGGTACAACCCTTGTAGAAATGCAGTCGCGGTGTTCAGCAAGACGGCTTGATCAGGCGCAGAAGCGTAGATTTGCGAATTTATCGCCTTGTTCTCAGAGATACCCTGAATTTGCTTGTCCGATTCTGAAGAAATATAGATCTCGCGGTAGGAGGCTCCAACATTAAAATTTTGCTGGAAACCGAGATTGGTCAAGTTGTAGCCCTTGTAATGTTTGGAAGTTCGGTCACCGTGTCGTGTAAAGACCGTGACACCCAAAATAGTCTCGGCTTGAGCCCATGCGAGTGAGGTGACAACGGCAATGAGGATTTTAAGAGACATTTTGATACACAGTCGTCATCGTGAGACGAGCAGGGGATTGAGATCTTAAAGTACATGAGAGGTCGCAATCGGCAGGTCGCCGTAATCCGGACGATCGCCTGATATTCGGGTCGTCGGTTATGCACTTTCTGCATTCTACATGCAACTACTCGTCGCGTTACAATGCGGTTGGATGTATGCCCCGCTCTCCAAGGTCTTGGCAGCAAAGAAATGGAAATGGAACAGCTGCCAAGAGGCCTTATCATCGTCAACCGGAAAAAGGTACTACCTGATCGGAGCTGAGAAATGTGGAGGATCCTTCCTAAAGCTTTCTCAGGCTTCGTAAAACGGTGTTAGATTGTTGATAGGATCCTAGCGAATGACTTTAGCAAGGCGGGCTATCCTGGGTGCAGACGAGCAGTTCCATTACTGTTCTGGAATCTATCATGCCCTCTTTTTTGAAGAACTCATTGATTTCTTGAAACCAACACCAGCTAGGAAGGCCAGTCTCACAATTCCAGCTGTCCCTGTAATCGCAATCGCACCCCAATCCTCCTTTCTCCACGTGCTGATAGTCATTCGTTCCTGTGCATCGAGAACTTCGTAGACAGCCCAGAAATACGCAACGTCGACGATGAAATCTGCGATCTGAACAATGCTCCAGACTTTCAAGTCGTAGGTATATCGTAATAGGGCTGCAGAGACAAAGCCAAAGTTGAGCATACCGCCTCCTCTCTGCTTGAGAATCATGGTATGTCCGATGTCGGGTGTTGGATTAGGAATATGCGATGACAAGACGAGCCGGGCGTTGAAGAAATCCATGTAGGCACCCCAAACGCAGATCAGGGGATCTACCCATAAGAAGAAGATCCGGTAGAAAAGGGGAATGTCGGATCGGGAGGGTTGAACCTCCACCATAGTGTGCCAGGTCGCGTTCAAAATGAATACGTGAACAATGATTGAGGCGATTAGTAAAGTTTGCGTTAATTGCAAGGAAAGGTTGCGAGATGTTCCTCAGAATGCTCAGATGCCCTTGTTGGCCAAGGTTTAGGGAACGTTGCACAGGCATATATGCTTACTTGCTAATAGGCAGCTCCTGTGTTCCTCTTCGCATCAACCTCATTACTTCAAATCGAAGACGGTCAACATCACAATGTATGCCCGAGCAGAATCAAAATGGTCATGTCACTTGGAAAATCGCAAACCTTGTAGCTATTTGTCGCTACTCTTTCCTCGCGGACTGTCGGACATTCGCGGTCCGATCAAACGCCGGACAATTCAATGGCTGTGGTTGCTCTCCCCGCTCGTTTGGTTCTCTAAATCTGCGCAAAACATATGTACAATTTAGTAGCCCGCTTTACCTGCCATAGTCGGCGACTCACAGCTTGTTGATGATCATCGCCTGCTCTTCAGGCGTCAACCGATTTTGAGAGCATAACGGATTCATTGTGCTCATGGGTCATTAAGATTCGTATTTTGTCGTATCTAAAGAAATCTATAGCATTAAGAGTAAGAATCACCTTTGGAAAATGAAGATGTCGAACAAAGCTGTAATTTTGAAATGTCCGCACACAGTCAAAGAGCTTCTTGGGGAAAGTCGTCGCGAGCCGAGTGCTGCAGCACAATCCAGGATCCCGCTGAGTACCCCAGGCGATCGACTATGAACCCAGTAGCACTGTATCATATTTCGAGACTATTCTGACCGTAGCTCTTTAGACGTAACTGATTTTGCTGTAGTCGCACCGAATGTGTCAGGCACTTGCAGCGTTTGCAGATGTTGGTGCGATCCGATTCATATTCTGGGTCCCTACCAGACATGCCATTCTTTCAACGCACCGACCTTTACGCCTCGAATTTTGGGTATTTTGTATGCATGTTTCCTTGAGAGTACTCTTTGCTTAAGACTCGGTCGCTCTGGGGCTATCAATTCGCACAGGCACCGCCTGCAAGCCAGCATCATTCTCACTGGCATTCTTTGATTGGTTCACTGCAGCTATCGCAACAATGATCCGCCGTGACGTTGGTATGGGAGAGTATGCAGATCTTGTTGATCCTAAACTAGATCCAAAGCGTGCTGACCCTGCCTTCGTAGTCAATATGATCTCTCGTACAGAGTTGCTCTCACAATGACGGCCTTCCTCACAATAGGCATATACAACGTACTTGAGGTCACGATCGCCATCTTTAGAACCTTCAAGCGACGCAACGGGCTGTATTTTTGGTCACTCCTTGTTGCCACATGGGGTATCGTACCGTACAGTCTGGGTCATTTCTTCAAGTTCAACCGGATCACTTCTTCCACGGTCTACAATCTGCTCCAGTGTATAGGCTGGCCAGCAATGATAACCGGCCAGTCCATGGTTCTATACTCGCGGCTATATCTAATCAATCGCAACACGGATAAGAGCATGACATGGGTTCTCATCATGATCATTACCAATGCCATCACTTGCCATATTCCAGTTATTGTCATGGCATGGGGCTCTGTGTCGCCCAATTCAGCGCCATACTTGCGTGGATACAGAATTCTCGAGAGATACCAGGTGACGGTGTTCTTTCTTCAAGAAGTCACAATCTCCAGCATTTATCTCTACAGGACAACCAAGCTGCTCGGATCCAAGGAGAACATCCGTGGTTCCAGTGCTCGCAAGACCCTAAAAAATCTCATTCTGATCAACATTGTTATCATCGCATTGGACATCTCACTTATTGCAATTCAATTTTCAGGGTACTACGACATCCAAGTAACCTACAAGGCGGCTGTTTACAGCTTTAAATTAAAGATCGAGTTCTCCATCCTTAACCAACTCCTGGACCTTTTTACAGGGCGCAAAGAAGACGATCTAAATAATGGATCTGGATCAAAAATGCCTATATTCGATGGAGGAATTAAAAAGTCTAGTGGCTTTTCAACTGCCTCATGTGGTGTTGGAGCGCCACTTAGACAAGATTCTGCTATGAAGGACTGTCCGCAAATTACAGGTATGGAGGGAGTAAATAGGTGCCAATGCGTCGTAAAGACCACTGAAGTGGTTGTGGAAAGTGAAGCCATGACTCCTGCTGATGTCGATTTGGACATAACCGACTACATCCAAGCGCATCCCCTAGACGACGTCGAGCTTGGAAGGATCAGTCTGAGCGGGAGTATCGACAATTACGGATGGATTGACAGAGAAGGTTCACTACGGTCGAGCAGTGACGGCTCTGATGAGATGCGTAACATGCATCATGGTTTCTGAAGGCGCGGATGTGGACTAGTGTGGAGATATTGTGTTGCGTAAGAAACTAGATCCCCTGTCACACCACTGAGATTTATATTCTTTAGACTGCAGTGCTTAGACAAATTCCAGCCCTCTGATTTACAAAACTAGCTTGATATTCGCTATGTTTAAACAGTTTGTCAACTTGAGTAATTCTAAGCGTAGTTTGGTGGACTTTTTATTTTGGGTTGTTCAATTTGAAGTGCAAAAACGTGATGCAGTCACAATAGCACGCTAGGTGTGGACTCAGGTCTGGGCTTTTGTCTTTCGGTCCTACTGAGCGGAGCAATTGGAATCTCAGAGAGTGGCCGAGACAGATTCCTTTGAAGGTCCGAATATGACAGGGAAAGGCTAAACCGTGGCTTGCGATTTGCTGAAACTCGGTGGATTGGATGGACCACGGCACCAAGACGTATTTATAATGCGGGGAATAATTCAATGACACTCGTATTGAAAATAGCGATCTGATACGTGAAGCTGGGTAGACTCTGATAAGATGATGTACGAGGTTCGCCGAGGGCATCGTGGATTGCTGCGAGCCCCACTTCTATCACGTGCAGCTGCATTTACGCCCAGAGAAGAACACTGGAATGAGTGTCATACACTGCCAAATTGTTCTGGAAAGACAAGACTCAATCTCAGTAGACCAACTCTAGACTAGGGCATGGTTGTCTCTTGCATTGCAATTATTAGCCTGTCCCCGGCTCCTCATATGTTCACTGGCACCCACCCGCCCTCGCACAAACAGCGCTTTATGTGCCTTATACTTCAATTGCACAACCTCTACTCAGAATTTTCCTAGACACAATAATGTCTTCCGAGCGCTGTCGACAGGCGAAAGTATCTTCAGCACCCCAGCGAACACGCCATGCATATGGTCGACTACCAAACGGTGGTCAGCCTACTGACCGCAACGAAGCCGAGCACCCTCCGCTCGGGAATTTTAGCACTTCATACCTATCCATTCCTAGAGAGCTTCGTGATCAGATCTACCATGAGATATGGAAAACAAAAATGCCCTTCGAAGTGGCTTTACCAGCCAAAGGCGATCACCTCGGCGGGGTTGAGGCATACGGCATGGGCGACAATTATCATTTCTTCAAGATCTTCTACGAGGTACTTGAAATGACTAGTCCCATAGTCAAACTTCCGAAGAAACCCCAACCTTATTCCGCCAAGTCATCGAGATCCAAAGTCAAGGTCAAGCCACCAGGACCGTGGTTCCTAGCCAACAAGCAAACCCTTCACGAAGCCATGGAGCAGTTCAATCGTCAAGCAACATGGGGCTACATCAGTTGTTCGTATGGCAGAAAGGAGCGTCAGCTTGCAGCTTGGAAACCACTTTATACCAAACGTCGTTCCAATCGAACCGGCCCTAAGTTACTAGCGCTGAGAAACGCAGCAACAATTGATATACCCAACCCTCTCACCATGTACGTACACGGCGAAATGGACGCCAATGAGATTCCCATAAGTTGCGTAATATTCGATCGCACCACGGCGGAACTGCTTCAGGTGCTGGAACCTAGTTTAGCTGGAACGACGAGTCTGAAGTCTCTTTCCCTAGCATTGAACGCTAACGCATGGCGTCCCGCCGCTTCTAACCATCCTGCAATCATCAACCTCAAACCATTATCGTTATTGGACTTGCCAAACTTACAACTCTTGCGGCTTTCCGTAAGGCACAACGATTCATTTCGCGAAGATGAGAGGCTGATGGTGAGTTTGAGAGATAGCGTTAGTAACATGGGTAAGGAGATGGTAGGGGGCGAAAGGAGGATGGAGTTCGAAGCTGGTGAGCTCCCAACAGATGAATGGCGGATCGTATTCACGAGGCGCTGAGAATGATTAAAGCATGATGTGTGATATACAGAAAGGAGCCAACAACGACAGGAAAGGTTTTGGAACGACAAGAGAAATGTATGAGTAAACCATTGAATTTCCTTGTTAGGCCATGATGCGATACATGGCCCGGCCTCCTTTCAACCTGCCGCGTACCATTCTGCCAAGTGATACGCCAACATAAAGCCATTAAGCATATCTACATATAAATCTTGGTCCAGTTTCCATAGCATTACCGTGACCGTAATCTATGCCATAGGCGTTGTCATTCGACATTCTGAAGCGCGCCGTACATGGCTGTGCCAAAGTTTTGTGCACGTTCAAGTCATCGCGTTCACTCGTCTCCTCTCTTTCGTTAATTGCTTAGCTGCCATCTTCAAATCTCCCTTCAAACTCTTCATCTTGTTTTCCATATCCTGAAAAACTATATCACATTCGGCATCATGTCGTTGAAGCAATGATTCTAGCACATACTTACCGTCTCTAGCAAATACTTCCACAACATCACTCACAGCGGTCTCGTTGTCAACGATATGACGCAGGACTCGCTTCGAGGCGCGCATGAAAAGGTCATGGAGAGCACGCTGATGAGGCTGAAGGCTTGCTTCCCATTTAATTTCTTCAGCTTCTGAGATTGGCAGGGCTGGCTGAGACGAGTGATCAAGCCCAGCAGAGGTGGAGCTATGGCTGCTCTGTGAGCCATGGAACGGTGGAGATGAACGGAAGATGAGGGGAGAGGCTTTCACTTGCGCGGTGGCATACTCAGATTCCTCGTAGTTGATCAGGGTGATCTCACCGCCTAGATCCACATTATTATCGTTCCGGGTTAGTTGGTCCGCTTTGGTAGTGTTGATAACTTGTTGGAGAGTTTTCGAGACGGAGCTTTCCATTATCACACGTTCCGAATCTTTGTATAATGGAGCCGACTCAATCAGAGCAGCCTCTGTTGGAACTAGATTGTCGACAATATGAGTAGGTGATCTCATAGGCCTGATATGGCTTCGCGTCTTGGATCTTCCATTTAACGGTTGAGAAATTTGCGTTTCAGTGACCTTTTGTAGTTGGGAGACATGCCCCGGAGAGTTCATAATCTCTCGCTGCCTCACCTTCGCTCTTGCTACCGGACCATACGATGCACTAGCTTGGGTGACGTTCCTACCAACAGGGTCTTGGATTTCGATTCGAGAAGGCGTGTTTTCTCGCCATGATACACGCCCTGGAGAAGGTTGACTCGCTGCAGCAAGAAGGACCGCATCAATGCCCAAGCTGTCTGAACTTAAAGTTCCAACTGATACACTGCGGAATTGACCTTCATTGAGCGCAGTCGTCTCTTTCGGTATACCTTCCCCGGTCAGGCGACGTATGAATGATGAAGATTTCTGTCCTCCGCGCCGCTGACTGAAGGGATCGCTTTCAGCTGTCTGTACCTCACCCTTTTTTTTCTCAACTTCCACGTCATCGCGATCTGCATGGCCAGAAATAGCGGTAGACTCTGCATTTGGTGATGCAGGAACAGGCTTACTATTGCTCGAGAGTATCTCCGCATCGATGGCAGCCAATGGTAACCTAATACTCATTTCTTTGATTGTGCTGGCAAGGGGAGGTGATGAGGATATGTGAAGCAAGAGGTCGTCATCTGGACGCTTTCGTACACCAGTTGGAGTTTGTGGTTGAGGCGGCGCTCCCGTGAACCGAATTTGAGGCTTTGATGGCGTCGAAGGCGTTCGACATCCTCGAACTGGAAGCTTTGGCTTTTTAAATGGTACAATAGAGGCCTGTGATAGTCGACGAGAGCCCAAGCGCCCTCCAATCAGAGACTTGTGTGACAGAACAACAGATGAAAACGGCTCGTCGGCCGGTGCCCCCTTGATGCGTCGGTGCTGTAACGCCTTTTCAGGTTCAGCTTGGGGAGTGTGGTGCACAGCCGGGGTTTTTTTTGCTGCCTCCGCCCCACGAGTAATGATCTTAGCACTTTGATTCTGTATCATTCGAGGTTTCTTTCTCGTCCGCTCATTACCGCCTACAGCGTCTATCTCAGACTTTTGCTTGCTGTTTGTCTTCCTTTTTCGTTTGCTCACAACAGGAATGAATTCATCTTCATCGTCATCATCCGGCTTGCGCTTGTGTCTTGATTTAACACTCTTTGCGCCGGCCGTGGCAGTGTAAGAAGAGGCCTTCGCCTCCTGTAATTGCTCCCGAGATCCTGGAAAGAAACTTGAGGCATCATTCGTGCTAGTTTCTATCACTCTGCTCAGATTTCCGCGCTTTTCCTTCGGTATGTCGAAGACGTCGACACAGGTTTGGAGCAGTCTAGAGGCATTCAGCTTCGTAACCTGAGAAACACTTGGAAGCTTTCCCTTGCGGCATATCGTGCGTTTTGATGCTGGACGTATTCGTCTATTCTGCTGCCTTGGATTGGTCTCGTAAGGCTCGCCTTCAAAGGTAAGTTGATCTGAGTTTTGCACTGGCGAGCCCTCATGCTGTTGTTTTGCTGTGGTGTTTCTACTTTTGTTTTTGACTTGCGCCAGCTTCGTTGTCTGCTGTCCTTGCAAGGTCGTATGATTGCTTTCCTTCTCTTTGGTTCGCAATTGCATTCTCCCAACAGGTACACTGCATATTACTGTTTTATTTGAGTGTGAATTTTGACCAACATGTCCTGGGTATGAACCTTCTCGTCCTACATATGTCTTGGTCTCAGGCGGCTGTAAACACAATCCCCGGCGGCTTACACTAATATGGTCCTCTCTCTCCATATAATTCTAGGAGTAATTAAATTGAACAGATGGATCAAGTTGGGCATCACTTTCTTGCTCATGCTGCACCGTCACTCGGTTTGTTCGGGGTGGTGCCGCCGGTCCAAGGTCGATTGGCGAGCTTCTGGACATCATGGGGTGAGTTTTGGAAGGTAGGGCTGCAGTGGACGCATTCCCCCCTTTCATATGCTCTTTGACGCAATTTTCCCATTCCTCTGCATCTCCTGAATGTTGGAACAAGAACGTGATTTCAGTTCCTGTACGCCTCGATGAATCCAAAAAATAAGTCCAAGGTCCTGTCTTGAGTGACAGGGTGAGATCCCATGGCTCATGTCCTGTCATTTGGGATTGCGAAGCGTGGAGAGTGGAAGGCTGAGACTGCATGCTGCAGATATGAGCGACTGGAATATCTACGAATTGCATCTGATGAGAGCCGTCTGACGCAATGAATGTCAACAATCCTGCCTGAAGCAATGCGATGGGAACACTGTCACCCGGTTCTCTCCATTTAAACCCATCCGAAGCGACAAGTGAGATAGGATAGATTATGAACGTTTCAGCGTTCGGGCTCGACAGGGCCAAATCTGACATCGTGTCAAGGAAGCTCTGAAAGTCTGCCATCCATCTCGGGCCGAAGTCCTTAGGAAATTTCGGTGTCCTATTCTTCACTTTGTCTGACTTCCAGAAGTTGGAATATGCGATACCCTTTTCTAGACCTTGCCGAATGATGATGCCTGAAATGATCTTGGTATCCTCCCGTTCCGTGTTGCTCAGTACGATGGCGCCGAGCCCCTGCAGTTTACGGCGTTGTCGCTTGAGGTATTCGACCACACCCATTGACGCCTCTATCATGCCCGCAAGCGCTAGTCCAATCCATCTTCTCCAAATGAAAGACAAGGTGGTGTCGCAAAACGCACGCAGATACTTCTCAGCAACAGTAGGAACTTTGAAGTTGCTAAAGTCTTGGGTAGCAATGAGCTTATAAAGTTGCAAATGCGACGCGTTGTTGTCTGGTTCGCCTAGCACTGCTTCAAACGCTTCTGAGGTCATTGCGGAGATGGATAAACGGGAAGTCTGTGATGGAGATCATACCAGCAAGGACGCGTAGGAAATTTGGAACTCAATTGACTGTGAGGCAAGAAAAGATAGAAAGTAAAGGCGAAAGTGCGCTCGCACTAAGAAGAGGGCGCGACTGCCATGACGTTTGAAGTCGAGGAAGGGACGCGGCAGTTTCGCGACAAACTCGCCCTCGCCTCCACCTCGACCACCGCACCATAACATCCGTTAGAACAGAAACTGCTGGAAGACTTCAAGACAGTGATGGAAAGACAATGGAAAAGATGGAATCAACGAAAGCGTTCCTTTACCTGCAAACCCGCACTTCGGTCGTGGTTCGCTTCTGCCGCCACCTCAGTCTAAGTCAATTCTGGCGAATTTCTTCATTTCCATTTTCCTCTCTGCAGTGTCCGTAATACGACTGTACCTCTCTGTTAGGCCGTTACAAGCGCATTTAACCGAAGGTCAGCGAGTCACTGACAGCATTGGGGAGGAAGGCAGGACAGGTTGGTTAGTGAAACAATCGTCCGTGCAGAAATCCTCCCTTTTGCATGCCTATCAACGTTCACAATGCGGACATGTTATGAATGTCAGCAATGAATTCGATAATCAAGTGGTGCAGAAAGCCGCTCGCTTACGATGTTGGTCGTCGCATTCGCTAATGCTCGTCGGCATGTGCTGCAGGCCGAGGCTGGCCTGAGATCCTTCAATCCAAGCCACTTAATATGGGTACGGGCGTAAGACACGCCATTATCCAGCGAAAGCTCTTCAGATTCTCCACTCTCACCGTCGTTGGAGACTGAGTTGGCCCGTAACGGCGGTAGCTGTGCCACAAACGCACTGGACGTACTATCGGCTGGATGTATATATCGTAGAGGGAACCAACAGCGCCTCTTCAACATCAACCGTTTTCCATGGCTGACGGCGAGGAGACTAGAGCCGCGGGCGGCACGAATTCCGCAGCAACATCTACCATTCCGAGCATCAGTCAGACAAGATTGCACACGATCATTGCTGGACTATGGTAGGGACTTCTATGTACGAATTGGCTATGAGCAGTACGCTGACTCTGTGCTCCACCTCATAGGTTCTGCCTATTTATATCTGCTCTAGATACCACAATCGTTACGACTGCTCTCATCAAAATTTCGAGTGGCTTTAACGCCTTGGATCAAGCAGCATGGCTTGTCACTTCGTACTTATTGACATACAATTGTAAGTCGTGTTTAAGCCCGTGTCAGAAATCTCCATGCTAACAGGTAAGCGTTCTTGATGATTACGGCGAAGTTGAGCGATATTTGGGGGCTAAAAACTCTCATGCTTTCTTGTGCAGCCATATTTCTGGTCTTCTCCATGGCATGTGGAGCGGCTCAAACAATGGTCCAGTTGATTGTGTTCCGCGCATTCCAAGGCATTGGAGGCTCTGGACTGTATTCACTCACATTTGTATCCATTATGAAGCTTATAAGTCCCGAAAAGATTGGCTTTTATTCGGGCGTTATTAGTTCAGTCTTCGCGATGGCGAACCTGCTGGGCCCCTTACTAGGAGGTATCATTTCCGATCGAACGACGTGGAGATGGATATTCTTCATAAAGTCAGCCATTTACAGCTCTCCGTATTTCCCAAGCTAACGATTTTCCTAGTGGGCCTATCGTATCCATTGCCATGGCGCTACTCTTCATGTCCATGCCCTCCCTGAAGGATGGGAAGACAAACTCACAGCGAATCCATGGGCTTGACGGAATCGGAGGTTTATTATCCATCTGCTGGCCTATCCCACTTATCTTCGCGCTACAGGAAGCTGGAGGGTCTCACTCCTGGACCAGTGCTGTCATATTAGGAACATTGGTGACCGGAATTGTTCTTCTGATCGCCTTTGGGCTGTATGAAACATGGGTCACATATCGAACGAAAAAGGAGCCTATCTTTCCAATGAACTTCCTCCGCAATCCTTCCATGGCACTTGTTCTATTGTAAGTTTACGGGACATCTCAATCTCGCACCCTTTCTCATCTATTGATAGGAGTATGTTTCTTCTCGGAATGCCGTTCTACGTCATCTTTGTCCAACTCCCACAACGTTTTCAGGTCGTAAACTTCACAAGTGCTGAACGAGCCGGCATACTTCTTCTTCCAGCGACCCTTGTATCTCCATTAGGAGCTATGATCGCTGGTTTAGCGGCGAAGAAAGTGCCGATTGAGGTCGTTCTAATCTTTTCAACCGCAGTTGTAGGTATTGGCGTTGGCCTCCTAAGTAGCCTTCCGACATACTCCAACCTGTGGCCTGGAGTATACGGTTACTTGATCATCACAGGTCTAGGACTAGGACTTGCAAGCCCTCCCTATTTCATGCTTGTTGCCACTTCTATCCCAGAGAAGGATATATCCGTTGGTACCGGCGCATTGAACATGATGCGAACTCTTGGTGGCGCTGTTGCTGTGGCGATATGCACTGCCATTCATCGAGGGTACTTGAATGATAACCTTCCAGAGTTCTTATCCATGGAACAGGTCGCCGCGGTGCGTGATTCGAGTGGTTCTATCGCACAGTTGCCAGAAAATACGAGAAAGCAAGTTGGAATGGTGTTTGGAGGCAGTTATAACAGGCAGTTTCAAATTATGCTCGCGTTCACGGGGCTTAATTTTATTGTTGCCATCATTTTGGCTATCGTAAGGAAGAGGCTGGGTATCTTCGGTGCTGTACCGGAACGCCAGCAAGATAATGAATTTATGAAGGCCACAGAGAACAAAACCAACGAGGAACACATCAAAGACGACAAGGAGCAGGCTCGCGATGTTGCCGAAACTTCATCTGCGAATGTCTTGGACGATTCACAAGTTATATCGACTATAGAACCTGCCAACACCAAGAAGGATGGATAGATGACTTTTAGACACATTTTGCTTCTTTCAAACTAATCTATACTTCATCTTAGGCGCCAACACCCTTTCCGTTTCGACAGTAATCTTGATCATAATCTCCTTCTCACCAATGCGGCGGTACATTCTTACAGGGTATACAAGAAATCTGGCCGCTTGTCTCCGAGCTCCTGAATCTCTTGTTCACTCTTTCCCTCAACCCAGACATCGCGAGCACCATTGCGTCTCTTCTTGTTCTCCCATGCCAACAGCATGCGCGTTATGATACTGCCACCAAAGAGGAACGCAGTCAGATACACCAGGACAACACCATGGCCAAGGAAGAACCTTGGCTTGTCCTTACTACGGTAGATATTTGAGCTCACCACACCGTTAAGATTTCCCCACCCAATAACAAAACCCAGGGTGACACCGCGCTTGTACACGCCCTCGACATTGTTGGATGCCCAGGATATCGTGTTGGAGATGCATGGATAGATTCCAATTGCTCCGAGAAATGTTCCGGCATATTGAACGTTCGGTTTTCCGGAGCCTATAAGCATGGAAAAGCCTACGATGCCAAAGATACAACTAAAAATATTGCACAGTCCACGCTGTTGGGTTCGATCCGCAATCCATCCAACGAGGATAGTCACAACTGCTGCTACCGCATACGGCGGGACAGAAAGCAGATTGGCCCTCGTCGAAGTATATCCGAGCTGCTGCAAGATGGTGGGTAAGAACAAACTGAAGGCATAGAGTGATCCATCGGCTCCCATGTATATGATAGCAAACATGAGAGTCTTCCAGTCTTTGACGGACTGCCAAAAGTACTTCGGCTTGAATTCCTCGTGCGCGGCTGAGGATTGCTGATCGGCTCGTAGACGGCGGATGACGCGAGCTCGATCGTCAGGCGTGAGGAAGGTGGCTTCAGCTGGAAAGTCATGCACCATCCAGTAGGATGCTATGCCAACGATAATAGTTGCGAGTCCCTCCAAGATCTAGTTCCAAGTTAGTATTATAGTTGTCGAAAGAGATCCGCGAAGCGTACAAAGATCCAGGCCCACCCAGGCTTTCCGCCTACTCCACGCATCTTGGCTATTCCAGCGGCAAGTAGTCCACCAAAAGAGCCAGCGAGCGCGGCAGCTGAGAAGAAGATTGCAGCTCTGATGCCAAACTCAGATCTCTTGTACCAGCAAGAAAGGTAGTAGTTTACGCCAGGGAAAAGGCCAGCTTCAGCGACACCTAGCCACCAACGCTATCATCGTTAGCAAAAGACTCGTTCTTCAGACCATGAAGTATCTTACTGCAGTCATTAGTCCTGCATAGTTATGCACCAGTCCCATACACGTCATGCAAAGACCCCACCAGATCATGATGATGGGCAAAAACACACTCGGTCTTAGCCTCTTCAATAGCACATTCGTCAACGGCTCGAACACTGAATAGCTCACGAAGAAGATGGTCAGACTGGCATTGTACTGGCCATCCGTCATACCCAGGTCTTCTTGCAGCCCA
Source organism: Pseudopyrenochaeta lycopersici (assembly GCA_003313425.1). Classification (NCBI taxonomy): domain Eukaryota; kingdom Fungi; phylum Ascomycota; class Dothideomycetes; order Pleosporales; family Pseudopyrenochaetaceae; genus Pseudopyrenochaeta; species Pseudopyrenochaeta lycopersici. Next base: position 1,061,831 of record NHZP01000006.1, read on the forward strand.
TCGACTTTTGCGTTGCCAATGTTCGTACGATCGAGGAAGGAGATTAGGTACAGGAAGGTGAGCCAGGGAATGAGTTTGAAGTCCAGTCTGCGTAGAAGTTTGCGGTCCTCTGCTGCACGTTCTTCATCGCTCAAACCGGCGTCGGGGTCAGGCAGGTCGTCGACGATGACGTCTTGTTTGTGTTCGAGATGGTCATTACCGATAGTCTTCTCATCGCCGGCTACATCGTCATGTCTTTCTGCTGCGGACGCCATCGTTCGAAACCTATACTCCTATGCGGTGGATGAATGACCTGCAATGTATAGAAGTTAAAGGTCAACTTGCAAGACCCTGCAAGGGATCGTCGCGATTTTAGGTACGTGGACTGGATCCTGCATCTCAACCGCGGACATTAGACTCTTCTTATATCCAATCCTCAACAACAGGGTCCGCGCAGACCCGTTTGCGTCAAGCATTATCACGTCACATGTAGAAACAACCTTCCTTCTAGACTACTGGGCTATCGTTCGTTCCCGTCCCGAGGGCTAGCTTCCTATCTATCACCGTCTCCATCCAACACGGTCCTTTCCCTGCTCCAGATGTCCACTTTACTCCATTCCCATCCCACACATCCCCACCACCCCCAGCAATTAGCGCCTGTCGATCCACTTCATGACAAATGCACCTGTGTGAAGCAGCGCAGCCGTTTCTCCTTCGACGCCGTATAACTCGAGGGGCACAATCAGCCATCTCATCATCATTTCCCTGCACACGATCAGCGATGTGTAGATCGTTTTGTAGAAGCCACCCGTCCAAACGTCATGGCTGAGAGGCGGCTGCGGAAGCTTTATGCGGGGTGAAGCATCTCGTGAGCCAATGGGAGGGAAGGTGTAGCGTCAAGCTTCTCCACTAACGGGCTTGTGACGTGCTTTTTTTTTGAACGTCTTATCTGCATGGCTGGTGGGGCAACATGGGGGGAAGTGGAAGTTCGGCAGTGTGTTGTTCAATGGTTTGTCGGGTAGTGTTCGGGAGATGGCTCGAATGGTCTTCCAAACGATTTGTACCATTTCGATTTCGGACTTCGCGCATATGCAAGAACGTTATATGCGTCTCACGTTGGTGTCTATTTTTTCGGACGATTTGCGGAACTAGCAACGTGCAGGAATGAGAGTCAATGTAATAAGTTTATTAACTTGCGAATATCTTGGTGAAATTTGCTAAGAATTGGCTTCATGATAGTCACATTACAGTTCCATAGTATTAGCTAAATGATAACTCAAAATCTAATATGTCCAAGCGACGCTGTCGGGTCAGGTAAGTCGAGAAGTGAAGCACGCATCTACATCATTACGCTCATTAACCTCAGACTCGGATTGAACCTGTCTTGAATCGCAAGGATCTACAGTTCCTTGCGTCTCCGCTCCCACTCTACCACTCCCGGGGCCAACGGCCTCGAGAACAAGCTCGAGTAGTCTGTGCCAACGATGTCTTTGCTTCCGCCGACATTTCTCAGCTTGAACTCCCTGACGAACGCTACCAGAATAGTTTGCAGCTGCAAATAGGCAAACTGCTCGCCAATACACCTATGCCTACCGGCGCCAAAGGGCAAGTACGGTGAGTTGGTACCCTTGGACACGACACCCCAGCCGTAATCGATCTTCTCTTCGTCGTTGTTGTCCTCGGCTTCGTAGTTGTGCTGGCCCTCGTCCCAACGGTGCGGGTCCCAGTGTGCGGGATTGACAAAGTGGGTGTCGAGCTGGGCGGAAAAGCCAGGGGAGGACATGAGAGTATGCGAAGTAGGGACGACGTAGTTTGTTCCGTCAACAACGAGGGGCTGCTTGACTTTGCGCATAATGGAGTGAATGGGGGCGTGAAGACGGAGAGTCTCCTTGACGGTCTGCGCGTGGAGGGGTAGTTTTTGGAGATCATCGTAAGTAAGTTCTGGGAGGTCTTCGCCAAGAACAGCCTTTTGCTCCGCAAGAAGCTCCTCAACAAGGTGCGAGTTCTGTGCCAACCGGAGGATGATCCAAGCGATGGTGGAGGAAGACGAGTGCTGACCAGCCATGAGCAGTGCGATCATGATACCAGCAATCTCGTGCTCGGGAACTGGGGTGCCATCCTTGTACTTGCACGACATCAAATGCCAGATCATATCGTGTGAGTCCTTCTTGGCCTCTCCTGACCTCCTTTTGCGCACAAGCTCAGAGTAGAGTTTGATCATGGTTTCCCGCGCATTGTCGCGAGCACGGTTATGCGGAAGCGGTGCCCACGAAAGCATGAAGTTGATGGGAGAGAAGCCCATGTCCAGGTCGTGGTATAGCTCAGCGAATTTCGAATCGAACGAGTTGCGAATCTCTTGGCCCTGGAGTGAGCGCGATGCAGTGTAGATGGTGAGCTCGGCCATGACCTTGGTGACGTCGAAAGTTCCCTTTTGTCCCTTGAAGGACTTGTGACGCTTGAGGAAGTCCTCGACTTCCTCTGTGATCAGGGTAACGTAGGAGCGGAGGGCTTCTTGCGTGAGACCGAACTTGACGAACTAATGCACGTGTTAGCGGCGCAATTGATACCGAGTGTTTATGTACATACCTTCTTCTGCTCCATAAGCTTTGAGTTCGGGCAGTCGTACACAACGTCCTTGCCGAAGACGGGCGTGGTGAGTGGAGCGTAGATCTCCTCGGCGTTGACGTCCTTGATCTTTCCGTTCAAGATGAAGTTGTTGCCCTTTGTGTCCAGGCACACAGTCATCTTGCGGCCGAGGAGAATGAAGGTGAAGACGTTGCCATACTGTTCCGAGTCAACTTTGCTGTGCTTGGCCACCCATGTATGCTGTTTACCTTCTTCTGGTTGGCGAAGAAGAACCCGTACGGGTCCATGCCATACGTGACGGTGTTTCCAATGACTGGAATCCAGTGGAACACCAGAGGCGGCTCATTGGGGTTCTTGAGCAGCAGCTGCTTCAAGACATTGAGGACGACGGCGAGCAGGATAAAGGAGGCGAAACCGGCAGCGACGAGGACGGGGAGCGACGAGTCTGACGCGAAATCGGCCAATGGGCCAGCAACATCGGCGAGGAGGCCCATACTGCGCAAGTCTAAGTAAAAGAAAGTCTGCAAAGCCGCAAGATGTCGCTGTTGTCCAAGGGGATGGTTGCGCCTAAATAAATTTCCAATTCGAAGACTGCGCTCGGACCCTCTCACGCATCGATCACTTTCCCGTTGAGGCGGTCTGGTAGGCCTGCCAGCGCTCTTGGCAGGGCCGGCTTGCGGATCTGTGCCCACCCGTCAAGGAGAGAATCGCGCCACTAACTGACGACGTAAAATCACTGGGCTCAGCCTCTGCTGACACGTCTCCCGCCGCCGTATAGAGAGTCATATCATTGGCCGGTACAACCATCACCTAACCGTTTCGCCCAAAAGAGACATGTAAAATGTCCAAAGTTAAATTATTCTAGAAAGAGCGTACGCCGTGCTCTGGAATGTCATGACTGCGCAGCACACGCTTGTCCTAATATCAACGTCGATTGTTTTTACAGAGTCTGTGCCAACGGCCAGAGAACGCCGGCGAACCAACCAGAATCCCCAGAGTACGCCAGACACCGAGTCCAAAACGTGGAGCTTTACGTCGTCTTCTCACCTGTTCTTGCTTTGCAGTGACGCCAACGTTTCGTCAGTCGCATACCGAGACCCGTCTTCGTCCTCCGAGTACAGCGTTTGATCGCCCTTGCCACCCATCTCGATGAACTCGTTCGGGTTTCGTCTCTCGTCAGGCTGTGCCTCTTTGCCTACTCTGTTCATCTTGTTGCCATTTTGCGACCCATTCTTCTCATACACCTTGACCGCATCCTGTCCACCAGTGCCCTGAATTACTCGAGACACCCTGACATCATTGATGCTACTCAACATAGTCCGTTCTCGTTGAAGTTTCCGCTTGGAGAAGTCGAGCTTAGAAATGGCACCCGTCAAGCCATCCGTGCTGTCGTTGACGTTAATGGTGCCCATAGTTGTCCACGGATGTTCTAAGCATTCGTCAATGGATATTCTCGACTCAACATCAACTGTAAGCATCTTGTCAATCAAGTCAAGGGCCGGGTCGCCGACGGAGTCCCAGTAAGGCGACGGGTAATCGAATCTTCCCATCTTTATCTGTTGCGACAACGTATATGGATTTTCAGGGCTGTATAGTTCGTCTGAAAAGGGAGGAAAGCCGCACAGGCAGATGTACAACACTACACCCAGTGACCAAACGTCCACGGCACGAGTGTAGCGGCGATGAGTAGAGTTTTCGAGAATTTCAGGCGCGACATCTGTTACATAGTGAGCATAGAAAGACAATAGCAAATGTCCTTGACGTACATGATGGAGTACCACATCTAATCTCGATTAGCAAATGTAAACGGCTTTCAGAGTAGGTTCACAGCTTACAATGTGGTCGTGAAGGATTCCTCGCCTATGATCTTGCCGAGTCCAAAGTCTGCTAATTTGACTGACAGGTTCTTGTCGGTGAGCAGAATGTTCTCAGGCTTGATGTCACGATGAACAATGTTGCGCTCATGCTACGAAATGATTAGCGCAATACAAACACTGTATTCGCCACACTTACTAGGTACTTGACGCCCTGGAACAGCTGTACAAATACTTTTCGCGCTTCCGCCTCTGTCAATTTCTGTTTCATGACAATCCAGTTGAACAGCTCGCCCTCGGGTGCTAACTCGAGGACGAGATAGACACCGTCCTCTTCGTCGAACGTATCCTTCAGGCAAAGTAGCGTTGGGTGACTGACACCCATGAGAATGGCAATCTCTTGTTGTAGACCTTCAATCTTTGACTTTTCACCTGGGCCAGTGCGCTTCTCAAACTTCTTGACCGCGTATCGAATTCCTGATGATTTTTCAACGCACAAATACACAGAAGCGAAGTGTCCTTTGCCTAGTTGCTCCTGGATGGTGAACTGTTGTTTGAACCTGTGTGTATTGCGCTTCAGGGGGTATCTGAAGACGTAGCGAGCCTCATCGAGGATAGCGATCTCATCGCCTTCTTGTAATTCGCGGCGCTTGTTTCGTCCAACAAAGGTGTCATTGACGAAAGTTCCATTGCCGGACAAATCTTCGAGTACGGCGATTGCATCTCCACCCTTCTTCTCAGAGAATAAGAGACAGTGTCGGTTCGAGACGGTGGGCGACTCCAGTATACGGTCTGCGGACAAATCAGCTCCTCGTCGGGCAACGCAAGCGCAGTTGCAACATACCACACTCCCGATGCCGGCCAATCAGATACCCGCCTGCCGGAACACCATTCTCCTGCTTCTCCCGTTCGTACTTCTCTTCTTGATCTTTGTATTCGCGTCGCGACACTTTTGCCTTGCCATTCGTCTTCCCAACTATGGTAGCAGGCACTGGGCAGGCTGCTCGGCGGCGCAGCACCAATACATCGCCCGAGTGGTCATCCATAGGCACAAGATAGCCCCAGACCTCCTCTCTCTCCTCATCATCTACGGCGTATGTTCGAGTCTCTGGCGGGTAGGAGAACTGTGTGAATGGCTGCGTATCCGATGGAGGCGAGGAAAGGCCATTGGCGTTACGCTTGGCCTGGGAGTTGGCTGGTTGACCGGTTCGGCCACGAGGAGGTGACACGGTGCCTTCCTTGTAATCTTCGGATGTAGTGGATTCTTTGTTTGTCACGGGTGAAGGCAGCGGTCCTTGTTTGAGACGGCTTTTAGGCTCGGGAGAGAGACGGGAGTGTCGGGTTCTCTTTGGGTCGACTTGCTCGCCTTGAGAGGGCTGCAATCAATTGGAACGTTAGTAAGCCGATCTGGGATGGAAGTTGCGACCAGTGTAACATACACGACCTCGCTTGAGCTGGCTTTTTTCCGTCTCCGCCGGCATCTTGAAGGCGGAGAGTGCTGCGGTCGAGGCGGAGGAGGATCAGTGCTGCCGCGTGTTGAAGATGGTGGAGGTCAGCGGCATAGCGCTGCAAAAGATAGAGACGACTAGAAAGTGGAGAGGATGTGGACGCTAGACTCACAAAGGTGTCGATGCCTTGAGGTGGGCCAGGCAGCCAAGCCCGGGGAACTGGACCTGCGCCCCCGCTTAACATTCGAACCCCCGTCTGCAGCATTAGCTTATGAAACATCTGACTGGTTCGGCGAGACCAATCATTGGAGCAATCTTGTGGTACGCTGGCAGCCACCGTACGCAGCCTGGCTAGGAGTACTCGAGGACAGCGCTGTGTGGTGAGAAAACGAAGCCCAGCTTTCATCTGCGTGTATCAGGGTCAAGACCTAACCCTACAGAGGGGTCAAGAATCGCTAAAATGGCACTTCGTCTTCAATATTTGACTATCTACTTGGATATTTTCTCTGCCTAAGAACATGCTGTCCTCCTTCCCGCATCTTACGGAGCCAGAGTTCATCGAAGCTTGCCAGGACCTCCTCGAGAGCTTCCACCAGCGCGGCAGCGCACAGCATGAGTGGATCTCAGTTGAGACGATTAATCAATACGATACAAAGCATCTCAGAATTACCCAGGCACTCCAAAGCGTAGGAAATGCTTCTTCAAGAGCAGCAGAAGAAGCTGAAGGCGATGACTTGGAAGAGGATGACGACGAAGTTCTTCCAACACCGAAAGATGCTTCAGTGCTCATCAGCTACGATATCATCCTCTCCCCAACCTACCGCGTACCCGTCTTGTACATCAGCATATTAGACCCTCAACATCGCTACCCACCCACAATGGCAACCCTATACGACTACCTGATACCATCCCAATACCGTGCTCAGACAGAGGCTGTCGGCGTCATTGGCGGTATCACAATCACCGACCATCCAGTCACCAACAAGCCCGTGTTCTTCATCCATCCATGCCAAACAGCAGAAGTCATGGAGGCTAGTGTCGGCAAGAAAGGTGTTACCGCTGAGCAGTATCTCTTAATGTGGATCGGCGCCATGGGGAAAAGTGTTGGTTTGAACGTACCATTGGGCCTAGTAAGAAGTGAGGAAAATGCCTGATATGAGTAGAACCAAGATGATGGATGCTCGGCGTACGTAGACGCTGTATGCAGATGCTACATTTACTCTACATGCCAAATATGGTACAATGAACACTCTATATCCTCTGTCGTACACTGGCCTTTTCCAACTCCCCAATGTTGCCCATTCCTGCCAGACTCCACTTCTCGCTCACAAATACATCATTGACTTGGTGCCGCAACATGCCACTCTCAGCATAGTACTCCATTATCGACTTAGCCTCATCTTTGCTCAGCCCGCCAACCTTGATGACATCGAAATCACTCTTGTCATTGGTCAGATCCTTCAACGCCTCCATCACGCGCACATCAACGTTCTTATACGGGTTCCATTGCGGGATGTTGTCGGGCGTCTTCTGCCGAGCTTCCGCGACCTCAATACAAAAGTCCAAGGCTGGAGAGGTTGGCGCGTTGGATTGTGAAGTCGCGCCGAGGACAATCCCACCATTAGGCAGTTGCTTCTGGCCGGATAGATGATAGATGAAGTGGCGGATTATTGTGAGGTCGTGGGCGTGGACGGGCTTAACATCTGCGGATAGGTACTCGGAGTTGCGCATGATGTGAGATAGCCCATCGACGGCGAGTAGGACGGGAGGACGGCCGGGCTGCGAAAGCTCTTTCCACAGAGCAACGAAGACGGGCCATGACGCCTCGGGGTTGGCCGATCCCAGCGCGACGAGCTCTTTCAATGTGGCCTTTCCAGGTAGCGGAAGTGGGAGGTCAGGTGTGGTGGTAAGTTTGGTAGACTCGAGAAACTTCGCGTTAACCTTGAGAATCTGTGAGAGAAGATTCGCAGTATAGCTATCTTGAGTGTACTGCATTGGCTCTGACTCTGGAAGAGGGGCATAGTCGGTATGAGCATTAACAATGTCCTGGGCTAGAAGATGTCAGCCTAGGAATCCCCTCCTTTGAATGCCTTCACTGACCTTCTGGAAGACTGATAACAAACCACTCTCTTAGAAACGCGGTTGTCAAGGCCTGAAGCAGCAAAGTGCTCTTCCCACTCATTCGTTCTCCAGACAAGATACGCCGAATTGTCTTCTTCTGTGCTCCCTTTGCCGACTCTTCCACATCTTTGAACAGCTTTGCGACTTGGGCTGCCTCCTTTCTGATTAGCACTGCAGGCCTCCGGAAAAGACTCCATCCCTGGGTGGTCTTGAAAGCCTCCACAGCTCGCAAGGCATCCACGACTTGTTCTGGCAGGCCCATGACTTGCCCCTCATTCTGCTCGCTGAAAACACTGTCCTTGCTCAAGTCTTTGAGCGATGAAACCTCCAAGGCGTTGTTGTTGCTCAAAACAATGCGCTTTCGCAACGCTTTCCTTTCACCCTGCGCTGGTCGCTTGCCCGTGTCCCCCCCAGCCGCCTTCTTGCCCTTCTTGGTGTTCAAAGACTTGACGCCTTTCTTTGGAGCTGCTGCCATGCCCTTCTTCTTGGGCGCTTGGGCATACCGTGCAGTGGTGGTGGAAAAGAAGGCGACTCGGGGGAATGGGATTCGCGGTGCAATCGAGGCATGGGCTGTGGCGTCCAGAGAGAGCTGCGAGAAGTTCCGCAAGCACATTGAGGGCGGCATGATGGGTCAATGAGGCTCCGGGCCTCTGCAATGGCGATGTGGATGCTCTCGTTGATGAAGTCTGCGCTGCATCCAAAAAGCTCGGAGGTCCGCCGCTAGCGCGTGCACCCATGCTCTCCAAAAATTATTCTGCTTCCCGAGCTTTGCGGAGAACTCCCACGACGAATACCACCCAGCACCCGCAAAAATGTCTGACACGGAAATGGACGGCGGTGTCGCCCTAGGCGCTACTTCCCCTACACACTCCCAGCTGGCCGACGAAATCAATGGAGGCGCAATGGACGTCAAATCGCCAAATTTCAATGCGGCGCTCTCTGTCGCAGACTCGACTATCTCAAGCCGACTGTGCGTGCCTCTCCCACCTTTGTCTCAAAACTTGTTGAATGTTTGCTCACAATCTTTAGACCCATAACTGTAAACAAACCTACTCCGTTCACCTTTGACCTGGGCAACCTGCTCGCAAACGACCCAAACCCCGTCCCCGCCGACGCAAGTGAAGAAATCCTCGCCGCCACAGCCCGTGATGCAGCGCAAGCCCTGATCAACCAGCTTCTCTCTACCTGTGAGGTCAAATCTACTTCCGAGGGCGTCCACCTCGTCCTGCCCGCACCATCAACAGCACTACCCCGCGAAAAGCCTATTCCTGCGGCCAAGGAGCAGACTAAGTGGGAGCGCTTCGCTGCCAAGAAGGGTATCAAGGACAAGAAGCGCGATGGCAAGTTGGTATACGATGATGCCACTGGAGAGTGGGTCCCCAAGTGGGGCTACAAGGGCAAGAACAAGGAAGGGGACAGCCAGTGGCTTGTCGAGGTTGACGAGAAAAAGGAAAGGGAAACGGGTGAGGCTCATGATCAGAGGGCAGATAGCAGGAAGGAGCGAAAAGAGAGGATCAGGAGGAATGAAAGGAAGCAGCGCGCGAATGAATCCAAGTCTCGAAAGAGTGGTGCTTGAACTGGAGCGCTTGCGTTTCGAGGATGGAGGCGAGATGGTGGTAAACTAGGCTTTTCATGATGTGTGCATTGGGCGGCGTTAAGATCTTGTAACATGTTCAACATGGGCGTATGGGGGTCAAAAGCATGGATGGCACATATCCTCTTCAAGATTGTGGATTTGGCCAAATGCGGAAGATATATTCATCGACCTCGTTGAGGGCACAACTATTCAAGCAGCTGACATTTTCCACTCGGCCCTGCGGTACTTCAAGTCATCAATTTGTGGCCCGTCTTCCGTCGCCCTTCGTTGTCACTAACTACAGACATGTCATAGCATTCAGTCATCATCACTGCAAATATCGACACTGACTCCAAGGCGCAATATGCTCCTATAAATCTCTCGCTCAACAGAGCATCTCCATTCCAAAGTCCAAAATCCCAGGCCCACTCACCACTGTACCAATACACACCAATCCCCACGAGCAACCACTACAAAATGTGCGGCGAACGATACGTACTCTACACATGCGGCTGCCAATCCCCGACGCCTATACGAGTGGTAGGCTGCCAGCAAGTAGCAGCATCGCGTCCGGGATTTCAATACGTGTGTAAGTGCACACTGGATACAAAACAAGTGAGACGCACACTGACTTTGATCGATCCACAGCCTCGCGTGCCTGCGGTAGAGTGATATTCAATTCGACGCCATTTGAAGCTGCCAATGAATGTCCATTTCCAGCGACATGCAAGAAGCGGGGCAATAGGTTGGATGGGAAGTTGTCTTAGTGCGTGATTTGGTACGTAAACTGGTACAGTGATTGGAGAGGGAGGCCTTGATCTTGATAATGGGTGCTGAAGGCGTGCTAGATGATGACTGGGGCTTTTTACAATTTGGAGAATTGGCGCCTACATCAGATTAGGTCGCGGACCTTAATTGATTTAGATCTTGTCTTTGACTAAGAATATCATTGTGGTCACCTATAATTATTGATTCCTTGGGGGGTTTTGAATATCACTTCTTGTTACAATCTTCCCGTCGCGCGTTCCAATACACCCCTCACTCCATCACTTACCTCCCTCACAATCTCACCAGCCCCTTTAACCTCTTTGACGAGTCCCACGCCACTCCCCGCATACGTAGTCATTCTGTTCTCAACACCCCACCCTGCATCCCCTTTCTTCATCTCCTCATTATACAACCGTCGATTCTCATCTTCGTCCAAACCACTGACGGCATCCGTATAGCTCTTGTTGATGATACCTCTGGCATTATGGCTTTCCGCCCAAACGGTGTTGCGTAGAGAATCGTAGACTTTTGTACGCACAGTGGTTTGGCCGCCATCTGACGCGCGCAGGACCTCCGCTTGATACCCCTTTGTGATGTTGGCTTCGTGCGAGGCGAGGAACCGGGTTCCGAGAATGACACCAGAAGCACCGAGGGTGAATGCTGCTGCAGCACCGCGGGACTCCATGATACCTCCAGCTGCCAGAATGATAGGAGACGGTGCGCCGTCATTCTTGGAGAGCGAATCGACAGCGTCAATCACTTCTGGTAGGAGAGGGATGAGGCTTGCTCCGCGTGCTAGGCCATGGCCACCAGCGTCTGTGCCTTGAACAATGAGAGCATCCGGCTTCACCTCCTTCACTACATCAAGCGCTTCCTTCACACTGCCAACTTGGACCCACACCTTCGTCTCCGGACTCGCCTGCCTGCTCTTTTCCGCCCACTCAACCAACGACGGAAGCGAAGAGGGTGCAAAGAACCATACTGCTGCGGGGCGATACTCACTGATGATTGGAATGGAGGCACTGAGGTCCGCGCCCCAATTTATGAACCCGACGCCGATTGGGAGAGCGGGTGAAGATGGCAGAGATGTTGCTTTGAGTAGTTCTTGGGCGTTTTGAAGATGTGTAGAGAGATCTGAGACGTCTGTTCCTGCGCCTATGAAGCCAATACCGCCTAACCAACCGTCAGTGTTGCAAATGAAACAGATGTTTTGAGTAAGGAATCTAAAATCACGGGACCCATCACACTCGACATCCTAGGTTGAAGTACACACCTGCTTTGGAGATCTCCACGGCCAGATCTGCCAATGCAATGAGTCGCATTGGTGCTCCTACCACCAATGGACTTCGAACCCAAGGATACTCAGTCTTTAATCTGTGGACGTGCCCCATCTTGAATTTGGTGTCGTTGCGAGTTAAGGTTTCCACACTCGAGACTTCACGGATGAGCTTCCGGGCTCTTCGAGCACCTATAAGATCATATGTCAGCCAAATAAAGCGCGTGTAGGGCGTATAATTGTGGACCTTTAAGTAAATGTGTATATGAGATTTGGTGAATCATTAGTGATCCTAGTCCCGGCTGCCCGTCTGGAGTTGTGTATCTCCAGGGTCCTCGGCAACTTGAACCAGTGAGCGAGTCCGGAAATCGGACGTGGAAAGTAGATCTGCTAGAAGTCGGCCAAAACTGACCCTCCAAGCCCGCTCGATTCGGTTAGCGCTGTATCACCCGTTTCTCAGCAAAATAACGTCCTTTTTACAAACAACTCAGCCTCTAATTAGCTTTACACTACTGCAACTTAGTATACTTAGATACTACTTACTCTTAGTAAGTTCTATAGTATAAAGTAAGTACTATTACCTAAAACTATATGTTATATTATCTATATACTAGATAGCTAAAAAGACTATATAAGCTATTAGTGTAACGAAGTATTGTGAATCTGAATCTTGGTGTTGCACTGTTGCAGCATGACTGCGCTAGGCCTTTTCGAGGGCTAGCGCGCACCACGACATGACCTGCTCAAAACCTGCGCCAACTGCGCGGAGCGGGGACGACAAGTATTATTCTCTCCCATAGCTGAGTTACAGCAATACAGAACCATCCCTTCACTATTATCTGTGGTGTGAAGCAAGTACTATTGCCTGAAACCATACGTTACAATTAGATAATTTTTTATAATTTATAATTTATTTAGTATTATTAAGATGCAGTTTAGAGTATTTACTATTTATATTAAATAGCGTTTGAACCTTTTTAGTGATGTTTATAAGAGTATTCCTTCTATCTAGTAGACTCCTAATAAATAGCTCGTATTCTTAGAGAGATAATTACTATTATTTACGCAGCAAACTTCCCCGTCCTTTCATAGAAGCTACCTGCTGGTTTCCCGAGATATTTATTCCAGTTGAATTCGCGGCAGGCCCTTTGCTAGCTTTATCATCTCCTTATATCTCTCTCCATCATCCTCTGGGCCTCTTGGACCATCAGGGTCATCGGATTCCTCAAAATAATCAACGTCCCTACAGTAATCCCTAGTTTCACCTCCCGCAGTATCGAGCCAGTCCTGATACGGCCCGCTTGTCACTTCATCAATCTACTCTCCTGTCGCAGAGTTGATCACGCGAACACTACTGCTTGGACAGGGGCCAAAATACGTCCTCTCGATCAATGTGGTCCAGCTGTGCTTAAATTTATCTACCAAGACGTCGACACTCTCCAGGTTCTAAGGTTGGAAAGACTAAAGTTAGCATATTGTGTCAAGAAGTGATCACCTGAGGAGTGTCTGAAGCATATACTGCAGGGCAGATCGAAACTCCACACAAGGAACCCTAGTTCAAAGGTGCTCGGCAAAAGGAAGGGCAAAGCGAGATTGGGCTTACTTCGCCGAAGTTAGTCAAGTCCTTCAACACAAGATAATACTGGAAAACGACATACCTGGAAAATTCCTAAACTTCCGGCTATGCTCATGAAAGAATCCTTCCGAATCCTCCCGCCCGTCTGGCCACCGCCATATTTCCAGTCTCAGATGTCTTATCTCGTCTCTCTCCTTGCATTCTCGTATAGCCAAGTCATCCATCAACCCGCTCAGCATCTGCAACACGTCATCCTCGAAATTCACCCAGACATACCGCGGCGAACCTTCGACGATAAAAGCTCTCTGATAGCTGCTGTTTTTGCGAGACTCCTGGCATACTCGCGTCACACTTGGAACGCGTGTAGGAGACTAATAAACTAGACCGATAGACCTAGCTTTGGGCCGGTGTTGGGGCTCCTTAATTTTAAGCACGCGACTTGATTCGATGGCTGACTTCCAGATTTGGATTCGCAACTCGAGAGGAAGACGTGGGAACGGATGAAAAGTGGTCATGGCCTCTGCTATAGAGTAGATCTCGCGTTGTACAAGATTATTGTGGATGTTGTCGATCGTGAAAAGAGCCGTGCTGCAAAGTCAAGTGTTGATCGTTTGCTCGAGGTTGACAGAGTCTAAGACTAAGCATGCACCGCTTGCTGCGAGGGGGCGACGAAGGACACAAGTCTACATGGCGAGGACGTGAGGAGTCTTAAATGCTGGAAAGTAGCTCTAGACTAAACTAGTGTGTTGCTACCTGCCTATTTCGTGACGTATTAAACCATGTTGGGGAGGACTGTCTATACATGTTGAAATTCATGCATGAGTGGTCTTCTGTTTCGATGTATCGTGTGTCAAGCTCGTTCGGAAGTCAGGACGAAGGATACTGAGAATTTAAGTGCTTCAGGTATTTCCAGGGCTGGTCTTTGAATTATATCGGTCTAATTATTCTAAAGAGGAATAGGTGCGTTTCTCCCACCCATTACGTCCGACTGCAGCCCAGTGCTTTCCCCTTCAAGCTATCAATCCTCTTAAGATCATTCTTGATAGGTAGTTTCTCCAACTCCGAGTTCTTCATACCACGCCTAGCCTGTGCTACCTCCTTGAAAGGTTTCAAGCTAACACCTCCGAGGAGAAGGCCAAACAAACTTAGTAAGAGCATTGTCGGGGTCATCAACCACCTCATATATTGCGACTCCAATATTTGCCAGCTCACCGGCGACATTAATGATAGTGCGAAGCATGGTAGCACCCAATGCACCTGCTGTAGATCCTGCGATTGGAATAAACATAAAAATTGCCATGATGAAATTGGCGATAGTAGATTTGCGTTCTGCCTCAGCAATTTGGTTGGCAGTTTCGACGACTTTGTTCATGCTTTCACTGGCGAATTGCATCATCAGAGCAGGCATAGAGCCGGAGTCCACGATGTCAGTGCGAGACACCGAACTTAAACAACCATCAGCAACCTTGTTTTCAGAGTCCAAATGAGACTTCAGATTGCGCATTTCAGTGTAGTCTCCGCCGATGATGCTCTTAGGGTTAGGAATCTGGATATTGTCGGATGGTAGCGGGTAGTTGTACCAGAAGCCATCGTTTTTCTCCTGACACTCCTTGACGTTAGCACCGGCATGTTGGCAGCCACTGTGTATTAGGAAGCGTCGCTTGCCCCATGTGAGCTAGGATTTGTCGACGCCGAACTTTTCGCCGATATCCTTATAGAACCCGTCTGGGTTTGTACATTTGTAAGTATTGTTTGGAGGCACAGTGCCAACCTGGACGCCACGGTGCCGGGATAATCGAGCATGGTAGGACAGTCAACCTTGACATTGGCCTTGCCCGAATGCAATCTCGAGCATTTGAGCAGCCATCTTTGCATGCAAAGGCGGACGAGCAGTCCTTGCAGCATTGCACAATCTTCGTCTCTATGCACTCAAAGAATCCTGTCTTTTGGGCACCACCCATGTACTTGTAGACTTGGTATGGAATTTGGTCAACAACCAATTTCTCATAGACCTTAAACTTCTTGTCGTAGTCGCCCTTGATAAGCCTATCGTAGGAGTCTAAAGAGTTACCGAGGATGACAGACTGGACATCGACAAGGTATTTATCAAAGCAGTCTTTTGAAATCTTGCTGGCGTCTTTTTCGAGCTGGTCTAATGACTGATATTGAGCCGTACATGATGTGCTGTCACGCAGGGAGATCTGATATTCCCAGCCGGTTTTGTATAAGGGGTTAAGGTCGAACTCGTCTTCGTCGTCGCCCAGTCGGTTGTACCCGCAAAATTATACGCGCTATAAGTCGGCCAAAACTGACCCTCCAAGTCGGCTCGATTTGGCTAGCGCCATATCACCCATTCCCCAGCAAAATAACGTCCTCGTCTCCAACAACTCAGCCTCTGATCAGCTTCGTACCACCGCAACTTAGTACGCTTAGGTTCCGCTTACCCTTAGCGATTTAACCTGACTAGATCCCTACTGTTTCCTTCTAATGCTAGAAAGTTTAGGCTGTCTCTCTAGCAGCAGCGCGATGTCACTGACGGACGGCCTATATGTTTATTCATCTTGCCACTTAGCGCAAAAATGCATGTGTTTGATTTGCGTGATGATTGTACATACTTAGCAATTTTCATATGAGGAAATGTATATATAGAGAAATTTAATGGTAACACTATGATTAATAGAACTGAAAATTTCTGAATGTCCCAAGTAGTAGCTAGGGCACAGCAGGCACGATAACGATGTGAATATATGTATAAGATAAGCCTCGCAAAGTGAATCTCAATTATCCATCTCTCAATTCTTTGTACCTTTCAGTCCCTCTAAAGCTCCAGGTAATTGTTTTCGAAAGCGCGCTCAAACAAAATAACCAACACCATCATGTTCGAGCACTTCCAACTTCGTCACACCCCCCCCCCCTCTTCATCCCAACCACTACTACTTTTGGCGGCACGATGCCTCTCTGGACCCAAAGCTATCCGCACATTTGGTTTCCCTCAAAGTATCGCCAGCGTCAGAGCTGCTCATCCAGTAATGGCAGTTGGCTCGCATCACCTGCACAGGCATTGCACTCTGGGCGCTCTACCTCAAAAGTCATCTCAAAGCGATGCATATAGTACTAGCATCATTGAGTTGGTTGGCTTTAGTTGATGGGTACATTGTGCTACAAGAGAGCGGGCGGGGAAAAGCAATCTTCAGGTTTGTTAGCGCTGCGGCGGTTGCGATCTGGGGAATGCTGGTGTTGACCGCAGGAAGATGATGAGGGGCGCACTGTACAGTCAGCACCATTATTGTATGCTTGTATGAAGGCGGTCTTGATGCAGAGATACATCGCGGCCCTTGCACTATGTATTGTAAATGGCGCCTCGGGCTTCCTCTGAGGCGCCTTAGCGGCCGCCTTTACAGGCAGTAAATTCCGGCAGATCAAACGGCGCTCTGATGCAAGTCATAGAAGTAGCGGATATTGAATCTCATCATTTACGGGCGACAATTGGATGATGGGCGCTTCTCATATTGGCAAAATTGCTCTGAGATGGAAATATAACTGAGTTCACTACTCCATCTCTAATCTATTGCTTCTCATCGTCAGTCTTCATGCCGAACTGGGTATCATTCTCCTTCTTCAATTCCAAGCTCCTCTGCAATGGCACCAAAATGAAAGCCAACAAGCCAACTGCCATAATGACCAACCAGACCACTCTCAAGGCACCTGCGTACACCCAGATAACGGCTGCCAGACTTTGAAGCTGATCTGAGCTCAACCGCTCCGCCGCAAACGAGTATGCGCCGCCATTGCTCAACAACGCCCTAATAGACTCATCTTTGATGAGCCATAAACGTGTATTAATTTGGCCATTGAAAACGATACCGCCCATGGTTACACCCCAGACAAAACCAAAGGACCTAATGAAAGAGTATGTGGCAGTTGCGGTAGCGACGTCGGCTTCGGCAAGAGGCGCAAGCGTGCTTGGTAATGCAGCAGTGTATATCATGGCAATACCGGCGGATGGGACGATCTGAAGCCCGATCCAAGCTGCACGAGAAGATTCGCCATCTAGTAAGGCGAAAAGTCCCACGCCGAGGGCGAGAAGTGCAGTACCAGCACAATTCAGCGGAACATATTTTCCCCATTTCGAAAGTGCCCAACCTGAACCACCAGCGAATGGAATGATGGCGAGTGCAAATGGAAGGTAGTAGACGCCCGACATAAGCGGGGACGCCAGTTTAACAGCTTGGAAGTAGATTGGGAGGAAGAACGATATCGCGTATAATGCCACGGAGCTGAGGAAAACGAGAGCGAAGCCCGTGGCTGAAGTTCGATTCTTGAAGAGTCTGCTTGGTGTGCTTGGATTCGGAGAGTAAGCTTGTTGGACGTGGTAGACGATACAGCCGAGAATACCCAGAACCAGAGGAAGGACAACTCGCCAAGACGACCAAGAGTGTTGTACGCCGCCAGTGATTAAAGCATAGAACATGGCAATCGTGGAGGGAACGAAAATCACTGCTCCAAGGTAATCGACGCGAGCGAGAGCATGCATCAGCGACTGACTTGGCACATGCTTGACTTTCAACAGAACCAGCATGATGATGAATCCAAGTACTGAGATCGGAATGTTCAGGTAGAATATCCATCGCCAATTATTCTGAGCCATTGCACCGCCGACAACTGGCCCTATGGTTGAGCCAATGCCAGCAGTCGATAGCACAGCTGTCAAATACGGTCCTCGATACCGAGGCGGAACGAGATCACAGATGAGAATGTCAGAAAGGACGTAGAGTCCCGCTGCACCGGCTCCTTGGACCGTACGACCAGCTATCAGCATGGCAGAACTGGATGCACCACCGGAGACTCCACTACCAAGAGCGAACAGAATGATGGCGACAAGAAAAGGCTTCTTTCGCCCAAAGATGTCGGCAATCTGCCCATACAATGGTTGTGGTGCGGTGGACGAGAAGATAAAACATTGTGCGATCCAGACGTAGAGTCCATCGTGTTGGCCACCAATGGCGTTTGTTATTGTTGGAAGCGAGGTGGTAATTATGGTACCATCGAGCGCGCTGAGAAAGGAGAAGAGACACAACACCGCGAAAATGCACCAAAGGGACCAGGTGTGTTTGAACGGTGCCGATTCGGTGTCCCTATTCTGCGTGTGGTCTTCTGTAGGCTTTTCATTTTCCAAAGAGCTCAGGTTGGGAACAGCTGCCTCTTCGTCCTGGGTGAGGTTGCTGACAGTTGCTGTATACGACTGCGCGCCCATGTTGTAGTGCTTAGATGATCGCCAGGTCGGAATGACAATGGTGATGGAGGTTCAAGATAACAGTCGTGGAAGCAACATCCAAAGGCATAAGCATGAGGCGTGGTTTCTCTGTTGGGCTGTGCCTCAAAGACACATTTTTCATATGGCGCATATCAGCGTGGCACAAGAAGCAATGTGACTGCCTAGTCCATAAGACAAGGAACCACATGGACGAAAACGGGAACGTGGGATGCTTCGCTACGACGATCCATCTGATAATGCGTGCTAAATGAATGCTCTCGGGTTCTGTGATAAATTGAGGTGCACGGTGGCGCGAGGGATGCAGATTAGTTGTAAGCCACCAATGCGAACAGCCTAACAATAAGGCTGAATACAAGGACGCCCTTTCTGAAGGCTGACATTTGTCTCGGCATATGCATGAGGTGATGGCAGAATTGATTGATTTTCTTGGAATACCTCAAAGCTGACTGTAGTCCCATGATATTCTCCTTATCATATACTGGTGTCACTGCTGAGTGGGTCGACTAAGACAAGCGGTACATGCGAGTGAGACTCGGTAGACACATGCAACCCAGCCCCTCCTGAAGAACTGAATATCCTTGGAAATGATATGAGACACTAAGCAGCCAAGTCTCTCCATTGCTCCACTAGAAGTATTTACCGGAAGTCATGCCAAGCATTCCCCATGCAGCGACCACACCCTGGTACGTCGCACGCATCCTTGCAGAGCCCGGTGCACCGTCCTTTGAGCACACAATACCATCGATGACTGCCATCCAGCCGATGCAGGAGAGAAGGGTATCCATCGCCTCAAAGTGTCCACCAAGGTAGATACCCCAGATGGCCAGACCAATCGTAGTGACGCGTGATCCTTCAATGCGGATAAGCGGCCAGGCGGCTTGTGAAGATGCGATTTTCTGAGAAAGGCCGTATGTGAGAATAGCTTGTTCAGGGCCATGAGTCCAGGACATCAAGCCGCCGACTGTCCAGATGCTGGCAAGCAAGAGAGGTGGAATGTGTCGTGGTGAGAAATGCTCGATCATGATTGCGATGGTCAAACAAACGCGCTTGTCGTGACGGATGCAGGTTGTGTATGGTGATGGGTGGGTATTCAGAAGATTTATCTGTTGCCAACAAGAAGTTCGACGTCGCGGCTAGGAAGGTGACACAGAAGTGATTGTTCTGCGGCGGGGTTGCAAGGTTGCACAGAGAAAGGAGTCAACAGAAGTGATAAAGCACAGGATATTGGTTGTGGATTGACGAAGCCCCTTACAAACCGGATCTGCTACACCAAGTGAATTTAAGCACAATGCGGCACGGGTGTAGGAGCTGCAGGCATGCGGGGTGTTCCGCGCCTAGGCCGGGTGTGGCTGAGCGCTACACCTCCATGACTTACAGTCTCAGCCATCCCGCACAACCCCGCAAACCTAAATATTCGGTTCCCGACAGGATCCCAGCTATTCTTGGCCGCATGGTCCTGAGCCTTGGAGATCTTGCCCAATCTGACATTGTTCATCACTGTAATGATCATCCTAGGTCTCTATTGATGATCAGACCATGCGTACTGCAGGGGAACCTTTGAGCGGGAGGTGGTAAAGAACGGACAACATTGCGTGCTCAGACAATTTGAGATACGGGTTGGCACTGGTGAGATCTCACAAATTCTTCCTGAATTCGATAGAAACGTTTTATTTGTCTGTGGACTACAAAAGAATGGTTGTATTCTATTTATCCCTGACGCGCATTGACTGTAATTGGTAGATCCGATCGAGGAACATTACAAGTCCTCCAGCTGTATTTGCGCGGAGCACATTTATCCGAGATATCAACGTTGTACTTTGTGATGATCAATGCGAAGACTTGCTTGATGCCAGCGGCAGCAAAGAAACGTCCGGGACTATAGTTGTCGTTAGTTGTGATGACTATTTAGGAGATATAACCGGATCTTACCATGCCATACGCCCAGTTCCCCACGTCTGCCATTTCGATACGTCTGTCAGCAGCGAAGCTTTCTCTGGCTCTGGGGACGAGAATCTTTGGTTCTCAAATGTCGCTAGTTGTTCGGGTAATACGTGACGGAATCCGTGGAATTTTGTGGGTTCAGCCCAGTTTGCAGAGTCCTTAAGCATCGGTGCAAGCGGGGTTGCTAGCCATTCACCAGCCTCAACCTGGGTACCATCGGAGAGCGCGAAAGGCTTGAGTGCCTTACGTCTAGTGCTCACTATTCAGGTCTTTAGCATGTGCAGATTCTGGAAAGGATAGGGATAAGGCATATACCATTGTCAAGAGGGTTCATTCTTGCTGATTCCTTTATGAAGCTGTCCAGAAGGGGCATACCGGTGCCAGTGGCCTCCCACCTTTCATATGCACCGCTTTCAAACTCTTCTCTGAGAGGCTGGAGATATTCTGAATGCACGCAGATATCGCGCACAGCAAATGTTGTGGCCATGGCCATGGTGTGGACGGCGCCGAACCAGAGAGCCATGAGCTCATGTACAATGCGACCTGCTGACCAAGGGTCGGTCAATTCGCATTGAGATGGTTTTGAGTGCATGGTCTGCTCCATGATATACTGAATGCAATCTTTCTGCATAAGGAAGGATCGTTAGTGTCGATGCGTAATGCTATACGAAGGCTTGTTCAGACGACATACGTGATCTGGGACATTTTCTCCACGCTGAGCCATCGCGTACTCGTCGATTCGCTTCTGAGCAACGGGTACCAATGCTTTGAACATGATGTGCTGGGAAGAGAAGTAGGACTCCAGAAATCTGACAACCAAACTGTAGTATGTAAGTTTGCATTCGTACACCATGAAGTTCTCGGACTCACGTTCCCACGAATCCTGGAAGGATGCGGGCGGCTTCTGCGATGTAGACTGTCTTATCAATGAAATCTTCGGCAGCCCTCATGAACTCCTTATCGTTGGCTGTTATACGTAAGTAATTGGTGGAGTGAACTTGATAATAGGATAACACACCTAGTTCTTCACCGAACATCGCAATAGCGTTCGTCTTTACGATACATTCACGGATAACTTTCGAGACATGTGGCTGCTTCTCAGAGCTATCAAAGAGACTCTCCATGATTGCAGAATTGGCTTCACGGGTTTTTGGCAGAATTGATGGAAGCTCTTTGCGCAAGAGAGTTCGCACAGTCTTGGGCAGTGGCGTACTATCAACGCCCCTCTTCTCAAACCAGCTGAAGTTATGCATAGAGTGTTCTGGGCGAAGCAACTAAGCACGTTCATCAATAGAAGCCCTTTAACCACGTTCGAAGGGTGCTTACCACTTTCGCCGCCGCTTGCAGCGACAAGACATCATTAGGAGCGCGGTCGATCTCATCAATCAACTTTGGGTTTGAGACAAGATTATAACGGATGTCGGGGCTGTCGATGACATAAGTGTTGCCATGCGCCTGTTGTGTCATGAGCTGCGTGTACTTGACACTCCGTACACAGATGGCTTACTTGATCATACCCTTCTTGAACCATTCTGGGAGCATCGATGATGAAGAACCACGCACTGAGGCGTTCTTTGATCAATCGAAAAGGATACGACAGACCTGATATCTACATGATGTCAATGAGTGCGAATTTCCACAGATTGTGCTTGACGCACAATGCCATTTTTTCGAAGGCCAGAGACGATCACGGAGAAGGAAAGCAATGAGCTACTCAAGACGAGAGTCAAGAGCAACTCTGGACTCCATTGCACGAGAGACAACATGTCGAGAGTATGCGAAGCTGCGCTGCGTCAATGCTGTGGAGTTGATTATGGCAAAATAACGACAAGGCAAATGTACAGTGACGACCTCATAAACTGTGAACTTCCAGGTCAGCAACTAAATACAAACTTGATTCTGGAGTGCACCTGCCGTTCTGAAACAAGGACCCCAATTCCAGTAATGAGATAAGATACTACTTCGCCTCTCACGAGTGAATGCTACGCCACGCTAAAAACCATGATGCCCGACAGTGGTACAGACAACGGGTCTGAAGACAGCCTTGACGATTAAAGCGAAACAATGGAGGACTACCAGATTTGCACACGTAATGCTGAACCATTTCAGACGACGAACAAATCAGAATGCCTGAAACCTCACAGTGCAAGATAACAATTAATTAGAGCTCAACAGGGGTTCAAGCTTCCGTGGACAGACGTAGTACAAGGCGCATTCGTAAGGTATGCAGATCGGTGCATAATACCTACTCAGAAAACAACCTTTGGTCCAGCGCGGCAAGCTTCGAGATGCTATTTGCGTGACCTGTCTGGCGGAGTTAGATGCTCCGCAACTCGACCGGTACTGTAAGTTCTTGTTGTTACACCCCAATCAAAACCAGATTGTTGAGCTTAATTATCGTCATATCTGATTAGGTAGAATGGCCAAGTCCTGTCAGCCACTCTCCTCCAGCTGACATCCTTCGGAACCCGAAGCACTCACTCTGTCTGTTGACTACTTTAGACGATGCAGGACATGGCGTGTTGTGCCGATCATCCATCAGCAGCGCATACACACGACATTTTTATTCAAACATATCAACACGCAAGGCCATTGTAGCCCAGGGTCAGCATTTGTGGTCCCCATGCTATTGCCTTATCTGCGCATTGCAACTTTTGTACTCGTATCGTAAATTTCGCATCAAGATATGGCCTCAGAACAAGTGCAGAACATGGATCTCACAAAGATCCCACTTGCGCCTAATCCGTCCGGTGCACCGCCCAACTTTGTGAACCCACCAACTCTGGTCGATGAAGCATTTGCAACTGGAGTCACCCTCATTGTACTCGTCGGATGCATTCTGACCTTTAGGATTGCAACAAACTTCAAGCTATCGAAACGAGTCGGCTTGGATGATTGTGAGCCTTTCCCTCGTTCTTTTGTCACGCACGTCGCACTAACTGACATCTCAATAGGTCTCTGCTTGTTCGCCTACGCGGGAGGAATTGCATACTGGATACTGAATCTCCTCAGTACGGGACCTGCGCCGTTCACTCTCCTACTTCACATTTTGACCGTGTTTAGATTCACACGATGGCCTCGCCAGACACACATGGGATGTCCCTATGTCCACCTTCACCATCGCAGTCATGCAAAGACAAACTGCAATCATGTTCGTCGTGGCACCTACACTTTGGGCCTCCAAGGCAGCTATTCTAGCACTATACATGCTCATCTTCGGATCTGTTGTGTGGCTTCGTCGGACTTGCTGGGTGTCGATTGTCTTTATGGGTCTTTTCTACGGATTGAACATTGTCGCCGCCGGAGCATATTGCGTCCCTAGAACCCATGAATCATGGGGAGGCGCGTCATTTGCCCGTTGTTCAGACTCAGCTTGGATCCATGTTGTCGTAGGCACTTTTTCAGTTATCGCAGACCTTGTCATTTTGGTCTTGCCCTTCCCCATTGTTGCCAAACTTCGCATCTCGACAAGCAAAAAGGTCTCTTTGGGTCTGGTATTCGGTACCGGTATCATGTAAGATTTTGGATCAATCCCAGCTATCATCCTATGTGTACTAACATTCGTGGTTCAGCCTTGTCATCATGAGCGTGGTGTCACTTTGGCTACGCGTCATCATTTTCAAAGGACAAGATGCAACGTGGAATGCGACTCTGCTTGAGATCGTCAGGTAGGTCAACTTCGATAATATTTCACCTCTTGAATACGACTAATCATAATGACAGCAACATCGAGATCTTCGGCACCATTGCAGTTAGCTGCGCACCTGCTATGTCAGCATTCTGGCTCAATATCTTCTCTAAGACGACTCTTTGGTCGAAACTACGATCTACCTCCGTCGTTTCGTTCATCTCAGACCGCATGTTGTCTTCAAAGAACAGCCAGGAGAACCCATCCTTTGTCACGACAACTTATCCGCCATCAACGCAACGGTCAAAATCTGAAGCTAGCTTGACTAAAGATTCAAAAGGCATCCTGAAAAAGGTGACCTACGAAGTCGATCAGAAATCTCTGACATCATCTGTATCTCAATCAAGAGTTTGAAGCCAATGTTATTGGGGCTGTTGTAGCGATTTAGATGACTAGCCTTTTATCGACACCTTCTGTGCCGAAATAGAATCTGCCTTCTCCAAGTTATAACATGGACAACACCTCAGTCGTACCAAAAGTGCGACATGCCGCTCACTCAACTACGTCACGGTTGCGCACATAAAACGTCGACCGATGCGTTTTTGTGACAAGTATATGCGCATCGATGTGGGCCCAGCAGGGCAACGAGAACAACTGACCCGCAAGATTGGTTGGATGCGCTTAATGTCGTATTTGCGCGTCTCCCTTAGCCTCCGCAGGATCATGTATGATTAGAAGCACTCAATCGAAGCGATTAGAATGAGATATGAAAGAATGTGTACAAAGTCAAAGCAGCTGATGAGTCTCCATCCGCGGGCTTACGAAGTATGCTTTCGTCTTCCGTCGAATCAAGATTTTGAAAATTCAACAGAAAAGTCGACAACCTGAGAGGCCGATCCGAACTGACAATCAGAGGTCATCCACGTGATGCGAATCCCTACTGATCGAGATCTTCTGATTTGATGAGCGACCGAATGTATAAGCCCGTGGACGAAGGGTCTTCGAGGTCAGCGCTAGCCACTATCGCCTGCTCATTTTCAACGAGAAAGATGCAGCTGGATCGTTCACGCACGACCATCCATTTGAAGACAAGCGCAGTATCTGAGAACGGCTATAATCAGACTATAGTTCTAGTACGAGCTCTGAAACCTGGCTAAGGGACTGGTGGGTGGCCCAGATCATGGGCATCCGCCTTAACCAGAGTAGCTCAGGCTGATCCTCGCTACGCCGAGTGGGTATTATAACAGCTTAGTCAGAGATCAGTTCAGAACAGTCCTGGCTCAGGTTTGGAAACCGAACAAGATTTTGGTTGGGTTACTTTTGGGGTAAGTGTCTAATCGCTTGTCTGGACCCGCTCAAGGGTCTGCGGGCTCACCTAAGCCTGAAAACAGTCGATCACGCCATGTGTGTGACTAGGAAACCGTAACTTACACACAGACATTAATATATGTTTCCACGAGTGTTGTGGGCCTTAGTTACAGCAGGACACGCAGGAGGCACAGAAATAACCACGAATTATTCTCTGTCCATTGTATACTATCCTCTACAACTACAACATATGAAATCATCATGCCAATTGATATTCCGCAATGCATGGACATAACTATATCTGTTACCATGCATCAGTAGCGCGATGACAGCAAGTAGAATAATGTTTCTATCCTGAGAGCTACTCCTAGCGCTCATTATCCGACACTGCTCGAAGAGTGGAAACCTCTGACGTGGCTCGAATTGAGGACTCAGATCCACCCAAAAGAATTTGCGAATCAATTGTTATGACTGAAGGCTGGCTAGCATATGTGCTCGGGCGCTCTTCATAGTACTCGCTCATTTCACTCATCTCAACATCTTCGCACTCGGCCTCTCGGCCAACTCTTGCTGCTTCGGCTTCGAGAGCAGTCATCCGATTGATGAACTCCCTCTGCAGCTCTTTGAGCCACGCGGTGAGAACCTCGCCATCCAAGACACCAGTTTGCGCTTGGATAAGATGCTCTTTGAGATTGAGGATAAGTTTGCGACGCTTTTCTTTTAAAACAGTCTCTGATGTTTTCGTCTTTTGGAGCTTATGGTGCTCAAGCATCTGTGCAACAAACATCGCACGTTCTATGACTCCTGTTGGGAGCGGAACAATGCGAGCGAGCGCCAAACCATAGTGAGACTCTTTGACAACTCCTTGAGTTGCTTTATACAGCATGGTCATATGATTCGAGTTCTCCATCTGCAATATATGTCAGCTTCGCTCATGGAAGATGAGAGATGCTCACATCTACTGCCAGGTGCAGATTCTGGACTCCGGCACGCTCACCCATGATAGCCGCAATGTCTTTGAAGTGAGTTGCAAACCAGACAAGCGCCTTCAATTATTAGCAGGGCAGAAAAATTAGGGCGAGCCTTACTCTGCTGGAGACTAGAGCTTCAGCAATGGCCAAAGCCATAGCCAAGCCATCTCGAGTGCTGGTACCTCGACCTAACTCATCTACTATTACTCTGCTGTGTGATTAGCGTGAAGCCACTCAAAGATAGTTATTGAAAACGTACAAGCTCCGGTGATCAACATTGCGTAGGATAAATGCAATCTCTTTCATTTCCGCAGCGAATGTTGATACATTTGTGTCAATATTATCATCCATACCTAGCCTGGCGAAGAGTTGATGCAAGATTGGAAATGAGGCATACGTAGCTGGGACACTGAGTAGATTCAGTGCAGGTCAAACCGAGGAGGCTGAGAAGACATACTAGCAGCCGATCTGAGCCATGATGACCATCAATGCAACAGAGCGTATGTATGTACTCTTTCCACTCATGTTGCATCCAGTGATGATCTGAAATCGGGTCTGCTGCGTGGCATACACATCATTTGGGACGAACTTAGTCTGCATGATCTTCTCCTTGATCGGATGCCGTCCCGCCTCAATAGCCATGGTATCGGTAAGCTGTGGTTGAACTCCAGAAGATCAGCAATGACTATGTATAAGATGAGACGTACTTCTCACTATAGTTGTTCACAGTGACGAGCTGTGCAAAAGAAGAAACCTGAAAGGAATGAGCACAGCTCATCATTAGGAGTTTAGAATTGCACTGGCCATATCAAGGAGGCCGATCGCTTCACAAATCTTGAACATAACCGACATATGGCTGCGAACCTCTTCGATGAGAAATTCCACTGCTTGATCACCTGAGAATTGTTAGGTCCCTCAATCGTTATTGACCATATGAGCTCACTCATCAAGATCACTTCCTGGTGTGACAAATTGATCTGGGACATGTTAGTCCATTCTGGTATAATTCCCCTGAACCTGCGTGCCTTTTGATTGCGCTTCATCAACTCAAGTGTCTGACATTCGATTTTATTTTTGCGACGAATGACATTGATGAAAATAGGCGGCAATGTTCGTCCCTCAAGCTCAGACATAGAGATTCTCATGTAGAATTGCCGGGCGGCCTCATACTTTAGGTCGAGTCGAAGTTCATATTCCTCTTCGCGAAATTAGCTCCACAGTTCAGTAGTGTGGCACAGGCATTACAGTACGACTGAGCTCAATACAATGCTGATATGCGTCCTCTGTTGCTTCCTTGTAAGTCGTTCGCGCAACATCGAGAAGGCCGTTGACGCCAGACTTCACAGCATAGGTGCGCTGGTTTCTCAGCTCAAGAGGTTGTCTAGCATAGGTCGTGTCTTCATTGATAACACGATTGATGAGCTCTTGAATAGGTGCCACATTCTCAGGAGCACAAAACTAAACGAGAAGTCAGTCCGAAGAGCAAGAAGGCTTAAAAAAATAGCACCTCTCGGATATTATGTAGCATAGTAGATGTTGTTCCATTGAGAGCGTCGAAGACGGGCTTGACAGAAGCAACAAAGTGTTTCAACATAATGACTTGGTTGATGGCTTGTTCGGACGTTTGCAGAGTGTATTTGCTTGGTGTGACGATCAGCTGTTTTGGAATAAGTGGGGACTACTTTCGCTACGAGCATACTCCTTACTGCAGTCAGTATTTTGTCGGCATCAAGGAAATTCTTCAACGCTAAGGCTTGTCAGTTGAATGGGCGCAGAGCAGCCAAAGCCATATCACTGACCCGCTCGAGTTGCGAAGAATAGCTCTTCTTTCTTGGTCAGATCCTCAACCGCAGCATATCGCGTACGGAGGACATTAGGATCTGTGAGTGGCTGTAGAATATTGCTCCGGAGAAGGCGCGCTCCCATTGGTGTCAGAGTCTCATTCAAGAGCCCGAACAAGCAGTCTCTGGATTTCGGGTTTTGGAGATTCTGTACAAGTTCAAGAGAGTAGATAGTGGAAACATCAATCATCATAGATCCCTCCGAAGGTTCGTACCTCATCCGGAGTGAGTGGAAGGAGAAAACCATTCCCAGGCCCAAGTCAATATACTTAATGGCCTAGTGCTCTTAGTGGACAGTCATGGCCACGCAGAACTCTTTGCTCACCGCAGCTATGCAGCATACAGAGTAGTAGTTGCCTGTAACGGATATCTTGATGTCATCGATGTCTTCTTTGAAGGCGAGAGATTGAATGTAATCATATCCTGCTGACTCTGCCCAGTAGCGGCGGTCGAGAAGGGTTAGTTTGCTACCAATGTCTTCAAGGTTCTCTTCAATAATAGAGAACAACTTCGACCTCGGGCTTGCGGCAGTTGAGACGATAAGGATTTCTGACGGACCAAACACTTTCAACTTGTGAATTGTTCGGACGTAAGTCTGGCTATCACAAATTTGGCAAAGCACCGCCTCCGCTGTATCGAGGTTGACAAAGGCTAATCCCACTGTGGTTGAGATACCACGGGACTCGGTGAGAGCACAAACAACATGCTGAGATTCGATCCTAGCGATGGTAGATGCGCCAGTTCTAGGCCGGGCTGTGGATGGTCTGCCGGTGCCCCTGCGGGTTCCAGGTCGAGACGTGGGAGTGGTGTTGTAGTTCCCATATCCATACGACGTGGATGCAGACGTGCTGTAAGAGGTCAGAGGCCTGGGCCGCTGTGACATGATGGTTAGTGCTGGGAGGTTAGTCCTTGATAATATGCCTGTCTAACATCTCTCAACCTTCAGAGAGTGCGATTACATACATGAAAGCGTAGAGTGTGGGAAGGCGCGTTGAAGGTTTGAGAGAGTTGGTCACAGCACCACCCCTGCTAGCGCCGTTCTTATCGATACGGAAAGTTTTGGAACTTTTCGACAGCGGGGACTTTTTGGAGTAGAGCAGCACATTTTACTATATGCAAGCCTGATACCCAGAAGCTTTTCTAAAAGGGAAACTCTTAACATGGCGACACAATATCCCCCACCATCGAAGCGCCAGAAGCGAGCGCAAGCGGAAATTGCGCGCGAGCAACAAGACATCGACAGCACCATCCCCGACGGCACTGTACGAGTGCGCTTCGTCGACCAAGCCACAGGCGAGAGTGGCAGCCTCCCAGTCCTCACAGTCCAATTATCACAGGCGACGACTAAGAACCTCGAGATCCTTCTCAACGAACTGAAAGACCAGGGCGACGACCAAATACCGTACCGCTTCTTCCCCGACGGAGCCACCGAGGCGCTTGCAGACAAAGATGATTTATACAACGCGCTGGTCAAACCAGGGAAGGTTTCAGCAGAGAACGAAATTGTTCTACAATATGCGCCACAAGCTGTCTTCCGGGTGAAGGCTGTGTCACGATGCTCTGCGGCTATCTCCGGCCATGGCGATAATATTCTGGCAGTGAACTTTTCGCCAATAAGTTCCAGCAGAATGGCAAGTGGTAGCGGAGATAAAACAGTCAGGATATGGGACTGCGACACTGGAACACCTGTACACACCATGAAGGGCCATTCGAGGTGGGTGTTAGCGGTGAGCTACTCTCCGGACGGCTCCTTGCTTGCGTCCGGAGGATACGACAACGAGGTTAGGATATGGGATCCGAACACAGGAAAGCAGATTGGAGGTTCTTTAAAAGGTCACACCAACTTCATTACATCGCTGTCGTGGGAGCCGTATCATCTACAGGAATCTGGTCGCCCAAGAGTAGCATCATCTTCGAAAGATGGCACGGTACGAGTATGGGACGCGATAGGGGGCAAGATTGACTACGCCCTATCAGGGCACAAGGGCAGTGTGACTTGCGTGAAATGGGGCGGGACAGGACGCATATATACATCCTCACATGATAAGACCATCAAAGTATGGGAGGCTTCCACTGGGAGGCTTGTCAATACCTTATCAGGACACGCACATTGGGTCAATCATCTCGCTCTATCGACTGACTTCGTTTTGCGGACCTCCTACCATGACCACACACGCAAGGTACCCGCGACTCCGGAAGAGAAACTCGCCAAGGCAAAGTCGCGCTTCGAGAAAGCTGCTACAACCAATGGCGAGGTTGTTGAGCGCTTGGCTACGGCATCCGAAGACTGCACCATTATCCTTTGGACGCCTCTGGCCAGCACAAAGCCAGTCACGAGAATGACCGGACACCAAAAGCAAATCAATCAAGTTACGTTCTCACCAGATGGTGCACTTCTGGCGTCCGCAGCCTGGGATAACCACATCAAGCTATGGTCTGCTCGAGATGGAAAATTTCTTAACACACTGAGAGCACATGTTGGTCCAGTGTACATGACCTGCTTTTCCGCAGATAGCCGGTTACTTGCAAGTTGCAGTAAAGACACGACCCTGAAGGTCTGGGACATGAGAACTGGAAAGCTGAAGGAAGATCTCCCTGGGCATAAAGACCAGGTTTTTGCATTAGACTGGAGCCCAGACGGCGGTCGAGTGGGAAGCGGAGGCGCAGACAAGCAGGTCAGGATATGGGCCAACTAGATGGCGACTATAAGGCATGGTGATTTTACAGATACCCAAACTCATATTTAGACATGTGAGGGCTTGAATACAATCTACATCATCCCAAAGCACACTAAAAATAGTGTACCTCTAGTTTTTGTTCGGCCCGTCAAGTGTGAGAAAGTTCATGACGGTCAAAACCTGTACCCTTTGCCTAAACCGCAAAGAGCTCCCTTGGTAGCCCATCCCCATCGCAAGATGCAAACCTCCACCAACCCTTCCTCCACCAGCTAGTTCCCCTGACTAGTATGAATCTCACAGCCTTCGGAATCGGCGGCCAATCTTTCCAACGCCCATCTTCATACGTTCTGTCATGGTTCAGAAACATGAAGGGTACAACGTCCAGCAAGCCAGCGCCAGTCACGCTCCGCTGGCCCCAAGCGTCGAGGGCAGGCTCGGCAGCGGGGAAGGCCCCGTACTTTGAGAGGGCGGCGATGACGTCGATTTCGGAGTGCAAATGCAGCACAAGCGGGTCTTTGATCTGGTCCATCAATTGGAGGAGGTGCGCTGCGTCGAAATCTCGCTCCTTTGCCTTGATGCTTGCCAAGTAGTCGTGAAATTTTACCAGAGGAGGCATCATGGCTTCATGCTCTTCGTGTGTTTTGGCCCAGACATTTTTATCCTCTTGGTTCAGGATCTCAAGGCATTTGGGAAACAAATCCTCCTCTTCGGCGTCGTGGTGTGCTTTGATGAACTTGAACCATGTGAGGCTGTAGTTGATGAAGT
The DNA here is from genome assembly GCA_003313425.1 of Pseudopyrenochaeta lycopersici. NCBI lineage: Eukaryota > Fungi > Ascomycota > Dothideomycetes > Pleosporales > Pseudopyrenochaetaceae > Pseudopyrenochaeta > Pseudopyrenochaeta lycopersici. The sequence continues at coordinate 1,093,382 of NHZP01000006.1, forward strand.
CTGGGTAGTCGGACACTTGAACGTGTGGTGCTTGCAAGTAGATGGAGTTGTAACCGCGGAGAATGGAGTTGTGTAGGAGGGCCATGTGACAGGCACCTATAGTCCAAGTATCCGACTAAAGGATTGATAAGTGGGATTTCGATAAAAACCGACGGACTAGGTCTGCGTTACCTTTCCAACCTCTACAATAAGAGTCTTTACTAGGGGCAAAGGCCCATCAACCCATGGCTTGTTCGATTGTAATGGCATAACAGCTTTCCTTGGACTCGACACTTGAGTGTAAAAAAGGCTGATAAATGTAGCACAAAGCAGTATAACATGCACCTTTTTGAAACGAGGCATTCCTATTTATGTCGACTTGAATAAGCATGCTGAGTTTCTATAAGTATGCAATCATGCTTAAACGATTAGTATATACCAAGAGCCAACGTCGTTTGTCATTGGTGCGGAGCTTCAGCTTGTGTCCGCTCGTGTGCGGCACACCGTTTCTGCCTGTTTGTGGCTGAACATGCGAGGAATGCGATTTGCCTTGGCATTTAGGTAACTGTATCATCTTCTCACTGTCGAAGCCTTTTAAATGGAGTAACACTATTTTGTCTAGATATCTTGAATTGAATATCTTCGATTAAGACTGTACCTAATGGTAGGCACGGTCACAGGAGGTCACCTCACCCTACCCCTGATTGCCGCTGCATATTAACGGTCATATCTTGCACAAGGTTGACAGACTTTGAGTATTCAAAATTGACTCTCTTTGCGAACAGTGCATGTCTCGCTACATTTATAATAATTTATTGATCGACTGCCAAAGGTATCTGAATGAAAAATATCTGAAGACAGAGAGCAGTGCTTTGTCAGCACGACATACCATGTCAGTGGCAACCATCTCGAGGAAGAGAGTATTTGCTATGATTTCACTAAAATTCTTACCAAATCGGGGCATAATAATAGAAGAAAGACGCAAAGGGATGGACATGTTTCCTTCAGTGATTGAGAAGTGGAAGAGCCAAAGCTCAACCGTACATTTGCCAGCACAAAAATTCAATAGCACAAAAGCAGCCATGTTAAAATCTTCATTTCCTAATTTAGGAAAATTTCAGTATTAGCTACCACGATATCCGGCACCCCAGCTCTCAAATAAACCATCCATATACCCAATCATCACGCCCCTCAAACCCGGCGTACTTAGCGTCCCTCGACAAACCCGTCCCATCGCCCGCGATGGTTCCTTGCGGTATATCCAAACTGTTTCCGTAACTCCCTTGGGTAGTCCATTGGCATTCTGTACACCAAATGTAATCAGCACAATCAGCATGATGACTCCGCCAAACATGGTAAGCCACGGCCTCTGCATCTTGATACCCTTATACTTCGTCGTGCTGTCCGTGCACAGCAACAGGGCGAAGTCAAGCGTCTCAGATAAGAGGGCCAGGCTGAGGGCGATGATACTGCCGAGAAGCCAGTCGCGCTGCTGGTTGCCGGGGAGCGATATGCAGCCGATACCGTTGCTGGAGCTATCTAGCACGGCGTACTTATGGCAGTTGCCTGTTGTCACTGCAATCGCGAAGTCGCGGAAGGAGGGGGAGCACCATTTTGTCGTAATTTCCTTCTGGTGGCGACCTTGCACCGCAGCGTATAAGCCGTATAGTTGTAGCACGATGAGCATGAGGAAAATGATGAAGGATATCAGGGCGACGATGGCGTAACGGAGGGTATTCGGAGACAAAGACTGCGTTTGTGGCTGCTCAATTAATGCTTCAGCTCGTTCCTCTTGAATCGAAACTGAGGCATATGCTTCAGGATCAGGATGGTGGACGTTTGTTGGTTGACGAAGGTCGGACAATGAAATAGCACCAGAGTCCCCAACCCTATCCAAGTTTTCCTCAGAGAGCAGAAAAGAGTCTCGTCCCAGAGCCATTGCTGGATCCACAACAATCGTCAGCGTATTCACATGAGGTATCATCGAGTCTAACATACTGTAGGGTATTTTCTTCTTCCTTCCCAGAGCGCGCAACGCATCTCGAATAGCTTGCCAAAGGATCCGCAGCCCACCCCTACGAATACCATCTTCACCCTTTACATGATGCTTCTCAATAATGAGAATCACCATCTGCATCATGGCCCCAACGTCTAGGATCAGGGTCAAAGGCATCCACACAAGCACCTCCCCAGCCGCCAGCGCCGTGCTCACAAAAGCCTGCACAGTAAGCGCGACTCCCAGCACCGCTAAGCCCAATGCCTTGAAAACAAGCACACACGTTAGCTAGCAATACTACACGGCCACCGCTGGAAAGCCTTGGCGCTAGGCTTACCAGATACTGCGCACTCTCCCACCTCACCGCGCGGATGATGCACGTCGGCAAATGGAAGAGAAGCAACAATCCAACAAGAATATATGGCATCATGCTACCACCAGGGTCAGGGCGGATGTAAGTCTTTGGACAGTCTTCCACCGTGGTTTCGAAAGCGGCGTATGTGATGTTTGGTGCGATCTCGAAGGTGGATGCCCAGGAGCACGACATGGTCGAATGCTGCGAAACGGAACAACAAAAACGAGTAAAAGAATTCGATATAACGAAAGACAAGGATGGGAAATAAATTAATGGGTAGGTATGAAATGGTGAATGTGTGTTTGACTTTGTAGTGTTTCTTCATCATACACCTCTTGTTTATATACTTGGTACTTTAGACAGCCTTGCCAGCCTTGCGCTCTTCTCCGTCTCCCCGGATCGGAACGGGGTTTTGGCTTGCATCTCCTCAGCTGGAGAGAGATCGAATCTGATACATGTGGCTATGCATGCAGCTGAATGGTCCTCCAACACGAAAGCGATGATGTATTGCCCTCGCAGCACGCTAGTCTGATTTGACTTGACTCCATCGCGGAGAGGCATACCACGCACGCGGTTGACAAAATTCCCCGCTCTCCCAAAAGTCATCTTTTATCAGCTTAGATATCTACGCAACAACAAGAGATAATCCTAAAATTCTACTGTACATCATAGAGCATTACCTATAGTACCGTCCTAGCTTTACAGTTATTAACTAAAAGGTGTTGTTGTAGGTTAATCATGCGTTGCGCAGACACCTGCATCGGTGTTCGCTCCAATCTTAGCGTATTTTTGGTGAGATTAGACGTTTTGGCAGTGCGGCGATTTTTGTCAACCGCGTGCCACGGTGTCGACTGCGTAATGGAAATCAGGGGGTTAATTCCTGCCATCCAGTACTTTCAGCCTAGTATTACGTGTGACAATGGTATCGGTAAGTGGCTTGCAAAGCTACTCGCCCGCACTTGTGGTTGGCGCACGCTCTTCGGATGCCTGATTAGTTGTGAGAATAGGATCTCCTCATACTGTACTCAGCGATTGTGTAAAGACCTAGACTTTGGCACTGGGATATACTGCAAACAATTGCAATACTCAAGACATCGGGTAGATACAACCCCAACCTACATATCACCAAGGCTGACCTTTACTCTTGATAGCTCGCAAAGAAAAGTTAAGCAAGCAAGTACGCCCATTCAGCGCTGATGTGGATATCGAAAAGGGTGATCGATATCGATATCCTGCATGGAATGACTGCATATCGTGAAACCGAGTCCTCCAGCCTGATAGACCGATCTCGGATCCCCGTCTCAGTACCGATCAGGCTGCGAGGCGTGGAACTTGCCGCGACCAAGCCGACGCCCGCTGCATAGGAGGAAAGCATAATGCAGACTCCTAGAACGCTGTGAGTGGATGTGAATTCACAGACGGTACAAGGCGAAGTCAATAATTCTAGCCCATCTGTCCGTAAGCCGGTTATAGCCTCTCCTCGGCTATGACGAAACGTCTCAGACTTGCATTACACGTTGGCAAGGCAGCGTCTTGCGAGGCATATCGTGCCCTTCGCTTGCGAAACGCGGAGAGACGAAAAGTCGGTTGCTGCGCCTCGTGAGGGGACATTGGGCCTGAAGCTGTCGAGCTGGCCGAGGTTGCTTTTGTTCGGGTAGGCAGTCGACGCATGAGCTGGTTGCAGGAAGCTAGTTGCATGAAAGGTAAGATGGAGGGACTGTAAGGAGATGGAATGGAAGACCAAGGCAGCATATGCAGTTGAAATGCCCCTCTATTGAGAGACAGGACTTGATTCTTCACCTCTTTGGTACGTCAACGCATCTCTTGCGACCCTACAAGACATCTAGCCCAAAAGTAAACATGAACCCATTATGCTCCGTCGCTCCCGATGCATAGACAGATGCAATAGTCCCACCCAAAAACGCCAGAACCCAAGTGATATAATCCTTCGACGGAGGAAATTCGTCGCCGAGTGTAAGGAAACAGGAAAAAAGGTGGAATGATATGCACATTACCAAGCAAACAATGGACAGTTGAACATGGATATCGAGAAATGATGTTGGAAAGAAGCGAAGTATGCGGAAAGTCGTAGCGTCTGATGGGAGAGAGACACGCCGTGCAGTGCCTTTTCATAGTTAGTATAAGAGTAACATGGTGAGCGTGGATGGAGTGACTAACCTGTGTAGAGCTGATGTTCATGTCCAGCCAGATCCCAGGCTCAGTTATGGGGGATCTCCTTGCTCTTACCCTGGCCAGCCCAGACACCACCACCAACGGCGCGCGAGATGCCCACACCGAGGCCCACAGCGGCAGCGACGACGAGGAGAGCAATGACGATCTTAGCCCACAGTCTCTGCTTGCTGGTCAAGTTCCGGAAGAAGGCACAGCCGCGGGTGCGTTGAGCCGTCTTCCGCTTGTCCAGGACAGCCTGTCTTGACGGCCACATGGTGCACTCCTTGACACGCCCGTCAACGGAGATCTTGGGTTGCTGGGTGCTGGCGGCACTGAGGGGTACTCCGGCCTCGACATCGCGCTCGTAGGTGGTGACGCCGAGGTGCGTCTTGCTCTGGGGAGCACTGTTGGCGTCCATGGAGCGACGGGCCTCGGGGTGCTTGTAGAAGGCCGAGTAGGGGTTGGTTGGGTCGGCAGCCCACTCCTTCTTAGCAGCCTCTGCCGATGCTGAAGACATTGTCGAGTCGTTGGAGGGCGGCGAGCGCAGGGCTGGCGGCGGCGGTATCGACGGCGTGTTTGTGCGCTCGACGGTGGCGCCAAAGGTGATTGGCGCATTGTTCTCGTTTGCTGCCATTGTGACGTGGGCAAGGAGTGTTTCACGTGGACAATGACGGTGTTGGGGGAGCGTGGGTGCGTGAGCTCGTCAGGAGAGACCCTTTATCAAGGATGGGTGCGTGCTGCAGATGCAGGGAGAGCTGCACTGGCACACGTGGTGTGACGAGGTAGCAAGTCGGGGGGGTAGATTCACAGCAGGCGTGGCATGGGGATGTCGTGCTTTTGTGCTGCTCAGTTGTGCGTATCGTCGTATTGTTTCGTTGAACGGGAAGGGCCGACAGGCGAGGGAGATTGCAGTGAAAGGAGCGACGGGACCAGGAGTAGCTGCTGGCTGACCAGATGGCCCAATTGCTGCGGGGCAGGAAGCAGAGAGCGGCGAGGCTGCGGCTGGAGGAGCTTGAGAGCAGTTGCGGCTAGCAAAAAGGCATCGCGGGTGGGAGGAAGCGTGGAATATGAGCGCGATGGCACGCCAGGCCCAGAGCCGCTGGAGGTCTGTGTGAATGCAATGAGTTCCAGGCTAGCTGGGTGATCGGGCGCGCTAAGCGGTTCGGGAAGTGCACCCTGTGAATTCAAAGTCGCCGCGAAGGGGTTTGATTTGACGGCGCAGCAAGTCAATGGATCGATACCTTGAGCTGCTTGTCGCATCTTGCTCGCCCTCATCAATCCAGCACCGTTGCCGTCGAGAAGGCTGTCTCAGTGGGCTGCCCTGTCACCGTCGAGAGCGTGCACGCCGGCCAGCACACCTCACTGTGACTGAGCTTGACGCCGCTGCACGTCTGCGCCATTCTTCACAGCGTGCCTGGACAATAGACCACCAGCACCCATTCCGGGCCTAGCAATGTCCTGGCCCAGGAGCCGAGCCCCCAGCTGGGTGCGCCAGCCGGGGCCCGGCTCCTCTTGGCTGTTGAGCACCGAGGCCGCGTGCGGCTAAAGCCTGCAGAGGAACAGCTGCTTGGGCCGCCTGGAGCATCATGCCCACGCGGAGCGGCTGGCCGAGAGCCTTGGGGTCGCTGCTTGTCTGTCATGCAAAGCCGTCGACTGACCTGCTGTCCTCAGTTTTCACGGCCACCAAAGCAATCATGGCCATTTCTTGTTTCTCCAACATTGCTTGCGAGCCTGCTTCGGCCATGTCTCCCCTGTCTTGCATGGTACTTTCGGACATGCAAACGGCAGGCCAGTGATGCTATCTCAAATACACGGCAGCTCGTCCCTTATGAGAGACGGACGGCCGCTGCCCTTACTAGTCGCGGCGCAACACACATGCTTTACGACATTCTAGTCATGCAGTGGCAAACGAGTCACGATGCGAGCAGACGCCGCTTGAATTTCCTCAGAGAATACGGCGTGCAACTTGCTCCTGAGATTAGATAATGCACGAATAATATCTACTGAAGCGAGATCCTGGAGATCCACCGGTCGAAGATTGACTTCTCACCCCCAGCACGTGCGTCCCGTCCAACCCTCGCCGCTAATGCAAACCCTCTGCGCCTGCTCTCTGCTTCACGGCGCCGACGATGGTGTTGGAAAAAACCGCGCAATCTAAACACGCAATCGTCACAAGCCGTTGGCAACAATCCACGCTTGTTCCAGAATCACGCGGCCTGGACGCCCCAATGCTTCGGCACTACTTCCGGCTAAGCCTAGATAGCCAGAGCAGCGTCAAGGCTTGTCCACAACGAAGCCTCGCCGCAAAGGGGAGTTGCTATCTTGACCACCTGCATCGTCGTGACACCTCGTCATAGCTGCCCAATCTTGACCAAACAAAATGCCGCTCCCAACGCCAATGCTATGCTATTCGCCTCCATCACTGTTTTCGCCCCCTCAACCCTACAGTATCCCGGCCGGTAGCCGCATTATTAGTCTACCAAACTGGCCGGTAGCCGCGTAGCGCCTCGTCCTCTTCCTTTTCATCCACCGTAACGAACACCCGCCACTACTAGCTCTCCCTAATGAAGTCTGTCCTCCGGATACCAGATCGTTCACACATGCTCTTGAATACCCCGCCTTGATCGTAGAGTTTCAGTGGGGTGTCGAGTTCCGCAATCGACCCCGCGTCCATGACGCAAATGCGGTCGTAGTGGATAATAGTCTTGAGACGATGCGCGATGCAGAGCAGTGTTTTCCCTCGGAAACCCTCGACGATCGTCCTTTGGATTTTGGCGTCTGTTTCAAAGTCGACTGAGCTGGTAGCTTCGTCGCACACAATGATCTGCGAGCCGCGGACAAGAGCTCTTGCCAATGCAAGCAACTGCCGCTGGCCGAGAGAGAAGTTGAGCCCTGTGCAATATTAATACAATTCTGTCATGCAGCCTGTAATTTGGAGTACTTACCCTCCTCCTCTACTACACTGTCCAGGTGTATCCTTCCGGAGTGGTCATCCATTGTTGCCTCATTGGAAACAAGATCAGACTGTCGCAAAGCTCCCCACAGTTCCAGGTCTGAGTGCTCGTGAAACGGATCGAGATTCGATCTGATCGTTCCTTTGAACAGGGTAGGGTCTTGAGGTATGATCGCCAACTTCGAACGCAGGTCGTGAAGCCCAATTGTGCCAATATCAACGCCGTCGATGACGATTGAACCGCCTGACAACTCTTGAAGCCGGAATAGGGCAGACATGATGGATGACTTGCCAGCTCCAGTACGCCCAACAACACCAATACGCTCGCCAGCACGAACGTGCATGCTCAGCCCTTTCAGAACTAGAGGTAGACCTGCCCGGTATCTCATCTCTACGTTATCGAAGACAATCTCTCCGTGCTCAGGCCACGTCGGCCGTACATCGCCCATATGCAGTGGCGCTTCTTCCTCCAATTCGGTTCCGTAATGGTGGATACGCTCAGTCGAGTTCATATTGTTCTCCACTTCGGCAAGCTGGCGCACAGTGAACTGAATCATCTGCACAATGGTAAGAATGTATGAGAGGACCAAGCCAGCGATGCTGGGATTGACAGAGAAACGGCTCGTGACAACGAGAATACCAGTTGAAAATACCAAAAAGATGCCCACGACATCCAGTCGCACACTCAACCAACGCTGATTGGCGAATGTGAGATAGTAGGCGCTGTTCATGTCGTCAATTGACGCCCGGACCGACTTGGAGAATTGATCTTGAAGGCTATAGGCGCGGATTGTCGGAGTGCCCATAACTGCCTCGCCGAAACGGGCAAATACCGCGCTCCGTAAAACTGCCTCGTGGCGCTTCACCTCTCGAGCAGAAGATCGGTAATAGGCTGCCGAGAACATGAAGAGGACGAACAGAGGCCCCAGAGCAATGGCGTAGTAGTAGTAATAGGCGATAATGAGAATGAAAACCCTGGAGGACCAGTCAGCATAAGTTGAGGTGGCGGAAGCAGTTACAAAGTCCTAAAAGCTATACAAGTACTTACGATATGATCATGGCGAGCGTGATAAAGTACATGCGCATGGCTTCAGTCAAAGTGTTGTCCATGACATCGATGTCTTTACTGAAGCGGTTTGTAATACGACCGAGGGGAGTGGTATCGAAGAAGGACATGGGCGCGCGAAGGACTCGAGTGATGGCTCGGTGAAGCATCTTCTTACCAGCCTCTGTACCGAAAACAGAGACCGCGAAGGAGAACATGAACATGAAAAGGGCCTGGCTGAAACCAAAGGCAGAATACGCGCCGATATATACACCCTGCAAACGTTGTGATCAGTGGTTGCTGCACAAGCATTTCGTACAAGCGGTACTTACCTCGCTATAGCCAAACTTATCAGAAGTCCAGTATGACAGCCATAAGCTTGTCACAATGTTCGCTCCTTGACTGAGTACCAGGAGAATAAAGACAAGCGGACCGACCCAGAGGCCACCGCCTGCTCGAATATACTCGATCCAAACATTCCAAGATACGCTCTTGGTTGCACGTTCCTCGGTTTGCATGAGAGCTGCTTGTTTCTTACTCTTCTTTTCTTTCTTAGTTTCCTTGACTCTGGTGTCGACTTCCCGATCTTCCTCATCTTCCTCCTGCTCATCATGCTTAGCGGTCGTGCTCATAAGCTGCTGAAAGCCCTCGTTGTGAGCCATGAGATTGTCAAAGGTATCCACGGCCTGCACACGTCCTTCCTCTACCCAGATAATCCTATCGCATCGGTCGAGCACGTGAAGCTGATGGGTAGCCAGGATGCGGCATTTGTCCTTGAGCAGGCCGCAAATAGCATTGTCCATAATGTGGCGACCAACGTGTGCGTCGACGGCACTGAGCGGGTCATCCATAAGCACGATATCCGCATCGAAGTAAATGGCGCGAGCAATATTCATACGCTGTTTCTGTCCACCCGATACAGTGATGCCGCGCTCCCCGATCTCGGTCGCATCGCCGTGGGGAAGCATGTCCAGGTCTGGTCGCAGTGCGCACGCGTCAATCACCGCATCGTACCACTTTCGCTTAAAGTCTTTGCCAAAGACAATGTTCTCGCGCACAGTCGCGTTTTGAATCCAGGCATACTGCGGGCAGAAGGCTCGAGTGGCGCCCATGATTACTTCGCCGTTCGTCTTCCGCATGTCGCCCGCCAGTGCAGCAAGAAGGGAGCTCTTTCCGGAACCAACACTACCAATGATGGCGACCAACTCATTCCTGCCAAACCGTAGATCGATGCCTTTTATCTCAAAGGGCTTTTCTTCCTCAACAATGGTCGTATTTGAAGAGCCTGTATTGCCGCTTCCTTCTTGTGCTGATTGCGCAACGGCTTTCTTCTCCTTCTTTTCTTGCCTTGTCTCTTTCTTCTTTCCTGGCAAATCTTCAGCTTCCTGTGTTGGGTGGCGCTCCCACGTAAAATCTGCGTTTTTGAGCACTACCGCATCTTTGGCATTGTAGTCCCACGTCGCGCTGTCCTCTGCTTCTTCGGCTAGCAGGAATTCCTGGATGCGTTTTATCGATACGTTTGCGTCGATGACTTGACCAATGACAAGGGGAAGGAAGTTCAGCGGGATGCGCATCGAGTTGAAGAGAGCCAGAGAGGAGAAGATCCGCGCTGGGTCAAGGTTCCGGTGCACCTGCGAGTAGGTGATGAACGACACCATGGAGGCGAAGACAGGCATTGACATTCCCACAGCGAGGATGGCATTTCTGATTGTCAGCAGGATCTGAATGTCGTGAATCTCCTTCTTCCTGATGTTCTGGATTCGCTGGAGAAAGCTCGTCTCCCAACCAAAGTACTTGACAAAACGAACACCTTGGAGGATTTCCTGCGTCAAGCTCACACGTTGATCAGTAATCTTGTTAATAGCCACTCTTCGGCGGAAAAGTGTTTTCACAGCTCGACCAAGGAGTGGCATGGCCACAAGAATGAGACCGAGACCAGGCAACGCGCTGTATGTCAGGTTGACGAGAAGCAGGGCAGTTGTGATCAGGATACCAACTGGTGCAGTCCAAATCATGTGAAAGAAACCGCTGGCTTGATCGACGCGATACGTGTCAGTAGACATCAAGTTGACGATGCGACCATTGCCCCATCCCTCGCCGTCTCCCGCTATACCCCCTGGACCGGTCGGTGCCTGCTTCTTTTGCTTTTTCTTCAGTAACTTCTTGTACCAGGCGCGCTCGGCGTCACTTCCTGGCTTTATGTCTGGAGGCGGTGCTTCAACCAGCGCTTGACCGCCTGCCTTTGCTCTTCCTGACAGCTTCATGGCCTTGCTGAAAATGAGGGCGATCAAAACTCCTCTTGCCTCGCCACCGATCATCATTCCGCGGTACATGAAGTGGTTCATTGCCAAGCTTTGGCAGGCCTGCAGCACCGTAATACCAATGACCAGTCCGATTCCCTCTCCTATGTTCGGTGCTGGCGCGCCCGTACGTTGGGCAACATAAGCTTTCACGGCGAAATTGATCAAATACCGTAATACGAAGGGCGCTACACTTTGTATAACCGATGAGGTTAGCTGGCAGAGTCCTCCAGTGATGAATTCCCACTTGAAAGTTTCGAACATGGCACCTAGGAGTGGTCGCGGATAGCCTGCCTCTCTCCGTCGCTTAAAAGCAGCTTCGAGCTTCTCTGCCATCACATCGGCACTCCTGTCCGGATTGACAGACCAGAGATCGTTCTTCTCCAGCGGGCGCTTATATCCGACCGACATCAAAGGTTGCATCCATTGCCAGGTAAGTCGGCTGGGTATGGACGCGCCATACTCTGGGCAAACCGCTCGTTCTTTGGGCACAGGTGGTGGGTTATTTTTCAACACGTTTAGTCTTTTGTAGAAGGGCTTCTTTCTTCGTACGGAGCGTGTAGCGTCCGAGTCGTTGTCGCTCGTTTCTGAATACCCGCTGGTTCCAGTGGTCAATCTTGACAAAGCGGCGCCTCTCGTGCTACGGCTATCGCCATTCTCGAGGTCTCTTTCCTTGGTGCCTGTTTTGATCGGTTCAAACTCGGGCTCATACTCTGTAGGTTGTTGTGCTTTAGCCTGAGGGTCCGCCAACCCAAACTCCGTCTCTTTCTCATTTTCGTCCAGTGATGACGTCGAGGCCGATTTGGCCATTTTTCCTCAGCTGTTGGGAAGCCGACTTCCAAAAGGGAAAGGGCAGCCGAAATTCGAATCGAACTTGATAACGCTCCCAAAATCCAGTTCAACGAAAGTAGGCCGTCAAAAAAATAAATATACAGGCGAAGAGAACGCCACAAAGACCTCTAAAGAGTTCTGTCAATGGAGGCAAAGACTCAAATAAGACAGTCATGAAATCAGAGCCATCATCAGAGGCTAGTGTCTGGTCATAAGCGGAGATAAAACTCGCCAATAAGAGCTGACACAAAGGGATGCAGAACCTGGGGTTGCTAAGCATTCGAAGAACTAGTCTACGCCATCGGGCCTTATTGTACTCCGACGAGCCGACTGATTGTATATCACGGTCCGGGTATATCTGTTTTCATTGCTACAGTTAGGATATGTATGGATGATATACCTCCAGCGACAGCCAAGAAGTATGCCACGAACACCACACCCCACACCAGCATATTGAGCAGAATTTCGAACCATTTGCAAGCCCCATAATTTCGACGTCGTAGATACGTATCGCCAAACAGCCAGCCGAACGCGCGCCATGAATACGGCAAAAAGTGGGGCTATGGGTTTCGTTAGGGAAAACGGCACCCCGAATTTGCCGATGACCATGATTACTACTACAATATCCCGTGCATTGTCCCCCCCCGCCCCTAAATTCTGATAGCTGCATTTATCCAGAAAGGTAAAGTGCTGGAAAGCTTTCGCCCGTGAAATTTTTTTTTTAGCAAACACGTTTGATCTACACCCCTTACCAAGCGGCCGACCAAGCTCCCGCCGCGGATAGTATATGGTCTTGGATAATTTGAAAAAAAACTTGCGGCCTTGTTTGCGCTCAGATCGGGGTTAGAGACGGGAAGGAAGGGAGGGAGGGGGGGAACAAGGACGGAGCCAAGGACGGGAAGGTGAGGAAAGAACCGTTCAATCTAGACCGTGCGGTTAGTGGCTGGTTCGAATCTCCTTGGATAGAACGCTGTGCATTTTCCTGCTGGAATAGAGACAGCTGCCTTCTTCACGTGTTCTTCACACCGATGATCGCCAGCCTAGTGCATCAGCTTGCATCTGCATCTGCGTATTCCCCGCGACGTCATATTTTGGCGGCCACCACAAAGAGAGAGAGAGTGTCGTGTGATTGCTGCCTGGAGCCCAGTCATAGAATGCCAATAGTCTTCGGACAACTGGACCTCCGATGCTGCCATCAGGCCCGGGCGTAAAAGGAAGCAAAAGTGGGCCGATAAGCAATGGATAGTTCCTCATTGAATGGTGGGAAAAAAAAGCCCCATCTTACATGGAAAGGGTTGGAAATGTAAAGCTGAAGATGCTGGATATTGAGCTTGCTTACCAAGAATAATGGGCATGGTTGCGGATAACGGAAGGGGGGGCAAGTAGCCTGGTATATGACTATTTCGCGACTACATGTAGAGTATCCCCCTGTGTACTAAACAAGCTTGAACTGAGACAACATGAGGTTAATTTCCCTAAAAGGACCGTTACCGGTTTGTACTACGAATGCATCAGCACTAAGATTGTATCCTGACGACCTTACACAAGGCCCTTCCAAATTGGATACCCGCATCTCTCCCGTGATTAAAAAAAAAGCAATTCACACAAGCACGTTTTTGCGTAAGTTTGCGTAGATTAAGCATCCGATGAGTCTTTCATTGGACCCTATAAACTGTCCTGAGGACATCAACCCTCCTATATGCAAAATCATAAGGACCTCGAACATTGTCTTGAGACGAACACCAGAACATAAACCGTGTATGGTGTGATGCAGCAACGCCAAAGCGGCCCAGATCCGCTACCAGAATTTTTTTTTACAGGGTATCGTAAGGAAAGCAACCAGCTGCTTAGTTGTCAACCCCGATATGTACATTCTTCTCTCCCTCGGGCAGCACCTCTGCTTCCCTTTTGCCTGACAAGGTAGGAAGCTCCTCCATAGCCTCCCTGATAATGGCAAGCGCGGAGTCAATTTCCTCCTCGGTGATAACAAGCGGCGGTGCGAGCCGGATGATGTTTTGATGAGTGGGTTTGGCCTGTCCACGGGTGTTAGTATAATCGATGTCTTTCTTGTGTGCAATCTTGAGGGCTCTTCTTACCAGTAGTCCCTTCGCTTTGAAGAGCATGCAGAGATCCCACGCGCTATGGCCGTTCGTCTTGCTTTCGTCAATGACGATTGCATTCAGTAGGCCCTTGCCGCGGATCGTTGTGATCATCGGGTTGTTAATGTTCGTCAAGCCTTCACGGAACTTCTTTCCGAGCGTTTCGGCGCGCTCAATCATGTTCTCTTCCTGGATCAGTTCGAGAGCTCGGATGGCGACGGCAGAGCCCAGGGGGTTACCACCGTAGGTCGAGCCATGTGTACCAGGCTCGATGGTCAGCATGACCTCTTTTGAGCCCAGGACACATGAGACGGGATACATGCCGCCTGAGATGGCTTTACCAAGCAGGACCAAGTCTGGCTTGATACCACTCCACTCATGGCAGAGCATCTTGCCGGTTCGCGCAATGCCTGTCTGGATCTCATCACAGATGAGGAGGACATTGTGCTTGTCGCAAAGAGCCCGGACTTCGCGCAGGTAGCTGTCGTCCGGAACGACGATACCAGCCTCGCCTTGAATTGGCTCGACGAGGAAAGCAGCGGTGTTCTTTCCGTGTCTTTCAAGGACATCGCGGATGTCGTCAACATTGTTATAGTGGATTGGCTTGCCTGTGGAAGGGCAGGTGCTGCCAACGCCAGGGAGGTAGGGGCCGTAGTTGTCGCGTGACTCGGGATCAGTGGACATTGTGATGGCAGCGAACTTGATGTGCGTTAGCTTGTGTTTCTGGTGGCTGCATTGAGACTCACTGTTCGCCCATGGAAGTTTTCTGTGACTGAGAAGACCAATGCCTCATTCTGGGGGATGCCCTTGACTTTGTAGCCCCACTTGCGCGCGACCTTGACGGCGGTCTCGACAGCTTCAGCGCCCGTGTTCATTGGCAGAATCATGTCGAAACCAAACAATTTGGTCGCATACTCTGCGAATCGCGGGAATACATCGTTGTAGAATGCCCGGCTGCTGAGGGTCAGCCGCGATGCTTGCTCAGTCAGTGCCTTGACGAGCTCGGGATGGCAGTGGCCCTGGTTGACGGCGCTGTAGGCAGAGAGGAAGTCGAGGTAGTGCTTGTCCTCTGGATCCCAAACGCTGCAGCCGCTTGCGCGCGCGAAGACTAGGGCAATTAGCGGTCTGCATCCATGTAGCATGGCATTGTTGCGCACCAATTGGTAGCGGATGGTAGTTGTGGGCGGCGAAGTTGGCCTCTGCGCCAATTGCCTCTGTGGTGGACGAAGAATGGTACCTTGCAGGATCTGGGGTGCCTGTGGGGTGGAAGGCGCGAGCAGTAGGCTTCAGGGCGGTGGCATTGCCCGCCGGCGTGTTGTCGTGCTGGACTGCGCCTGGAGCCATGGTGGTTGCTGTTATCGATTGTTGGTAGGAACGCGGGGCAAAGTAGTGGGGAAGATTGTCTTTGTTGGACAGATTGGTTTAGGATGGAGAGAAAACAGCGGGAGCGAGCCTGTTCTTATTTTCTTTCTTGGTTGAGGTTTGGTGCCGCATCTAGCCAAATCCTGCGCATAGGGATCATGTATGAAAAATCCACGAACGATGCCCGCGTCAACCTGCACTTAGGAGACGAGCCAACGACATCGGATCGGTTCAGCGCGGCTGATCCATTTAGAGCGCCTCCCATTGGCGCGTGGCGTTGGTCTCGTGATGCAAGAGGGTTCCGCTCAGCGGCGACGAACACGAGAGTCGCGCTCCGTCCGGCGGGAGGGGAGTGAATGCAGGAGGCCATTTGAACATGTTGATATAGGTGTCGCGTTGTGTAGTCGGTAAAAGTTACCGTGTCTCTTGCTCCTGCCTTGTGGACGCGACCTGCGTGCGCCATTTTCCCCGCAGCCCGAGCAATCACAGCTTCGCAACCTCCGTGGACTGTGCAACTGCCGTCATGGATGCCCCTGAGCCTATCATAGCCGCTCGATTAAACCACCCAACTGTAGTCGAACATCATCGCGCTGTATAACGAGCACCTTGCCTACTACCCAAAACATTTTCAAGTGATCAGAAGTACTGTCCCTTGCAGGCAAGCACCCACTTCCAGCACACAACTCCCAAGACTCTAAACCACGCTCTCCACAGCATTCAATGGTTGGAGAACTTTTTTGGCCTGATTTGTGCTTCCATGTCTCGTTTTTTCTTTTCTAAATACCCGTTCAGACGCTCCTCTGCACTCTCCGTCTTGTCATCTGCCAGGTCCTTGCCCACAATGCCACTCAACCCTTTGACATTTCCAAACCGGTCAATCCACTGGATCCTCGATTGGGATGGCACAATAACCAAACATGACACTCTTGACGCACTTGTCAACATCTCTGCCTCGTTCAAGCCCGGCTTCCCCACGTTGGATCACTGGAACCGCGTAACAAAAGCCTACCTCGACGACTATATAAACACCCTCGCAGAACTTGCTCCTGGTGGTGCACTTCCCAAGACAGTCGAGGAAGAAAAAATGTTGCTGAAGAGGTTGAAAGCTGTAGAGCAACGAAGTTTAGATCGCGTGTCTGAGAGTGGGATTTTTAAACAGTTAACGAAGGAACGATTAAACGAAGGCGCACGCACATCTATTGCCACAAAACAAATCCAAATTCGCGTCGGCTATACAGACTTGTTCCATCACATCCAGAGCTATGCAGACAACCTTGATATTTTAAGCGTCAACTGGAGTCGCCACTTCATATCCACTTGTCTCAACGTAGCAGGTGTTGAACTGAAGCTGAACTCCATCCACGCAAACGAGCTCGAAGGTATCCAAGAAGGAAGATCATCAAATGGCCATATCTCTCCAGACGGCGTAACAAAAATCATCTCCAGCAGCGACAAGCTACAATGGCTGAACCAACTGAGAATGGCAAGCACGGCGCCTGACGATGCACTACCCATTATTTATGTGGGAGATAGCTGGACAGATATTGAGTGTCTACTCGCCGCAGACCTGGGCATCTGCATACGTGACGATCCGATGGGTAGCTCGCAAAGAAAATTAGCAGAGGCACTGGAGAGATTAGGAGTACAGTGTCCGCACTTAAGGAACTGGGAGCACGCTGATGAGTGGAGGGTAGTGTGGGCGAAGGATTTTGATGAAATCAGGGAGTGGGCTCGAAGTAGAGAATGACGGAGCACAAACATGGCTCGCATACATGACCGAGTTACTAAGCTGTGGCAACTTCACATAATTGCCTCAATGCATCCAATCTATGATATCTCTAACATTTGTTGGATGTGCAAATGCCCCAGGATACGCAGATATAAAATTACAACGTGTCCTCCGCAGAACGTTTACATAAAAAAAATGCCGCACCGAGTAATGCATCAGGTCTTGCGACATACTATACTCATGATCCGAGTCCGTAACTTTACCCATCCAATCCCAACGCCAAACGCACGCGCTCTTTGCTAATTTTGACTTAAGCATTGTTTCCTCAAGCCTCCGTCTCAATGCCCGTCCCACTCCGTTCATGATGATGAAACAGATTCTCAACTTTGGCCTTGCCTCGGTCTCCCACATGCTTCATCCAGGCCAGCGTTCTCGGGCCTTTCCATTGCATAACACCTCTGTTCCTGCGGTGCAGTTGCTTAGAAGACGCCTTGTAGTCTCTTATCTGATCCATTGTGCCCCTCTTCCCATCCTCGCTGAGCTTCGAATCTCGCTTTTTATCTTTTTGTAGAAAGTCTGGCAGGAAATTACCGTCGTCGTCTCCATCTTCAGTGTCCGAAGAAGACGAAGATGAGCTGTCTTCGTCGATCTCTTTGTTATTTTCAATTCCGGGCTTTTCATTGTTATCGTCCCAATCAGACCACTCTTGGTCATTGCATACGTCGAGAACTTCCATAACTTGGCGGAGGTGCTTGTCGCCCTTTGCAAACTTTTCGTGGTAGCCCGAGAGGCCCGACCAGAATGTGAAGGTCACTTCAATTTCGCCAACTTTTTCACCATAGGAGTCAAGCATGTTGTCCTCTGCGCGGTTCAGATCACCTCTCCAGACAGGGACACGGATGGTCTGTTCTATGTTATCGGGGATGTCCTTGAGCCAAAGAATACCAAATGCGGGGGTATGATCTCTCAAGGTAGCATCTTGTCTGAACTCAATGATCATTGGCGCAGCGTAGCGCATGCGCACTGGCAGACGAATGTTTTTGTTGTTTCTGGTGGACCACACAGTTTGACCATTCTCTCCATGGACTTTTCCGTTCTTGCCCCTTGAGTGCAGCTTTCCACGGCTGGTCCGAGTACGGATCTTCATCCTGAGAGGCTGCAGGTCCTCTGGAATGTCGATCGCTTTGACTTGGGAATTGATATCCAGAGTTCCGTACTCCCAACCTAGCATATTCCGTGGGACTTGAAGTTGAACACTCCGGAAGATCATCGAAACGCGGGCTCGGCCATATCCTACACCCCCTGCGAGAGGGAAGACGGAGTTGATCTGGCTCCGCTCGCTGAAGACTTTCTCCAGTGGAAGGTAGATGATGCCGAGTAAAGGATCATCTTCGTGGACCCTGGCGTCGCGAACAGCAATGTGAACTTCTGTGCTTCGCACGTCTCGGATGAAGCGCTCGCAACCAGCATTGAAGAACGGCTTAGAATTCTTGGGTTTGGTGCGCGTCTTAAAGACCTTCTTGTGGTTCAGAATGATAGTGCAATACGCTGATGGCAACTCTTCGCCTTCTTCTTCCTCATCAGTTGCTTCAGCATTGGCAGTGACTTTATTTTTGTTCAGCACTTCCAATTGTAAGCCAGTAATTTGGTGAATCTGAATGCTGAGAATACCACTTGGGTAATCCTCGGACGGTGGTGAAGCGATGATGAGTTGATCTTGCCGAGCTTTGAACTCTTCAGCTTTTTGTTGCTCAACTTCATGCTGATGATCCTCGCTCGCCTCACGGAGTTTGTTTTCTGCTTCCGCAAATACCTTCTCCTTCAGCTGGGCCATGGTCTTGATATCGGGATCCTCTTCTTGTGCAGTCAACTGATCATCGGTAATCCTCGTCTTGGAAAAGTAGCCCACGCTCCAACTCAGCTTCCCCGGCATGCCTTCTCCGGCTTTGAGAGCTCTGAAACCGTCTTCCCGATCATGCATTTTGCCGTTTGTATCGTCGCTCTTCATCAGCTGCTTGAGATCCAGCTCGATGCGGCCAAGGTCGTCATCAGCAGTGGTACGATCAGAGTCCCACAGCTGCACTCTCAAACTTTCATCCACGTTCAGCTCTTCCGGCGTGACGCAGACGAAGCACGTCTCGTCCCAGCAAGGTTCCATGTTATTTTGTAAGACGCGCGTCGACCACAGTGGCTTTCCGAATTTGGCCCAACCCACGCTCACATACGGATCCGCAGAGCCTTTTGAAAAGGGACCAAAGCCAGCGTCTCCTTCTTTGAAATCGTATGCATGTTTGATCCTGACCACTAGTACACCTTGCGCAATCGTATCTTTTTTAAAATCGTCACCCATCATCATGTCCTTGAGGTCCAACGTCAGGGACTTCGGAGCGACGTACTCGGCCAACGCAGCGTCCATGGATGACTGGACGAACTTTGAGATAAGAGGTACATCCATGAGGTTGGGCCCTTTCTTGATGAGTGGCACGCATGAGAGAGTCACTTTGGGCTGGCCGAGGAAAGACATCGTGCAGATCGAGAAGAATGGGGGATCCGGACACAGTTGCAGTCGAAGACGCATAACACCAACGACACCGGTCAATTCCACCCAGACAGCTACATTGTGTCAGTTTGAGATATATTGCCGGAGGAACAGAGATTGACATACGTAGCTTGACCTTTCCCGGTAAATAAAACGCTAGATAAAGATGCGCGTGCTTCGCTCGCGACTTGATGCCCTTTCCAGTTGATGGTCTATATGCGAACGCAACTTCCACGTTGACAAAATCACCCTCTTCAGCTTCCATGGTATCTTGTCCTGGTGCTGCGCTTTGACCTTCGCCATCATCTTGAATCTTTCGATCGCCTTTCTCCTCATTTGCCGACTTCAGTTTCCCGTCAGAGCTCA
This sequence comes from Pseudopyrenochaeta lycopersici, assembly GCA_003313425.1. Lineage (NCBI taxonomy): Eukaryota > Fungi > Ascomycota > Dothideomycetes > Pleosporales > Pseudopyrenochaetaceae > Pseudopyrenochaeta > Pseudopyrenochaeta lycopersici. The sequence continues at coordinate 1,113,108 of NHZP01000006.1, forward strand.
CAGATCGGGCAGCCGCGCCTGTAGGCAACCATCGAACACCGAGAATGCGGAGTGCCTCGCTGCCTTGGCCGAGGTCTTCGACTGCTACCATGCGAACCATGCTGGGTAATGAGGCTTGCATGACATCCTATAAATGTTAGCGAAAAGTCCTACGCAACAATGAAGAAAGTTCTACCTCGAGTGTATCAGATATGCTAGCGAAGAGATCAGGATTGATCAACGGCCATATTGAAGCAAGAAGGGAATTGAGCCATTGTGCGCTCTCAGCCGACTGACTCTTCGCGAGCTTCTGGCCTCGTTTTCGCTCGGCTTGCCAAACCTCAACATCCCAAACGTTTTTGATTTTATTCTCAGTCCATTGCCGCATGAATATGATGATGGCTGCTGAAACAACTAGCATCGTGCTAAGTTCTGCAAGTTTGAAGAGCTGTCGCGTCCAACCTGTTGAATGGCGCGTGGGCCAGAACAGAGTGTTGACTACCATTAAGCTGATTGCAACGACGGCCAGACCCGCCGTCACCGCCTGCAGGTACACAGTTGTGATCTCGCTTCGTGTCGCATCAAAGTCAGGAGGTGGGAAGAGGACTTCCATAGCAGTGTGCGAATCCCTAGACTCCTCTTCTTCCGCTTCTAGGTGCTCATCACTTTTATTGACCGCCTCCATGCCAGTCATCGTTTTTGGCTCTGTCCCAACTGGCGGAGGATTCTTTACCGTGCTCTTCAAATCTTTGTCCGTGAAGTCATGAATCGTTACGGGCAAGTGTGTAATCGGATCTGTGACCTCTCGTTCGGTGCCATCGGCGCTAAACTTCTTCATCTCTTTGCGTGCCTTTTTCGGATCTGATGACTTCAGGCTGCCCTCTGTGGTATCTTCCATGCCTCCCTGAGAGTTTTGGTCCTGAATTGACGCTTGGTCTTCCTTCGAAGCCCTTGGTCTACCAGCATGATCTTCAGCCTCTTCTTCACCTTGCACAAGATTCTTGTTCGTGGCTAGGTATGGACCATCCTTATTTATGGATTCCCCAGTATCTTTACCGTGTTTGAAGACATCATAGGCTTCACCGATCCGATCACGTTTGCCTCCATCGCTTGCGCCGTCGTCTGGCTGACCATACTCTTCCTGCCTCCTCTGCTTCTCTTCTCGATATCCTTTGATCGTGGGGATTGGATTGTGAGCATTGTGCGGTCTTCTGTATGACCTGCGTTGGTCCTCTACATCTTCAATGCCAGACATGGCGATTTGTAGCAGTGATTTGGTTCGCGCAATTGAGGGCAGATTAAGAGGGAACGTTTGATCGACCTGCGCAGTCAGCTGCTTGTTGCGACGTCTTGTCGCGAATTGTGGCGGCCCTCGCTCATAAATGGCAACTGGAGAAATCAAGGAAAGTGCTAAGAGGAGCTGTACACGCAAAAAGGTGTAAAGACCCCGGCAAAAGCAAGGGAATAACTTGTTGTCTGTGTTTATAGTTGACGTATGTACAGGTGGGTGTGACAGAATTCGAGAACATGATTTCGCCAATTATGCTCCACTTCGCGTGCCAGCGCCGCATTCATTCGTAGCTTGAGCGCCGTGAGTGCCGTGCTTCAAAGCTTGCTCCCATGCAATGACGTCGGGCTGCCCGCTTTTGACGCGTTTCGCTCAGACGATCTGACGACTTGGCGTTGGTTTGCGGGGATTCCCTGACGCCCGGCATAAGCATTCCGGTGGCTCATACCTTGACCCACTCTTCAGCCTCAACACCAACACTGATAATGTATTTCTATATCTTTAGTGTGAGACTAATCGTCAGTTGAGTAGGATTGGTCAGCAAAATGACCATCCCATCACAAGCGTCTTATAGCAGTCTGTAACGAATTACACTCACCCCGATCAATTGCCAGAGGCACTGATAGCTCGCCATTCTTGTGCATGTATGAGATGGCTGAACACCAAATTATCATACTGCGAAATATTCTGCTTGACTTTACGGTCATCAATGATTCATGAGTCGAACTGTAAAAATTGCAAAAATAGTCGATTGACTATTTTGCGGGCTAGAAATGAATGAATATCGTTCGGCCGCTAAGAAGGAACTTTGTTTTTCCAGCGAATTGGGAAGTGTCTCTGCAACAAAAATGTTAGTTAACCTTGCGCAGAATGTGGCTGTGATGTAAGACCGCCCTCGAAGCCCTACCGCCCTTCTAACGCCCTATTTCTAAGGCTTTCAGACTGAACACATCACAACCAGTTGGATATCTATCAATATGCTTGCATTTGCAGCTCAGAATTTTTTTTGGGAAAAACGAATTCGAGCATGACCAGACGTAATTAAGAATTGATACGACTTCAAATGCCCGGAATTGACTGCTGCCTGCGCCCTTCAATTCGGAATAGGCATCCCGTTCCACACCGTCCCCACACCGTCGCCAACGGCCTTGCGGTAGGGAATCTATTCCGAACATTACCCACCTCCATTGGCCAGTCACAGTCGCGCATCGACTCATATTTCTGTAAAGCCTTATACCAAAAAGCTTAGGTCTATGCGAAATACGACAATGGTTTGGTCAGACGTGGATGTTGCATTCGCCGGTGCTCGAGTCATCCCACACAGGGCGCGCTTTCGCGTGGATTTGCGCGTTCTTTGCTGCATTCGAACGCGGTCGGAATTGGGCGCCTGACTAGATGCCTAAAGACTGTGGTACGGATTGCGCAACACCGCAGCTGATTAATTTACGACATGGGTAGAGAACAGTCAAGCACGGCGTTGTAGTGCTCCTAGGTTTGTCGGTTGGTAAGCCAAGGTATGGTAGGGAGAATGAAGAGTCATAGTTCAGTTCCGAAGAACCAATGAAATAGTTGAGCGGTGAGGCGGTGATGAATGCTTGCTGTGAGGGTGTAGAGTGCATATTGATATATAAGATGCAGGACGGTGCCCTGAGACGAACGGTATCACAGCAAGAAAACATTCAACTTTCAGTTGGTCATCTACCTCGTAAATCTTATAAGCAAACCCCAAGTCAATTGCTCCAGGGAATCTCAAAATCGACCATAATGTCTTCGAATACCAACACAAACACTGCCTCCACCTCAACGCGTCACTCAACTTCATCAGCGCCGCCACCTTATACATCTTCAGATGCATACTCTGTAGCATCAGGGAAATCCACCTCCAAGAGTATTCTAAACAAGGTCTTCAACAGGAGTTGTCAGTATTATCCTTTCTCCACAATGTAGGCTGTTGCTAATTTCGTCAATAGCTCCTGGAGCTGCCTCTGGAGGATCCTCGCGTCGAGGGGTCAAAACACAACAAGAGATCGAGGATAACGAGTCAAAGCACGCTGCGCGGGCAGCATACTTCGCTTGCCAGTAGGGCTCGAAGGGGAATATCAGGAGTTATATTGATTGTGTAAGGAAAGGAAGAAAGATAGCGGTTGGACAGTATATGTCGGAATAGCCCGGAGTTTGTGGAATATCAAAAGTGGCGTTTGATCTGGACGATTTTTGTAAGGGCTCGATAATGAAGAATAGTAATTAATTCACCTTTTTTTGCAAACGAGTTGCAATAACATGATGATGAGGCTGTTTTCTGGTATGTTGTCTTTAATGTGTCTGGCTGTCACTTATGTTGTGAAAAGATCCTAAGTATCCGTCAGCCCTCACCATCATATATACATAGGTACGCTTTCTCCTGAAAGACTCACATTATTATTCAGGGTAGCATTGTCCAGCCAATTCAAAAAGTCCTCGGCCTCTGTTGGAATTGGCTCCAGTCCATCTATCATAGGCATGTCAAAGAACCCTTGTCCTGAACCAGCCAGGCCCTCGTTGTTCTCCTGCACGCCGTTTACGGGTGGCTCGTAATTGAGCACTTCGTCTAACACCAATGCAAGCATCTTATTGAGTTCAGAACAGAGCTTGTGGTTTCCATCGCCTGGTAGGACAATCCACTCTAGGCAAGATGTCAGTACGGAGAGGTTGCGGATGACATCAGCGCGCGAAACTGTGTTTGGAAGAGATACACCTTCGATGGTACATCGTCTAAGCTCTAGTGCTAGAACACCGGCGGCTGGGAAACAATAAAATAAGATGACTGTGGGAAAGTGTCGTCGTGTTTCGTAGACTCTGTTGTTTGGTTTGGTGGAGACGAGCGACGTTGAGAGTAGCTTGAGGGATAATTCCAGCAGACCTGGAAGTGCTTGTTGTGTCTGCCGGTGAAGAAGTCTTTGCGTCTGGAAATGGAGATGCAGATAGTCTAGGTAAGCGGAGATCAGGCGAACTGTTAGACCAGGACCAAGGCCAATCCAGGCTTCTTCTTCCGCGTACTTTTCGTATCGAAGATGTACTGGTAGGCTGTCCCAGAACTGGATGCACTCTTCTGATATTGCTCTATTACCATTAGTTGAGACATAGTAGGTATGCGTAAAATATTGCTCACTGCAGGTTCCTCACGACATCACTGTCCTTCTCTCCAGCCAGGCTTTGTTCCAAAAGTCTCTCCTTGAAGACGGCGTGTTGGCACCGGAGTCTGATGAAAGAAGCGGGATGTATTTTCCCCTCAGTATTCCATCCTGCGTTATCCAACTTCGAGATCTCTTCGTTCACGATGGTGGGGTCATCAGAAGCAATGGCTCCGTCGCTAAGGTCGAGGAGTTGCCGGCGATCGCTGTATCGCCAGCCCATCATAGGTGGACGGCCAAAGAATATTGCTAGCGTTTTGTCTGAGCGGTATACGGCAGCGTATATCCTTCTTCGTAGTTCGCGCAGAAAGAGTGGTTCAACATTACTACCCTCAGAAACCCCTCCCTCGCAATGCATACCTGCTGCATAAAGTGCAGAAATACTGTCACCCATTCTTCGCCAAGTCCCATGATCTGTTAGTACTTAGCAACTACTGGATAACAAGAAGGATTGTAGATTTACGAACAATTATCTCCGTAGAAGTTGCTTATTACCATCATGTTAGTATACATGAGCCATACCATGACTAGAGACACAACCAGCAAGTCAGTAAGAGTTGCACATCTAGGTTTCCAATAATCGTTACGTACTATCATTCACTGCACCATGTATCTGACAGATGTTGATACAATCGTTAGTGGCATGAATAATATCCTCGATGAATTCATCCTTGTCCAATTTTCTTCCATCGCTGAGAGTGAATATCGGATCGCCGGGCGATGTGTACTGGGCATTGGAGCCGGCCACTATCAAGATTAGACCCAATGTCTCCCATCTCAAATTCTTCCCAGTGAAGAGAGTATGGAACTCGGACGGCAACATCCTCGATGGAACCTTTAGAGGGCGAGTAGTGTTCTTCGTTACCTCGGCGTACAATTGATGTGCATCACTGCCAGCAGCCGTGAGCTGTTCTATATCGTGACGGAGTTGAGGAAGAGCTGATATGAGAAGAGGGCCAATCAGTGCAGATGCTTTTTGAGTCTCGAAGTACATCATCAACGACTTCTCAAAAAAGGAGAAAGGATTCAACATGGACACGACTGAGTGGCCTACGCCGACTTGACAGTGACGGTGTCCCGTGTTTCTACTCGACAGTGAGGACGTGATGCTCAGCCTCTCGGATGGCTGTTCATGCACAGTATCTGGTAAAGGGTGCTCATCTGTGAACACTGCCGCATAACTAGTCGATCCTAGGAAGAAGCCTCTGCTTGTATCTGAGCCTGGCTGTGCTGATCTAGTCGCACACTCAGGTGGCGTTGGCCACGAGTGGCCTACATGAGGAGTACCAATGTCATTCCTGAGTGTAGGAGGACTGAGAGTCAGCGATGCCAACCTTCCATGGCCATGTGATAGGCCCGCATCCGCAGAACGTGAGTTTAATTTGCGTCGACGAGGCTCTGGCTTCTTGCGAGGAGTGCCCACCGGCTTAGTCATTGGATTTGGATGGTAGAAGCACTTCAGAGATTGTCAACACAGAAAAGTGCATGTCGCTAGTCCGCGCTCACTTGCTCCGTAATACCGCGCGCTTGACACTTCTGACACGTTGGCGTCGCGTGGTCACATTTGATCTTAGATATCCGGCATGGTTCGCATGATCTGAAAAATGGTCAGCTTCGGATAAGGTGGTAACAACGTTGCCATAGACCTGGGCTTCCCGTTTCTCCGCAGCATATTGACTATCTGCTCGGATTTTGTGATTTGTGTAATTTACAGGAGTACTTGTGATATTGATTCTACTTGTCGCGACCATCTAAAGAACATTCATAATTCCGATTGAAGCTCCGAAGGTGGAGACACGAATCTATTCAAAACTCCGAGACTAGAATACAGAGCTACAATTGGCTGGAGTAAATTCTCGGAGTTTTCGGAGCAAAATTTTGCGAGGCTCGTCCCATTGACGAAGCTTATGAGCTCTTCGAGACTTTGTCAGTCGACAGTCATTTTGAATTACAGATGGTAGTCCAAAGTTTGAACGAAGTGCGTCTAAATTGGTATCCTCATCTCGAGCTGAAGGCCTCTACCGGACTTCAGCGTCGAAATGGTGCGATCGCTCAGAGCGAGGCGAGCGCTGACATAGTATTTCCTGCTGCCTGACAATCAGTGGGCTCTGTTCCTGCATTGGTGAAGTGTCGATGGCCGCTGATAAGTCCCGAGGCCTTTTGGTGTCTGGCGTCCGACGAGGCAGAATTTCAAAGTTGCGGTCAAGTCACACAGCTTTTAGGGATGCAACCAGCCACTCCCCGTCAGCTTAGCATTCCTCCCAACAAGCTCCCGACGAGAAGCACAATCTGACAAAAGACATCACCGACCCCATCTTTGACCGAAGTGGTTGACTGTGGCTTTGGTGGTAATATACTACCGCGGTCTAGTTCATCGAGAAGCATTCGCCGCGGAAACCGCATCAACACCTGTATCGAATGGATGGCGCATCAGTTATGCGCTGGCACTCGTTGTTACGTCCCACGAGCAGACGGAAGCGGTAGCACGACATGCACTGCTGAACCATCGATTGGCTTGGGCTTCGCCACCTGAGGTCACCCTTCGCGCTGCCGCAGCATGAGTTGTCATGATCTCCGAACCGGTCAATGTCGCAGAGCCGCAATAAATTCACTCAACCCTCCATCAGCAGTCGTGCGATCTTTGCCATTCGTCTCACAAAACACCGCCTTTTGATGAAGGTCGGCTTAGCGAGCGAGGCGCAGCACATTCTTCAGGCCTGAGGCACGAGCTTCACGGCCCACTGAGGCACCTTTGCAATGTTTCATAACAATACCTGACGAGAGAGTGAAGATATCGACAAAAGAGCAAATCTAGCCTGCAACGGCCCCTTACATGTTAGTTCGTCGGTGTCGCAATGTCAAACATTTGCACATTTGCAGCGTAACTGTCCGTCGCGGGTTCGTGTGATCTCAGAGCTGCGCAGATGGATGCAGTTAGACCAATAGCTTGCATTTACCAGGTTTGTGTTCACCGGTCACCGCGGGGCAGAGTAAGATGCGCTCTAATGCCCGCGAGACTAATCGCCATCTGAACTCCTCACATTCAGCCGCGTTGAAACAGATTCTTCTTGCGCATCTTCCCTCGAGTCGTGCTCGACGTTCCTTACTCTGGTCGGATCGCCCGTGTTGTGTTCCTGTTGCTCTTCTTCTCGGGGTCTGGTTGGCGTCGGCACGAGCTGTTTGTCTTTGCGACTTCACGGCATCCAGCCCGTTCATCAAGCGCTGGCGCATCATCCCGCAAAGCACCGTGCAAGCCGGCCGATGCGCAAGGTCTAGGATTGCTCTAAATCCTGCTCGGCCGCCCCCAGCGGCCGCTTGCGCATCATGTCCACATCCTCTCAGCATTACCACCAGTTTCAGGAGCAGCCACTGTTTATTGATCCTCATGTGTATGGTTATGGCCACTATGATCACCGCCGATCCAAAACACCTACAGATTCGTTGATCAATCATACTGGACTTTCTCCCGGTGCCCTCACTACCACCCCACCGTTGAGTCGCAATCCTTCGCAACCTCCAGAGCCACCCCGCGAACATAACCTGGAGCAGATGTTATGGGATAATGGCAGTCCCTCAAACTCTCCTTCGTCTATAAGGACGCCAGACGGTGAAGCATTCGAGGTGGAAATGCTCGATTCTGAAATGAGCAACTTCTATCACCAAAACGGAAACGCCATGTCAACCCAGAGCACTCACAATGCCATTCTGGCAATGGATTCGAGCATGTTCTTCAATGACCAAGGCCCAATTAGCGATCAGAGTACGTTGGTCGGCCTGCTTTTCTTGTCTCTGCTAATTTGGAAAGCAATTCAAGCAGCTTTTAATGCTACATTGGCTTCTCACTCGCAGCGATATCAACAACAATTCAATGTACAGCCTTTGCAACCCCAGCAGGTGTCCACATTGCCAACTCATACACCTGCTTTTAATCACAATTATACCACTCAACCTCCTCGACATGATCCTTGGACTGGCCAAGGGCCATCAAGATCACCTGTGATCCCTCGATCTGGCGATGTCATGTTCGACCCGGTAACGGATCCGGTGAACTATGCTGGGTTCTTCCCCGATGTTGACTCGTGGACGAATAATTTCACTGATCCCCAGTACCTAATATCGCCCAGCGAGCCAACGATACCACCTCATGATGATCTTTTTGCCATGACCACATCACCTCTCGTTCACCGCCCGCACACTCACATTCAGCATCCACATATGCAAAATCAGAGTCCCGTCGAGATGCATGTAACAAGAGCATCGCCTGCACCAGACCAGCAAAATTTCGTCAATTACAATGCTTCCTCCCCATTGTTCACGGAAAATTACATCACTGGGAATCAGTACACTGCTGCATCGCCAGTCTCATCCTCCATAGGCCAACACCCGCGGTCCCCGTATCAAAATGCTATCAGCCCTTCTGCAGCAAGCCCTAGTAGCTCAGATAGCATGTTCCCCTCGTATCCACCTTCGGACTCGGGCATGATACTAGATCCATTTCCATCACAGCAATTCAATAACTTGGTGCCTGCCCACGCACCGCACATGAAAGGAGACTTTTCGCCGACGAAGGCTGTCCCAGAAATGACTTTTGATGCTTCTCCAGAACCCGAGTCATCGAGTGCGGCAGCAAAAGCCTTAGCTAAATCTGGAGGGAGGGCGCTCGGCACTCACTTGGAACCCAAAGTCGCAAAAGCAGCTCACGATATGCGTAAAATTGTAGCCTGCTGGCATTGCGTTCTACAGAGAGACAAATGTGGACCGGGCGACATCTGCGAACGATGCTTGAAGCGGTCTCAGCGGCCAAATGCCGACTGCGGTCTTGGTTGTACGCGCATCAAGCTCGTTGATCTGTCAGAGTACTTTCTCCCAGCACTCGTTACGCAGATGCATGAAGACTCGAATCTCACACATTTTGTCTCGCAGTATATTCATCAATGGGGAAATGTGGAGTTGACAGTTTGGATGACATGCGGTCAAGAACATCTGCCAAGAATTCCAGTGAAGGTATATGAATTCATTCCGCGGGGGAATGCGTTACTGGTACAAATTCAGTACAATACTGATCCGGACACACACGAGCGGATCGCGATCCAGAAGCGGAGCCCAGCTTTAGGAATGGTACACATCAATCACAACGAGGAGAAGAAGTATGACAAATACATCACCGACATCGTTGACAACCACATTGATGCGTTTGGTGCGCTCTGCTGGATGGACGACGACAACGATTTCCAACAGAAGTTATTCAAGCTCATGACGAGGGTCAAGCCAAAGAGCGACGACGAAGCGAAACTGCTCCGAGAAGTTTATCGCCTCATTGTAGTAACGTATATCATGTCGCATACCCTCACCATTGATGAAGCAACTAAAGACGCGACCCTCTCCCGCATGCATTCCTATCGCCCTAATGACTATGTCGATAACTATACCTCTCCACGCATGACGAATCGCCAGCTCAAATATTTCTTCTCTCGCCTCCAACGGTCCATTCAAACCACCGTCTTGAATAAACTACAGCAAATTTTCAAGTCCTCCAAAGGCTGCGATAAATGGCTCGCGGCGTTCGTTGCAGTACTGGGCATGTGCATGGCCCTTGAAGACCAGCAGAAGACGATACATCTCGTCATGTCGACCAAGTCTGCAACCGAGGGTGTCGACTCGCGAGATGCGCAAGGACAGGCAGATATCGCGTGCAGAGAGATCGATTCTAGGATGCATTTTGTTCAGCAAATCTTCCGGTGGAAGTACAACCGCAAGTGCAATCCCATGCGCGATACCGACCACGATTGGGAAAATGAAGCCGGCTTCGGTGATGCTTCGAGCGTCAATTTCGTGCGCCAAGTTGTGCAGTTGGTAAAGGACAACAGTAGGTCTGGCCCAAACAACGAATCAGAATGAAATGCTAATGCGTATACAATTAGGTGATTTTCTACAAAAACGCCAGCAAGTCAGCATCTCGTACGCCAACCACACAAAGTACACGTCTCGCCTTGTAGGCCAGTTTCTGCTCTCATTCTGGCTTCCGAATGCATAGTGTTGCTTCTCTACGGGTTGTCATATCGTCATCCTCGAAGCCCCTTTGTGGCTGGCCTCGGAGCACTTTTCCTTTCTTCTCAGCGCATCCTCTTTCCTTACGATTCCCCACATTTCCCGTACAAATGCCGCCTCCTCGGCAGCGTTTGCTCCATGATCTCCTCATTCCACAAAAATACGTTGGATGGCTTATGTGCCTGAACGACTTATGAACCTTACCGCTCACACTTCAGCGGCTTACTACTGCCACGGCCTTGTTTGTCTTGCAGACCAATTGGAGATAACTCTATTTAGAGCTTCGTCTTGCCAACTTCTTATGATTGTCTTACTGTACTGTAACGCAAAGACGTATGGTCATCATGATAGCGAACATGTGTAGCGATTAATTGGAGCATTATTACTTGAATCAAAACATTATAGTTCGCAAAAAGCGTACTATCGCGCATGTGAATCTAGAATTGTGCTTCCGAGATTGCTGTGTCTAGAGTGCGCCCATGGCGTCCGGGTGTATGCATCGAGTGCCATGGTGGAGCCTGACCGGTCAAGATGGGCATACCTGCGGCACCGGAACACCCCGCGGTCCCCCACTGAAAATTACGCCCAGCCTGGGTTGTAATGCATCGACACCTTATCTACGCCGGAGAATGTGGCAGTAATGTTTTCTTAGACCAGGCTAGGTTGCGCCAACAACTTACATCCTAGCTGTTCGCCCGGCTATAGAATTTACTAATAAGTAGAATAAGACGGCCTTATCCGTGATATAGTGAGCGATTAGAAATCATAGCATAGCATTCATCACAGTAAATAATCTTGCTGAATTCATGTTTCTGAGGTTTGAGTTGGATAGAAGAACTAGGTACAAGGGAGAAGAAAGGCCGCACCCCATCCATGTACGCTTTGATGATCAATCATACAGGTATCTTGCTTTCGTATTGATTAATCTCTAGCACATTGGGTTACGCATCTATGGTATTCGCTATCTCGTGAGGTCATAAACGGTATCCTGCATGCAGCAAGTATCCGTGGGATTCATGTACGTGCTTTTCTTCACGACGAGGTACGAATCCTGGCAAGCTTGCTTAGAATGCTTATGAGACCTATATTTTGATTAGCAGTGACACCAATATGGTTGCGGGTGGTTACCTACCAGTTGTACCGTTGGTGAGTGTAGACAGTGCAACAGAATTGCGATCACCAACAGTGACAGTCTGGACGTTGCGTACGATTTGACCGTCTTTCAACTGCTTTGCCCAGCGGAAAACATTCTCATCGCTTCGATCATTGCCAGCTACGAGTAAGAAATCTGGTCGAGCTGACTCTGGGAATTTGCTGAAGATGTGTTGGGCGGCAGTAGATTTATCGAAGTCGATTGGCTCGATGATGACAGAGTTCTTGGTCGGGATTGCTTTTACACGCTGTTGTTCGCACGCATCATTAATGTGGTTTGCACAATCACCCGCATGGCGGCTTGATGAATCGTTGTCGTGTGTCTTCTCGTAGTGGAATATCAGCGAGCAGTGGCGCTCTTCCACCTCGCTGCCTTCCACGCGCTCGAGGTAGTATTGCAGAATTGGCTTGACGGATTCCTTCCATTGTGTAGTTTTTTCCTCATCAGGAAATTGCGTCCACTCGTCTGAGAAGCCTTCGCGCAAAAAGCAACCATTCTCAGCGATCAGGCCTATTCCACGTACGCGATTGAAGATCAACTCAATTTCTTGAACTGTTCGGCCACTCATTACATAGACACTATTCTTCTCGTCAGCGACAAGGTCGTTTAAGACATCAATCACCCGTTCAGTATTTGTAAGGACCGTATTGTTAACCGATCCGAATGCCGAAAGCGTGCCCTCATAGTCGAGAACGAATAGCCGTTTCGAAGATTGCTCATATGCACGTATCAGATCGCCCGAAGAGAGTCTGGGGATCGACATTGTATCGCGCTTAAATTGTTCGTCGTGGACATTTGCAAGATGGCTGCCCAGTTTGCTTACCCAGAAGTCACCAGTTTGGTGCATGACCAGGTTTCGCAGCTTCGAATATCGCCTTTCTTTTTCTTCATCGCTCATCTCTAAAGCGATTCTGAACGCTTCAGCGATATTGTTGTAGTCCCACGGATTCACAGCTAGCTCCGCACCATCAAAGATGGCAGCGCTTCCCGTGAACTCACTGAGGATCACCGGGCTGTGCTTCTTGCTGCTCGCTCTTCCATCTTGGCAGATTATGAATTCGTGGCACGTTAGATTCATGCCTTCACGTAGACTTGTGATGGCAAGAGCATCTGCAATGGAGAGCAGAGCGAGGTATTGTGAGAAGGCAATGTCCTGCCTGAGAAAGACGAGGGGATTGTGGGTCAATGTGGAGTGGACTGCGTCAATGCGGGTGACAATCTCAGAAACGGTCGCTGCAAGTTCGGTGTCCTCGGTGGTGGATGTTGCGACCTGAATAAGAACAACTTTGTCTCTCCACTGCGGGTTCTTGTTCAGAAACAACTCGAAAGCTAGGAGCTTCTGCCGTACTCCGCGGATACTGTCAAGCTTGTCGCGTGCCACAATGACCTTCTTGCCTTCATAGCGCTTCTGCATAGTCTGAATCCACTCCAAGACCTCGGGCTCTTCTCGTGCAAGAGCGAGCGCACGAGGATCGATACCGATGGGCGAATTCCAGACATTGACGAAACGGTTTTCTAGCTGAACACCGTCTTCGGTAGCCTCAACAGAGAGGATTCGGCTGCAAGTCTGCAGAAAGTGGTGGGCATACTCTTGTGTCTGGAAGGCTACTAAATTTGCCCCGAGCATACCGTCCAGTAGTTCTTTGCGGGCCGCTAAGCATCGGAAGACCTCTGATGAAGGGAATGCCGTGTGTAGGAAGAAGCCAATCTGTGAATCAGGTAGCTTCTGTCGGACCATTTGAGGGACAAGACACAGGTGGTAGTCGTGAATCCAAATGATGTCGCCGCGCTTGTAGTTCTTGACAACCTTGTCCGCGAAGGCTTGATTGACTTTGACATAGAAAACCCATGAGTGGTCTAGAAAGGCCTTGCTCTTGGGGTGATCAGGAATGATGTAGTGGAACACAGGCCACAAAATTGTTTTGCAGTAATGGGCGTAGTGTCCGTCGAAATCCTTATCGCTCACGAAGACGGTGAGGGCTTGGTGCTCCTCTTCCAACTTCTCGTAGATTTCCGTTTTCTTCTCCTCGTTCAAACTATCTGTCGGGAACCCGATCAATCCGACAGTGAAAACGTCTTGAATGCATTTGTTGTCAATTGCAGCACGTACTGCATTGGAAAGACCGCCGTTACCCTGCACTGCAGGAACGACTGTATATTCAGTCGCCCAACGAGGATCCGCTGTGGGTTTTCCAATCTGTGGGCCCTTCATGCGTTCCTTCTGAGCTTGTACCCGCTCTTGTGCCTTTGCGTATTCAAGGATTGTATCCGGTGGGGCAGGGTCCGCTCTTGACTTTGGCTGGTTGAAGAAGAGGCCGCTGGCACCCCACTCTGGAACATGAGCATCGCTACGGACCAATCCTCGAGGGTCTGTTGGTTTCGGGAAGTGCGTGGCAGCGCTGGGCTGCCCGGGTGTGAAGAAGTCTTCGTGCTCCAACATTCGCATGGGTGTCTTGGGCAACTGGATGTGCGAAGGAGGCGCCCGCCTAAGGAGACTAACGGGCGGCTCCTCATGCTTGCTCTTTGTACTAGCGACAGATGTTTGTCTGCCAACATCGTTGAGCTTAGGTGGTTCGGGTCGAGGTGGGCTTGTCTGGCTCGATTTCGACTCGTGGAAATCTACCGTGTATGGAAGGAATCTACCATGTTAGTCGAGCTGAATAAAAGACCAGCTTGATAACAACTCCATACTGAAGTCTATTTGTGCAGAGGCAGACGAAAAGGGTATACCTACAGAGAGACCACATGGGTAGTCATGTTGGGCAGCGGGGTGGCGTGCTCGCCCACTTAGACAATACCGCTTGCCTGGCGATGATGTAGAGTTTGGCGGTATTCCGGTGATTTGCTTGTAGCAAATGCCTTGCGCGTCGCTGAGATAAAGTGATAGGAGTCGCAGGCGTTGGGACCGTCCGCTGGAGGTGATTGATTTTGTTGGGTCAAGTGTGGAAAGAGTCGCACCACAACGCGTCTCTGAATTGCTCTCCAAGTCCAGGCCGTGAATTCGACACGTCAAGTGCACATGCAGGTGCTCGACCTGGGAGGCAGAATACTTACTTGGTTCTTTTGCCAAAGGTGAGGCTTAAAACAAGGGGTTACCTGTTGCTTTTCCAACTTCTTCGCTTGCAAGAAATCCGCGGTCTCACGGTATGACGTACCTAAAAGGCAGAGTTCGCGCATGGGCCGCTCCACTTGTCGTACGGCACTCAACGTACCAGTTTTCAAAACGTTTAACTCGGACATCATCCTGACACAACAGAATGGACCGTGCAAGCAGACTTTCAATAGATTGCAGGGGTTTGACGTGCCAACTTGAGGAGCTAACGAATTAGCATCTCGATGCAGCCTGATACGCCAATCAGAAGCTTCGACTGTTAGACTGCTACAGATCCGCGAGGACCGCGTGCTGAAGCCCGGAGCGAGCCGTCCGTTTTCGCTCTGGAAGTTCCGAGTAGCTTTCCACACGGCGCATATATCCTGATGGGGGTTTATCGGCCAGTCAGCACCACTTCCGCATGCACTACTATCATGGTATTCTGAAACAATTCCATGTTCAGCAGAGAATTCGATCCTGGCCAGCGCCTAGGATTCTCTTTGCGACTTTGCAATTTTCTCAACTACACTTTTCGAGCGTTATTGTTTACATGTATGAACAACCGAGCAAAGAGGTCGACGAACTTCTGACGTACCACAAAAAAGATTCGATGAGCTTCTAAAGCAGTAACCGCTCCACAGCATGCTCATAATCCTGCCATAGCCCAATTATTGGTCCGAGTATAGTTACAATTAGGTGACATTGCTCAGCCACCATCGCGCGAGTTTCTTCTCAGGGCACATTGGTCTCAGTCTCAGCAGTAGTGGTACCATGGTGTGCAACGTCGACTACCGCGGAAACCATTTTTGAAGACTGCTTTGCTCATGCCTCGCATACGCGCGAGCCGCGGGGCTTCGAATATACTGTCTCAAAATCAAATCAAAGCACAAGACCTGAGCGAAGGAACATTCCACATCTGCCGCGACATCCGCTGTCGAAGTCACACAAGTTCTTTCTGTATAGGCCACTAAGCCTCCTCCCAGAGAAACTATAGGTACACGTTCGTCCCAAGGCACGATTGATGACTCAACATTCCCGATGCAGCAGTCCTTTTTCTGGTCGAATATGCTGTACAACTTGCTCCTCCACCTCGCGATGCTCGAGGCTTGATCTTTGCTGGTGGTTGGTCGATTGCCTCGGAGCAAGTTCCATCGCCTGATTATGGACTCAGCACTCAACCTTCCTAACACAGAAAGTAATCTAAATCTCATGTAGATTACTGTGGGCACGTTCCGCCAATGACGTTCGAGGCAACCATAGGCATGTCATCTCCATAAGTCCTGACATTCGCCATCTCATTCCTTACACGTCCATTTTGCGGTTGCTGCGTTGCAAGAATACTGCGTCTACGGCGTCTGTCCAACTCGCGTCTGCCGTACTCCAAAACCTTAACGAAAGCCACGCTCCGAGAGTCCATACGACTCGCCAGCAAACGCCACCAGCCGCGCTACATTCCACGACCGCTCAACCGCCAACACCAATCAGTACGATCTCGAACGATCAGACCGATAACACCCGTCGCACAAATGACTCCACCAAATATTCCATGGTTTTATAGCCTCTGGCACCTCTACCTCGAGCCCTTCGCTGCGCTCGGTGGCGTATACCATCTACATTTCGTGCCTAAGGAGTACTTCACCTTTATGCCCACAACGTCGCAGTATTCTGCCACCTCGCAGATTGTGTACGATCAGCTCGCATCCACATATCTGCTGTTCGCATTTATCGAAGGCGTGCTTCTCCGAGTTGTAGATGACGTCAAGATTTGGAAATGGATTGTATTTGGATTAGCACTATGCGATGCAGGTCATATTTACGCAGCGTGGTGTGAGATGGGAACGGAGCTTATTCTGAGCCCGTGGCTATGGTCACAGAAGGATTATGTGACCAATATTTTGAACGTAATGCCTTTGCTCACGAGGTCAGCGTTTCTTCTTGGAGTTGGAGTCACGAAGAGTGTGCATGGAAAGAAGCGGCAGTAAAGGGTATACATTCATATTCTTAAACGTCCTTTTTGATCGTTTTTATCAAAGGTCTATGCCCCTTGTGCAGGGAGGCACGTCCGAGCAGCTGCGTGCTTAGTAACACGACTCCGAGACCTGGGCTCCAGCGTTGGCACAGCGTTGTTTTCGTTGCCCACATTTTCAAAGTCGGTAGCCAAGAAAGCTCAACATGAAAAGCCATTCAGATATCACAACGAATGTCAATATCGCTAGAGCAGACACCACAGGGAGATTCCAGGGCATCCTATCGATCAAGATGCCCGAATCCATACTGTTCTACTTCCAACCATGCTCCTTCTGAGCGTTCATTTCCTGCTGGCCTAAATGCGCCGCAGATGGAATGCCAAAAGTCCCTATCGAGGCGTCCGTTATCATCTCGCACCCATGCTCACCACCTTCCTTGTCCGATCCCTCTCCAGCATGCTTTCCAGACATGGCTGCTTCATCCCACAGAAAAATACCACCACTTTCTCATTAACTTCGTGTAGACCTATTTGTGTGCTACAATGCCGCTGCCATGTACGAGCCCCCTATCTCTTCAACATCTTAGTATGCTGTATCGTCATCCAAACAAGTCTCATAACACCGGCGGGTGGTTTATATGGCGTCGCGGAACTGGGCTCTGGAGCTGCGCGAGGTTCGTCGATGGAGGCTGTATGTGGGGAACCTGAGGCTGTGCCAGGCCATATGGTTGTTGTATCGTTTGGGGCATCGAACCCCAAGTATTCATCGGGGGCCGAGTCAGCGGAGCTGCAGCAGCATCGCTGAGCCGAGGAATTGGACTCAGCTGCCCTTGCCCTTGCCCTTGAGTTTGGTTCCGAAGCAAAAAGTCCCGGTGTTCATCTAATTGTGCCCTCAATGCCTCGTTCGTACGTTCAAATAGCCGTTCTTGTACGCCGGGACCGAGATTTCGCGAATAAGATCGAAGGTCCGCGCTGCAATCGAGATTCAGAAGGCTTCGCTGGCGATCGAAGCTACATGGCTGTGCAGTGGCTGTTGCACTACTCATCATGGTATTTGAAGCAAAAGAAGACAGGGGATAGAGTAGGATGGTGGGGGAGTGGGCCTCTACTTGCAAGGTGTATGACGTTAATGTTTGAGTGCCTAGATTTTAGGATCGACGATCGCGTGCCCACGTGATGGCGTGGTATTCTAATGCACGCCTGTGTACCTCCAACTTCCGTTTCTGTACTCTATGGTCTTGCACCTGTTGACTTTGGCTGTAACATGAAAGTATTAGCTATAAAATTCAACCGAAAAATGGACCATCGCGAGGCTCGTGCAATTAAAATACTATCTATTTCATTGAGGACTATGAACGCCGCTGCTTAATGTTTGTGTGCTAATGTATACGCGTAGTGTATTCTATTCGTTTTGTGTCTCTTGCATATCGTATCTTACAAGTGTATTGTAGAATTGGCCGCCTGAACACTTTTGAGAGCCCAGCGATATCATCGTAGCAAATTTTTACTGCAGCCACACCGACGCTCCACTCACATTCGGATACCGCACACCTGAAAACACCTGAAAGGGAACACCATTGAAATTTTTTGAGTACACTGGACATGTGATGTCGGTAAACTCATTAACTCCGACATTGATCATTTATAGCAAACACATTTTCTTCCGATAAGACGGCCCCCATCGCACCAACAGTCTATTCGTAAAAACCGCCGAGGAGCAAAGATAATGAGTCTGAAGACAGCGCTTCCTCAAGTATATCAAGCTCTATCAGACCTCAAATGAAAGGTATTGATGGTGGCCAGGTCGCCTCGGGAAGACATCAAGGCCTCTGATTATCGAAATACATCTCAGTAGCCATAGGGGATACGCCCTTCAAGCGCCTCGCGGGCGTCTCGCTGAAGGACCTCGTAGCGTTTGCCAAGGTCTGGAAATGCCACGATAGCCTCCTGTACCTGGATGGGGACATCGCAAACAATCTTTCGCCATTCGCTGGGACGCTTGCAAACGTATCGGATAAGCGCGTCCATACAATTCAAAGCGATCTCGCAAATCTTACGCGTCCAGCCAAAGTCAATGATACCATTAGGATTCTCAAGGTCTTGGGTGTGTGGATTGATTAGCACTGGCCACGCGTAGTTCTGATGAGTTGAGGAACTCGGAACAGGTGGGCGGGCGACACGCGCACTACCGACTGCTTTGCCAAGCTTGTAGGATTCCGCCCAGATCCGATCAAAGTGGTGCGCAAATGGGCTCGGGGGGATTCGATCTCTGGAGCTACCATGATCATGTTGGCCTTGTCTGAAAGCTAACTCTTGAACAGCCAGTGGCTCAGGAACACCCGTCATCGACGTTGCGTACTTACCATCAGATCGTTGGAACGTCGAAGGTGACCGAAGATTGGAACTGAAAGATGCCCGGCCAGAGGAGCGAGGGGAATGCTGAGAAGAATGACTTGCAAGTAAATCGTGCCCCTGCATCGCCTGGGCTCCATGCAAATCGCCTGATGCTTGGATTTCACTGAGCCTGCGAGAAATTAACTTCGGAGTAGAGCCGTACGGATAGTTATGAGTAGCACGTGTGCGGCTGTTACTCGGTGAAGTGAACGGTGATGGTATGCTGTATTCGCTGTTTGACAGCCGGCGGACTTGCTGTTGAGGGACGTCGCCATGAGCCTGTGTTCTTGTCA
Source organism: Pseudopyrenochaeta lycopersici (assembly GCA_003313425.1). Classification (NCBI taxonomy): domain Eukaryota; kingdom Fungi; phylum Ascomycota; class Dothideomycetes; order Pleosporales; family Pseudopyrenochaetaceae; genus Pseudopyrenochaeta; species Pseudopyrenochaeta lycopersici. Next base: position 1,132,490 of record NHZP01000006.1, read on the forward strand.
GGTAGCTGGCCAATTAGGTGATGTAACAACAACATGCTCACAAGCTGCTGCGTTGCTTGTGCCTTGTGGCTTTTAGCTGGCACTCGAGAGGGAGTGGTAGGAGCTTGTCGGGAAGCATTGCCACTAATGAATGATAATGATCCTCCAGATGAGCTTGGTGATCCCGTGGAACCACTTCCGTCAGAGCCAGTATCCACTGCAGATGCCAGCACATCAAAGGGGTTCCTAGTCTGGAAGTGGGCGGTTGAAGGACTTTTTCTGCGTGTGCCCTGGCTGAGTGTATACATCTTAAGACTGTCAACAACAAATATCTGGACCGTTGGAAACTGCGCGTAGTAACTTACTTTGTTTGTGGGCAAGCTTACACCTTTCTTGCGTGTTGATTACAACGATTGTATTATATAGGGCAGACAAAAGCGTGCACAGAACGACCTGGTTGATGGGCTGCGGCGGGAGGTGGTGGAGATGATGGAGGGCGTGGTAGATTGATCACTACGAGACGATGCCAAGACCACAACAACATAAGCACCAGGTGACTAGAATGGCTCTTTTGCTCTGATATGAGGCGATATTTGAAGCTCCCAAGTGGGTCTCTGGCACCGTTGCGCTGGTCGTGCCTTCCGTTTTGGTCAGCCTCACAGGGTGAAGGCGAGCGTTTCCTAGTGGCAAAAGAAGGAGCAACCCAATGGAAAAAAATACCAAAAAAGAAAGATATCTAACAACTGCGAGCGTGGGCACATTTGAAGAGGCGCTGGAGAGGCCCCTATCGTACAATAGCGTCAGAGTCTTTAAAGTGGCCGAGGTCGACGTTGTTACAGATGATTGTACTCTTTATCAACCCGCAACGAAGAGAAGAGAAGCTATTTCCCTGGTAAGTAGATCAAAAGGATATCACAAAGAAAAAGTTGCGTTGTTGGCAAACACAAGTCATAAGAGCAATCAGGGAACATACCGCCCTGAGCTCGAAGTAGCAGCAGAAACAGAGACAACAGAGACCGTGCCTCGAGGCCTTGGAAGGTACTCGTGATAGTACTGCAGGTAAAGTTCAAAGATAGGACTCTATTTGGAGAAGTCACCGGCAGCCTGGCAAACCTAACCAGCCGGACTTATGAAAAATATGGGAATGCGAATCTTTAGCCTGCATGCTTCAACACTACTGGTCACAGTGTGAAGTGACTTTTGTTCACAAACTGAAGTTAGCTTTGGACATATGGAAAAATAGATGAAACTATTCAGGTGACGCAGAGACCGAATAGCTCGAAAAGTGGTCGTGGCTAACTCCAATATCAGGAAGGTTACAAAGATTTTGAGATGCTAAGATGCGAATGTTGTGAAAAGTCGGACGCTAATTAGTCGGAGCCGTGGGCTTTTGCCGGGTATATGGATCGTTTTGCTCGTGCTCGGTTATATCGGGGGATCAAATCTACCTCACTTGCTGGCCTAAATGCTGATAGCGGTAGACTTTAATAGTGATACAATACCAATAGCGAGTATACTGATATATGCAAGATGTAGAGCAGTAGTGTTGACGTCCAAGATGATGATGTCGTGGCGTTACAACGGCACATGAAGCCGGGATCTTCCGAATTGTTCGCTGACTCTATGCTCTATGTGATTGGTTGTGCCGGTCGCACTTGCCACCAAAGTCTAGCTTCCTTCCTCGGTAATGACTTCGATGAACGCAACACCTTGAAAGCCCAAGACATCCCACACTCTCCACTCCACACCCGCAATGGCTTGCACACGTACCCTTGCTCGTCTGGCTACGACGCGGACAGGTAAGAGTCTCTCTTTGGAACTACTACGGTCGCAATTGAGCTTTGCTGACGCTTCACCGTAGCCGTACGGCCCGCTGTCTTCTCGCGCGGCTTTGCCTCTGTGCACGACACGAAGGCTCGCGAGCCCATCTCCAAGGTCGCCGAAAAGATCGTGCCTGACCCAGCTCGATCGCCAGTGCCAGAAAGTAAGACATCGACGGTCCCAGAGCCGGAGCCCAGCAAGGATGCGAAGACGAAGACTTTCCACATCTACCGCTGGAATCCAGACGAGCCGTCCTCGAAGCCTAAGATGCAGTCATATACCCTCGATCTGAACAAGACTGGACCTATGATGCTGGATGCACTTATCAGGATTAAGAACGAGGTTGATCCGACCTTGACGTTCAGACGGAGCTGTCGTGAGGGAATTTGTGGCAGCTGTGCCATGAACATCGACGGTGTCAATACACTTGCATGCTTGTGTATGTGGATTGCGTATACTGCTGGCGGAATTGAAATCTAATGGAATCAAACAGGTCGCATCCCAACAGATACTACCAAGGAATCGCGCATTTACCCACTGCCCCACATGTATGTCGTTAAGGACCTTGTGCCTGATATGACGCTCTTTTACAAGCAGTATCGATCGGTCAAGCCTTACTTGCAGCGCACCACCCCTTCGCCTGATGTAGGTATACTGTGATTGCTGCTCATCACAACAATTGTTAACGCTGTACAGGGTCGTGAGTATCGCCAGTCGAAGGAAGAACGCAAGAAGCTTGACGGTCTCTATGAGTGCATTCTCTGCGCCTGTTGCTCAACCTCTTGCCCATCATACTGGTGGAATCAGGAGGAGTATCTCGGCCCCGCTGTCCTTCTACAATCGTACCGCTGGATTGCCGACTCTCGAGATGAGAAACTGGCCGAGCGGCAGGATGCCTTGAATAACAGCATGAGCTTGTACCGATGTCACACTATCCTGAATTGCTCGAGAACGTGCCCGAAGGGTTTGAATCCAGCATTGGCAATTGCGGAGATCAAGAAGAGCATGGCTTTTACTTGAAGAGTTGGATCTGGAGGAAAAAAGCGGAAAGGGGATGTCATGATTTGACATTCGCTGTATGTACATGTGAGGGTGATTTACAGTTGGTCCGTTGAGTTAGCATTGTACTTCTGAAGCTGTGTACGCAATAAATTTAAGCGAGGAATTCCTAAGTCACATCAGAGCTCTACGCGATACTAGCAAAATCGATTTCCCTAACACATTAGATTACTGCTCTGTCAGCAATCTTGAGCACGTGCTGTTCCGCATGGTCAGACAGCGTAACCAAGCTGAAAGCACCTCAACCCTCCCAATCCATCTCGAACAGCCCACCTCAGAGTAATATAGCGGTCAGCGCTACCATGGAGTCAAGTATCGACTCCCTGGTCACAAAACTCTGTGAGGCTTTCCAAGATGGTATCGCGCTTTTGGATAGTCACGGTGACTCTCAGGCGGTGAGAGAGCTTCGCGAGGCTATGGTTGAGCAACGCAATAAATTAGCTCAAGCAAATAGGCGGTACTCAAGGCTTGCTGGTGATCACTTCAAATTGGACCGTATGTGTACCATCCTATCACCTGATGTCATTGCCCCGCGCCTTGATTTCACGGGCACCACCCTCATCGTCAAAAACTAGATTTCATAAACTCACCTCACGCAGGGCAGACACAAAGCAATCTTAACCGTCAGTTGCTCATATTGACGGATAATATTGTTGACGTACTGCGTTTCGCAGGCGCTGAATCTGTAGTTCCGAGTTGTTCCGCGCCTCAAAACATATCAGACACACCTTTAAATTTGGGTGTAGTCGAAAATAAAGTGAACTACTCACAGCTTAAAGAACAAGCCTCTCAGGTTGGATCAAAGAGTCAGGCTTGTCTCAAGACATTTTTTAACAGGATCTCTGGCTGGGCTGTGCCACTCAACACTTTACCCCCTCCAGCGCAACCGTCTGAACCACTGTCGTTGGTTCAACGACAGAAGTCACAAGTCACTTCTCACAGGGAACAGTACCCCTGGAGCTCGTCAGAGTTTTTATACGACAAGCTTCCCACTGCTTATTCGTTCCGCTTGGTAAAAGTTCTCTCAAGTGTCCTTCGCGTTACTTGCGAGATCGAGACAGTTGACATCCACGATCTTCTCCCGTACCAGGCACTCAGCTACTGCTGGGGAACCTCAATTAAACGTAATATAATTTACTGCAATGGTCGAAGGGCTAAAATATCTCCAAACTTGGAGCAGGGCTTACGACAACTACATAAGTACAGCAAAACGACAGGACGAGATTGGTTTTGGATAGACCAAATTTGCATAAACCAGGAAGACAACGTTGAACGCACCCAGCAGGTTCGCCTGATGCGAGCCATATATCAACGAAGTATGAATACCATTATTTGGATCGGGCTCGATGATGGTATGTGCGAAGCCCACCCTGTGCACTTCGATTGCTTTTTGATTTAGAGTAAACCACCTACGGATCTCTTCGAACGCTACAAGCATATCGAAAAATTAACTTGATTTTTCGGGTCTTTCATCTGGTTCTGGTATTAGACTAACGCTTCTGTTATTTAGGCGTTGCCAAAGCTGCTAAATCACTCATCTTAGAAGTATGGATTTTCCTTCTAATAAGAGAAAGTAAGAGCAAAGAAAAAGGTGCTTCGGTCCATCGAAGTGATACCGAAGAAATGAAAGCTTTCGAGAATTACGGACTACCCCCACCCGAAGACAAGAAATGGGCTATGTTGACCAAGTTTTTGGAGTCGCCATGGTTTGAAAGATGTTGGGTTGTGCAGGAAGTAGTCGTATCACAAGGTGATCCTCTGATTCTATGTGGTGATCGACAGCTCTTATGGTCAGTCTTTGAGAAGGTTGTTGTCTGGTTGAGCCAACACACAGCATTTCGGACAGACCGTATGGTGCTTGTCAACAGCATCAAGATAATTTCTGGCCGGCAAGAATGGAATCATAGTGAGTCAGCAGGCATTGTATCAGGGCTACCAACCTTGCTACTGTTAACGGCTTCATTCCGTGCTACCGATCCGAAAGATCAAGTGTTTTCCCTCCTTGGCCTTACCAAGGAGACGCGAAGTTCAGAAGACTGGCCCAAAGTATTGACACCCGATTATACTCGGTCCATACAGGACCTCTATAAGGATGTAACGAAGTACTGTATACGGACTGATGGAAATTTAAGCATTTTATCGCAATACAATTGCAGTTACAGTAAGACTGAAGACTTTGGTTTTCCATCCTGGGTACCTCGTTGGGACTTGGTCCCTTCAACACGTCGTATAAGCGCATTCGAGTGGACAACAACAACAGATGGCAGTCAGAATGTTATGGAAATCTCCAATCAAGCATCATTAGGCACAGTAGTCTCGATAGATGAGACTACGGATCCAAACGTTCTTAAACTCCGTGGGCTGCGTATCAGCCCTGTAGAAGTCTGCCTTCCGACTGTGGCTGTCGATAACCCAGCGTCTCCTCCAGGTCTACCGGAGCATCTGCATCTCTTCTTGTCGAAGGAAATCCCAGAATTGTACAGAATTTGTAAGCAGAAATTACAGCCGATCAGCTCTGTGACCTTCGATAGGACCTTCTTCCTAGTAACAACTGCGGGATTGACGCCGGACAATAAAGATGCGAGGCACGAGTCGATGATCCACTTTCACGAGTTCCTTGCTACCGCGACGGATATCTTGACGAAAGATGATATCGAATTGGATCCAAAAGAAAGTCTTCGCTCTATGGTTAGGTCTAGTTTACAGGTCACAATGCCAGGATCAGAGACGATACCGTCGGCGACAGCGGACTACAACCAGTTGCCGTCACTATACGACCGAAAAGGTCAAACTGAATTAGTTATTCCAAATCCTGCGCGGTACCTTACTGGCCTCATGCGATTGTTGAACCGTCGCCTATTCATCACTGCATCGAGGCAACTGGGTCTTGGACCAGCACAGATGATGTCTGGCGATGTTGTCGTCGTGCTGTTCGGGGGACACGTTCCGTACATTCTCCGACCCTTGGAGTCTGGCCAGTGGGCTTTCGTTGGGGAGTGTTACATTGAAGGTCTGATGAGAGGGGAGGCAGTTCAAGGTCCAGACTTCCAAGAAGAAAGTTGTACCTGGTTTGAGCTAGTGTGAGTGCACAATGCTTGGCTCTATATATAGCAGTATTAGATAAATACGATGAATTAGAAATATAATAACAGAGGTAATCTCGTATTTAATCGGGATGTCACGAAGTCGATCGCCCAGTTGCCTAAAGGATTGTACTAGAGAGCATCTTAATAGAAAGAGACAAAACCTCTAAAATCAATCTTAGCATAGTAATTGGTACTACATGAGTAGTAAAATTCATGCTGTGCCGTCAAAGATCTGGTTTTTGTGGATGTGGCGTGCCCTGCATGCGCAAACTTAATTCCAGCAAGGGAGTTGCACATCTTTGGGTTCGATAAGATGGCCAGGGTACAGTGCTCGGCATTCATATAAGACTGTGATAACCCACCGCTGTTCGATATTTGGTTGATATCAAGTTCCGCCTCTAACAGAAAATGGATAAAGGCCGAGTTGGCGTATTAATCCAGCAAACTAGCCCAAAAACATTGCACCATACCCCTTTATCTACTTCCCTCCGCCAATTATCTGCCATTCTCCATTTAGTCTAACAGTGTCAGAAAGGTGCGCACCATTTGAGATAGATTGCTGCCCATAATCGGGCGGCAGAACATTGACTAAACTCGCTGCCACCTTGGGAATGTCGAACGGAATGCCAGGCTGATAGGTAGCCAAACTACCATACCAGCGGCAGGAAATCGTGTTATCGGAAGTTGTGCAAGAGTAATATGGATATATGCTCCAGTCGAATGAACCGGAACCAGAAAAGTAGAGCCTGTATCGAATCAGTATGCTCCAAATATACATATAGAACCAAAACTTACGGATGACTTGGATCCTTATCGGTGCACTGCCATACTTTTTCTTGTGTGATGACCTTGGTATGTGGATTAAAACTATATGTGCAATTCCAATGTTGATCCTTTGGCTTCCCATCATAGTATACTGTGCAAGTATATCTAGATCTGTATCAGCAATCAAATGCTCCATTCATGGCATCATCTTCGTGCTTACACTGTGTCAACTCCTGATCCTGCAATCGCTTCATTCTTGTAAAAGAAATAATCCGCAAATCCCGGTCCAGTCAATCCAGTCGAGAACCGCGCCAGAGTGGCGCTGTCGGAATCATTCGCGGGGAAAGGATTCGTTGTGAAGCTCATACTGCGATAGTAGAATGTGGGGTTGATGACGCTGTCGAAAGTGCAGCCGCCATGAACTGGGTACGCCGTTATGAGAGAAAAGGGCGGCAGGATCTGTTTGGTGACTTGGATGCCGTCGACGGCTTGAGAGGATGCTGGGTCAGTACAGACGGTGATGATATCGTCAGGCGTCCCAGTAATTCCAGCATGCGATTCGCAGACTAGCTGGAGAGATATATCACCCGATGCTACGATTACTGACCTGTATAACGTGTGAGTATGTACCGACGAGAACAAGATCAGGGGTCTGGGAAGGGGCCAGGTGCTTACGGATCAACGTTCGTTGCCGGATTCTCCAGACAGTACCACAGCTCCTCCACCTTTAAAGTGAAATTTGGCGCCGTACCAGACCAAGAGACATCAAGGATAATCTCATTGAATTCTCCACCCGTGCAACGTAGCGGATTTGGGATCTCGGAGACAGTGCCGTCAGTGCCAATTGAAGGCGTGAAGCTGCACGATGCTTCATGAGTAATAGCATTATTGGTAACATTGAGTTTGAGATGTTGCCCCCTGGGCACGAAAGTACCTTCTGGAGTAGGCGGATCTAGACAGGTCACATCAGGACGGTACCATTGTTTGCATTGGCCCTTCGTATAATTCTTGTACTCCACTGTGAGGTATGGGATCAGCCACTATACTATTATATTCTCCGATAATGAGAGATACACACCGCTGGATATAATCCATTGTTTCTCCCCGACATCAGCGCAGGTTGGGGCTTTATAGCCAAATGGAGGGATTGGTTGCGCTGGCGTGACTGGAACCGGAAGACTGAGACTGCCATGCACGAGATAGGTGATGGGAGACACACAATCTGCACCTTCACAGGAAGTAATAGTTGTGCTCCCTTTGGCCGTGAAGATTGTTTTGTCGCCTTCATCCCCACAGACCCAAATTTCACTTACACCAATCACACTCCTCCCATCGTCTCCCTTTATCAGAGTAGCCCTCATCCCATCGCCTCCCGCCGAACTCTTACATTCCGTCTCCCCAGCATTACACGTGATAAAGGCAACCGACGTAGACTGAGAAGCACGATTGTCAGCCCTAAAGGTTGCGGTTCCCGCAACGACTTTGTAATCCGAGAGTACCCAGCTAGGAATCGTAAGAGATTTGTCTGTGCAACGGCCAGTCGGCCATGTTGGAGGGGATGGGATTTCAATGGCAAGGTTGGAGGTTGCTATAAAGAGTGTGATAAGGGCGAGGCAGAGAGTAAGCATTTTGCTTCAAAGTAAGGAGAAGACAGTATTGAGGTCAAGACGATCTCGTGAAAGATCAGATTTCGGACGATCACTGTGTACCTATTTGTACCTCACCAAAGCTCCTGCATCGCGTATTCGATGGATTGAGCTATCGAGATGAGTGTTCCAGGGCGGTCGTCTAAAGATCCGGATACGGAGATGGCCATAGTGAATGCGACAGACCTGGCTGATTCCGAAAGGCAAGGATGGGTTTATTGCACTTAGTGCGATCAATCTCCTGATCCCACTATGGCATACGGGCATTGTACGTAAATACTTGATTTGCCATCCCTTGACAGACCGGTTGAGGGTGTACAGAATTACAAAGTGTAACTTAATATATTGGAAAGGACCCGTGTCTTACATGTGAGACCAATCATAACGTCAACCTGGGACTTGCGTACAATTCTGTCGATTTAGCCTAGGGAGCCGATACCTCACTCAAGGTAGCATTGAGTAGAGATATTGCCGGAAAAGCCAATTCTGCATTTACGAATAGACCTGACTTCAAGGCTGATGTGATTCGGCGTAATGTATGCTTTCTAGATCATCTTGGAAGCCAGAATAATGAACTGCTTTCACAACTCCCAGTTAAGAACGGTGTGATGTGGAAAGTAAAAAAGTGTTTGCGATGACCGCAACCCCCAAAATTCTGATAAGGATAAGAAATTATGGTTTTCTTACTCCCTTTCACTCTTCAAGGCTGCTCTGTCGTAACAACTAAATACACAGGAAGATCAGTCACTTCGAAAGTAGAATCGGCCCTGTTTGTGCTACTATCCTCGACGATACCAGTCTCCAAGTACTCAGCGTCTAAATCCAACAGCTCTTCCGGACCCAAGCCTTTTCAACCCAAAGGTCGTCGGCAAATTCAGTGTGTTGACGGACTATATAGTCTGGCCGGATGAGAGAGTACTAGCTATGGAGTCAACATATTTGCTCATGGCCAAGATGAATGCTTAATAGACCATTTAGATCTAAACGCTAGAGCTCTGAGAAGGGAGCGGGCACAGGTGTGAACTTTCGGGGACGACCAGAATTGAAGAATGCAGACAAGTCTGGCAGGCGCAGAGATGACTTAAGCGTAAAGACTGTTTCGAGACTTAGGCAGGAGGTGCCGATAGTCGCTTAGAGCGATAGTGTGCATCTTATGAAGCTAGTCATAGGTACCAATGGCCAAAAGCGCAATAGGGTTGTTGCTAGGCATTGTGACAAAAGAAGCAAGGCTTCATATAGTCATTGCGTATCAATACCGGGCTCAGTCATAAGCTTAGTCCACTTCCGAAGCTAGCGGTCGTCGATATTGTATCTTCTCGGCTCCATGGGGAAGACCATTCACTTTGCGATGAGCATAATATGTTCCTAGTGATTAAGAGCGTTCGTGGTTCTCCCATCTCAGACAATGACCAATCCGTGTCAAAGACTAGACTAGCAGTGGTATTCTTCTATCATGATATTCGTGTGGTTCTTGCTGTCTGTGAACCGCCCTTTCCGCTCGCTGGCGGGAAAGAACAGCGAAAGCTCCATGTGGATTGCGACGGTATTCGTAGATTGGGCCGATCCAGAAATGAAGCCATGTGTTGTCAGCCACCCGACCACAGACACATAAGCAGCCACTAAACGTTAAATTCCATTGTCTTTTGGTGGTAGTCTTGTCGATGTTAGGTTCCACTCTTTGGGCTCGATGCGAAAGTCCACAATTTGGACAAAGCTGTCCATACGAAAGTAAACCAGATATTTCGTAATAATCCCTCGGAAGGACCCTATCAATATCTAACAATCTCAGAACTTCCGTCGTGCAGCATCGGCGGCAAAGTATATGTTCGCAGAGGTAGCATTTTAAGCGCTTAAACGGATGTGGACCTTTCCAGTGAGTCAGCTCTTGCTGCCACGTTGAGAAGCGAAGTTAGTGTACATCCAACATGCAATTCTTCTTAAAAGTCTTACCTCATGTCCTCGGCAGCATTTCCATAAACCGTCGCCGTTGAGCTTATCAAGCAGAAGGTGGAGACGGTCGCGGCGCCTGTAGGGAGAGTCTGTAAAGTCTGTAAAGCCTAAAACTTCCTCAAATGTCCGAGGCGGAGGATTAACACGCTCAACCGCGTTCAGTTTGATTGTTAAATCTTTCTCTGCGCTTCTATCGCTGATCAAATACATGATCTTGCGGGCAAGAGCGGCCATGGCCCGAAATATTGATTGGCTCATGTAGGCGGTGATCATCTGCATGGAGTACGTCGATGAATTATTATGATACTATTGGGGCACGTCGTATGAGTTCTAATCAGTAGCATACGAAGGCTTGTCTCAGTGCATCTTCGTTAGCCAGCCTTGTCGAGGACTCCTAGACATTGTTGAAAACTCCTCTGGCGCGGGGTCAGCCCTACCATCCCATGTACAACACAAGTAAACGTACGAATTCCAGAAGTTCTTTGCAGGCATGTTATCGCTTTGGTAAAAAGGCCGCCTCAATAAGTGTGCCAAAAGACAGGCAGAATGGCTGCCTAGCCTCCAATGGCGGAAACAACAAATCGCGCAAGTGCGTAATACGGTAGGTGTGGAGTCATTGCTAAATCTGGCGAACGATGTTGCGAGCCACCCATCGCTGCACAACTACGCCGTTCTGCAGGATGTCCATGCTAAATTTGAGTAACTAGGTTTCTGGGTTGTGGAAGCCAATGAGACTCGTCTGCGATAGGGTAAGCACACGTACATCAGCACAACTGTCAGCTGCTTCCAGGGAACAACACAAGCTTCGCATGATTAGCGCACTCAGTTGTAATACTTACATTGACATGTCCAAATATGCAGAAAAATAACTCTCAATTAGTCTTATTGGAGCAAGATGTACCTTTTTCAAACCTGTCCCACCTTTCAGGCCACCACCATATCGATCCTAAATTTGACCTCTCTTCTATTATCTTCTCGTGTTGCGAATGCCTTATGCCAAACGCTACAAACAACAGCCAATATGGCGCCTTTAGGAAATGGATACACGCACCCACAAAATGCGTTGACAAAACATATGCGTAGGAGAGATGGGCCTGAGGAAATGGCTGGCGGGGTTGGCTTGCAATATCGAAGGTGATGAGAATGGTGTGCTTGGACTGACCCAAAGTGTTGTTGCAGCCAAACAATCGTATGGACAGTATGTAAGGAAGGCTAAGGTTCTCACATCATGATTGGTCAACTCATTGAGAAGCTTGTATAGTGCGTCATCGCAGTGGTGCTGAACCGCCAATGAATTCGTGTGGATTAGAGAATTTCAAACATGCAAAGTCAAGTTGAGAGAAGAAATGCATTAGGATTGTCCACGACTCGAAAAGAATTGCCAGTTGACCTAGATGTCGAAGGTCGTAGTTATTGTTGCAACGCTACTGCGATCCGATTCGGCATGAAGGCCTCCACAGAGCAGCTTTATTGACCATGATGAGCTTTCGCCGTGGCCAACTCCATGAAGGCAAGCTCGCCTTAGTTGATGTGCATTTCAAGCAGCGCTTCAAGGCCAGTCGTTCTTCAACTCAACCCAGAGATGGCTCGTAGGCTCACAAGCCGTACGAGGTTTCAAATCGTTCGTGCTAGCGATTACACGCAGATAGTTGGCGGGAGAGTCGGAATCTAGATAGCTGACATGCAGTTGTGCGACCAGAGGAACAAGGTTACAAAGGATTATCTAAGATCCGTGAGTTTACCACTCGAGATTTGTCCACGGTTGATAGCGTCAGGACTTTAACACTCGAGGGATTGTCAACATGAATCAGAAAAGCTTAAGAGAGAAAGATTTTTTCGAGTGGAAACGTGAACTTATGTAATGTTGAGATTGATCGCCGTAGGAGCACGCATCATTCTTGCATTCAGGGTAAGCGCGATGGGGCAGAATCGACCAGGAAAGCAAGTGCAACGATGCTCCTTCTTCAAGTTAGCGCCTGAGAAACTTGGATGTTATGAAGGAATGCTCATTGAGGTATCTTGACTGTTCATTATTACCACGAACCCTTCGTTCCAGGCGTCCGTTCCACAGCGCGATCCGAAGGGGGAACCACAAAACCAGACGTAGATGTTCACACACATTATACACAAGCTCTTTCCCATCCACATACGGATTTGCGACCTTACATCATTGTCACAGACCAATGACCTTGATTCACTCCGCCATGCTCTAATCCGTCTCATCTTCGCATCATTTCAATCGGCTCGGGGGTATCTTAAGCTGGGGGCTTTCCGGTAAGAGCCGCTTGCCTCTGTGACCACATATTAGAAGGCTGTTAGATGCAGCATGAGAGGCGCACGACATACCTTCTTATTGATGAACATGGCAATAACAAGGATGGCGACCAAGAAGACAATGACCAACACAACGATGACACCAACTTCACGCTGGGCCCAGTTCTTGCGCTTGACCAATTGGTGAACAGCGTACTCGCTGCGAGCTAGGAGAGACATGTTGATGGCTGCCATTGTTGTTGTGGATTTCTGTAGCGTAAAGTCAGACAAGAACCTTCAAAAAGATGCGATAGAATGCTATCCAGATATCGCAACGCCGGAGAAGAGCCATCTGTTTGGATCCATCCGCGAGGCTTGTTGAGGGGTCCTTGGCTAAGCTTTGTCGCAATGCTGGAAATGGCGCAGAATGCGATAACGTGCGACAATCATCACAATGACCTCGGAAATTCGACATGATGCTTACATTTACGAATTGAATCGGTCGGCTAGCGAATTCCAATGAGATTCGAGCTGATTGAAGCTATTCGAAGCTGTTGAAAGAAGCGGAAGCTTGCTTGTCAGCTAGTCGGATCAACCCACAGAACGTCGCGACGGCAGCAGTAAACACGGAGGACTCGATGGAAGAGGTCGACAGGGCATCAAGAGTGAGAAACCAGAATCCTCGAGGTAGCTACCCGCTTTTAAACTGGCCGGTTCGCCGAAAATTTCTGCAAACAATGAGGCATTTTGTTTTGGCGGTCTCTCCGCCCACGGGCCCAAGCGGGCTGTCCGGGAATTGCAAGCTTGACATGGGGTGGCAAGCAATCGCATCGGCTGGGCAACGAAAATGGATATTACTTACTTGAGTCGCGACAACAATTGAGTACAGTTGAGATTGGATTGAAGGGTTGAGGATGCGAAAGAGGAGCAGCTGTGTGAGGAGTAGAAGAGGCTGGGACCTTGCAACGTGCAGGTGAGGAGAGCTAAACTGGCCCAGATCGAACTACTCGAACAAGCCAATCACGCGAAATGCGTCGCCTGTCTCGTGGATGGGAGGGATCGGCAGAATCCTTATTCGCTTGCACATCACCGACCCGCTCAGAGGCCAATTCATTATCATGCTCTGATCAAGCTCAGCTCTATGGCGACCAGTTTCCTTCGCAGCTCTATCTATGCTCGTCAGTCCTCAAAGAGCTCACCTACTCCGCACAGTTGCGTTGAGTTGCTGCATGCCGCCGCTGACGCTACTGTTCGGCTCCACCAGGGACCCCTGCGAGGTCATTAACCATTCGTGTGGTGAAAAGCACCGAGTTATGTCATTGCCCGCTGCTTATCGTTCCTGACTGATGGTTGCCCGAGTCTGCCGCGAGCCGGCGCTGCTTCTCCAGGCAAGAAGGTGGGTCGCAAAAGGAATTCACAATCGGGAACTTTGTGCGTGGCCGGAAATGCCTCATTTCCAGAGCGTGCCTCGCGCTCAACAGCCCAGCGCGCTATCTGCGTAGCGCGCTCAAATTCACGGGCAAAATGCGCGGGATGGGCGCCTTTGGTTAGCGTGAGTGTTTGCGTCTGGGATCATCACTAAGCTTTGTGCCAAGATCCGGGGGCAGAGACACAGCAGAAAGGTTGGCAGTATTGGCGTCTCTGCTTTGCGGCCTGTGAACCAAGTATAAAATTTCTATAGTGACGATCGGTATAATACAACACTGTTTCATCTCCGCTCAGACAGACCCTTAAGGTACTTAAAGTTTAAGGTCCTTAAGGGTCTTCGTTCTTGTCAACAGGTCGTACTGGGCGAATCTACCAAACTACAAAGCGTTGCTTCAAGAACAATGCTCCTCAGGAGCCTTCAGCTACGCAGCTTTCGTAGCAGTATTACCTGGCCATTTAGTTATAACATAGTCCATGACTCGGGATGAAATATTGTGTTTCGCTTGATCGTAGCCAAGCATCCCTGCTCCACAACCGCCTGATGAGAACCATGATCAAACAAATTCATACTTTCTTAGCTCATCATCACCACAGCAATGTGGAGCCAACCATCCAAGTAAGTAGTCGCTCGGATCAAGTCCTCCACATTAGCACTCAGTGGTAAGACGGCACCGTGCAGCACTGCCTGTGCGAGAAGCGGGCTCCGTCTGCTGGGGAATAAAGTTGGGAGGATCTGATTCAAGGCGGTGCCTATGGTCTGAGGTTGGCCTTTAAGATGTCAGCCCATGAGTTTCGTGTAAATTGTTTTCATGAAAGACATACGCGATGAAAGATTCGGCGTTACCAAACTCTGCACCACCCTCAAACTGCCCGGACTCGCCTCTTCCTTCGGGCTATCTGATGCGGCGTGTGGAAGGTACAATCTCATTGGCAGATGTCGCAAGTTTACTCCTTGAGGGTTCAGTAGCTTCTGGTTGATGGGGTTGTACAGCGAAAAGTCATGCTGCTTGACGGCATCCCAAAGTTGCGTGCTATCTTCTTTGCTTAAGAACATGACTGTTTTTCCCGTCCCCGTGCGCAGATAGTCCGCCTCTTTGACGCTGTTCTTAAACAGATCATGTAATACATTGTCTTCATTGTCGAGACGGACGAGTTGCTCTGTTGGGTACGAGGAAAAGTGCACGGTTAGTCTCCATGGCAGCCGTTGGTGTTCATCTTCTGTTGGCTCCGGCTTGTTGGATGGCGAAGAGATGTCCGGTGGATATGCAGGTTCAGCACCAGAGTATAAGTCATACAGGAGACCAAGGGGATAGTGCCATTTCAATGGAACCCCTTCATAAGATAACCAAGTGTCTGCTGGTGAAACATCTGGATATATCAAGCTGCTTTGAAAGAAGGCATACAGCCTAGTCTTCACTAGCCCTAGATACGAAATTCGTGGAAACTGTATCTGCCAACATGTCAGTACATGTTGCTGGCTAGGCTGCTGCTTGGGAATGCAATTTACTAAATAGGGATCCGACTCATCATACGTCCTACAATCCCCCTTGTGCAACCGAATCTCCAACGGAATACTGCCATTCCAAACACTGTGCCGTAATCTACTCGTGACGTCTCGCGAACCCATCGGAGCTTCCAAGACGAGATGCAGGCCAAAGGCCGGTTATGGTAGACTAAGGTAGATCGAATGGTGGGGTAGCAAGGCGGGGTTGGAGAAAGCTTGGACCGGGTGCAGCAGGAACCCTTGAAAGTTGCTCGTGCGTCCAAAGTAAACAACCACTCAGGATGCGTGCAATTATGTAGTCCATCTACGCCTTCTTTTGCTTCCCATTCACCACCACCATGTGCGTTGCTTGACAGCAGATGGTCGACCGCCATCCGCCTAGCTGGACCATGCATGTGGCACTCAATCGTAAACGCTCGCGCCTCGCCCTAGACTCGGACGATGAAGTACAACAGCGTAGAGAGCCCTCCCCTGCGCTTTCTACGCTTAGCGATACGCTGAAGAGGTCGAAAACGCAGTGTGAACTAGACGAGCTGGACATCATCAGTCCAGACGAGGCGTGGAATGTTGACGTGGATGCTATACTCGCCAGCAACACCATTGCTACTCCACTTACAGCGAGATTCGAGGCGCATGATAATTGGTGTAGATATAAGAAGGGAGAGAGTTTATTGGTACTTTGTGTTCAGGGGAATGTGCATGTGCATTATGATCTGCTCTGGTAGCCTACCCCCATATCCAAAGGGAGGACGTATCGCTAATCATCATATCCGCAGCTCTGCACTTCCAGATCTCTACATTATTTCACCTTCCCTCCAAGCCTTCGTCCTATGCCACGACCCCTCGTCACACATCCTCTCTACCAGCGCGCCGTTTTCGCTCCCCTTAATCCAAGCCGCCACACCGTCAAATAATCACTTCGTTCGCCTTGGGCTGCTGCACCCACTTGGCGGGGGAAAGTTCCCATTAGATGCGCTGGTTGTTCTGGATGCGAAGGGAAGAAGGAGACTTGTGCTGCCGTTTGGTTGGGGAGCTGGGAAGCACGCTGGTACACCTGCGGGGCGGAGTATACAGATGCGGTTGATGGGGCTGCTATTGAGTTGCGTGGAGACGCTGGAAGCAGAGCGTTAAGGCATGGCAAGCAGAAAGAACAATGCGTGGAAGTAAATGATACCCTAAATTTCTGCGTATAACAGTACATGCGAATCGATTCAATGAAGAACGGCAAGCGCGCAGGAACAAGTCAGCACAATGCATTGCAGTACATTAGACGTGGAAATGTTGACTAAGTCGTATATTACTATTTCACGGCTATCACAATCGTTCCATGCATCACGGCTAGTGGATCTCTTGTCCAGCAAGCTCATGTCGTACCGAGTGTGCCAGTGCTAAGCATTCCAGCCCAAACACTAACCAAGCCTAGTCTCCTTGTCCTGGATGGGGATGTCTTTGCCAGTCTTGCTCTTGTACTGACCACGGATGAAGTCGGAAATCTGCTCGTCCTTGGCTTGCTCGGCAGCAGACTGTGTGACACCAAGATCAGTCTTTTAAAGTCCGGAGACAAGCGGAAGAGTGGTGGCTTACCTCATTGTCCTGGGGACCTTGGCCAAGGAACTTCTCTTGTACATAGTCGACGCCTGCGCGTTGCTGTTAGTCTCTTGATAAAAGCAGCAGCTAGCTTTGCTAAAAAAAGAGGGGTCGCTAGGAACGGATGGACGTACCCTTGTCAAGGTAATCCTCGTTCTTCTCGCTCTCCTTGCCGCCGCCAGCAGCAGTGTTGAGCTTGTCGCCAATACCGCTGAGGAAACCTCCTCCACCCTGCTTCTGTTCACCAGACGATGAGCCGTGGCCGACTTGCTCGTTGCCTTGGTTCTGGCCGCTACCGCCGCTACCGGTCAACTTGTTGACGAAATCCATGTTACTATTGTTGCTGAGGTTTGAGAAGAGGGAATTGAAGTGTGTAGTGGATAGTAAGTGAAAGGATCTCTTGCAAGAAGCGGAAGCAGGTATTTATGCGATCTCAAGCTTCAAGGATAAGGGTCTGGGGAGGCTGTGTAAATCAAGATCTAGCCCATGGAGATAGGTCTTGGTATTGCAACAAGCAGCTTGGTTTGCTTGCTTGATAGGTAAAGGATGCCGCGGGTGGTGTGTCTGGTGCATAGCGTAGCTTCATCCCCCACTTGGTACGCCATACGTCATTCTAGACCCCGCCAAATATTGCGTTTGCAGGGGTGACGAGCTGAACACCACGGCTGGGTTAGATCGTGAGACACGTGCTGCGGCCGCTCCGTTATCGATTGCGTTTCGGAATCCAAGAGCATTTTTTGCCTCGAAGCATACCAGCTGAAGCTTGCGTGTCGTCTTGCGTGCGCACACCACCATTGTCGGCATGATACCAATAACAATTATCACTGGGTTTTTGGGCTCAGGGAAGACCAGTACGTGCCCTCTGTCGAGCTTAGGTGATTCTCCAGCTTTTCCGAGTTTCGGAACGCAGCCATGCTCAACAACGCATACCTACCAACAAAAAGCAGTGATACCGAAAGCAGAGATTAGACGTGAATACTAACACTACACTAGCCTTGATCCTTAACCTCATCCCGCAACTTCCTAAAAGCTACAAACTCGCGCTCCTCAAAAACGAATACGGCGACGTAAAAGTTGACTCCCAACTCGCCTCATCCAGTGCCATCTCCGGCGTCCAAGAACTCCTCAATGGCTGCATATGCTGCAACCTCGTGGGCCAGCTCTCCGACGCCCTCGAAACCCTCGCCACAGATATCGAGCCTGATCGGATAGTGATCGAGACTTCAGGCTCGGCTTTTCCGGCCACACTCGCAATGGAGATCAACAGGCTGTCAAGAGAGACTGGCAAATACGTCCTAGATGGCGTCATGAGCGTCATTGATGTGGAGAACTGGAAAGGATACGAGGATACGAGTTATACTGCGAAAATGCAGGCACGATACACAGATTTGATCGTCCTCAACAAACACGAACTCGTCAGCGAGCGACGGCTAGAAGACGTCGAGGATGCCATTCTTGCCCTAGAAGTCGAGCCACAAATCCCGAGGACAAAAAATAGGAAAGGGTGGGTGGATAAGGACATAGTCTTCGGCCTGGATGCCCGACTCGCAGGTATCGCTGAAATGACGGTGCAGAACGGGCATGCGCATGAGCATGACCATGGCCATTCCAGTGAGGTCGAAGTGCTCAGCATTACACTGAGCAGTAAAGGCGGCAAAGCGAGCATCGACACCGATAAATTGGCAAAGTTGCTTGAAGACCCAACAAAAGACGAGGTGTACCGGATAAAAGGCATTCTTTATTCATCAACACCGCCCAAGTCTTCAGACACGACACCCGCTTCAACGAAAGAAGCCCCGGATGGTCGAGCACGCTACATCTTAAATTGGGCATTTGGGCGCTGGACGTTCACATTGGTTCCTTTACCTTCGAATATAACAGACGAGGAACCCGAACTCCGGTTGACGGTCATCACTGCGAGATACGAGTCGAATAAGTGGAAGAAGCAGATTGAATCGAGTGGGCTTGTCGCGCTTCAAGATGGTGCGGAAGGTACATTGACGATCGAGAAGATTGTGTGACCCTACTTTAAATCTGTGGACTTGGACGTAAACTTCAACAACATCAGGCACGTGAAAGCGTTTGTAGAAATTAGAGAATACACTTGATCTAGACTTCCTGCAATCAACGTCTGAATACATGATATCATGCAGTGACCACATATGAAGATTGCCATTTTCCAATACCTGATATTGCCCGAACGCCCGTTACCCTACGCATAACATGAACCTGTAATAGCATGCATAGCCTTATAACTGCTCGATGCCTTCAACGAGCTTATCAAGACTCTGCGCATCACCATTCGCCAACAGCCCTTCTACTATGCGAGATCTGTCAAATGTTAGGATCGGTCAATCGCTTTTACATGTTGGCGACACTCACAGATTTCCCATCTTACAAGCCCCCATACTATCCTCCAACTCTCTTGATTTAACCTCTGCAACATCAATGACCTTCTCAGGAACATTTGCTAGCCTCGCAACATTCAGCCCGTACGACCTATGGCTCGTTCCCTCTGCAGCCTCATACAAGAACACGACTTCTTTGCCACCATGGCGCTCTTCAAAACGCATGTGTACATTCTTCAACTCCTTACCTTGGAAGCGGTCCTGGAGTTTGGCGAGGTGCTGGTAGTGCGTGATGAACAGAGTGAGAGATTGTAGATCGCGGATTACAAAGTCAAGCACGGCTTCAGCGATAGCTACCCCATCGAAGGTTGATGTTCCGCGGCCAAGTTCGTCGAGGATGATGAGAGAGCGTGGAGTTGCAGATTTGAGAATGTCAGATGTCTCATTGAGCTCCACCATGAATGTCGATTCGCCCTTGAGCATGTTGTCAAAAGCACCCATGCGCGTAAAGACCGCATCTAGCATGCCGAGGCGTGCTTCTGTGGCAGGAACATATGATCCGATCTGCCCCATAATCGCAATGAGGGCAGCGGATCGCACGTAGGAGGACTTACCGCCCATGTTTGGCCCTGTTATGAGGAGAGCACGCGTCGAATCGTGGGAGAGGTGCAGATCGTTGGGAACGTAGCTATCCAGGAGGAGTTGTTCAACCATGGGGTGTCGACCACCGGTGATGTTGATTCCGATATCGTCCGTGAACGAAGGTTTTACATAACCAGGCTGGTTTGCCAGAGTTGCAAGTGACAGTAGAGCGTCAAGAGTTGCAAGAGATGACACACAATCGCGAAGCTGTGGATACTTTGCCGATATTTCCTCCAAAAGACGCATGAAAGCTGCATCACATGCTGCTGCCAATGACTCTTTGTACTGATCGCGCTCCTGCAACATGCGCTTAACTTCTGGGGTGTGAAAGCGAAGTGTCGTCTTAGTCGCAGATATCTGCTGCCATGATGCAGGGACCTTCTTTTCCTCCACCGACTTTCGCTTGACCTCGATCAAGTACTCAATACCTGCAACAGTGACGTAGTCCACTTTCGACTTCCCAAGCTTTGCCGCTGCATCTTTCTTATGAGTGTTAAGATCGTCCTCAACTGACGCAATGCTCAACTTGAGGTCGTTAATGTCTTCGGCTTCGTGCTCCTCTCGAAAGAAGGAATATTTGTCGTCATCTTTCGCCGCTCTGGCGTTAATTTTCTCGAGGAAGCTGTTCAAGTCTTCAAAGATCTCAGGCACACTCGATACTGCCTCACTGAGCAGCGATGAAGAAAAGCCACTCTGTTCAGGGGTCTTTACTGAAATATACTGGCTTGATATGTCTTGGAGTGTCTGGAGAGCGGCCAGCAGCTCTGGTCGCGTACACTTCTTGTAGTATATGCGGATCAAGACCTTCTCGAGATCAGTCTTAATCTTGCCCAGCACAAACTTCAGCTTGTCCACAGCGATGGTGTTCTCGCCCTCCTTCAGCTCCTCGACAGCTGCTATTCGCTCTTCCAATCTTGTTTTATCGATCAGTGGCCGACCAATCCACTTTCTCAACAATCGCTGGCCAAAGCGTGTCTTGGTCCGATCCATAGTCCAGAATAAGCTACCTGTTGCGGTGTAGTCGGTCTGATTTTGGTAAATCTCCAGGCTGGAAAGTGTGTTGCCGTTTAAGAGCATATACGAACGGGCACTGAAGGGTTGAAAGTATTTCGTGAGATCGAATACATGCTCCAGTTTATACTCGCTTAAGTATGTAATCATCGCAGACAAGCATATTGTTACGTGCTCCGACAGCTGGTGAACCTTATCCAGAATGGCACTTTGCTTGTCGGAACCGCTTTCCTGATTGGGCTTCATCTTTCCTGCGTAGAAATTCGAAATGTGACTGTACGCTTGCGCAGCCATGGTTTTGGGTTTCTCTACCCTCTCAACGCGCGACCTGTCTCCGAACACGTTTGTTTTGCTAGCTGAAAGGTGTTGAATCAGCTTATCTGTAGCTTTTGACAGATCTCCAACAATCAAGAACTCGGCTGGAGCAATGTGGAGCAACCGTGTCTCGATTTCGCTACGCATAAACCCATCTTCGAAGTCGTCATAAATGATATCGCCAGTTGCAGGCTGCACAGCAACCAGGCCAACTTGGACTTTCTCATCGGTGCCCCACCCTTTTGCATTGGTCTCGGTGATGCAGAGCAAGTAGCCTGTCGCCTGAGCGCCCGGACCAGAACCCTTGGTAGGTGTTTCCAATCCTTCCACATCGTCAACGTATGTGCCCTTCGTATAAAGGTTTGTAAGTTTCCGCACAAAAGGTGCATTCCTGTTGTCTCCAGCCGCCTTCAATGCTGCCGTTTCAAGCTGCCGTACTACACCAACTTTGTGATTCGC
Organism: Pseudopyrenochaeta lycopersici; assembly: GCA_003313425.1. NCBI lineage: Eukaryota > Fungi > Ascomycota > Dothideomycetes > Pleosporales > Pseudopyrenochaetaceae > Pseudopyrenochaeta > Pseudopyrenochaeta lycopersici. Next base: position 1,154,343 of record NHZP01000006.1, read on the forward strand.
TTGCACAAGGCGCTTGACGTGTACCTGCAAACGATGTGTCGGAAAGCTCGCAGATGCGAATCTGTCGAGATGGGCCTCTGAAGGATGCTCATCGTATCTGAACTTGCCCGGTATGCAGACGATCCCTAGCTCTTTGGACGCGACTCTGGCATCCTCACCGAAGAATCTGAACTTGTATCCGACCTCCATGACTATGACAGTATCTAGGTGCTTGCGCTTTATATCCAAATATTGCTTCTCCATAGGCGTTAGCTTTGAGCCGGCTTTCTTCGTCGCCGCACCCTTCTTTCCCTTGGTAGGTTTTGGAGCCGGCTCTTCTTCCTCATCTTCGTCGCCTTCGGCCCCTTCACCATTTGCCTCCTCTTCAGTTATGATCTTGTTCCTCCTCCTGAGCTCTGCAAAACTATCCGGCCGCCCAAGCTTCTTGACGAACTTTTCGTGTAGCTTCTCCTTTTGCCTTTGTGTCACCGCTGTACTTTCCTCCTGTCCTTGGTTCTCATCTCGTACCGGTGGTGATGACGAGAATAAGAACTTGGACGTGCGATCGGTAATTTTGAAAGGCTTGGCTGAATTTAGGCTGGTTGCAGATGCTTGCCCGAGTGATGGTCGAGGCGCGTCGCCTGCTGCAGAACGCGCTCGCTTTGGAGGCGACGAGCGCCCGGAATCTTGGTCTTCGCCATCCTCGTCAATTGCACGCTTGCGAGCGGGTAGTGATCGAGGTACAGGGAGGCTATCTTCGTCTTCAGACTCGTGATCCACGCCATTTGTTACTGGCGGCGTGGTGGTTGTAGGCGCTGGTTTGGCTGTGGCTGGGGACTTTGGCACCTGTGATGGTTTGGGTGCAAAGAAGCTCGAGATGGTTTGCTGCTTGCCCTTCTGTGATGAGCTCGGCAGCGATTGACTGCTTTTTGGCGCCATTGGAGTGGCCGCGGGGTTGAGACGGATGGTTGATGTTGGACTGTGGAGAAACGCGTCAGGCGAACTCAGGCGCGACCACTGACATCACGCAGTCACGTTTTTGCTTTTTGCCAAGCACGTACAAGCACCGCTAGCCGGATAGCAACCATGAGCTTATCGGAAAGCAACTGTCGACGACATACTGCGCTAACGAGAGTGGTCTGAAATTCCTTGGTAGCGACAACCGCACCAAAGTCTCGCAGGCCGATTGCGGGCGCTACCTTGTCATGATTTAGGGCTGCCTCTTTGGTATATTTCACCATGCTTGACAATGTCGCCGAAAATGTCGCCGTGGAATACCACCGAGTGTCGTCTTTCAACTCAGGAACAGAAACAGCCTGTCACAATCTAGAAGTCAAATTCTCGCACAACTCTGCCTTAGCACTACGCACCAAGGCATCTTTCTGTTTAATCACTCTACAATCACCGGTGAAGAGTCTGTTCGGCGCAACTACGATGACGAATTCAGCCTCACACGCAATCCCCTGTGCAAATAAATCGAGCTTCCTAATTCGCCAACCCAGCTTACCGATAAGAGGCAGATTCGCAGCGATCATCAATGGTCGCACGCGTACCACCAACCCGGCTTCGGCCAGCATTTAATTGAGGCATGGGCCCGTGGGTACCGTTGTTGATAGAGTTCATTATTTCCAGATTTCGTGACTTCTGTGTTGCGACAATGGCGCGCGGTACTACTGGAGCTGGCTTGGTGAAGTGCTTGACAGGTCTGTTGACGGTACAGACTGCCTTGGGAAATCCAATTACGAGCAAAGAACCATGTCCGCCACCAGTATTAGAGGATGGACATTTGGGTGCAGTGGCTTCAGAGAGCGACATATGTAGTCACATTGGTACCGATTTGCTGAAGCTGGGTGGTAATGCTGCCGATGCCATGGTTGGTACTGTGGCTTGCGTGGGAGTCGTCGGCATGTATCACTCTGGTAAGTTTGGCAGCAAGCACGAGCAAACATACTCATCTATGGATATGCGCTTCGGCCTCGCAAAAGTACGTTCTGACATACGACAGGTCTTGGAGGTGGTGGCTTCATGCTTGTCCGAGCACCCAATGGTACCTATGAATTCATCGATTTCCGTGAGACAGCGCCAGCCGCTGCTTTCGAAGACATGTATAAGAACAATACAGATGCTAGTATCGAGGGTGGTCTCGCGTCTGGCACCCCTGGCGAACTCCGAGGCCTCCAGCATCTGCACGAAAAGTACGGTGTCCTGCCTTGGGCAACGGTTCTCCAGCCCGCCATCGACACTGCCAGATATGGCTGGACAGTAAATGAGGACCTGGTCAAGTATATGGTTTCCGCCATCGCCTCGGCAAATGAGAATGCAACATCAAACTTCTTGATCAACGATGTTAATTTTGCGGTCGACTTTGCACCTCAAGGACGACTCCTGAAGCTCAACGAGACCATTACTCGAAAGCGTTATGCCGATACTCTTGAGACTATTGCTAAAGAAGGTCCAGACGCATTCTATGAAGGCCCTATTGCAGAAGCTACGATCCGCGCCCTCCAGGCCCAGAACGGGACAATGACACTCGAAGACCTGGCAAACTACACAGTCGCCATTCGCAAGCCCTCAACTATAACATACCGAGACTATAAGCTCACGGCTTGTAGTGCGCCCAGCGGTGGCGAGGTTGCCCTTGCAACACTCAAGATCATGGAAGGCTACACAGGCGTTGGAAATCCAGAGAACATCAACCTGACAACACATCGTCTCGACCAATCAATGAGATTCACATATGGCATGCGCACTCAGCTCGGCGACCCTTTGTACCTTGAAGGCATCGATGAGTACCAAGACCAGATGATATCTGCGGAAACAGCCGCAGAGGTTCGAGGCAAGATTTTCGACAACAAGACCTTCGACGTCTCATACTATGACCCACAGGGCCTTGAATCGATTGACACACCAGGAACAAGCCACATCGTCACTGCAGATCATACAGGCCTGGCCATCACACTCACTACAACCGTGAACCTCCTGTTCGGTAGCAAACTCGTCGTCCCAGAGACAGGCGTGATTATGAACAACGAAATGAACGACTTTTCCATCCCAAACACCTCAAACGCATTCGGATACATCCCTAGCCCTGCAAACTTCATCCGTCCCGGCAAACGCCCCCTCTCCTCTATCAGCCCCGTAATTGTGGAACATCTCAACACAACGCTCCTAAATGCTTTCTACGTCGCCATTGGCGCAGCAGGCGGTTCTCGCATCATCACCTCGACGATTCAGAACTTGATCCACATTCTCGACGGCAACTTGACTACCGCTGAAGCACTGGCCAAGCCGCGCATACACGATCAGCTCGTCCCGGCGCAGGTTACCTTCGAGTATGCCTTCGACAACAGCACAACGGCTTTCTTGAAGAACCTAGGCGCCAACGTGACCTGGGTCGCCCCGGGATCAAGCTCAGCACAGGGACTACGTTTGTTAAGCAACAAGACGTTTGAAGCAGCCGGTGAGCCCAGACAGAAGAACAGCGGTGGATTCGCCGTGTAGTACGATAAACGGTCTGCAGGACGTGCGGAGGTGTAATATGAGATATATATATATGCTTCATGAAGTCGACGTAGACGTAATTCTGATATATAATCCATTATGGCACACTCTAAGATGCAACACACTTTAATTGCCATGCATTGATACCAATAAATGCCCTCAATCTTCTAGAGATGTTGCATCCCACCATTGGCCTCGCTCTCCTACTTGTTAGGCATAGGCTTGCATTATCGTCTGCGGTTGCCAGCGTACCGAAGCTACCGACGCTAACATACATGTGAATTTATCACGTTTGTTGCTCAAGTCGTAATTATAGGCAAGTGGTGTTTCTCACAAACATATCTAAAGGTCAATCATCAAGGTGGCTAAGCGCATCAGCGATTTACTATGTTCATTTAAGCTAAATTTTTTTCTACATTTACGACACACTTCACCGACTAGCGAAGTTTTCGTAGCAGAGGGACACCTTCAAGCAATAAAGCCATGCCTACAATGTCGCAATAGTGGTACGCCGATACCGGGCCTATGAAAGTACTTTACAATTGAAGAAGGGACGGGGTAATGCTTTACCTATTGGCAAGACTACTATGGGAGCAAAAGGATATCTCGACGTCCAAGCCAGGGAGTTGATCTGACCAAGAGTGGACACGTACGCCAAAGGTTGATATCAAGGATTCACAAGCTGAGCGATGCTCTAAGTGTTTCCAGTGTCGATGCACCAAGTGCTCGTCATGGATGAGACGTCAACGATGGGGAGATTTAACATGGCGAGAAAGCCTTTACTAAAAAACGGGGCAAACCTCATCTACGAGGCCATGTTAGCCGCTACTTCTCTGAGACGGAAGGTAAAGACTGACCAATTGGTTGTTGCGCTCCTAGTATCGAGTCCGATGACCAGGTTTTGCATGCGCGATAGGTGTGGCGGCAGCAACATCCTCGACAGGTTTCGCTCTGTGATAGAAAAGTACATGTCAGCAAGCCCAAAAAAGGGTTGAAAGAATGTGGTGTATTACTTTTGCTAGCGGTCGTGGGGGTGCAGGAGAGTACTAATAAACAAAGGTAGTGAAGAAAAGAAGCGATGAGGGTAGCATCAACGCGTACGACTGGTAGGCAGCACGTGTTTTCGCAACTTTGTGATGCCGACGAAACCTAACGCGGACTATTTGCGTTGACGCTTATTTGCTGTGTTGTGAGGCTTTTCGTTTCCTTTTCGTTTCTGGGGGTGGGAGTGGGAGGGGTCGCTTTTAGCAGATGATACATACCCGTTAACATCTTTATCCAACTGCATGTACTCCTCGGCAGCATTCTTGCCTCCTCGGTCCAATAGGTAGGACATATAGTAATGTGAAAGCTCCTTGGATACATATGCGGAGAAACGACCCTTAGTGCGCATCGATTCGTGGACCGCCTTTATCCGGGTATGCGCCTCATCCTGATCAGTGGACGGTTGTGCGACTTCAAATTGAAGATACTTGAGCCAGAAGTCTTGCGAGTCGAGGAACCTCTCGTGCTTGCTCTTGAATACTTCGCGAGCCTCGTCAACGGCGCCTTTGCACTGCCATAGAATCCGCGCTTGCTCTGCGGCAAGTACACCACCAATCTGGCTGTTGGATCGGCCAATGTACTCTTCCAACAGACGGACGGCGGCGTCATTACCTTCATGTCGTCGCGCCACACCAGCCAAGGCTATGATGGTATCCTTTTGTTCAGGTGCCTGTTCAAGCATCGCGGAATAGATATCACGGGCGATTGATGTCCGACCCAGCTTCTCTTCAAATCGAGCCCAATTGAGACGGATTGCGGGCGCGGAGATGGGAACAAATATACAACTAGCCCTCATATAAATGATCCGCGTATTCTCTTCTTTGCCTTGGGAAAACATCCAACGCGCATATCGCAGCCAGAACTCGTCGTAAAGCGCACATGCAACCAAGCAGCGTTCATACAGGAACGTAGTACGCTCGAAGTCGCCCTTCTTTTCCTCGTAATCGAGATACTTGCGCCAGTTGTCAAGCTCCGCATCTTCTAGCTCCGTAACGTGGAAATAAGCCCTCTTGATGGTTTGTTCGTAATTCCAACGATCCGTCACATCCTGCTGGGTCTTTGCGTATGAGGCATAGTAGTGCTCATGGACCTTTAGGCGCAACTGTCGCTCGATTTCGAGTGGTGGTTTCTCGGGGCCTCCCTGATTCTCTGCCTGGACCGCATTCTTAAGTGTCTCGATGGTGTCAGGGTCGGCGAGTTCGTCGATTGGGCGCGAGCCAAGTAGAACAGAAAACTTCTCATAGTATCGAGAGAACTGATAGATCGGAAGGTGTATGACGCGGCTATAAATCTTGGTGACGTTGGCTGGCTCTTGGATGCGTTCCTCGAACTCGATGTATTTATCCCAGAATGGATGGCTCTGAAAGTCAAGACCGACGAAGTGAGCACCGCGCTCGAAGAGTCTATAGTGTCAGTATGGCTATATAGATGTTCAAGGGGACGGAAGGGAGGCGATGGCTTTGAGCTTATAGAGAACCCTGGTGACCCAACAGTAGGAGAATAAACCATGACGTCCTACTTCTCAACGACACACTGTAATTCCTGCGGTGCAGAGGCTCTGGCGGGGAAACGAAAAGGCGTATTGAACGGCATCCAACAGCACTAGGTCAACCCTGAACAGGCACCGCCAGATCACTAGGTGCTCACCACTGGCTACGGCGAGAATTGAGTCTCTGAATCGACGAGGAAAGGCCAAACTTACTCTCGAATGACGTCGTTGTCGTGCGACGTGTCCATCTTGAAGGTACAGTAGTTGGCCCAAAGGTCAACTGAAGGGGTGACGCAGGAGACGCCACGCTCATACACCATTTCAGCCGTCTCGGTCCCACCAATTGAGAACTCGAGATCCGCGTATTTTTTCCAGTATCCAAAGAAGAGCGGGAATTTGGCAAGAAAGCAGTCGTAAACGTTGCGCACGAGCTCGATGGCCGAGGGGCTGGAGTTCCGAGTAACGCCGCCCTCGAGCTCAGAGGCGCGCGTTACGAGCGCTTCCCATTTCTCGAAGTCGTCTTCATTTTCAACCTGCAATCGCATTAAAAGGAGATGATGATGGGGACGCGATGATACATACAACAGTGTCGAGGAGCTTCCTGATCTCGCCTGCAGCCTCTTCGCCGGTGTAGTGAATGTTGGCAATACTGCCGCGCCCGGTCCCCAACATGTTGTGTGATGAGAAGCGTGTCGAAGGCGAGTGTTGTGGTGGAATGAGTGTGATGGGCAACAGCAGGCTGAAGGTGGTGAGAGCGCCGTAATGCTCAATTGCGGCAGCTGCGAACGGAGCTCATGTCGGGGTTTCCACTTTCGTCAACGCCTCACATTAGCGTCAAGTCATGCATCCAGCACGTGACAGAGGCTCCCACTTTCATCGCTCAACTCCTCGAAGGCTGTCCGCCAGGGAAGTCTTATTTGCCACGAGAACCACTACAAGTTGGAGGGATATCCGTACGAAAAAGTCTTGGTCGATTCTTACGAACTGATCTGCCACTAGAATCAACATACTATGCATGTATGAAAGATTGGAATATGGCTTTGTTCCACCATAAGCATACAAGTGTAACCATTTTCTATCGCGCGCGGCGAGCCGCCTAGGTATCATTCATCAACAACTGCAGAGGAGACAATGCTGCTCGCTGCGCACCCGGGAACTCGTTCGCCAAAAAGCTACGTGAAACCAAGTTAAACTCCAGCATAGGCCAACCAATCTATCTGCAACCACCTTCAGGCTGCACTCTCCTCCTTTAGATACTTGGTCGTATCACTACCTGCAAAGGAAAACGGACTCTTGCCAACCTCCGGACTTCTTGGGCTGATCGGCAGCGCGAACAACCCGTCGTCTTTATCTTCGTCGTCTTCGTCTTCTACAGGTAATGTAGGCCCTCGAGACTGAAAAACTGGAGCCGGGCCCGATAATGCGTTGAGAGAGCCCATGAGACCAGAGCCTGACTGTTGTTGAGCAACGATAGATGGAGGCGGAACCTGTGTAGCGAACTTCCGCGGTGCGTTGAGTTGGGGTGGCTGGAACTGAGATTGTGGCTGCTGCGGGGGTTTCGCGGCGAGTGTGGAGGGGTTTGCGCCTTTAAAGACGGCAAAAGAGGAAATTGCAATGTCTGAGGACTCTGGCGAGAGAGGGTTGGAAAACGGCACGTTACCGCCGCCAGGTGTGAGGTCCTTCTCGCTAGTTCCGAGCCGCAGACCAGCCAGCTTATCCATCAGTCGTCCACCACCTGGTGAGCGTGGGCTGGCGGGACCCTTTGAAAGCGGTGCTACTGTTGGCTCTGCGAGCGAGATGCTGAGGCCGACTGGTTTAGCATTGACGCCGAATGTCTGTTCGATCCATTCCTTTTCTTGCACGACCATGAGGAGGCCAATGCCCTCGACATTATTCCGGGACTCTGCCTCAATCTCCTTCTGCAGCACTTGTAGCCGCTTCTTTGCCCATATTGTGTGCAGAACCCCTTTCTTACCCGCGGCCCTTGCCGATGCTCCTAGTTCAGGAGGGAATAGTGCTGGTAGAGGATTTGTGTGCCATACAACAGAAGCTTTGCCAGCTTCCTGAGGTCTAAGTGTGAGTGTGACGCTTGTCGGCACGGCAACGCCTGGGGGCAGCAGGAAGTACATGCGGTTTACATCGTTGGCCGGCTGGTCGTTGGCTGGCAAGACTCGCGTGCTACCATCCCAGGAGATGTGCCAGTCTCCCCTTACCCCCCGTGTGGTGTCGTCGTCCTCCCATTCTACCATGAGGATCTTGGTGCCGCCTGTGGCATTTGCGTGGCCGGCCTCGTATTCATAGCGGGCAAGCGCATTCGCGCTCGAGATGCTTGGCGACTCGACTTCATCCTTTGCCGGTAACCTCGTCGTTGTGTCTACAGATGTGAACGGTACTGTGGCCGGAGACGCCATTGGGAGGTGGAATGCGAGAATCGAGGACGCAATCCTGGTGAGGCGGTACGTCTCTACAAATGGGTGGGGGCGAAACACGAGTCTAGGGTGCTACGTTAATAACAGCGACGGCAAAATGACAGTCGTATGCGCGGCCCGTATTCGACGGCGTGAAATGCGACAGATACAGTGGGGGGGCCAGGCACGACCAGCGAAACCTTCTTTCGACTTCGAAAAGCACCCAGAAGACGTTGTTTACGCAAGATGCCGCTTGTCGGGTCGGCCTGTTGCTTCTCAGTCCGCCCGACGTTGCTCGCTAAGATTAGAACGCTGGTCCTCTCGTCCACGGGAAGAAGCGGCCTCTCGCGCCACTTGCGCAGTCGTGGCAGCTAGGGCCTGTAGCCAATCACATCTACATATGCACAAAAGAGGCGTTGTATGGTCTCGAGCGATACGCTCGTTTCACCTTGGATTTGTTCTCTATGTATGGAGCTCACATCTGAGCCCCCTAGCCAATTACTGTACATGCAAGCCTGGGTGCTGCACTAGCTTCCCATGCGATGCGTGCCCCTTTCCCAGTCCCAGGTGCCTGCCAGGGGAAGCAAGACACCAAGTCAGCCGTAATATCATCAGCCGTAAAGTCCCTTCAATACCAACCAGTCGATGATGCTGCGCCGTATAGATGCCGTTGGCATCTCAATAAGCCTAGGCCGTCGAAATTACAAGATGGGTATAATGCGTTGTAACGATAATATATGCAAAGAAATAAGCAAATGCTTTTGCGCACATGGCGCAGGCCGCGTTAGACGGAAAAGGAATGTAATCGCGAAGTCGCACAATCAGACCAGGATGCTCTCCAGCAGAAGGGCCGAGTCTTCTAGATGAGCAAGAAGTCCCAGCCTTTCTGTCGCATCATGTCCCGCCAGTGGACACTCTGAGTGTTGCCTTTCGCGAGGTTGGCGTCATTGACCAGCCATACTTCATTCAGTAGCTCCTTGACCCGTCCAAAGGAGCCGAAGTTCGCGGCATCGCCCAGCATGCTGGCACGCTCCGCGAACATCTTACGGAAACCAGAGTTCGGCAGAGAAATAGATCCAGCAACCAAGAGTGGCCATACAAGAGAGCGGTCGAAGCCATCGGAGCCGGCAGGAATGTACTCCATGGCCTTGCAAAGTGCGCTCACTAAGTTGACGAATGAGGGGGATGTGCGATCAAAATCTGGTACCAAGCTGCAAAGGTAAATGCGGGCGGCCAAGCGATATACAGCGGTCATGTTCCTACGTAGCTGCCTGGGAAGAATCTCTCCAGTTGATGTGTATGCGGTGTTGAGCGATCCCTGAGGTGGCTCCGTCAAGCTGATCTGCTCACCGAGAAGCTTGATGTGTGCGCAGAGCTGCACAATGTCCATGTTCTCATTCTTCAAGGCCTCAAGGCAAGCAATTTCTGAGATCAGGTACATGATGCGATCTTCGCAGCCCATGAGCTCTGCGAGGCCAGAGGACGCGTCAGCGATGAGCTTCTCACGATAAGTGTCAGCAAAGGAGGGGGTTTTGCCCAACATAGTAGCACCGAGAATATCGATCCAGGAAGCAAGAGTCATGTTAAACGGCGGCTGTGCGTTGGCTTGTCCGTTCATGGCTACCATTTGCGCTGGGAGATCAAGCTTGTGGACAAGACTCTGGACAGCCTGGAAGTGCTGGTGCCATGGAATGTCAACGAGGCCATCGTCGAATCGACCGACTGAGCAGGGGAAGAAGATCATGCCGAGAGTGGCTTCGAGAGTTTGTGCATGGTCGCTGTCACCGAAAAGGGATTGCGTGAGCTGTTGGACGGTAGCATAGCGATTTCGGTAGATATCGTGATCGATTTGCTCTCCTTGCAGCCCTTGGGTCGTCTTCATATGCAGCGCGGACACGCTCATGCAGCAGTGCAGGTACGCTTTGTTAGATTCAAGTGCTGGTATGATGACCTCTGCGCGTGCTGCGCCGGGCTGGTTGGTCTCCAAGACAGGGTAGACAGAAGGCATGACATTCTCGAGGAAATGGCTAAGGAGGTGCTGGTCGCATTCGTCGACCTGAATTGTTGGCTGGTGAGAAGGGCTGAAGGCGCCGTGGGTGGTATAATCAAAGATAGGAAATTCAAGGGGTTCCTCGGTGAAGGATTCTCGGCGACTCTCAAAGTAGTCCTGCTGAATCCAGCTGTCAGTAGGGTAGATGTGGCCGACAGCTGGTGGCGTTTGGTAATGGCTGAAGGTAGAGATTGTCGAATCGCGTCGAGTGGGAATGTCATTGATGAACATTTGGCTCTCAGTCTTGATGTCAATTTCGTAGGGAGCAAAGTGTCCAGGGTGGGCAAAGGACGGGGCGAACATTGGTGGCGGCATTGACGAGTTGTAGAAGTCTGGTGTGGAAACTGGGTTAAAGTGATAGTCCAAGGAGTTTTGCGAGTCGACAGAGGGCGCACGAGTGCAGGCGATTCCATCTGAGAAGGTGTCGGCGGTTTGCATAGAGTGGCAGAGGCTTGGTGGGGTGTTGGTGCCCATTGCGACACCCTGTGCAGTCTTCTCATTGAGCTTGGTGCGCTTGATGATGTTCTTGATGACTTCCTTTTGATTTCGCCTTTGCTCGTTGTTGCTCCACCACATTGGCCGCTTGTACTCGCACTTGAGTCCAAGGTGTTTGCAGGCGCGGCAAGAAGACTTTCCCTCATCACACTTCTTTCGTCGCAGGCGGCATGTGAAGCACCCTGCAGAGCTTCCGTTAGCCAAATGTCCAAGCGCAGGATCCCTGCATAACATAACGAGAACAAGTCTTACCTGTTCGTGAGCGACGATGCATCTTTGCGGCAGCTTGCTTTGCAGCATTGGCGGCATTTGTTGTTCCTACCATGGTTGCGGATTGTTTGGTACAAGATGTGGGTTGGGGGGAGGACATGGAGAGTTGATGTACTAGGGCCCAGTGCTGTGGTATATGAAAGCCAGAAAAACAATGCGGCAATAACGACTAACGCGCGACGGGACGATTTTCAAGGGACAGGATGGCAGGGCTCGACCGGGCTGCTCGTAATTAAAGATGGGCATCCAAAGCTCGACCAGCGGGCTTGATGGGAAGGAAGGAAGGAGCGGAAACCAAATTATGCGGTATACCTGGGTGCGTGGAGAAGGGTCAGTGAAAGCTATGTACCTTATATCTACCACAAACGGGTCAATGTTGGCAAATATTGCTCAATCTATTCTTGGACGCGATGCTATCAGGCTAGGGGGTCGTCCAACGAAATGGAAATGCGAACGCCATGGTGGCCGTCGAGCTTACGCAGTGATTGGACAGACTAGTCTTACCCTGCAGCCTGACAGCATCATTTGGGGTCATTCTACATTGCACCTATTTTGGGGCTCACTTACCCGCCGCGCTAAGACCAACTGCAGCACCTGGCCCGGACGAGCTGCAGAAATGGACGGCTATCGATCGTCTCCATGGTCCCCGCAACCACTTTAGCACGTTAAATGACCCGTTTAGAACTAGACTCGACCGGCCATGTCGTTTTTGTGCGCTTTGTACCGGGGCCACTGTGCCTTGGCCTCCCCTTGCCCAACCTCCTCGCGGGGCAGCATAATGCTGCATCCGAGAACAGCCTAGGAAACACTTGCAGCGGCTGCGATAACTGGCCGTCCCGAACGTTACTGGTGGCCTTAGCCAAATTTGTAGATCATTGACTGTAATATGCCAAGTGCGTATATGAAGAAGTCGCATTTGGGTATCCAGATACCCGGAGCCTCAACAAACATCGTGTCGGGGCTTGCTTTGGTGTCGACACCAAGGGATGCACAGTGACTCGTGGTACCGCACTATGCGGCTGTTTCTCGAATCTATTCGCTTGTGCCACGTTAGCCCAGAACGTTCGGGCGTTGATGAGGGGTCGAGCAAACTAGAGCTGTCCAATTCGCCTTCACATTTGTCGTGGTCATTTCCACCGCGGGGACCAGGCCATCGAGCTAACCAGACGGACAAAAATGCATCGCATGGTCGACCAAACATGGCAGGTCGGTTGAGGAGGTTTTCCGAGTTACGCGGGAGAGAGCTTTCGTCTAATGGGGCCGACTGGCATGGCACGACATGCAGAAGCGATGGGACGAAGGCGTGATGGGCTGCCTCCGCGTGGGAGAGCACGCTGAGTGGTGCATGTGCATATCGATGGAGTTGGATTTTGCATGACAAGCTTTGATTAGTGCCTTTTTACCTCCAATGAGATTGCCTATGTGCCTAGCGTACAGTTGTGGGGCAAGCCATCGTACAGGGGCATTTCGGTTGATTTTGTGCAATGACCATGCTATCTATAGTCTGCTAATTAGCTTTTTGAGGTTGATTAAATGCCCATAATTAGGTGCACGCCGATCGAGGCTCCTGCACAAATGGAGCCATCTCGTTTTCGGACGTGTCACGTCTATTCAAGCTTGTCATTGGATACCGACTATTACAACCAATACTTGGTAGTCCGCGAATGGCCTCGAGGTGACGGGTAGTCTTCGGCTGGGGGTTTGCTCACCTGATGGCGTGAATTCATGCCGATGGGTCATGGACCCGCAACAAGCCGCAATATGTTTCCCCGGTCCTCGGGAGTGTTTCTCTCCCACACCAAGGCATTGTTGGGGTTTCTCAGATGCACTGGATTAGAAAGGTTAAAATTGCGCTTCTAAGAATGACTGCCTCGGCGCAGCTCCCAACGACCATTTCAGTTCGTTCCATCGTAGTACAATTAAGGTCAGCAAGATAAGGAGCAACAAAGCGGATCCTTTGCTCCGTTGGCAGACTTTCTTGGTGCTTGATGCAAGTGTGCGAATTTTGACTCCTTCATGCAACAGTACCCGTTGGAAATCGTGTTCGCGAAAATTGCAACTTTCAAGGTAGCACAATGAGTGGATTTCACACAACTTGGCACGACTCATCGAGGTGGGCTCGGGATGATGCCTGCTCGGGTTGCGGTCTGGTAGTCTGGTGGTTGGAAGCCATCTTTGCACGCTGATTCGCCTTGGTCAACAACGCTTTCAACAAGTCTGTCATGGTAGCGGAGCACGAGGGACAAAAGAATTCGGCAGGCCGCAGGAGGTCCTAGTCACGGGCTGGTAGTGTGGCAGTCTTTTGCAAGATCGTTGGTTCTCATGTTGACGAGGGTTCCATTGCAAGCTCTCACAAGCATTCCGAGGACGGCTGGCGATGGCAACGGCGGGAAAAGCGGTCTGCGGTTGCGGCCGAGACTTGAGTTACCAGAGTCAAGCTAATGCCGAGGAGCTTGTGGGTTGAGTCAAACCTGGCTCCGCTGTCGGGTACCGACAGCCCAAGTTGCACGACAGCGAAGAGTGTTTAAGGCCGGTTCAACTGGGTTGAGCAGGGTACTTGGGAAGTTGTGAATATTAGGACAATGACGACAGCGGCTTCTCGAGTCGGGCGGCCGTCTGTGGCGTGCAGGTCTGCAAGCAGCCGTCGAAAAAGCACAATCCCCGCCGTATCCATGTGACATTGTGTTTCCAATATTCGCGTGTGCAGGGTGGCTTGATGAGGCTGTAGGCCGGAGCGAGCGCATGGTCCCTAGTGTACCGGCATTCGCACCCGCATGGAACATTGCCAGCCTCTCACAACGCTCCAGCCCGAGCCTTCGCACAGCGGCAACACGCGCTGATTGGAGCCCAAGCTGGAGTCACTTGACGGCGGACCGATCAGTCTTGTCAACGCGACTGGCAGATGCTGGCCACGAGGTACGTACTCGCGGGGGCTGCGCAGCGAACAGGGCGGCCAACAGCGTTGCGCGCACAACATGGCCAACTCAGATCTTCGCTGCATGTGGTCCTCGGGCGGCGACACGAAGATCGCCTCTGATGTCTCAAAGCGAGAGGGCAGGTCTTGGACTGTGCCGTCCAGGGTGGGTCCCAGCCGTCGTGCCGAAGCGAAAAGCCTGAACTAAGACGGCCCCTCGATGATCCCGGCTTAGCCTGCATCTGGCCCTGCAAAGTGAGATATTAATGGCAATTCGAGCGCCTGATCGAGCGCATTTAGCTCGTTGCTCAATATGCGGAGCAGCGAATGGGGGCCCTCTCGAGCCCTCTCAACGCCATGGTGTAAGCGCTGGCTATCCTCGACTAGCATGCGGGCGGGAACGGTCCACATGTCGTATTGGTGGAAGAGCGGTGTCTGTCTTGCACTTGCGCGTCCTCACTGGATGGTTAAGCAAGCAAGTGTGCTGTCTCTGCAGGAGCTCGAACGGTGATATTATCGACCCCCAAGCCCCCACCATCAACGGCGCTCTAGCAGTCTCTACAAAACCTCGCAAGCGCCGTCCACCCAAAGGGTCCCTTCTCTGTTTCCCCAGTCGTGCTGCTACAGTGTGCGTGCCATGCTCGAGACATTCGCCCGGCATTGTTGATAGACCACCTCTGAGCAGCTCAATCTCATTATAGCGCGCGAGCACAACACATTCCGTGATCATGGTAAGCTTGAGCTGCATCCCTATCGATAACCTGTCCTGACACTGTTCCAGCAGGCCATGACACCCATTACCCCGCTGGAGCCGGGCGTGGAGATGTTTGAGAGGAGGAAGACGCAGTCATTCTTTTCTTCTGCTCTCACGGCCCGGTCGTCGTTGGAGCGTCCTCTGTCGCACATCAGTGTCGCATACACTGACATTGAGGATGACTCGAGTGAATTCGAAGAATACAGCGGCTCATCGGTAAGATCGGTTGCTTCTCGTGGCAATGCCTTCTACTAACCAGCATCAGAGCGACAACAGGCGGAGCCAGACAACCATATCGACATTTGAAGAAGTACAGACACCAGGCGACGAGCTACGGCCGCAGTACGCAAATTGGTACATGTCAAAATCAGTCGAAGGCCCTAAAGGACCACATCTTTTTCGCGCCTCACAGTCCTCCAATGACTTCCCCTTCGACTACGCATTGCAAATGTCGCCGCTGCTACCAAAAGAGCCCCCATCCAGACTCCAGACCTCATTCCGAGAAGCCACTCCGGAGACTGTAGTTCCTCAAAAAGAGTACAACAACATCGCGCTCGCCGTGGCCCATCTCGACAATGCTGAAGTGCGTGCCTGGACATCTCGCGATGTGGCAACCTGGATGTACCAGAACGGCTTCGAAGACGAAGTCATTGATCGATTCATTGATCATGATATCACGGGAGCCGTCCTCCTCGATCTCCAGTTCGATGACTTGAAGGAGCTGGAAATACAGTCTTTTGGCAAACGACACCAACTGTGGAATCAGATTGATTCTTTACGCACAGCTGACGGCCTCATGTCCCCTATCGCTCCCGCAGCCATCCCGACTCCCTTCGAGGACATTGAGCGCCCCTGCACCCAGGCAAGGAACAGGTCAAAGAGCAAGAACCGGAAAGGCGGTCGGCGAGATAAGTCCCGGGGTCGAAATGTAGCAGATGATGTTATCACCCCTGCACAGTCTGTCTCGATCGTCGCTATTGAACAATTACTGCCGAAGCCACATACATGCGCAAAGGGGGAACGATGCGCCAAGTGGAGAAAGCAGCAACGTCAGCTTGCTAGACTCCAGCAAGAGCACGGGTTCCCAATCTCTCCTGAGAAGGGTGGTCACATCTTCATGGCAGGAGACCCAGGCAATGCCCAGACAGCGAATCGAGCTGTCGAGAACGTCCATCGCCCAACTTCAGATGCTGCCCCATCTGTCATCGTGCCGTCTGTAGTAGCGTCATCCGATGTGCTGGGACCCGGTGAACTACCTGACTTCACCCTGCAAGAGCTACAGAAGCTGGAGAAACGTGATCCGCAAGACAATGTGCGACAGTTTCTTTCTCTTCAAGGTGTGGAGCAGCCGTACGTTACTGCAACACCAATCGAAGCTCCTCCGACACCACCAATGGAACTGTTTCCACCGCGACCCTTTTTAGTGATACCACAGCAACAGCACCACGCTGAAGTTTCTGCTTTCTCTGCATCAACGTCGGCGAACACGGCAAAGTCTTTCTATCTTCCGACTCCCGTCTTGCATGCTCCGGAATACTTGCCCGTCCCGCACACCAACCTCAAGAGCCTTCCCAAGCTCACGATCCCTCCAGCACGTTCAATGTCCGCTCAGCCTTTGGCTAACCCGCGTAACGCCGTTCCAGTGAACCAGTACGTCACACCCGACACCACCTTTTCCCCATGTAGGACAGCAGTGGAGTCTCCAGGTGGTCTTTACCGATTCGGCACGCCTTTTTCCGAAATGGACGTGCCCGTAACGTCTGTCCCACAGGAGCCACTCAGCCGCGACACAAGCCAGTCTGTGCCTCCGAATATGCAGTACAAGATCCAAATTCAGAGAGCCGGATCCCGCCATGACCGTCGGCGTCCCTCCCTGCCAATGCCGGCGCTCAGTGAAGATCGAGTGTTCAGCCCAATAACCCATTCAGACAATGATACCTTGCATGACCGTGAAACACAGTTTTTCGACACTGATAGTGCTGATGCTTCACCAACCAAGGTTACAAAGTCCTTTGACGGCGAAGCTACCGACACAGTGGGGCCGCTCCCAAAGGGAGGCTTCAGCTACAACGGTGTCAACCACCATGGGTGGATGAAAAAGCGCCGCACTCGACTTTTGCGTCATGAATGGCAGGACCATCACTTTCGCCTGCAAGGTACAATGCTAGCCATGCATCCTAATGAGCTACCATCGTCATCCGCCCTACAGACTATCGATGTAGACGATTATGCTGTGGCCTGCTCATCGCTCGCCTCCAGCAAGCTCTCTTCCAAGTTCAAGGCGTTGAAGCTTTCTTCGGGCAATCACAAGGAGAAGGATATCACTCAAACTGCCTTTGAATTCCAGCTCGTGCCTACGGCACCTGGCAAGGGCGAAGCCAGAAAGGTGTTACCGAACGGCAAGGTCCAGCACTTCTCTACGAACACCAAAGACGATCGGATTGACTGGATGCGCGAGCTTATGCTAGCGAAAGCCCTGAAAGCCAAAAGCAACGGTTACGAGGTCACAGTCAACGGCGCCGACGTGTGACCGAGACTCGATGAGAATCATCATTTCTTTTATCTGATTTTTGTGTTTCAGTTCAGCGAGCGAGCGTTGTCTTTTCACGATTTTTACTTTTCCGCTTCCATTCTATGTTGTATCCAGTCACTTCTTGGAGTGCTCGTCATGACCGTTATTATACCCTTCCGTACTTTCCTTGCTCATTCCTGCATTTGCTTTTTGCATCTCAACTCTTCATTCATAGCATTACTTTCACTACATTTAGAGACTTGGTACTTAAACAGGGCCGCAAGGTCAGGGATACAAGGGTCATGTTAACATTGGACGGATAATGGCATGGGGATAGGCATCATTTGAGAACATCTTCCTTTCGTTAGCTATTTTGGTGTGGACATGTTTTTATCTAAAAGCAGTCGTTACTGTTGGAAGGGTAAAGATTGGTGGAAGGAAAGGGAATTTGCATGGCAGAATATTAGGTAGTACAACGAATGAACGACATGATGCAGACCTCACTCTTACATTTGTCACTCATGTCTTAACCACCATTCACTTGAACTACCTAAGTTATCGAAACAATTTTGCCTCGCCAAAAAGACCGTAAATTAATCGCGCTTACACGCATGCTCCTCAAAGCAATGTCTTATTTTGTCGTACATGAGACTAATCGTTCATTACCTGTACACAATGTCTCAGTCCATTGTACATGAAACTCTTTGCGCTTTTTTCCCGCCCTCGCATGAGACTATAACCTGCCCCCGCATGAACTATTCATTCTGTTTGGAAACAGGCAATTACCTCTGTATTTGAAACGCCATGTATAGTCGGTATGCTAAGCTCGCATTCGGCCCCAATGCAGCTGCAGTGAGCATTGCATTCAGCCCCCCGTGTGATGCTGACAACAAAAAGAAGGGTTCACCTGACAAATAACGATGTGGGTTAATTTCCATGTTGCTGTGATGGGTTTAATGCGCTAGAGGCCGCGTGCGCTCAATGGCTTGGTCTTTCATGCGGCAGAGTTTGGGTGTAGGGGCGTTTTATTTAATTCGGGAATGAATTCTGGGACGCCTGCTTATACTGGAACACACAATCGGGACACAGTACTAATATGCCTCGGAGCATCTAAGTTATCGAAGAAGGTTTGTGTACAGTCGCCATGATTTCGCCACTGTGTCTAATGGTTGAAAAGCATACAACTGCGACAACACCACTAATGTATCATTCCATATCGACTCGAACATGACAGAAGTGCAGAGGGCTGATATCAAGGATGATCAATACCCCTAGTATGGCAGACATGCTAAAGACACAGCTTCATGGGCAACCAACGGTCACAATGTGGATCCATCAACCCTCGACTAGCTCGAAGGGTCGTAAAACGTGCAAGACACAAGTGACCCGTCGTACATGTTTCATTAGAGAGAACAAGCATTCGAGTAAATATCACCAGTCTTCGAGATAATAACTCCCCAACTGACACTTTGCGCAGCAAGCCCTCCTCAACACTCCTAGCTTCTCTACTGACCAGAAATGGTCCAACTATTGTCAATGATCCACATCTTGATCTCAATGCAGGTCACCCAACCTTGTGGCTCTTTGAACCTCGTGTTCCTGGAAATACAACAGAAACAGAACGAAAAGCTTCCGGCTCTGCATCTCGGCAGATTGCAAGCATGAACAGCAGGGACAATGGTGTTAGATAACGGCCAGTTCGTGTGTCGATGAAGTATGCGCCGGTCGTACCTTTGCCCGCCAGGCTGACTTACGAAGACATCACACATCGCTTCATACTACCGACAAGCCAAACTTCTGGTGTCACGTTTCACTTTGCCGACGCAGTATGGGCGGAGGGGGAGAGGCTTTTCACAGGAAAGACAAGTTGATGGCACACGTTCGCAGTATGCACCCGGACATGTAACAAGGGTTCATCCGTAGATTCTTGTGCTTTACTACAGGATCAGCAAGCAAAAGTTGATGTCTCAATTTATCTCTGCAAATCTATATAATAGTCCCTAGTGCGACAAGATGCAAATGTTGATAGGCGTGAGTTCACTGATGGTTGATTAGTCGTTGTCAATATTCCCAGGGGTCGACCATAATTGTCAAGGCGATGCCCGATCAGCGGAATGGCGGACACCAGCACAACAACGATGTCCCAACGCACTCAAATTTGATAGCGAGCAGGCTGTCCCCTTGTGGCTCGACAAGCTTGATTTGAGCACCGCCTACGTCTGCTTGACCGCTCACGTGGTCCTGATGATGGACCAATCAGCGCGTTCGTGTGCCGCGCTCTCCCGCGAGATTGTACTTTTGCGAACGCGGGGCGGGGCGACAGCTCTCCTGGCGAAGTGCTTTGGCGGCTTTGAGCACAGGCGTTCGCGGAGCGCCACGCCACGTCCTCACGAGCACTAGCGCGCCCCGCCCCGCCGAGCGACAATGGCAGTTTTGAGCTGTGCCCAATCGCCTTCCTCCTCCCATGCCTGCGGTTTGCTCGTCGTGCGATACATATTCAGAGCCTCTTCGCTGACCACAACATGGAGCACTACACGCCCCTTCGATCTGTCTTTGTCCTCGACACACACGTTCTGCTTTGCATTATCTGGCAACAGAACGACTCTGCTTTCTCACACGACTGACACGCGAAGCGGCGCTGACGATGAACTTCCCGCCGTGCAACCCGCCTGATCCCCCCCAGCCTGGGTTTCCGCATGCCGCAGACCATCTCCCCACTGGCCAGCAAGCATACGGAGCCTACGGCGTTGACGGGACCTTTGGCTTTGCCTTGCAGGCACAGTTCCCGAGCGAACATTCCGCAATCACACAGCCCAACTCTCCGCACCCGTTCAGTCTGCCTCCAACGGTTCCCAACGACAAGCAACATGATGCGGAGCCTCTTAGTAACTTTCAATCTGTGTTCACAGCGCCCGCATCGCCCATGGGCCCGCCAGCCCGGCCGCGAAAGCGCAAGGCGCCGACTCTGCATGTAGACGCCTGGGAGCCCTACAAGCACCGCATCCTGGAGCTGCACGTTACACAAGGACTGCCGCTACCAAAAGTGAGGCAGAAGATAGAGGACGACTACGGTTTTAAAGCTAAGTATGTTGCTCCTCTCGATAGAAGGTAAAGTGAGCCTTCAGGCGTGCTGCTGACACAGACACGGCCACAGTTTGCGGCAGTACCGAAGGCGCATCAGTCAATGGGGAGAGGACAAGAACGTCAAGCCGCAGGAGATGCAAGCGATCGTGAGGAAGCGCCAGAGGAGGAAGCTTGTCGAGATCGACAAGGCTGAGCTCATCTTTAAAGTGCGAGGTAGCGTAGTGCCGCCGCAGAAGATCGAGCGATGGATGAAGAGGAATGACGTGGTTGAGAGCTTCATGTACGCTCCGAGCCCAGCGGCATGTAAGTTGGGGCGTTGAAAGGCACGTTTCCTCGCTGATACACCACAGCCACACCGTCTGCTGTAGGATGCCATACGATCTCCGCGCGGAGCTCTCCCGCGATGATCCCCGTACACTCGCCGGCAGCTTCGATCTTCTCACCAGGGGTTGTTTACCACGCCGCGCAGAGTCCGCAGATGCCCTCTCCCGCCCTGTCGTCAGTCTCGAGCATCGTCCGGCCTCAAGGCAGTGTCTTCGCTGGGCAAAGTCCAGCCTTCGCGTATCGATCTCTTCCGAACCTCCAATCCGGCTTTATTTATACCTTGAGCGCCTTTGAGAGCCAGATGGATGTCGATGCACGGCCCCGATACAGACACGATGAGGAAGAGCGCCTGCGGGAGCAAATCTTTAGGGCTGAGACGTCGATCGGAACCAGCTCTTCGGAGTCTTCGGACCAGTTATACGATCTGGGTGTTTTGCTAATTGCGCAAGGAAGGTATAAGACCGCAGAGGAGGTGATCCGTAGGCTGGTAGAGAGTCATGAAAGCCAGAGCGGCGGCGGCGACGATGACGACGACGACGGAGTGGACAAGCTGAAGGCTTTAGACCTTCTCGGGCAAGTACTGGATCGTCAAGGGCTATATATCAAGGCTGAGAGACTGTGTCGACGGG
This sequence comes from Pseudopyrenochaeta lycopersici, assembly GCA_003313425.1. NCBI lineage: Eukaryota > Fungi > Ascomycota > Dothideomycetes > Pleosporales > Pseudopyrenochaetaceae > Pseudopyrenochaeta > Pseudopyrenochaeta lycopersici. The sequence goes on from NHZP01000006.1 coordinate 1,175,796, forward strand.
CGCTGAAAAGGTACGAGAGGGTGCTTGGGCCTGAGCATCCCTCGACGCTGACGAGTATGAGCAACTTGGCTGGAGTGCTGAATAGGCAGGGAAAGTACGAAAAGGCGGAGGCGATGAACCGACAGACGCTGGCGCGGAGGGAAAAGGTGCTTGGGCCTGAGCATCCCTTGACGCTGACGAGTATGAGCAACTTGGCCCTGGTGCTGGACAGCCAGGGAAAGTACGAAGAGGCGGAGGCGATGAACCGACAGACGCTGGCGCGGACGGAGAAGGTGCTTGGGCCTGAGCATCCTGACACGCTGACGAGTATGAGCAACTTAGCCCTGGTGCTGGGCAGGCAGGGAAAGTACGAAGAGGCGGAGGCGATGAACCAACAGACGCTGGCGCGGAAGGAGAAGGTGCTTGGGCCTGAGCATCCTGACACGCTGACAAGCATGAGCAACTTGGCGGGAGTGCTGGACAGCCAGGGAAAGTACGAAGAGGCGGAGGCGATGAACCGACAGACGCTGGCGCGGACGGAGAAGGTGCTTGGGCCTGAGCATCCTGACACGCTGACGAGTATGAGCAACTTAGCCCTGGTGCTGGGCAGGCAGGGAAAGTACGAAGAGGCGGAGGCGATGAACCGACAGACGCTGGCGCGGAGGGAGAAGGTGCTTGGGCCTGAGCATCCTGACACGCTGACGAGTATGAGCAACTTAGCCCTGGTGCTGGGCAGGCAGGGAAAGTACGAAGAGGCGGAGGCGATGAACCAACAGACGCTGGCGCGGACGGAGAAGGTGCTTGGGCCTGAGCATCCCTCGACGCTGGCGAGCATGAACAACTTGGCCCTGGTGCTGGACAGGCAGGGAAAGTACGAAGAGGCGGAGGCGATGAACCAACAGACGCTGGCGCGGAAGGAGAAGGTGCTTGGGCCTGAGCATCCTGACACGCTGACAAGCATGAGCAACTTGGCGGGAGTGCTGGACAGCCAGGGAAAGTACGAAGAGGCGGAGGCGATGAACCGACAGACGCTGGCGCGGACGGAGAAGGTGCTTGGGCCTGAGCATCCTGACACGCTGACGAGTATGAGCAACTTAGCCCTGGTGCTGGGCAGGCAGGGAAAGTACGAAGAGGCGGAGGCGATGAACCGACAGACGCTGGCGCGGAGGGAGAAGGTGCTTGGGCCTGAGCATCCTGACACCCTGACGAGCATATACTGCCTGGCCCATCTGCTCGCAAAGCAGCGTTGCTATACAGAGTCTCTTGATCTATACAAAAGAGCATGCGCTGGGTACGACATTATACTCGGGAAAGATCATCTAACTACGCGTGCATGTCGCCAACACTTTATCGAAGCTACAACATATACGAAAGAAAAACGGCGTATAGATGTCCCTAATCGTGCAACACTAGATAATCGAACATCACAATGAGAGGAGAAGAAGAAGAAGAAGAAGAAGAAGAAGAAGAAGAAGCCTGTTGAAGACTAAAATTCATTCGTGTCGTAGTTTAAAATATGCTTGTGAGAATATAACTATTAAAATGACCAGGCATCTTCTTATCATCGTCCAAACATCGTTCACAGCCCAGATGATGCGCAATGCTAAGAAACCGGCCTGCCCAGCCCTCTCCTCCGCCGAGACGAGGACATGCGCCGTTATGGCAACAGCATGTTGAAAGCTTAAGTACTATGTAAAAGCCCGCCGAATTCGTCATCATAGTCCAGTAGCGTTTAGATGACCGAGTTCCGTCGAGTGATTTGAAGTGAAGGGAAATCCAGGGTAAAAGAACTCTTCCGCGTATTGACTGGAAGGCCCTTTGAAAATCATATACATGGTAGCTTGATTAGTTTTCTGCTTCAGGGGCAGGCTCAGGAGCAGCCACAGGTTCCGGTTGAGCCTCGGGCTCAGGCATGGCTTCTGGGAAACGCTTGCCGATAGGGACACCATATGGTCGCCATGGCCTCCAGGTCCAACCTCCAGCCTCTGGATTCGCATCGGCCTCTCGCTTGCCAATGGGAACACCATATGGGCGCCATGGCCTCCAAGTCCAGCCCCCAGCTTCCGCGTCAGCTGCCGCATCACGCTTGCCGATAGGAACACCATAAGGCCTCCACGGCCTCCAAGTCCAGCCTCCAGCCTCTGGATCAGCTTCCGCATCACGCTTGCCGATAGGGACACCATATGGTCGCCATGGTCTCCAGGTCCAGCCTCCAGCCTCTGGATCCGCATCGGCCTCTCGCTTTCCAATGGGAACACCATAAGGCCTCCATGGCTTCCAAGTCCAACCTCCAGCTTCTGGGTCCGCTTCAGCATCTCGCTTGCCGATGGGAACACCATATGGGCGCCATGGCCTCAAAGTCCAACCTCCAGCTTCCGCATGAGCTTCAGCATCGCGCTTGCCAATGGGAAGACCGTATGGCCTCCATGGCTTCCAAGCCCAGCGTTGGGGGTCTGCATCGCGCTTCTCATAGTAGCCAAAATCAAAGTCCTCGGGGAATTCTCCAGGAAAGTCCTCTGGGAAGCTCTCAGTGACCTCAGTCTCAGTAACGGCGGGAGAAGCAGCAGTCTCAGTTGGTACAGGAAGAGCGGCAGCGGAGGCGGTAGCCGCGAGCACGGCTACAGTGATGATTGCGTTGATTTTCATGATTAACACGAATGAATCGGTTGGTAAAAACGAATGTTAGAAGTGAGAGAATTATGGATCGACTATGACCAGAGTGACTGCTTTTGGGGTTTGAGATTGTAGTCGGTGGTGAGAAAAAACATGGGTCTTGAAGGCAGTATTTAACCTCGAGAAATAGATATATACATATAAGGGTATTAAGGGGCCTCTAACTCCCTGCTGTTGTCAATAGGATCAATAAAGAGCCAGAAGGGCCAATACACCAGTAGCGAGCGAGACAAGCACACAATTCGTCCAATAGAGAGGAAGTTTAGCGAAGTGAAGCTGATACCCTCAAAGGAATCACTCTGAATGGAAAGCAATTCGATCCCAATGGTATGGTTCTATTCTGGCAAGCGAAGCTATTCAGAACCTCGTGTGCCCAAACAAACGCCGGGCAACGATGGCCAAGAAGGTTCCTAAGCCTCACATCTATCAGCAGATTCATACAGATTCACGAAACCCACGGCCTCTTTGTAAACTCGACAAGGGATACCTTAATATATGAAAGAAGCACGTAGTGCAGGCGTGGTGGTGGAGTTACTAGATTAAGGTCTGAATAAAAGTCAATAGGCGGTGGGGCTTGGCAATCTGTTCAGGGGCGACTTTCTTCACCGCAAGGAGTCACCGCAGCCTTCGCAGCTACCATTATTATTTCAAGGCATGGATAATGTGTATAATGAGCTTCCTAAAGATCGTGTTCGAGACACATGGCGATTGCGGAGGTGGCTAACAGCCTCGAACATGTGGAAGCATTGATAGTCTCGCGTGTATCGTCCTACACCCTTCCAACTACTGTAGCAGAAATTCTTCTATTTTGAATAGAATATTAAGATTTGTGGTCTGACGGATGGCACGTCTAGACCTTCTGCAATGATACTCTTTCCCTGATTGTATTGAAATCTGTAGTTCTGAAGACGTCGTGAACTAGAGACATGTGCCGCAATGACGAGTGATACCGAAAATGTGTTGACAGAATGAAACAAAAACTGATTTCGATGAGGATTGCGTAGAATGAACTAGAGTCATCTGGAGGAGAAGCTGCTCAGACCTAAAGAGGTGCAAGGCAACTCCTTGTGGAAGTTGCGATGGACTAGACCAGCAGAGCTCTAATCAATCGAAGTCGAACGTCACTTCAGTACCTACAAGATGTATTGATCATTCACCGGAGACTATTCTGTGAGTTGTAGAACCTTGTTGTTCACTGCCAAGATCTGAAGTGTGAACCAACACCGCTGATTCAGCGGCTGCACGGCCACATGTGGCTTTGCGCCAGAAGGTCGAGCTGATGCGAGAGCTTGTCGCGAGTCGCGACGTGATGCCACTGCGGAAATATGCACACTCGTATAGCCAATACTGCGGCTCCTGCATTCCGAAGAGTTCTTTCAAGCTTCAGAAGGCCCTCGCCCTGGGTTTGCACATCATGTCAGACTCGCAGCACCCGCAATCAACGATATGTCTCGACTCAACCGATTTCCGATAAACCATACTACATCACCACACCTATCTTCTATGTCAACGCTGCCCCTCATGTGGGTCATTTATATACCATGGTCCTTACGGACATCATCAAGAGGTGGCATGTTTTGAAGGGACAGAATGCAATACTTTGCACGGGAACGGATGAGCATGGCTTGAAGGTAGTTCTGTGTAGAGATGTTGGATTGGGCGCCGCTTATTATAGCATAGGTCCAAAGAGCGGCAGCCAAAGCGGGTGTTGACCCTCAACTCTTCTGTGACAAAGGCGCCGAAATATTTAAAGTAGGCATGCGGAACGAACCTGCGTGAATCATCCTCATCGCTCACATCTCAAAGGAACTTGCGCGGAAGGCCGAGATCACGAATAATCACTTCGTACGAACAACAGATAAAGAACATAAGGATGCGGTGGAGTATGCTTGGGTATGCGATTCTGAAGATGTTGCTAGCAAACGATGATAGCTAAATGCGGACAGTACTTGCTCCAAGAGAAAGGTCTCATATACGAGCAAAAGCATGAAGGATGGTACTCTGTTACGGATGAGTGTTTCTACCCGCAATCCGGCGTACAGCCATATCTCGATCCGCCCACAGGAAGGAAGATGATGGTAAAACAAGTCAACGCTATCACCGCCGCGGTTGGCTAACTGGGCTGCAGACATCGATCGAGACGGGAAGCGAAGTAGAATGGTCTTCAGAGGAGAACTACCACTTTCGTCTCTCAGCATTTCGCGATAGCTTGCTGGAGTTTTACAAGGCAAATCCTGAGTGGATAGCCCCAGAGCATCGCATGAAGGAGGTGGTACAAGCCGTGGAGTCGGGCCTGGAGGATCTATCAATATCTCGGCCATACGAACGTCTCACCTGGGGTGTTCGGGTTCCGGGCGACGATACGCAGACTATATATGTCTGGCTCGATGCGCTTATGAACTACGCTACCAAAGCGGGTTATCCTTGGGCTCCGGAACGCGAACACACAGGAGGTTGGCCGGCCGACTGTCACGTCATCGGCAAAGATATCGTTAGATTCCATTGCATCTACTGGCCCGCCTTCCTCATGGCCCTCGGTCTTCCTCTTCCTAAGAAGATCCTTACACATGCCCACTGGACACTTGGAGGTTCCAAGATGTCCAAGTCAACCGGTAGAGTGGTAGATCCTTTCCATGCGCTCGATCGATATGGTTCGGATGTCATGCGGTTCTACATGGCCCACGATGGTGGCATACAAGACGACGCGAGTTACGACAATATTCGCATCATTGCACTGTACAACAAGTTTCTGAATCAACAACTTGGCAATCTGGCGTCTCGTGTCACTAGAGGCAAGAAATGGAGCGTGCGAGGGGCAGTCGAGCGTATCGGTGGCAGGTCATCAGACGAGTGGGAAGAAGGTCCAGGTTCGAAGTTCTGGAAGAATTCGCTCAGCTCAATTGCACCGAAGATTGACGCCTCCTTCGATGCATACGACCCGCGAAAGGCAGTGTTCCAGATTTCCGAATTCGTCCGAGGAGCCAATGCGTTCTTCCAAATGTCTCAGCCGTGGAGTAAAGCCCTAAATTTCGGGCCAGGCGAGCCTGGTGAGGACGTCGACAAGATTGTGTATCTCGCTGCCGAAGCATTGCGCATCACTGGCATCCTTCTCCAGCCATACATGCCCAACAAGGCAAAGACATTGTTGGACCAATTAGGTGTACATGCTGATCGAAGGACTTTTGAGTATTGCAGACCAGGAGTCGACCTCGACTATGGGACACCGACAGTCGAGCTTGGTGAAGCGCACAAGGGCGTACTGTTCCCACCTTTGCCGAGTGAGGAATAGACAACACATGTCCGTTGCTATAATTCATCACCAACTTGTGTACTAGTAGGCTGAAAGCGTTGTACAAATACTAAAATAAATGTCAAAAGCTGAAGGCAATCACAGTGAATGGATGCTACCAATGTACACTTGTACCTCAAGCGAAGCCACTGTCCATGCGCCATGGCTGCCTTAAAGCGCAGGGTTTAGTGCCAAGACCGATGTCATTGCGCGAACTTTACATTTCTAAGAGAACACTTGCGTGTCCTCTGCCCGCAACAACAAGATAATTACCAGACCGTACCCCGCTGAATTCAAGAAATTGCCTTTGAGAGCATCGGATGCGACGAACAACCGTTTGAATTACTCTTTACGCGCACAATACCTCCGCAACTACTTTCGCCATCATGGCCGCCCCTAAGGAGGGCGGCTTCAAGATGTCGCTCGGAGGACTGAAGGGCAAAGTTGGGCTAAAAGCTGGGCTCAAGGCTTCTATAGCGCAGAAAGACGCCAAACGACCTCGCCTCGCTCTTGACGACGACGAACCGGATGACTCGAATAAGCAACAAGAAATTCTAGGATGGGATGCAGCAGAAGGCGGCGCGGTAGAAGCAGGCGGCAAGAAGGAAAAGGAAGGGCCGCGAATCATTCCAGCTCTACCAAATCGCGATTGGCGTGCAGAAGCCAGACGCAAACAATTGGCGAAGGCACCGCATCATCAACCGCAGAACAGGGATGTGGAGGAGCCGATGGATGAGCCGAAAGTGCAATATGGACTTACCATTAGCAAGAGGGATGAGTTGCAGGAGAATGGCACGGCGGAGACCACTACGCCTGAGCTTATGGAAGATGTCAAGGACAATCTGACGGAAGAGCAACGCCTTGAGAAGAAAGCTCTTGACGCACTATTGAACGGGAAGACTACAGATGATGATCTCGTCATTCCCGTTCAAACCGAAGACGATGCCTTCCTGAACGACCTGCACAATGCGCCAGAGGCACCAACCCTCGAAGCCTACGAAGCGACACCCATAGAGGGATTTGGCGCCGCGCTCCTCCGTGGCATGGGCTGGAAGGATGGCGACGCAATAGGCAAAAACGGTGCAGCTGTGAAACAAAAAGAGGTTAAGAGACGACCAGCGTTTCTGGGTATTGGTGCGAAAGAGGAGGCTGCAGTAGGTCTTGAGCTCGGCGAATGGGATGGCAAGGGGAAGGGAAAGGGAAAGAAACCTATCCAAAGTTATAACCCTGTTACGCTACGAAATAAGCATACGGGCGAGTTAATTACGGAAGAAGAATTGAAAGCGAAACTCGAAAGCCAAGACTTAGTCAACGAAGAGAAGCCAGATAAGGACAGGAGGAAGTACGATGACGATGAGGAAGCAGAAGAAAGGAGACGTGAGAAACGGAGAGAGAAGAGGGACGACAGGGACGGGGACCGATCTCGAAGACACGACGATTATGAGAGAGATCGGCGGAAGGATAAGGACCGCAAAGATGACCGTCGAAAAGACAATGACGATTACTACGACAGCGATCGACGGCGAGACAAACGGAGAAACAGAGATGAGGACTACGACAGCGAGCGTAGAAAAGATAAGCGAAGAGACCGTGAGCGAGGCGATGACTATGATAGTGAACGTCGAAGGGACAAGCGACGAGAGCGTAGCCGCAGTCCCGATGAAAGGAAAGATAAGCGCCGAGACCGTTATCGCAGTCGGAGTCGAGATTCCAAAAGGGAGCGTGACCGTCGAGACAGGAGTAGGGATTCTGACGAACGACGGAAGCGTAGGAGAGACAGAGACTACGAGTACGATGACGATCGAGATGATCGCAAGAGGAGGCATAAGGATGAGAAATATTACAAGTAGTAGTCAGGATGCCACTTATGCAATAACGCATTTGATTATCAACATGAGCATTGTATGGCGCAGTAATAGATAAGATACCAATATAAAATTTGTAGCAACATTCTGCCACGGCCTTTTCTCTTTATTTCACTATTTCTCGCCAAATTGACATGATGCGTACACGTCACAAGGAGATGTCGTTCCTATCTGAACCGACACTGACAAAAGACTTAGAACAAAGGTACATTTTGAATTATTATGTGAACACATTAGATCTATCTCAATCTACTAAGGAATATGATGCAACGCTCAGAGAACCTTCCTAAACGCCATTGCGCAACCATGTATGTACAATCAGTTCACAAGGCTGGAGGCAAATCTGGTTCTACGCGTGAAAGTCAAACAGGTATATGAGTAAAGGAAAATTTTAAAGATTTAAAAGTTTCGCGACGCAAGAGGTGCTGGCTCCGCTGGCTTGGGATAGCCATTACCATTAGTGTATCCATTGGTATACCCAGTGCCATTGGTGTAGCCGTTAGTGTTTCCATTCGCATAGCTATTGGTGTGGCCATTCACGGGAGGCGCCGGAGTACCGCGGAAATACTGATGGCTTTCCGCTGCACCATCACCCATATGTGCTCGTCCGCCTTCCTCTGCCATCTGCATTTCTGTTTCTGAGCTTTGGTGGTGCTTCGTGCGGAGAGCGGGCAGGAAGTCGACGAAGAAGCTGATAACGTAGAAGCCGAAGAGAAACGCCACTACCCACTCCAGGACCGCAGCTACATTCCAATGGTGCTTCTTTGAAGTGACTCCAAACGCAATTGCAAGGGCAACCTCAGCGAGGATGAAGAACAGTTTCATCCAAAAGGAGATTCGTAGGACGGAATGTTCGCGGTAGTGTATCCCCAGGCGTTGATATTCCCAGCAGATGAATATGGCGCTGACGATATAGCCGATTATGAACACAGCAAGAAAGATGTTGTGGAGTCTATTGTGACGTCGAGTATCGAAGACGCTCAAGAGGATAAGACCAGCAGCACCGACAATCGCAGCAATGGTTGCGCAACCGGAGTATATTTTTTGCCATATTGAGGTGTTTCGTGTAAGTCTGCCGGAGTGTCGCAGCCATCGCTCAAAAATGAAAGCGAGATCGAAAGTCACAACTACAACCGCAGACATGGCGATGAAAAGCGGTTTCAAGGTGTCAGCTCCAATATCTGAACAGCATTAGCGAGCATTCGGAGATGTAAACAAGATTCACGCACCAGAGATGTATGGTATTGTTTGGCCTTGAGACATTGAAACATATTGCGGCCGTCCTGTCAAGGACCAGTACACCAGCATGGTTATCAACATGGCTGTCCATACTACTGCCGAGAATATAGGAACAACCCAGTAGGATAGGCCTAACACCATATTGACTGACGCCTCTAGGCTATGGTCTTGTGGGTTGAGAGAGCGAAGAGTAAGTATTCTCTATCGTGCCAGACAATGGCACTAGATGCGATCTGATGCGGAAGAAGCGGATACACCCAGGAAGGCACGCGACAGATCTAACAAGAGCAAAATTAAAATGGAGAAAGAGATGAATCCTTCGACAGACAAGGAGCAGGATCAAGATAATGAAGTGGGCCGCGCAGAAGCGATTAATAACTGGATCATCGCACGACTGAAAGTTTCCTTTAGAACCATCTTGAAGCGGACGTGCCTATGATGTCACTTTGGCCATTGCCTTGCCTAAGCCTTGTCGGTGTCGCAAGCGCCCGCGGTCCGAAGCGAATCGGGTCTACACGTCACAAAAACATGGACGAAAAAGACTCTAGACACCTGGAATTAAGACGGCGTTCGTACCGTACGTCGCATGGAAGGTTTTCCGATAGGTTGTTCAAATCATAAATTGCGACGAGTTGTGGCTCTGTTGGAAAGCCATCAGGATGACTAAGGTCGCCAGTTTTGTCGCGGCCAAATCACGATGGATGCTTTTTCGTTCAACGCAGATGAGCAATCTCGCTACGGGAGGAAAGTCTCAACGACAGGACCAAAGACAATCTATGCCACACGAAACTACGACTGTTGGTTACCATTTGACTCCTCCGGTGATTTCATGGGTATAGCATGAGGTCGTCAGAGGTCGTCACTGGCCGTCAAAGCCTCAAGTGACGTCTTACGGACAAATTCTGGAGGCCGACGTTTCTTGCTTATTCACACCGATCTAAGCACTTGATTAATCAGAGTATCTTATGCGATCAATTGCTGTCCTTGTGCGCCAGCGGTTAATTCAGGTTGGAAAGCAGAGATCAAAACGTAGCCTTTACTCGCAGCGGGGAAGGTATTGAGTAATGTTACTGTGCTCTGACCCTTTGCAGGAATCGCGATTCGGTCTCAGTCTACCATGTCAGCCTCGTCGCATTTTTTAGGACCCCGCCCATCTTGTCTCATCCACCATCTGGGTACACTGCACTTTGTTCCGGGAGTTCTCGGAGCACCTGCTACACTCATCAACGACGGTACAAAACATCCTTCAGATGATAACCGCTTGGCAACGTGGGCCTCTGCACGCTCTACTAGTGTCTGAAAAGTGACGAAAGGATGACAATAACACGAACGATTGAATGAGAATGTAGATCTGACGGGAAATTGCCAGCTGCAACAATCTGCGACCAAACTCCAAAGCTTTGGTCGCCCACAAGTTCTTGCCACGGTATCTGAGGCAGGGGTGAAGAATGCGCGATATCGTGCGACTTCATGCGGCGCTGGCATCGCGGACAGGTCCTGAGGGTGCAACAACATGGGAGCCAGCGAGGTTCATGGTTGACGCGACGGTTCTAAAGACAGCGATACCCTATATAACGGCTCTTGCAACGGCCGACATCCTGGACGGCCGCCCCATCATGTGAGGATCCGGCATGGAACTTCACGACTGCTGGACGCGTCGGGGGCTAGTTTGCCATGGTGGGAGGCTCGGGGAAGGTCCGATCAGCCGTTACACGTCCCGTTGCGTCAAGATTCACGGCAGGGATCCAGCCTCGAGCGGCACATGCATTGCGTTGCGCCACCTTGATTGGCCTGCAAGCTAGTCTGCTTGATGTTGTTGATTGGCAGGTAAAGTGCATCCTCGATGCTGGTGCATTGTCCGGTTTCAAGTCGAGGCTCTTCCAGGTTTGTTGTTTACTTTGGTTCCACTTTCTTGCCCTCCTACATGCAGGACTCGTAATCGCGGGCTCAGCGTCGAGAATACCTGGAACTGACAACATTAGGTCGTTCGATGCCTGATTCAGTCTTAAACATAGCCCGGCCGATGTTCTGCTATATCGAAGCCTCGTCCTGAACTGCCCAGCCACCACACCTGAAGTGCACACGGGTAGCCAGGCATTGTATAGGTGAGCTCTCGACCTAAGACATTCCCCGCACTTGCATGAACCCTATTAACCACAACTCTTCAGCCGCAGCATATCAATGCGCGCCTTCCAGTAGCCTTGAGCGTCGTCGCTCCTCGAAGACTTTCGCTAGTTTACAGAATGGGGAACCACCAAAGCACTGCACACCAGAATCGGTTGTCCAAACCGAAAACGAATACGAACTCCCCTAGTCCTTCTTTGCACATCGACTCGCCAATTTCGGCGTCGTCGAGATATGCAGACCTAAGTGCGAAAGGACGACAACAGATTAGAGAAACCCTACTGTCGCCGATTGGTACAGATTTCGGCTCAGCGATCTGGTCAAACAAGGACGATGGCACGGCCGAGCCTGCTACACAAGCACGAGGACGATCATTGTCGATGACCTCCAGGACGAATTCGAGGACCAACTCTAGATCTAACTCGCTTTCGTGCTTCGGTAGCAAACACGGATCGACTACCAAGCTTGCGGGCTTATCCGATTCCAGGATTTCTCTGGGTTCAGCTACTCAAGTGGACTTGGAAGCAGCCATCAAGCTCCTGCAGGAGGTCAAACGAAATGCGTCGCCGGAAGATCTTGCAGCTTTGTGTAAGTGCCTCTTTATTGATTTTCAGCTCGCTACAGCCCAGCAGTATTTTTCATTGTTTGCGGAACGCGTGCACGCTAAGGCACCCACTTACCCAACCTCCGTCCGTTTGTTCGCGTCTCATTCCACCTGTTGATGCAATCAACTGGCGATGTAGCTGCTACAAAGTGATCGTATCGTGACTAGATTTCTCTACTTTAACGATGTTGATCTGGTTTGAGTTTTGCTGACGCGCATGATAGACGAAGCATTAGAGCTTTCCGAGGAATCTACAGTGACATCGATAGAGCAAGGACTTAGCCGGAGAAACTCAGCGGCCGAAAAATCGTCATCGTCACTAACGAGGCGGCGGTCTTTGCTACAGACCCCTGGGGTCGCTACGCGAATTGCTCCTGTTGAAGGTCGTCGCAGGACATGGAACTCTTGGAAGGCCCCAAAGCTTGACCCTAAAGAGGAAGCAAAGTGGAATTCCACGCCTAAGGCCGCTCATCATCGCTTGACCGCTCTTAGCTTGGCCGAAGAAAATCGTGACACGTCAACACCTCGAGCGCAGACTCCCGGAGAGTTGGACTACTCGCATTTGGGAAACCTGAGGCTAGGCACCCTTGTAGTCACGAACGGAGCAGCGTCACCCGCACCAAGTGCGAAAATTTTGAAGCCTAACGCTCAAGGTGCAGAAGAAGACGACTACTTTTCGACCGCAGAAGCTAGTCCAAGCTCCCTGACGATGAAGACTACAAGGAGACCTGGAAACGCGGAGAGTAAATTAGCTGTCCTTCCCACAATTGCTACGACCGACAACGAAGCTGGGGTTATGGACGATGAGATGCCTAGGGTGAAGTCAACTCAAACTCAACCTCCCTCCTCTTCGAATGCTCGACTATCAGATGCTCGACCAGAACAAGAGCTCGCAAAGGACCTTCAAAGCATAACTGAGAGTGCAGGTATGACCGCGCATAACGCCAGTCAACTTGCGCAGAGTTATCAGGCAGATATCCCTCTCAGCCCTTTCGGAGCATCAATGGAATGTCACAATGACGAATGTGACTATACTTTTGGTGCAGTTGGTACAGCTTCCAATGGGAAAGCTATATACGAACTTGATGGCATGAATTTCGTTAAACCCGCCCATGAGCTTGAATCGAATGACCTGGGAATTTCTTCCCGGACTCAGCAATGTTTCTCTCAGGAAAGGCAAAGGCCCAATCCAAGTCAACGCCCTCCACCGCGCACAGCTGACTCTGGGTACTCGTCCGGCGGCAGTCTTCGAGTGGCCAATCGAGAGCAGCCAAAAGATAGCCAGACGGCAACATCTACCGTACGCAGCAGCTCACTGCTGAAAAGGAACAGTGTCAAGAGAGAGCAGAGCCTTGGTTCTGATCTGTTAGTACAAAGTGCACCACTGGAAGGCCCTGACCTGCCATCGTCAGCGACTGCGCATGCGAAACAATTAAGCCAAAGGCCGTCATCGCTGAAGATTCGCGACCTGTCTGCGAGGTCATCGGCAAGGTCTTCAACATCAGAAACTGTTTTTTCGCCTCAGACACCACAGTCATTTGTATCAAACACATCTTTTGACAGCGCATCTTCGGTGGCTCAGAAGCGTCTGTCAAAGAAAAGACAATCGCAACTAGAGCACCCGGTAGTACAATCATGCCGGCCAATTCTAGAAAGCACCATTCCTGATGTGCCCGAAAATGTGCGCGCAACATTTTCCAGGCGATTATCTCATACACCAGGGATGGAGTGCTTGACACACACCTATCCTACGACAAACCATGTTCTTGCTGACAAGTCCATTTCCAGTGCTCCGTCTGCAGTCGTCGTAGGGACCAGTCAGGCCACCGAACTTGAACCTAAACCTGATCGACCATCGACGCCCCCAGCCCATGGCCGCCGAAGGAGCCTGTCACTGTTTCGAAGGAGGTCGAATATCGAACCCAAATGCGGTGCAAGAGAAGATGAAAACGTTCCTTTCGGGCTTCTAGATCTTGGTACTATTGCGTCGTCCCTTGGTCAATCACCATACGACGCTGCCATGCCCGGTCCTTTGAGAAATACCATAACTTCTCCGACCCATCCACATCAGCTAGGTAATCGATTACCTCGCGCCAAATCAATGGTCTGTATGGACGCCGAGTTCGCTGCCGAATTCGCGCGCATGCGAAGCAAGGATCGAGCTCTGGCTGATCGAGAATTATCAACTCAACGCACTCCAGGACATTCCGGAGTTACCGAACAGGATGCTTCCACGGCCTCGAGTCGTACACCAGCTCAGCAGCGACGCAGGAGTTACCACAATCTGAAAATGGAAGCAGGCGAGGCTAAAGCTTGGAGGCGACGCCCCAAAAGCTTCTATGAGGACATGCCACCGGTGCCTTCCATCAATATGGCTAAGGTTTCGATATTGAACTCGCCCATGCCTCGAATGGAGAGTGAAGGCCACAAGAAGACTGTATCAGACCTTGGCTTTAACGCGAGATCTCGCGAACGTGGGCAGGTAGTGTCGCAACTAGTCAGCAAGTACGACCAAAACGGGCCACCCCTTTCGCAGCAGGGTTGGAACCATCGTCGCAAGTCCACAGGCGAGAGTTTACGGACGAGGAATGAATTTGCGGAGGCTAGCGCTTCCACTATCAACTCACGAATGATGTGTCAACCCCCTGAGGATATGGCAGCTTGGGGTCGCTACTCGGGTGGACTAGCGTATAACTACGAAGGCCGGGGCGTCGGCGTTGGTGGCAGTGCTGGGACACGCCAGCTCCACAGTGTCGCCAGTAACAAGTCCCTAAACTGGAGGAATCAATATGGTGTCGACCTCACTGATGTCCCAGTCATGTTGCAAAGGGTATGAGTGGAAGGGCGCGCTTACGGTCGCTCAGCATTCTGGCGATGTCATGACAGGCATGTCGCGCATTCTGCTTGGGCAGCCTTGCATACATGGTTGCATACAGCATTTTATGATTTTTGTAGCATTTACACACATGACTTTCGCGTACACATAGCGGCATTTAGGGCTCGGGGGTAAAGGCGTCCTTCCTCTTTCGGTGGACTCTGCATTGTATATACCAAGATAGCGTAAGAACTCAACAGAAACGGACGAATCGAGCAACAATTCAGGAACACTTTGCGCGTGCAGCGTACTCGTGTGCAACATGGAATTATTACATGCAGTATGTACTGCTCACAAATATGCTGTGTCCCTAGATCTTCAGGTGGGGATTTATTTTAGGCTTCGTCAAGCGTGGCCTTTCTGCAATCGATCGAGAGATTCGCTTGTGGCGGGGGATCCAATATCTGAAATGCGCCCTTTTTCGGCGACTACGCGTTCAGCCTCACAAGCGCAACGATGGCCGATGCGACAAGCTGAGGTGTTTTTTTGTTGTGTGGGTCTCGAGCCGCATGATGTCAGGGCCGCGATGCCGTGGCTGGATGTGGGCAGCTGTGCAGGGGGTGTATTAGATAATATTCGGTGACCACACTCGCATGCGGGAAAATGGGCAAAACATCGCCCCGCCGTCGCCTCCGTCTCTCCTACACTCCACACACCGCTCACCCTTTTCCAAGTCACTGAGACAACGCTTGCCATAAAGCGTCCGTGACTGCCTCTCGTTGCAGCTCAATCTCTCCTGCGACAGCCTTTGGTCGCTTCAAAGGCCTCGCACCACTACGGCTTCGGCAGTGTTCCTGCTCAATCTTCAAATTGTATCTGCTCGACCCGCTCCTCACGTTTTCAACAACATCCCCCCTCCTCGTCTTGTCGTCTAAAAAGGAAGTTGAGCGCGCTCTCTTTTTGTCTCCACAACAGACCCTCGATTCACCCGAACTTCAGCTGCCGCATAGGACGCTCTTTGTGGTTCTTCCTCTCGGAGAGGAAGAGTCGGGGAGACCTCGCCCAACACCCAACGTCGGCTTCACGCTCTTCAAACCGCCTTAACACCCCACCGGCATCCAGGCTAATAATCTACACCTAATCAGTCAACTCCCAGGAATCGCTATCCAGGGCATGGCACCTTCTGCTCTCACGACCACCGAAGAATACCAGTTATCGTTGAAAGACATACCGTCATTCAACAATTACCACGTTGGTACTTTCAATGATCATGGCGCCTGGAAATCCAAGCAGTTGATTTGGGAGGCTCTGAAGAGCCGTGTTGAGGCTGTCGATGCTGACACCTGCGGTGTTGGTGATGAAGACGCCTTCTTCGTCGCCGACCTGGGCGAGGTCTACCGCCAGCATTTGCGCTGGAAGAAGAACCTAGCTCGCGTCAAGCCGCACTATGGTGAGTCTACCCACAGCATACATCAACAACATGCCACTGACACTGAACAGCGGTCAAGTGCAACCCGGACCCTCAAGTCCTGCGCCTCATGACCGAATTGGGGCTCGGCTTCGATTGTGCTTCCAAGAATGAGATCGAGACGGTCCTCAAGCTCGGCGTTGACCCATCCCGCATTATCTATGCGCAGCCCTGCAAGACCAAGTCGTACGTCCGCTACGCTGCTCACTCTGGCGTCAAGCAAATGACCTTCGACAACGCCGACGAGCTCTACAAGACGAAGCAGCTCTTCCCAGATGCTGAGCTCTACCTGCGTATCTTGACAGATGATTCGGCCAGCTTGTGCCGGTTGAGCCAGAAGTTTGGTGCTGCTTTGGATACTACGGCAGAGTTGCTGGAGCTTGCGAAGAAGCTGGAGCTGAATGTTGTCGGCGTGGCTTTCCACGTTGGCTCGGGCGCGTCCGATCCAAAGGCATTCATCAAGGCTGTCCAGGATGCCCGCTTCGTCTTTGACCAAGCGGCTACCCTCGGCTTCAACATGCATACGCTGGATGTGGGTGGTGGCTTCACGGGTGATGTTACATTCGAGCCCATGGCCGCTGTCTTGTCCGCCTCTTTGGACGAGTATTTCCCCCCGCACATCCGTGTCATTGGCGAGCCTGGACGCTACTATGTCTCCACCGCCTTTACCCTCGCATGCAACGTCATTGCCCGCCGCACCGTCGCTGATGCCACCTTGGGCACCACCTCGTACATGCTTTACTTGAACGATGGTGTCTATGGCAACTTTTCAAGCATCATCTTCGATCATCAAAACCCCATGCCGCGTGTTTTGAAGAACGGAAATGACGTGCTGTATGACGTCCGCCGCTCCGGATATGATACGCCGTCTCAGACTGAGTACTCGATCTGGGGCCCGACTTGCGATGGCATTGACGTCATCTCATCATCCTGCACTTTCCCTGAGCTGCTCGATGTCGGAGACTGGCTCTACTTTGAGGATATGGGCGCATACACGAAGTGCTCTGCTACACGCTTCAATGGCTTCACCGACAGCCACGACGTTGTGTACGTCTGTAGCGAGCCTGGTGCCAAGGCTTTAATGGATCTGTAAATAGTTCAAAGTGTGCATTGGAGACAAAGTACATATGCTTTCAGCGTACATGTGGCAGCAAGTGTGGGAGGTCTCGTCGTAAAAGTTTTGTTAGATTTATAGATGTTCACTGTTTCGCAATTTCATAATTCACGTATACATCAGTCTTGCCACACTTAATTGCAATGTGATCCTTTTCTCGTTTACTGAGCATTGTCAGAACGCTTACACTGTCGATTGAGAGACATGAATCAATCGACACAAATTCTCTGGCCTGTAACCAATACGACGCCATTTGTTGAATTTGGCTGATATTATCAATCTACATATCTCATAGATTGTTTAAAATAAGGGTATCAAATATATATATATACAGACACAACCCACAGCGCTGCCGCCTCTGTGAGTTCCAAACAAGCCGTTTTCCCCCACCAGCTTGCCGATAAAAGTCAAGTTGAAGATTTACAGTATAGACCAGAAGAAGGGGATTTTCAGACGGACAATCTCAATACCGGAACATGCATATACCGGCACGTTCAGGATCCAGCTTTCCAAGCAAGGGCTGACACTTCTCAAGCGCCAGCGCGCCGTTGATTACCAAACTCACGCTCCTACTCAGAACATCGACGTAGCGGTCTCTCAGTGTCGGATTCACGTGTGGGACACTGATGATGGTATCCAGCCACTCGCAAATCTGCTCGTGCTGCCATTCGGGCTGATAGAGGCCGCTTCCTGGAGTAGGGGGCTGTGCCGAGTACATGGCTTGGCGCATTTGCGAGAGCGTCCAGGGGGACCAGGCGGTAATGGGCGCGGCTTTTGTGACGGGGATGACGAGGGCGGGGCAGCCGTCGAGGAGGTGGAAGACGATTGTGCCGCAGCCGGGGCGGCGGGAGCTGGACCACATGTTTGCGCGGAAGGGGGAGATTGCGGTGAAGAGGATGAGCAGGCGGTTTGTGCCTAGGTCGACTTCTGGGTTGGCTTCGCACATGCTGAGTGTGTGTGCGGATTCGGAGAGCAGTTTGTGCGCGAGGAGGTAGTCGCCTGGGGCATTCTGTTAGCGGCGTTGCAATCAGCGAAAGATATATAGGGAAGTCGTACCGCCTAGGAATGGGCCAAAACTCTGGGCAATGGCGAATTCATTGGCCCGTGGCACTGAAGGGGTTCTCGCAGAAGCGAAGAGGTATGGACAGAACCAGCCCTTCTCGCAAGCCTGGGTGTTTCTCGCTGGGTAGACGCCGACGAAGCGCAAATCTGCATCCACGCCCATCAACTTGTGCTTGATGCCTACTTGTAAGCTCTTGACATTCGTAGTCTGCAGCATCTTCTCCTCCTCGGGGAGCATGTGCTCAATGATGCCCTTGTCGATGGCTTGCTCCACAATCTGGAAGACGGAGTACTTGAGCACTGTTGATGCGGCGATAGCGCCCGCGCCTGAATTCACAATCTCAGAGATGAAGGAGTCTGCGCCGAATGTGGAAGTGACACCGTCTGCAACGCCTTCTACCAGGGGACCGCCGACGAAGGCGAAGGTGGTGAAGAGCACAGCATCGCGGTATCGCACGTTGGGGAGGGTCACGGGATTGTTGTCTCCCCAGGGGCTCAAAGCGGTTGGCATTTTCGCCATGGAAGTTGCAGTCTGGACCGATGAGCGTGCCACACGGCCGAAGAGAGTGTCGCCAAAGAATCGCTTCACACTGTCCGACTTTTGGGCGTCTTGAGGTCCGCTGCCATGTCCGCTGGAGTGTTTTGAACCAAAAAGTCCAGATGGTGCGGTTGTTGTGTATTGTGGTTTCTGAACTGCTGGGCCAGCAGGTGGTAATTGTTGTAGCATGGGCTGTGGAGACATCACCATGCCCTGTTGTTGTGGCAGTATCATCTGCTGCGGAGGCATCATCTGTTGGACTTGTTGCTGCACCATTTGGAGTTTCTCAGGAGGGAGATTTTGTATGACTTGTTGAACTTGCTGCACTTGCTGAGGGGTCATATTCGGCACTCCTTGGTATGGCTGCTGGGCCATTGGCATTTGTTGTTGCATTGGCACTCCTTGCGGAGACTGTACATATTGTGGGGGTGAGATTTGTCCTTGTGGCTGAGCGTATTGAGGCTGCTGGGGCTGAAACTGTTGTTGCATCTGGGGCTGAATCTGGCCTTGCGGAAAACCACCTTGCTGTGCAGGAGGTGCAAAGGCATTCATCGGTGGTGCTGGAGTCGGTGTTGGTAATTGCACTGGTTCGACTGTGTAAGGTGGGGGTGCTGGAGAGTTGGTATCGAAGGTTGAAACCGGGGGTGGTTGCTGCATGAGAGGCATTTTGGGCTGTCCTCTCCTAGACTGACTTCTATATGGACGTGGGACAAGTGGAAAGATTCATCAAGAGTCGAACAGGTCTGCAATTGTTTCTGAGATCCAATTTGTGCACGAGAATCAACAATGGGGGGTAGTGTGGCTGAAGAGAGTGGCTTCGAAGTGAACGAGACAGGACGGCAGAGAGAACACAGCGAGGGTAGCAGAGTGACTAGAAGAAAGCGAAAGAGAATGGAAAAAGAGAGGTTGACCGGTATAAAAAACACGAGGGGTCCAAAGAGGGTTGCCATCTAGCCCCCGTATCTGAGGCTGCAGCTGAACCTCTGGCCGGTTTGTGGCTTCATGCTTGTCCAAGTTGGGCGCACCGAAGCGGCATATTCGAAGCAAATGGGCCGATGGTTCGCCTTTTGCAACCTTGCGACAGGTTGTCGCTCAGCCTGATGCAAGTGTTTGAGATGTTGTGTTTGACAACTTCTGGAGGAGACGCTCAGGACCAAAACAGCTGCCCCATTTTGGAGGGTTTAAAAATTTCAATATTCTTAACCAATATTGGTGCAAAATATTATGAACGCTGCTTGTCAGTTTTTGTTGCACATGTTCAAAGGCGAGACTATGTAGGCGCTGAAGGCCTGCAATGCTGGGGGGAACATGCAGATGATAGTTGGAATAAGAGCAGCAGGCTAGTAAGGGAGTAAGGGAAGCAAGCAGCTTGGCCATGATCAAAGACAGGGAGGCTGCAACCAGCCGCCGCGTGGATTCCGCAGACGGCGGTGGAATCGGTTCGACCAAAGGGGCGGCGCGTGCCACTCAGGTACAAAAGCCCGCGGCCATGCGCCCGCCAAGTGTGACCATGGTCTTCAATTCGGTCGCAGGCGCGTAAATGGTGGCTTCGCCCAATCACATGTCCAGACGCGGCCATCTCGACGACGACCCGCAGCAGCCCAACTCGAGGCAGCGCAATGGGCGAGGGCTACGTAAATCAGCAGCTTCGCCTGCGCGCAAGCAGGATGCAAGCGCACCATTTGCCGTCTTCCGTAGCCTACTTATAGTCTCACCGGTCGCATGATTCTGCCAGAGTACATGCGTCTGCCCGCGTCGTCAGCGTCATATCGAGCAGCGCCTACCCCACCAACAGCCCTCCCACATACCCACGGCTCCTGCACACGTCGAGCTACCCGCACCCGTACCCAAAAATAAGTCGACGCCTGTCATCGCCGGCGATCCAGGAACGACGCCAAATATACCGCCCTAATCCAACTCTCGTGCCATGGACGCCCGCAAGCAGGGCCGTCCAGAGGAGGAGCTGTTCTTGCGCACCTCCGACGCTCCAGACACGCCCACGGTCGGGCCCTTGCGGATACAGAAGGGGCGCGATGGGAGGAGCCCGCCGCCGCGAACAGACTCGGCCGGCAGCTCCAACCAGCCTGCATTCTCGCGCCCGCCGCCTATGCCCTCGTTCCCCGCGCCGCCCTCTGGTCCGCCCACTGCGCCGCTCCCATACCCAGACGACCGCCCGTCGAAGCAGCCCACCCTGGGCCAGGCACGATATACGCCCCTGAGCGAGCGAGACCGCCAGACCAAGAACGCGACCCCGCCCGAACCAGAAGGCCGCCGGCGAGGCTCGAGTGCCACGGGCCCCAGTCCCACGTCGCCCGCCCAGCGCGCGCGATTCGATGCCAACGACCCCAACAGACCAACCCTGGGCGGCTACGGCGCTCGGAATCAAGATGGCTCGGTGCAGCCCTCGAGGCTGGCAGAGCGGAGAGGCACCGCGCCCAAGCCGCTGCCAGACTCGCCCGGCCCAGAGACACCAGACAAGGAGGGCCTGTTCCAGAAGGCACCGCAAAGGAAGGCCAGTTCGGACGCCAGCGCGAATAACCCCTTCCCGGAATACCACCAGCAGTACTTTCCTCCGCCACAAATGGCATACTCAGGCCCCAAGCAGGAGGAGCCCGCGCTGAAGATACCCAACCCCGGCGGCGTCAATCGCCTGAGCTCCACCGCCTCTACTTCGACAGTGAGAGCCCAGAGGGGCTCTCCGCCACCTCCCGAGACCCCCATCATCCCCCCGCCGAGCGGTGGCATCGAGGCCCGCTTTGCGGCGGCTGGCATTGCAGGCACATCGACCCTCACCAGTCTACAAGCACAGAGCGCCCAGAACGCCGCCGCGGCCCAGCGGAATCAGGTCTATGCGAACCAGCAGCCCCGCCCAGCACTCACATCACCAGCGCCGTCTCAGCAGCCTGCGAGGCGGCCATGGACGCCAACGGAGCAGCCGGGAAGCACCCCACATGGTCCGCCAACAGTCTATCAAGGCATGGATCAAGTGCCTCCCTCGAGCAGCCCGCCACAGGGCCCTCTTCCACAGGCTCCAAACTTTTCACAGCCGACTGCAAACGGGCCCTCAGAGCATCCGCTGAACCATGAAATGGGCCGCCTGAACATGAACGAGGAGCCACCGCCAGCCTACTCGAGCATTACTCACCCGCCAGCCGCTCAGGCTCAGAGCTACCCCAACGACAAGGGACAGCAGCCAGCCGCCCAGGGCTTATCCCTCAGTGATCCCAATCAGGGCCATCCTGCATTTGCCAATGATGTGCGCCAGCAGGCAGGGCCCTCACAGCAGCCTGCTGCCGTGGTCGCGCCCACACCCACGGCAAATCAATTCCCTCCGCAGATCCAAACAGCACAGCCGGCCCATACACCAAGCCCGGCACCGGGACCAGGACCAGCCTCTCCACCGCCTCTGCCTGAAGGCTGGATAGCACATTTGGACCCGAGCTCAGGCCAGTACTACTACATCCATCTTCCCACACAATCTACACAGTGGGAATTCCCCAAAGGCCCGACGCCTCTGAATCTCAATGAGCCCATGTCCCCTACAGGCACCTTTGTGGGCGTCCCGCTGGCATCTCCGTCTTTCGGCAAAGCTCCCATTGCCTCACCTGGTTTCCCAACTCAAACGGCCGGCTTCCCAGGAGACTTTGGCATGGCGCCACTTGCAACTCCCACCGCAGCGGGCTTCACAGGCCCGCCCCCAGTTGCCGGCGTAGATCAATACAAGATCAATCCTACCAATGGCGTTTACTTTGGGCCCTATTTGAGATATACAAATATGGACTTGGAGCGAGGCCTCTGGCTGGGCTCCATTCTCCTCATCACAAACACGCCTCTTCCCCCAACAATCCACATTCACCAGAGTGCAGATTTATCACCGAACCCACGGCAACTCAAGGCGAATCCAATATACACACATCAAACATGGATTTTCTATCGGTATGACATCGACTTGAGAATGGAGGAGGACCACGCCGCCAAGTGGACGTATGCTATTACCTCACACTTGGGCTGCACAAGGTTTGAGTTCTTGGTCGCAGGACGGCATGAGACGAGCTGGCGATTCATTGCTCATTCTGGTAACGACTTTGCCTTGAACGTCAATGCCAACGAGAGAACGAAGCTAGGCGGCGTAGGTTTAATGTGGAAAGACATCCTGCAAAAGAACGCCGAATGTGGTGGATTTCACGTGCAACTTGGCTTGGGTGGTCAGATCTATGCCGACCGCTTGTGGAAAGAGCTCCCACTGCTGAAACAGTGGACGGCAACGAGTGGAAAGGAGAACCGCAAGAATGCCCCATGGACAGCAAAGCACGAAGAGGATGTTTGCCATGCTTACTTCCACTACTACACCAGTCATTTTGATCAGCCACACTTGAGAGAAGCATTTGCCCAGATTCCGCATATCCTAGCTCTTGACGACCACGACATGTAAGTCTACACTAATAGGTATGATGGTGACGGACGTTGACTTTACCCAGTTTCGACGGCTTCGGCTCGTATCCAGAATACATGCAGTTCTCGAATATGTTCAAGAATATTGGGAGGCTGGGTATCGAGATGTACCTGCTCTTCCAGCACCATACAACACTTGAGATTCTTCGCAATGTCAGCAACGATATGGACCTCTTCACAGTGACTGGAACAGGCTGGCACTTTATCAAATACCTTGGTCCTTGTGTCACTGTCGTTGGGCCAGATTGCCGCTCTGAGCGGAACCCGCACCAGGTCATGGCTGGACCGACGTATCAGGGCATCTTCCCGAAAGTGGCTACATTACCACCGAGTGTCCAACACTGTATCTGGATGATCCCGGTCCCCATCGTGTACCCACGCCTTGAGTCTGTAGAGTCCCTTGCTCATTCCATGGCAACGGGTAAGAAAGCAGTAACGGGTACCTTCAACATGCTCGGAAAAGTGACCAGCTCTGTTGCCGGTGTTGTTGGCGCTAAGAGCATGGTTGGTGATGGTTTCAACTCGGTTAAGAAAGCTGTTGGCAAGTCTGGTCTGATGAGTGGTGTGCTGAGTCCATTCGGCGAGATTGACCTACTTGATGAATTGAGAGATCTGTGGACACACGATTCCAAGGTACGTCCACATATTCACTTGAGCAATGAACAAGTCACTGACAAGATATAGGACCTTGAACGGACATACTTAATCAGAACACTACAAGGAATCGCCCACAACAAGTCATTGCGCATGACTTTCTTCTCTGGAGCGGTTGACTGTTGCGGTGCCGGCCTTGTTCATGATCCCTCAAGGCCACAGGATCACAAGACTATGTACCAGATCATCTCCTCCGCAGTAGTGAACTCACCGCCTGGCAACTACGTCTTGCGACTTCTTCATAACAATCGCGCACTTTATGTTCCGCAAAACGGGCATCGCAGCAACCAGCAACCCTCAGATACAAAAGAAGACATGATGGAGATTTT